>CAOKZL010000345.1:0-1200000 GCA_948472985.1 Iguana delicatissima | reverse complement strand
GCTAGACCTTACACCTCCTCAAAATTACAATGGTCTTCCAGTCATTTCCCATACACCCCACATAACACAGCCATTTCCATATTGTTGGAGAGCACAGGGATGAACAGGATGCATCCACTTATCATCCTGTAGCTAGATGTGCTGTGGAAGGCATCTGCAGATTACACCAGGGATCTTTGCAAGCTCTGCAGATGGCATTTTTGCAGCTTATCCAGCTACAAGGAAATAACTGGACACATCACAGCTCATCTCCCACTTTCCAACAACATAGAAGTAGCTGTGCTGGGGGGATGCACTACTTAGAAGCTGAGTTGCAGGAGATTTTATTTGTTGCTTGGTCAGAACAAAATTCCAACCTACACTATGACCATAAAGATGAGTTGTGATGGCATAGGTGCACTTGTGCCATTAATAATTCACTAGCAGGATGCCAGCCCTTCTTTGTTGTTGTTTAGCACAAAAGACCTGTTTTCTGTACAATAAACACAATATCCTGCACAGGACGCCCTGTTTCCTTCGTAGAAAACAGGTTTTTGTGCAAAACAAAACATAACAAAAACCCTAACCCATTTGTTTTTCTACAAAGAATAATTCCTCCACATCATTTCTGGATGTTCAAATATGGGGATAATAATGTGTAAGAACATTTGTTTTCTCCAACAGCAGGAGGAAACCATCATAATGATTCATCCCCACATGTGAGGATGAAATACTTGAGGACCTACACCCCTATATTGGAATACAGCTCCCAGCCCTCAGCCAGAAAGGCCGAGGGGTACATTGGTTTCAGAGTTGGACTAGGATTCCAGATCAGGGTCTGAATTCCCGCTCAGCTATGGAAACCCAGAAGGCAAGTCACACTCAGTCTTATAGGAAGTCAATGGCAAACCTGCTTTGAATAAACCTTGCCAATAAAACCCTATAAAAGTTTCACCTTAAATTAGATTTGACCTCAAGGTCTCCTCACTGCATCATTTGTTCTGTTTGTACCAAGTTGGGCATTGTTCTTTTAGGAGAAGACTGGGGCAAAAAAGTTGAGCAATTCTGCCTTCCTTTTCATCATCTTCTTCCTACCCAGATGACCTATCACTTCCTACTTCTTCTTCTTGATCTAAACATGTCTGGAATCCTCTTCCTCCTTTTTTTAATGTTTATTTCTCTTGCAAGACTAAGCACATTCTGAGTTTGAGGTCTCTGACTTTCCCCTATAAATATCAGCTGCTAATTTGTTTTCTTCCTGGATATTTTGCCTCTTTTGCTGTAGCTTGTAGATGATCCTTTTGAATCTCAGCTCATCAGAAAGACCTTCAGGTAATGCACGCGTCCATAAGAACTACATATTTTGTTTCAGTAGTTTAAGAGGACTAGGTAGTATGGACTATACATGCTCAAGTGTAAACACCTGCACTGTGAAGGGAAAAAAAAGGTGCCTACACAGTTTTGAGAGCCACTGTGGTGTAATGGTTTGAGCATTGGACTATGAGCTTGGAGGTCAGGGTCTGAATCCCTGCTCAGCCATGGAAATTTATTGGGTGACTTTGGGCACATCACACAAATAGTCCCAGAAAACCCCATGATTGGTTTTCCTTAGGGTCATCATAAGTTGGGAACAACTTGAAGGCACACAACAGCACAATTTCACAAGAAGGCTTGTAGTTCAGTGGTAGTTCATAAATTCAATTCCTGAAATTGTTATTTGTATGAAAAGCATCCTTGGTTTATTTTCTCACATTTTCAGGAAGTGAAAGGTAAGAATCTTGCCTGAAAACCAAAACTTCTCCCATTCAGTGTAGACAACACTGAACTAGGGGTACCAATAGAATGGTATACCCAGTATAAGTACACTTGAAGCGCTGCAAGGTCTTTAGAGGAAAGAAGCATTCTGGAATACTAAAATGATGTCTACCCAGAGCACCAAAGCTGTTAGTTCCAGTTCTGTTTTCAACTCGTGTTCCTGAAGATACTTTAAATACATGCTGCTATTCTGTGAACTTTAGACTTCAACTAAATGCAGCAGAACTAAGAAAATAATTACATGTGATAACTGAAATGGTAACCTAGATGTGTGTTAAGTCAGTATATTGGGCAAAGGAAGGATGGGGATACACACCAGAGAAGACAAGTAGAAATTGAACTGTCAGCATGTTGAACAGGGCTGACATTTAAATGTGCACAGCCATTGTGACTCTTGAAAGCTAAGCACTATGACAAAAGAACCTAAGGTTGTTTAACTGAGGAAACCTGAGCAGATATGCATTCTTTCTCAATATGACAAGATGAGTGACAGCAACGTACTCCTACATTATCCCCTCCCGATGTGATTATACATTTTTAAATGTAAATCTCTACATACACCCACTGAAAATTGCTCCAAGTACAAACAATAAACCAACAGTCTAATTATTCACTGGGTTATTGTGCGTAGCATCCATTTGTAATAAGACAATCTTAAAATTCTAGACGTGCATATGACACATTCCTATAAATATTTTCTGTAGAAATGTATTGTTTCTTTTTTTTAAAAAAAATCTGAATATATGAAATGCCATTATCTTTTAATGAAAACATTGGGAAGGAGGTGAGATTTCTTTTTTAAAAATGTTATTGTGACTTGAAGCAATTTATCCTTGTCTCTCAGGACCAATGAGACACTCAGTTCAGGACCAGCTGCTGAGGGCAACAGTACCACTTGCTTCTGTCAGTTGCCCTTAGCTCTAAAACTTCCACCCTCTGCCATACAACTCGCCCTGGTTTCCTAAGCCAACTTAATGGAAAACACTGTTTGGTTGACAATGCTAAAGTAAGGTCACACTGTCAGTCAGCTTGCTGATAGGAATGGCAGGACACAGTGACTTTAATCTCAGGCAACAAAACAACTTTGGTCAACATTGTCGTCTCTCCCTTGAGACTTAAATTGCATGGATAAGAGATGCCCAACTTCTTTGCTGTTGGTGTTGGTTTCCTTAAATATACTTTTATAGAAGACTGTAACACAGAAGTCCCAAACTTGGAGAATTGCCTGAGAATGCATCTGTGAAATTCATTATGGACCTTCTATGCTCTCTAAACAGGGGTGGGCAATGTACAACCTGGAGGATGCATGCGACCCCCTCACTCCAATGCCATCAAAAATGTGGCCTCCAAAAGGCCAATGACATCCTCTAGGCCAGGAGTAGGCTAGTTTGGGAGGCCTTCAATGCTTTGGGATACTCCAGAGGCCACATGGAATCATAGAATCATAGAAATGTAGAGTTGGAAGAGACCACAGAGGCCATCCAGTCCAATCCCCTGCACAAGCAGGAAAACCCTCAAAGCACTCCCAACAGATGGCCATCTAGCCTCTGCTTAAAAACCTCCAAAAAAGGAGACTCCACTACACTCTGAGGCAGCATATTCCACTGCCGGACAGCCCTGACTGTTAGGAAGTTCTTCCTGAGGTTCAGGTGGAATCTCCTTTCCTGCAGCTTGAATCCATTGCTCCTTGTCTCTGGAGCAGCAGAAAACAAGCCCTCTCCCTCCTCTACATGGCATTCCTTCAAATATTTAAACATGGCTATCATGTCCCCTCTTAACCTTCTCTTCTGCAGACTAAACACACCCAGCTCTCTAAGTCTATCCTCATAAGGCTTAGGCCCCTCACCATTTTGGTCGCCCTCCTCTGGACTTGCTCCAGCTTGACCATGTCCTTCTTGAATTGGGGTGCCCAGAACTGGACACAGTATTCAAGATGAGGTCTAACCAAAGCAGAGTAGAGTGGTACCAGTACCTCCCTTGATCTAGACACCATACTCCTATTGATGCAGCCGAGAATTGCATTGGCTTTCTTGGCTGCTGCATCACACTGCTGACTCATGTTCAGCTTGTGGTCTATTAAGACTCCTAGATCCCTTTCACACATACTGCTATCCAGCCACGTGTCCCCCATCCTATATTTCTGTATTCCATTTTTTCTACTTAAGTGTAGGACCTTACACTTCTCTCTGTTGAATTTCATTTTGTTAGCCTTGGCCCAGCTCTCCAATCTATCCAGGTCATTTTGAATTTTGATCCTGTCCTCAGGCGTATTAGCAACCCCTCCCAATTTGGTGCCATCTGCGAATTTGATGAGCATGCCCTCTATTCCTTCATCCAAGTCATTGATAAAAATATTGAACAGCACTGGGCCCAGGACAGAACCCTGTGGCATCCCACTAGTCATTTCTCTCAATGATGAAAAGCAGCCATTGGTAATCACCCTTTGGGTTCGGTTGGTCAACCAATTACAAATCCAACTAACAGTAGCCCTGTCCAGCCCGCATTTTACTAGCTTCTTTGAAAGAATGTCATGTGGAACTTTGTCAAAGGCCTTACTGAAATTGAGATATGCTACATCCACAGCATTCCCTTCGTCTATCAAGCTAGTAACTCTATCATAAAAAGAGATATGGCATGACTTATTTTTGAGAAATCCATGTTGACTTCTCATGATTACCGCGTTGCTTTCTAAGTGATTAGAAACTGACTTCTTAATGATCTGCTCCAGGATCTTTCCGGGTACTGATGTCAGGCTGACTGGGCAATAATTATTTGGGTCCTCTTTTTTTCCCTTCTTGAAGATGGGGACAACATTTGCCCTCCTCCAGTCTGCTGGAACTTCTCCTGTCCTCCAAGATTTCTCAAAGATTATAGCAAGCAGTTCCAAAATGATCTCTGCCAGTTCTTTTAATATCCTGGGATGCAATTCATCTGGCCCTGGAGACTTGAATTCATCCAATGTGGCGAGGTATTCCTGTACCACCTCTCTAGCTATTACGTGCCTCATTTCCCCTGCTTCCTCACCTGCTCCCCAACCACCAGGTTGAGTGCTTGTGTCCTTCTGGGAAAAAACTGAGGCAAAGAAGGTGTTAAGTAGTTCTGCCTTTTCTCTTCCCTCATTAGTAATTCGCCATCTTCGCTGCTCAGCGACCCTATCGTCTCCTTCTTTTTCCTTTTGCTGCGGACATATTTACTACTATTCACATATGGACTACTGAAAAATAAACCAAACTCAAGGTGGCCAGAAATCCACTTATGGTTCCCAGAAATGGATATTTCTGATGTTAAAGCAGCACAGAGAGGCACTGCAACCTATTTAGAAGGGAAATTGTTGCACCTTGATGCTTTCAGGAACAGCAATTCATTTATTCTTTTGGCCAGCAAAAGATCAACCCAGGCATCCTAAGGGTGTCACGGGTCACAAAAACATCTTGGGGCCAGAGTTTGCCCACACCTGCAAGTGGCCATATTATACAGCTTGGGGACTGGTATTTTCAGAATCTCATGAGAATGAGTGGACTTAGAAATCCCAGGATCCTTGATCGTTCCAGATATGGCCCCAGTATGTCCCATTTTTCATCTTAGCCATTTGCAGAACCACAACAGCAGTGGAGCTTCCTGCCACAACATAAGCAGTACCTTCAGTGTCAGGTATAACTTCCTACTGGTGAGCTCCCTTAAATTTTATACAATATTACAGGTAGTATTCTCCCCTGATCCCTTCAATGATGATGATGGAAATGTCATTTACCCATGCTCTGATTACCAGCAGAATGGAGCTCCTTCTCACCATGCAGCTGATGGCTAGTAAAGTAGATTGAGGGGGTTACAATATGGTGATAGAGTCACAGTCATGACTAAGTAGTGATCATGCATGCAGAACATTTATGCGTCTGTGTCTTCAAGTCACCTGTTGACTTATGGTGAACCTGAGAACTTCATAGGCAAGTCATCCCATCCAGTTACTAACCAGCACTGACTCTTCTTAACTTCCAGGATCAGACAGGATCTGGTACCTTTGGAGTATTTAGGCCCTTACACTTCTATTTATGTGTGCCTTCAAGTCATCTGTGGACTTATGGTGATCCATGAATTTCATAGGGTTTTCTTAGGCAAAAAATACTCAGGAGTAGTTTTGCCAGTTCCTTCCTCTGAAATATAGCCTACAGCCCCCAGTATTCATTGGCATTCTCCCATCCAAGTACTAATCAAGAATGACCCTGCTTTGCTTCCAAAGGCAGATGGGATCTTATGTCTTCAGTTGAGTACATCTAGGTAGCTATTTTGTAGTCATGATCACTACTAAATCACAATTGTGACACTATTGCCACAGTTGTAACTCTCTTTACTGAACATCTGTTGCATGGGAGGTCCATTCTTAGCAATCAGAGCAGGGGTGAATGACGTTTCTGTATATAAAGTAGCTGATACAGAACACTGGCCCATAGTCCATAAAGCATAAAGAATACTTTGATATCTAATCTTCTTTGCCATAAAAGGGACTGTGTAGGTATAATTTCATATTACAAAAAAAAACACCTTTTTTTTCTGCAGGGCACAAATATTTGAAATGAAGAAGGTAACCCAGAGTTTTTCTTTCTTTGCTTGGAGCACTGTTATTTTCAAAATGAGTTCAAATATGTCTGTTAGCATTGCTGCTATATGCCTCAATTTCTTGCTGTGCCTCGTCTTCAGAGCAATACAAGATCTGCAGGTGGTTGTAGGCCATTTACAAAATAAATGTATTCCATTATTGGTCTGCTTTAATCTCAGAGAAAGGGATGGGTGGTACAAGCTATAATCTGAACTTGTCTTTATCTTTTAAATTACAAAATGTTGGCCACTCCTTGCCAGTCTCTATAATGCAAATCACTATCTCACTGTGAAAGCTGCAAGGTCATTAATCAAGCTGATTGGAATTCTGAAACCAGCTGGACAATACTAAATGAAGAACCAACAGACTACAGTCAGGAGACATTTGTATCACCATTCACTATGAACCGCAATATTTGTTTCTCCCCCTGCTTTCATCACTGTTTTGCTAGCCCCTTCAAGTAGAATACTTTGCTCAACATTCAGTGCCAGGAATGACATACAGAACAATGGGCAAAATCTTACCTGGACATGTTCTCTCCCACCTGGCAGTTGCCAAATCCTAAGAGTGGCCCTGTTTGCTGTCACTTAATGGAGGGGCAGAGAGGGAGAGGGGAGGCAGTTCATGCCACAGAGAAGCAGCTAGTCCCAGCTTGGTTGGGGAGAAAGAAATGAGGGTATGCTCTGAAATGGAGGGCCCACCTTTTCCTACTCCCTGGAGCTCAGAGCAGCTGGATCTCCATAGCCTGAATTGCCTGCCCCTCACCATCTCTCTGGGAAAAAAGAGGAGCAACAACCCTTCTGGTGCCTGGAAGCTACCAGGCCTGGGAGGTTTTTGAATGCAGAGCAAGGGCAACTGGGCCCAAAAAAACAGATCCTATATGTTGCACACCCATAACTCTGTAACAGCTACTGAGTTGTCTAATTAACTACTCTTGGCCGAATCACCCCAAACCTGATGGAAACATCACTCACCTGGGCTCCACTCACCAGCAGGATGGACCTCCTTCTCCCCATGCAGCTGATTTCTGGTAAAGTAAGTTGGGGTGGAGTTATAACTGTGGCAATAATGTCAAAATTGTGACCAAATAGCACTTGTGCATACAAAACAGTTATGGATGAGGAAATCTAGTGCTGATTTTGAGGGAAACTCATAATAGGCATTATTTTAAGATGAAATCATAAACCTATGATACAACTCAAGTAACATTCAGAGTTACAAGTAACATTCAGAGTTGCATGTCATCTCACAAGATCAAACTTTCATTCCTCAAATTTAAGTTCCTTATTTTAATAACCAATATTTTAGGTAACTATTTACTAATTCAACTAACTGTTCATTTGAGCAGCCTTAGTATACAACCAAAACACATTAATACCATCTCATAATATCTAACTGCATGAAGTTTAGTAACATTCAGCAAGTACCCACAACTTGCTCCAAAACTGGTTTTCACATATATTATAGTGCTTGGTTTTATTCCTGTATGGCCCCTACATCACTTCAAATCACTCAGTTTTTAATCTTTCCTTCTGACAAGCATAACAGGTTGCCCAAGAATGATGGTCATACTTGGTAGCTGATGTTAAAAACAAATAGTCTATCATGGTGTTGACTTTCTAATTGGTATCTCATTCTTGCCAGCTGACTCAAGAGTAATCTTTGAAAGCATAAGCTGTTATGAGTGCAGTCAGCTCTATCCATCTTACATTCTATTCCATGAAGAAGGTATCAAAATGACATTCAGCCTAGTCTACAATATAGCCCAGTTCGGCTGGAAAAAAGAAGGCCAAAATAGGTCCGTTGATGACCAACAATGGGGATACTTTCTTTTAGGCTCTCTCCACATATACATTATTTAAATGTACACATAGGTTTTGCTCAAGCCTGTGTCTAAAATATTAAAATATGAATACTCTGAACAGATGATGGAAGGCATATTTACCATATAAATAAATCACAGAAACATAACTGGTCGTGTCTGCCTGTTGAGGTACCCACAGTGGCTACATGTGGTGGGAAATTGGTGGTCATTATGTTTCAGCTTCCAAAAGGACCTTTTCTGCTTCTAAGGCTCATTTTATCCCACTTCCCAATCCAGAATTCCCAGACATACTTCTGAAATGCTCCATAATTCATGTCACTTTCTTTGCTTGGCTGGAGTGTAATGTCTGTTAGTTTGCCAGTGCTGATATGCCATTTCCATGTTTCATGCTGGTCTATGACCGTAGTAAGATTATTGAAATTGAAATTGAATTGAAATTGATATTTCCATCTGTGACACCTGAAAAAGCTGCCTCCCTGGTCCTCATGACCTGGGTGTATGGCAGACATGGAATAAGGGACCACAGAGCTTTTGATCCATCACTAATCTCAGCTACTATAGCCCTAGCCAGACTCAACATTCTTACAAAACTAACATTAGAAATAGTGCCATAAATAGAATTTCATCCTCCAAGCTCCCTAGCATAAAATGCCACCTTCAACTGTATCAACAGAAAGGCACGTATCACATTGAAAGTCTTCCCCTTCTTTCCCATAAACATATTTTCAAAGAGACTATATTTTTTGTGGGTTTTTTTTTTTTTGTAAAATGGTTTCAAAGTTCTGTCTAGTTACTTATTTACTAAAGCATGTTTCTCCACATTTTTCAAACTAATCCAATTTTCTGTGTACTCTTTCAAATGGCTTTGTGGTAGGGGGAAGGGATGACACCAGTATAGAAATATACAGATTTCTGCCCAGAAATTGTATTGCAGTCTTTATTCAGATTCATGAGACACAAAAAGAGGTAATTTCACATTAACACAAAAACCCAAATGAATTGCTCACCAGACCATGGCAAACAGATCCTATATGTTCATCAGATGTGCAGTTTGATCTTGTGTATTTTTACTCCAGTTCAAGAGGATTCACTTCACTAAATCCCATGTAGTGATGGCAGATGTCCCCTAATGCAGCAAGACTTTCCTACCTATCACTGCAGCCATTTGGGCCACATACTAAGCTGCTCCAAAGATTTTCTAAGCCCCCAGGATCAGTTTTAAAGGCAGGTAAATGGCTGTCAAGGGGGAGACAGGAATCTCTATCCTCTTATTTGGTTGACAGTTAGAACTGTTCCTAGACCCTTAGATTTCATGGTCAAAATCTGAGATCTAGGGACAAGCCCTTATGACGTTGTAAGTCTGAAGTTACAAGGAGCAGTCCCTGGTGACATCATTAATCATGGTATATTGGCATCAGTCACTGTTGCACAGAGTTGCCATTGCCCCCAAACACTCCATCTTCCCCTGCATTCATCCAGCCTGCTGCACCAGTGCAGTTTGATGCACCAAAACTGATGTATCATCACTTCCAGCTGCCATTTTAGCCAATTTTTACTCTTTTTTTTTTTCAGTTTTGGGGAAAAGTTGGGGGAAGCAAACTGTTGCATTTGTGGGTTGTTTGTGGGGCTTTGGGCCAGTTTTCAGGGGGAAATGCCCCAAAATCAGTATTTCCAAATTAAAATCTGGGGAGACTAGGGGTTTGGGACTTCTGGGAGGTTTGGGGACTGCACTTAGGCGTCCTGGGGCCACATGGAACAAATGCATGGCGCTTTCCATTTTCAGGAGTATAGCATTCCAATAAAAACATGAAGTCTAACGAATGAAAAATACACACACACACACACACACACTTTTTTTAAAATCCAGTGCATCCTACTTCCCTTCCATTTTTTCCATTAACTTAACCACTTCTGCCAGTGAAGTTATAACACTAGATCCTGCCCACTATCATTTCATCTTTCATTCAACCAAGACAGTGCTCAAAATGAAAAATATGTCATGTAGCAACTACCATAGCTCAAGAAATTTCCTGTTTCCTGGAATGCTCCAAAAATTGTGTGTGTGTGAAAGAGAAATTAGTTAAGATGATTAATACAGCCTGAAATCAAGCCAGGCAAAGTCTGTGTTATACTTGAAGTCTAGCTTGGAAAATTTATAGCAGAAGAATGAAAATACTATACAAAGTTTATCTTTGGATTTGGTATGCATAAGCTGCCAAGTGTTCATGTGGCCTTTTTAAGACTTTGGTATAAAGAAAGAAAAACCCTAACAAAATGAAAGTCACATCATAAAAGTCATATTTTCTTTGTATTCCTGGAGCTTTTTTTGCTTTTGATCATTGAAGGGGGGAAAGAACAAAGAGTTTATTTGTGTCTTGAGATATTTGCTTCTGGAACAAAAAAAGAATGGGTGGAAAAGGAACAACATCAACAAATGTGTTGGGAGGAGATTATGTTTGTGCTCTCTATGTTGAAAAATGATCTGCTGATTTCACGAAACTGCCAATCATATTGCAGAAAATGGTCTGCAGGCATTTCTTGCAGTAGGATATGTAAAGCTTGGGTGGGCAAATGGGGCAGGTCCAGGAACCCATTTTCTGCAACTGGGACCCCCTTGGGGCTACACAAACTACCTGGAAGTGGCCAGAACTCCAATTTAAAAAACCTGGGAAGTTTTGATGGCTTTGTGAATTAGTATTCCTGGAGGCTTCCAGGGGAAACAATTAACCTTTTTTGCCAGGAAAAAGAAAGTTTGGGGATGCTGAGATTTCTCAAACAAGTTGGGTGGAGGTACATGCAGCCCCAGGGCATATTATCTCCATCCCTGTTTAAAAGCTATATATTGCTCTGTCCGGCTAGTACTTGGCTTCTTTGCAGTTATAGAACAGCAAATTGCAAATGTGAAAGGTTATCACTCTGACTTGTGAGCCAGTTCTAATATCCAAATATTAACCTTCCTTTTTAACCAACACTGGATACCCACAAATTCACACAGTTTTCCCCACCCACTCCAGAGAAGTGGGTGACATATATATATAGGCTATAGCTGAGACCTAGTAAGTAAGAGCTAGTAAGAATGATGATGGAGAAAACATTTTCATGGGTGCTTTGGTCTGATAGATGCTTCTTCTTCTTCTTGTATAGGAACAGCTGGAGGATCCGAGCCCTGGCTCCATTCAGTGAGTCTGTATTCAGGACCTGTCCAGATGTCTTTATGAACCTGTAGAGAAGCAGCAGCCATTACAGCCAGGACAAGGGCATAAGCTTCTCCTTCATTCCTGGATATGCAAAGATGGTTTCCATCACACACACACACACACACACAGCCAAACAGTGGTCAATGGGAGGAGCTACCCTTAGGCACCTCTAGCTATCCTTGTGCACAGGGAAGGGGAGCAAAGGCGTTGCACAAAGAGGTACAGTAGACCTCCTTTTGCAACATCTTTAGAAGTCCTTACACAGGTATAATCAAGAGTTACGTTAGTGGAAACTGTGACAAACCTGAGGTGGGGCATAACAACAGAACCTCCTTAACAGAGAGTAATTAAAAATGATTGGCTGGAGCAAATAGAACCTCAGGTAGCCAAAGGGAGGGGCTAGATGGGGGAAAGGAATAACGAAAATTTAACTGAAACCAGGGAGTGGAGGTTCAGAACAGAGTTGGTGTGAGAACAGAGAGAGTGGATGGAGGGAGCCGAGTGTTGGATTTGAGAGAGGTGTGTTGTGCTGATTCAGGAATCCTTAATTACAAAACACGTGTTACCTTGACAGTGTGTAAAGATTTGTTTATATTTTCATATATAGAAGTCTCAAGACAGTGTAATTCTCTGGACTGGATTATACATGCTACCATAGTACCAATAGTATCACATTCATTTAAGAGATAAATCACTGCTTTTCCTTATATCTGAAAAGGGGGAGATTTAAGGAAAGCAGGAGAGAGAGATAATCCTGGGAAGAGTAGCCAGTGGGGGACAAGAGTGAGAAAGGTGCTGCATTTTCAGGAAGGAAGAATAGAAGCAGATCTGTTTGTCACAGCCCTGGCTTGGCCAGAAGCCTCCCTGACTGTTCAGACCAGGACATAAAGAGGTGTCAGGCTGGGCACCACCTGAATTCTAACCTTAGGGATATTTGGGGGATGTTACGTTTGCCAAATACGAAATACAAGCAGCAGTATTTGTGCTATTTTTAGTTTAAGGCTTTTTTTCCACCTGCTCAAGAAGTATTAAAATAAGTGAAAGTATGGTGTGATATAGATGGATAATGGATACAGAGGATGGTGAAAGAAGCAGAAGAATGTAAACATCCAGCCTTTAACAAGCAAGTAGTTGATTCTTCACCCTCCCAGGTCCCACAGATGCCACCTAAAACAGTGTTAACATGTCTGCTCTTGTGAGAGAGAACTATAAAAAATCAATGAACACTGGCTGCATCCTGCAATATATTACTTCAAAATCCTTTCCCACAAAGCACTCAGATTGGAAAGCTCTGTTAAAACCATTGCTGCCAAGTAGAAACTGGTGTATTATTTTTTGGAGAAGAGCTATCTTTGTCTTTGCACCCACCTTCAACCCAAATTGCCAATATATCTTCAAGCAAGTTCAGAGTTGGACTCAACCTTTTCCAAAGGAGTCCCACTTTTCAATCTGACCAAAACAGCTACATTTAGTCCTGATTCTTCAAATACAGATATATTATTCACTAAGGACAGATGCAATGCTTTTCCCTCAGAATTACCTTTTGGCAGATTCGCTGGGTTGCCCACTTCCTCAAGACTTTATCCTTGTGGGTCACAAGATGTTGAATCAATGTTGCATATTTTGCTATGTTGTATTTTCAATAGTCAGAGTCGCCATCATTTGACCTCTCCTTTATTGAGCTGTATGCCAGGCTGATCAGAAAAATTCTAGGTAAAAGTCCTGTTGGAGGACATATGTCCAAATGTAACCCTATCAGTTGCTAAATTTCTGTCATCAGCTATTAAGATCAGAGAGAGAAAGTATCAAAAATATGCCGGGATACCGGCAATGCACTTTAAGATCAACTCAATTCTATTGTTCTAATGAGAAGGACTTGATGTACACCTATTTATATTTTACCTAATAATCCATATTATCTATGATTTTAATTTACTTCACGTACTTTTTTATGCTATTTTATGCATTTATGTCCTATTTTTATGCTTTTATATCCTGTCTATAGTCTATCCTATTAATATATTTGTATCCTATTTTTAGTAGGTATATTTTATCTATACGGTACCATTGGATGGTTTTGCTATGTTGGGACCGTAAAATAAAGTTTGACTTTGACTTCAAATACAGATCATACCTGTATACAAATGGTCCCTCAATTCCCCACCATATTTGTTGACTGATAAAAAAGGAGAGAGGGATTTCACTAAATTTACTCATAGGAAAGAAATGTTCTTTAATAGTTTCTTGAAAGAAGAGGTCAGTATGGCAATGTTCTGAACATAGCTTCTTTCTTTTTGCTTAACAGGTTTTGTTTTCTTTGCAGGGACAGTGCCAACTTCAACAATTCTGTTTGTATTGATTTGTTTGGGTATGAACACATAATAAAAGTTTGTTTGTTTGATTGATTGATTAACTGACTGATTGATTGTGTTGGTAGCCTGGCCACCATTTTGAAACTTCCACAAAGCCCCATAGCTGATGTTGCTCCTGAGCACTGTAGAGTGGTAATAGAAGATGTACATATATATGTGTGTGCATGCTTTCAATCACCTGTCAATTTATAATGATCCCATGAATTTCACAGAGTTTTCTTAGGTAAGGAATACTTGGAAGTGATTTGGCCAGTTCCTTCCTCTGAAATATAGCCTTCAGCAGCAACTGGTATTCACTGGCACTCTCCCACTCAAGTATTAACGAGCCTTCCTAGCTGCCCATATTTCCTAATCTTAAAAGCCCAGTGAAGGAAGAGTTAATGCATGATGTCTTCCCCTGAGATTTAATTGAAGTGTAGGAAGCCAGGAAGGCCTATAGCAGTGGTTCTCAACCTGTA
Organism: Iguana delicatissima; assembly: GCA_948472985.1. Taxonomy (NCBI): domain Eukaryota; kingdom Metazoa; phylum Chordata; class Lepidosauria; order Squamata; family Iguanidae; genus Iguana; species Iguana delicatissima. Next base: position 1,185,760 of record CAOKZL010000345.1, on the reverse strand, counting down.
GGTCCCCAGATGTTTATGGACTTCAGCTCCCAGAAGCCCCAGCCACTATGGTCAATGCTCAGGGCTTCTGGGAGCTGAAGTCCAAAAACATCTGGGGACCCACAAGTTGAGAACCACTGGCCTATAGCATGCTGCAGAGAGGAGGGAGGATAACTTCAGTAAAAGAAGGGCCACAACACACTCTTCAGACACCCATCAGGTCAGCAAAAGAACCTTCTTATAAGAATTTCTCCAAACACTTCTTCTCCTTTGAACAATTTTTTTGGGGGAGGGAGTAATTATTTTGTATCAAATTTAATGAGGAAGGTTAAAAAGAGAGGAGAAATCAATTTTTGACATATTAGGGTCAGAGTGATAACCATTGATAAGGCAAGAACCAGAATTTGGACCAGATACAACATTAGCTTCATCACCTACCATATACATGTCATTCTCAGTGGGGGAAAAAATCCCATATTTCATTTGACAAAAGAAGAAACTCTTTGTTTAAAAAGGTGCTAAATAAATTTGAACCAAACAGGCCAACTAGCTTGCATATAATTCTTTTAAAAAAGAAACAAACTTTCCCCTCCTCCTCCTCCTTCTTCCAAATCCCTTTCACACAAACATACTCATCACTGATCTATAATAACAGGGGGGGTGTTTATGAACACTATCACCTATCAACCACCACTGAAAGAACGTTCCCATCACTAAGCCACCTTATATTCAATTCAGCAAAGAAAGTGTGTACATCCAACTCCCAGTTATAAGAAGCTAAAATATTAAGCGATACCTGCATATACAGTCATGTAGTGATTTCTGACACCTTGGAAACATCCAAAGATAAACCAAAAATGGCATCAGTCTTACCATCACATGAAGGGAGTCTATCAACATTTTTTTTATCAAAAATGCTAAAAGTTAGGAAACGTGGAAAAACTGACTTTTTCTTTCTCAAAAGTTACTCTGCAGCTCTGGATGTAAAACAAGTTTCTACACATACAGAAAAATGCTTCAAAATTTTGTCTATTGTTAGTCCAAGCCCTGGACACCAGTTACTGCGCAAGGAGATGGAAGGAAACACACTCAAGACAGATCTTTCAAGCTCCTTGGGCCAGGAAGCAAGCCCAGGGTTTCTGCCAAGGTTTGTGGAAGAAATTATACTTTGCATTTGTACTCATCTCACGAAGCTCTGAGCAGCCCCCTAAGCAAATCAGCTAACGGCATATACAAAAGGTTTTTGTTACAGGGAACTGATAGCTGTTCCTCTCAGACTAGCATATGTCGTCTTGCTTTCCTTAGTTTATAGTGACAAAGCACACAGTCGCACTAGTACACACATAGCCTCCTTCCCTGATACCTCACTGTTGGTATGGGTTGCAGCATTTGCACTGAAATTTGAAGCAAACATTTAGTATTTATTTGTTGTCATTTTTTAAAAAATAAGTTATTTGCCTCTCTCATTTTAGCTCTTTGGGGCCTCAGGTGTCAGAAGAACTTTCCTTTGGAGGTACCATGACAAAACTCTGCACAATGAAGGATTGATGTTAGGATCTCCAGGTTCATCAAAGCTGGACAGCTATCTGAGTGATACATATGTATGCTAGCAGCAATCTCTCTCATCTGAAATTTCTCAACAACATCTTAATTCCCCATCACCACAAACACCAGCTGATAAGGCTATTAGGGTAGCCTGCTCTGTATTATTCTAAAAGTTAAGCTGAAATACAGCTATTTCTGATTGCCAAGGAGCAAGAAACTATTTGAAAAATGCCCTCAATTCGTTATTACAGCAGATGCTTTATTCACCAGTGGTCATAAAGGAGATGCCAGACCATTTGCCCTCTCATCAAGCAATCTTTTTCTCCCCTTCTAATGTCACAATCACTCTAATTCTTGTCACACATTTTTTAATCTGCAGGATGCCATCGCTTATAAATCATGCCAAGGTTTTCATAAGGAACCCAGGTTATACAATATATCAAATAGTTTGCTGTGATAGGCAGCATAAATTGGAAAACGTCTTGACAAAGTTAATTTAAATGAGTCAGCGCAAGCGTCTGGCATACCAGACATCTGTGATTCACAAACGGATAGGGGTCCACTCAGTACACTGACAAGATGTGTGTGTGTGGGGGGGAAATAAAAGGAAGTTGTTTTTCTTATACATATTTGTCATCTTCTTTTGTCAGTCTGGTTTGTTTAATGACCCTACATGAAAACGGATTCCTTATAGTGAAAGGTAAAGTTCGGATGCCTCACCTTTTCTTATGCCTGCCATTATTCCCCTAACATTAGTGTCATCTGTCTTCCATAGAAGCATAATGTCTTTGGAACAGAGTGCTTAATCACTCATGGATGCAACCTCTTGTTAAGATGGGGTCCTGACCTTCATCTGTCAGTGTCCATGAGTACCCCTCAATGTGTATTACCTACTACTCCTTCCTTCCCCATTACAGAATGTTGAATATTATCAGTTAATTTTCTCCTTTTTGGAAATTGCATTGTTAATAACCACGTGTGACTATCTTCAGAAGAACAAATCAATGTCTCTTTATGTAGGCACTCCACCTAAGATTCTTTCTACTTCTATAATTCCTTCTACAGAATTGACTCAGATTCCTTTTTGACATTCTGATGTTCCCAAGGAATCTGCTTCCAACCTCTCCCACTTTCTTCATTAACTTTCTTTCCTTGTTTGTTCCTTGGCAGACAGAGCAAGAAAGGGCTCAGGATGATCTTTTCTGCCACTAACAGACATTTGATAAGTATTTATCCTGAGTTGTTTGTTCAGGCTTGATTTGCAAAATTTCACTGCATGGGGTAAATTCTACAGTTCCTGAAACACATAAATATTTCCAGAAGACCACTTGTGTGCCTACAAAATATGATGGGAATTGAACTGCTTTTGCATAGGAGATGGTGATTTCTATTTATTTCCATAGGTCAAAAAACTTATTATTACTATATGTGATAATGCAGAGTTTTCTCTCCTCCTCTCTCAATTTGTGAAAATGCATTCACACACAAATACCCCTTTAGGCAGCATCTTTGATGCATTCAACTGACCTGTGTTCTGTTCCATATAATGGCCTCCTGAGAATGACTCTATCAAAGAACTACTTCTCCCACCTTCTACAGTTGCTGAAAATGCAAATACACAGGTTGTAATTATTTCTAAGCTTGTAGTCAAGCACAAGTATGAGCTTTCAAACAGTCACATGGTCCTTCTATGATATTTCCTAGCTACGATGACTCCTAGCTCCACCTCTATCCCTTGTAATGTATTTTTAGCTGTGAGCATCTTGGAGGAGGGATGTGTTCTCTTCTGCTCTGTAAATCACCAGTCACACTGCTGTAGTTGCTGTTAACATTTCTGACAAGATCTAGATGCTCTCACTGGAAGAAGAAGAGGAAGAAGAAGAAGAAAAGGAAGAAGAAGGTGGCTTTCATTTTTCAATCTGTGCTCCCTAAAAAAGCTTTCCCCAAGTGCTAAGTGTTCCTCCAGAACACTGTGAGAGGGGGCACTGGGACAAAGAAATGAGAAGGGGAATTGGTGAGAATCAACTCTATTATTTTTCTCTTATAGAAAATTCAGGAATATCTCAGTCCTTTCTAAGTATGGCCCTTTCCACAGTACCCTCCCATCCCATAACAGGGACAGGAGAAGGATGGGACCATGATAATGCTTCTGCATAACATCGTTATGGTCCTGTCCTTCTCCCGTCCCCAGACAGTGCAATCATGGATACGTTATTGATAGGTTTTCCTTATCAATGGCACATGATCACACCACCATCCCACACTTACCTGTCCTGCAAAGCTGCCAGAAACACAATGGCTGTGCTTCCTGCCCCAGTGCAGCCTGGGAAAGTACCCAGCTGAACTGCAGAAGAATGAAATGTGGCCATCGTGCTCCCTTTTGCAGGGAGGCAGCCAGTGTAGAAGGGAGTGCTCTTGTTGTGTTCTCCTCCCAGGATCCCCATTGATCAACTTTGGAAAAAGGTAGAGTGAGGAAAAGTTCTATGGAAGAAGATCTTACATGCACAGAAAGGCAAGTCTGGATCCATCTCTGAAACAACAGCAGCAGCAATATTTTGCATGGGTGCTTCTTATAATGACATTGAAGAGACAAAATAACTGTTGTACAGCATAGAGTCAGATTCTATTTATCAGTTTGTCTCTGGACTTAGTGGTTCTAGTTATAACCTATGAAGCCATATGCAAGTGGGGACCAATCTGTTTGAAAGACCCTGGGGTTCCTTCCAGCCCTCTGATTCTATACAATGGCTTTCTACACTGTCAGTGGTTTGGACTAGACAGCCCTTGGGATCCCTTCCAGTCTTATGATTCTATGATTCTGACGTGATCTTACCAAGACACTGAAGCTCTCTATTGAGATAGACCAGAAGTGTGGGTCCTCTCTGCCTGCAAACAAAGACATGTTTTTTCAGGGTGTCCTTTAGCATTCAAATCAGATCACTGTTGAACGAGATCTAAGTACTTGGGTCCTGGCTAGGTCTGTCACTATTTTATCTTTAATTGGATTTTTTTTGTTTTTTACATTTTTAATAATTTATATATTTTAATCAAGATTTTGTTTTAATCTGCATTTTATTATTGTTAGCGACCTTGGAAGAAAGATGGGCTATAAATTCTCAGGAAAGATGAGCTGTAAATTAAATAAATAAACACATCAAATGGATTCAATTTATTCTAATATATTCTGATACTGTCTTATCCAGGGACGTAATGGAATGATGGATGATGCAAAATTACGGTTTGAATGCCAATGAGTGCAGAAGTGGCATTATTCAAATAATGCTTCCTTCATTTATCCACTACTGTAAACAATTGCTTTACAAGTAAAGATATCACTTGTAAATCTCATAACAGTTGTCAAGTAAATGTGAGCTTTAGGAGAGCAGTACAGTGACACTTAGACATCACCCCTCAAAAACTGGAAATGCATAGCCAAAAGAGGGTCAAAAGGGAGAGAGATCTGCATATAATTGAACATGTCATTGTATATGTATAGATGCACAGTTATAAATATTGTTTCTGTTATTACATGCTTTGAAGTCAAGTCCAACTTAAAGTGATCCTATCATATGATTTTCTTGGCAAGCTTTATTCTGAGGAAGTTTCTAGTTGCCTTCCTTTAAGGGTGAGGCAGTGTGACATGCCCAAAGTAACTCACTGGGTTTCCTTGGCTGAGCAAGGATTTGAAACCTGGTCCCCTGGAATCCTAGTCCAAAACTCAATTCACTACACCATGCTCGCTCTATAAATAATTGCTATCATTTAAATAGGAGCGTAGTACATCTTGCCATAATGGGGAAGACTGTGACCAGAAGATCTCTGTGATACATGCTGTCCACTTGCTAATATCTGTGGATGAGTGACATGATGGTCCATTCTCTCCATTCTCATGTTTTACTGTATACAAACTGTCTTGGACTGGACAATCCTTCAAATAGATGTCCAACTACAAAACAGGAGACTTACATGTAGTGATCCTTCTCAAAAAGGACTGCATCCTAGACCAGGACACATGGCCATCCTAAAGGACAAAATTGTGCCACTGCAACACACTATCATTAGTTCTCAAGATTTTTCCCATTGTTTTCTTACATATCCAATACAGGGAAAAGGATCTGTTCTGCAGATATCCAATTAGAGTTGCCAATCATATTTGAAACTGAGGAGCAAAATGTCCATAAGGATATTTCTTCCAAATTCCCAGCTAGATTTTTTTAACAAGCAAAAGTAGGAAAGCAGGAATCCTCTGAGAATCTATCCCATATTTTACACTGTTTTGATTGAAGTTCCAGACTCGATGAATGGTACAGATAGGACTTTGGGATTTTTCAGTGCTGTGCAGACATTTAGACATAGAAGTCATGATCAATACAGCTCAGAGCACTGTGCTGTAGATATCTGATGTAACATGTACAGGTGTGTGATGTTGACCTCCAGTGGTTAGTCCATAGAGATGGTAGAGAAGTTGGTATGCCAGCAGCAGATCTGTTGGCAATATTTTACTTGAGCAATGAGAGTTCTTGTTTCCAAATCTAAAAGGATTAACTCATACACCTAGTTCGTCAACAATGTATGCTATTTATTTATCTGATGCCTGCAGTTCTTGAGTCTTTTTATACAAGTTAATACTAAGTCTCAGTTATTTGATTTATTATATGCTGAGCTGTAAGTTGCATGTTTGCATTTTGCCTGGTAGAATGATGGGTGCTGTTTTTGCATCATAAATGATTTTTAAGGGGGGGAAAAACTAATGTAAATTTTGAATCATAATCCATCAGTTGTACTGTTTGAAGGAGATTTCAAAAAAGTTGTGATCTACTGTGGAGACATCTACCTTTTCACAAGTATGTTAATCAACAAAGATGAACAAAAGAGTTCATAACATTAATATAGCCTTAGATCTTTGTTGCTGTAAGGGTAACGATCTAGACATGAATCATATTGTATATTCTGCTAATTAAACAGGAAGAAAACTTCAACAATGTAGAATGCTTATGTCATAGATAAAGAGACAATGAGATGAAAATTGAACTAAACATTATAAGAATTATATGAAGGCTCAAGTAATCGCACTTGTAAAGCATTTGTGATTTTGAAGGTATCTATTTTGAATAAGCAATTTCCTACAACAATAGGCAATAGACAAAGGGCTTTTTACTTAAAGGTATGGATGTCAACAATAGTTTATTGAAGAATTTCAGTTTTGTAAAAAACAAAATAAAATTACATTTTTAAAGTGTACTATCCTGTCTCTATATTTCTTTTAAGATAAATTTGAAGAAAATTGGAGAAAAGAAATAAAATTATATGTCATTGTTAGAAGGAAAATTGATTTGTACTATTTTCCTTTAATAATTGTGCTACTTCAAAAGTAGACCAATACTTTTGGAACTATTTGTATGGCCTGCTTCAGGGAGCAATATGCATACTTTGTTGCTGTGTACCTTTAAGTCATTTCTGACTTATGGTGACATTAAGGTGGATCTATCATGGGTTTGTTTTTTTTTGAAAGATTCATACAGAGGAGATTTGCTTTTGCCTTTGTCTGAGGCTGAGAGAGTGTGACTTCCCAAGGTCACTATGTGGTGACCAAGTGGGGATTCAGACCCTGGTCACCAGAGTCGTCGCCCAACGTTCAAACCACTACATCACACTGGCTTTCACCTTATCAAAGTCAAAAATGTCTTTAATCCTTTCTCATCCCGACAAATTAAAACTGACCTCCACCAGCTAATCAGAAAAAGCTTTCAGGTCATCAATGTCCTAATGAACAGTGCAACCATAGTCATGTTTACTCAAAAGTAAATGTTTCAGTCATATGTATATATGCAAGATTGCAGACAGAGGCCCTTTTCGCATGGCCTTTCTTTCGCTCAAGAGCCCCTTGAGCCTTGCGGGAGTGGGAGCGTCACTCCGTATGATGCACTCTCACTTGCACGGTGCTCATGAGGCTCAAGCGGGGCGAGCGCGTATTTTTTTATTTTCGGCTTTAAGCCAAAAATAAACCGCACTTGCGTAATGCTCGCGGCGGCGACACGCACTTACCTGAGTGCGGTGCGTCGTTGCAGGTGAACCGGTCGTGCTTCCTCCCCCAGCGCCGCCTACAGCTCCCAGACTGCACTGTGGAAGCTGGGGGCGGGGCTGAAGAGCAACCGTCACGCTAGAAGAAGCCAGGTGCGGTAAGGAGGAGCAGGGAAGCGGCGGCATTTCGGGCGAGGCTTCTAGCGCGAGCTGCCCTTCTCCATCACGTGAAAAGCGGCGCTGCAAAAAGGGCCTAAGTCCTGGTAACACAAGCAAAAAGGATTCTGATGAAGCCAAGGATGAAGACATTTATAAACAGCCATTATTATAGAATGTGTTGATGTTGTTTTAAGGTCAATGACTTCAAGCTCTCCAGAAAATAAAGTATTTATTTATTTAACCACATTACATTTCATTGTCTTATGTTTTAATTTATCTGTTTTATGCTATAATCATTTTTCTTTTGATCTCATTATTAGTTGCTCTGTGAGACATGGGGAGTGGGAAAAGAGGGATATGAATCAGATAAATAAATAATCTTAAACAAGATTGGAGGGCAGACACACTAGTATGGTACATCCCATGCCCTGCTGGCTCATATTGGTAGTGTAGATGTTGTAAGGGGAGGGATAAGATGTCTTCTTATGCTCTTAAGCAGAAACAAAAGCAACGGTTGTTCCTTCTTGTCATGTGAAGAGAGAGAGAGAGAGATGATAATGACAGATAGATGATAGACAGACCATCAGACAGACAGACAGACAGACAGACAGAACATTAGAAGTTCCATGTAGGCTACATATGGCTACTAAGAAGTTGTGGGAGATGGGGTACATTAAATGGCTGCCTTAAGGTTGAAATAAACCTTCTCTATGGCCATACACTAAATGAGACCTGAGTACTTCAGAAGGTGACAGAAAACTACTTTTGGGTCAGATAAAGGAAAGCAAGAAAGAATCAATTTCATCACACATATTTATACCCTCCTTTTCCTTTGGAGTATTTGGGCCCTTCCACTTTCCTGCTGCCATTGGTTCCACCATAGGATTCATAAGTACCAATCTGCTTGCAGCAATATATATTATACTGGCAGGTAATCACATTCCTGTGAAAGGTTATGCTAAAGCAAAATAATTGCTCAGTGTGACCTTCCCATGCATGTGGCTTGAGGGATCATTTTTCAAAGCTGTCTGCCCTTGAGTAATTGCAACCTACATTAGGCAGCAATCACTCCATATCATCCAAAGACTTATCCGTTGATATATATTATTCCCAGTGTCACCCCGGCTGATGTATAATCAGTTGCAACTTAACTAGGACTGTGGAAGATAAGCTTGCTATGTCATTGCAAAGATGGAAGTGTTCAAAAGCCATTGCCACCTTTCTTTCCTTTCTCCTTTTTCCCATTAGACTTTCTAGGTTAAACATGAAGTCATACATGTTAGTTTTTACAATATCAGTAGCTGAATGCAGTTGGCTCAATATATCTATATCTGTTCTTCCATAAGCCCTACAAGACCCTCATTAAACACACACACACACGCACTCTTTTTAAATGTACTAATTAAGAATTCACTAAAGGATTATTGCCAACATTTTTTTCAGAACAAGTGATGGCTGTGTGTATGTATCTTGAAGTGGCCTGAAAATGTATGGCAACCCCATGAATTTCATAGGGTTTGGGGAGAGCAAGGAATATTCAGAAGTGTTTTTGCCAGTTCCTTCCCATGAAATACAGCCTATAGCACCTAGTATTTGTTAGTGCTCTCCCATATAACTACTAACCAGGCCTGACCCTGTTTAGCTTCTAAAAACAGACAGGATTTGGTGTCTGCAGAGTATTTAGATCCAAGTGACAGCTAGACTCAAACAAACAAACAAACAAACAAACAAACACTGCCTTTCTACCACCATTGCATCTTCTCAGTGTATTCTCTAAAGATTTCTGGGTAGTTCTGGGCTCATAGATGGATATGGTACAACTTATAAATTTTCAGGACACTTTGGGGAAAAAAATGTTAAAACATTAAAGGATCAGTGTGAAGCTATTGATTCTCTTGGATCTCTCAAAGGCTTTCAGTGCCATCAACAATGGCATCCGTACAGATTACGGATGAAAAGTATATTTGAAAATATTTGAAATATTGCTCCATCCCTTCATGTTTTGCAAGTGTCCAGAAACCCTGATAACAAGAGTGCTGGACTAATGAGAATCTTTATAGTTTGGACTTTTTCAATACAAAGTTCACATATGGTTGTTTAGTGCAGCAAACAGCATTTGCTGTGCAGGAGATCATTTCTCTACACAGAAATAGTTTTTCTTGTGAATAAAAAGCTATTTCCTGTGCAGAAAATGGTGTAATTGTTGACTTTTGCACAAATTTTGCACAGAGTTGATTTGCATATAAAACCTTATTTTCTGCACAGGAAACAACTTTTTCTGCACCAGAAATAATACTTCTGCATAGAAATATTATTTTCTGTGCATAAAACACTGTGTTGTGTGCAGAACATTCTGTTTTCTGCAAAACAGAACCATGTGCAAATTTTGCACACAGTAAACCCCCAGTTACACCAGTTTTCTGCATTTTCCACACACAAATAATATTCATGTGGGGTGGTTTTGTTTTGTTTTTTTTTTAAAAAAAAATAGTCTTCCACAAAGTGACAAATTGTGCATAGGCTTTGAAAACTGTGGGAAACCTCATTAGGAAGAAAATTGCTAAAATTGCACTTTGTTTCCTTCAAGAAGAAACATAGTGAAGAATAATTGCATCCCTATAACTGGTAGATCAAGTTGGATATTGGGGATGTTGTGTTGTAGTGGTTCTGTTCTTGCTTGTCATTCCAGAGAACAAAAAACCTGTAACATAATTTATATTTTCCCTTTTTTTCCTCCTTGGTCTAATACAGAATGTTTTTCCTTACAAATGTGATGAATCAGACCACTAGCATAAGTGAGACAGATTTCTGGCATGGTTTTGGTAACACAGAAGTTACTCCATCCTCAGTGATATAATAATAGGAGAAGTTAAGCCGTAATTCCTGGCACAGACATATCAATGCAGATGCTGAACTAGAGGATCTGCAAAATCTTATGGTATAGTACAGTTCTTGCCAAACTGCACCTTGTCATACTAAATATGGAGTTGTAATGGGGTACTGTATACTTGAATGTTCTGCAACATATAAGATGTTCCACACCAAGTAATTCTATACATTTAGAACTGATTGTTGCTGTTGTTTTTAGAGTTCTTAAAATTTCAGTGCAAGCTTATGCTTCTGGCATGTATAAGACATAAATATTTTCCTTTTATTGTACAAGGAACTTTCACAATATAGGGAGCATTCAGGCAAGGACTTCCCCCAACTTTATAGAATCATAGAATCATAGAATCATAGAAATGTAGAGTTGGAAGAGACCACATGGGCCATCCAGTCCAACCCCCTGCCATGCAAGAACACCCTCAAAGCACTCCCGACAGATGGCCATCTAGCCTCTGCTTAAAAACCTCCAAGGAAGGAGACTCCACTACACTTCGAGGCAGCATATTCCAGTGCTGGACAGCCCTGACTGTCAGGAAGTTCTTCCTGAGGTTCAGGTGGAATCTTCATTCTAAAGGACGTCAGATCAGAAACATTGCACCACTCTGCTGACTGGCTGGTTGGAGATGAAGGACCACCAGCTATAAGTAAGCTGGAGGACTGTGCCCCAGGCTTCTCTTCCAGTGTTCCTGACAGTCATATTGCCAAAACACTGTAAAATATTCCTGTAAAGATTAACAGATCGTAGGATGCCTTTATTTTAAAAGAAGAGGAGAGCCAATACATTTATAATGGAGAAAATAAAATATGATCATTGTCTTTAATTTCCTGTGCAATTTAAACATTGTTAATGCTTTTAATTACACTCAAGCAACTTGCTTTCTGTTCTAATAAGTCTCCAGGACAGATCATTCAGTTTGATATTTTTAAAAGAAAAAGAGCTAGCTATCACTCAGCTTACCCAGCATCAGTGGGATGTAATTGAATTGAATTGATATATCATCTATTATTTAACCCCAATCAATAGTTGATTAGTCTGTCTGATCCATCAGCATGTAGATTAGGCAGTTTATCAAATCAAGCAGCCTCCTGCATCAGATTGCTTACTACGGAAGAATTGTGGATTACCCATTGGGAAGTGTGTGTGTTTGCTGGTGAGCTTTGTGAGTGAGGATAAATATGCACAGTGCAGAGAGACAATAAAAACCTTATAAAATCAAAGTCATGAAGTCACTACAGTGTCATTTCATATTCACAGCAAAGAAGGTTGTTAAAGACTTGGCTGAAAAGTATATGCTTCTACAATGAGTTGTAGGATATTGTAAAGAGCTGTGGAAAAAAAGTCATAAATGAATCTAAGAATGTGTTGGTCAGTTAAGTGAGTGGTTGGGATTCACTTCAGATAAATAGCTGGGACTGTAGCAAGAAGTTTGTGCTTGACCTCAAGCTGAGGAAAATGGAAAGCCTGGTCATGATGGAAAGCAAGAAGTCTGATTCTGAAGGGCAAGGTGTGAAAAAGCAGAACTAGAAAAGAAGTTGTATTGTGCTGCTTTTTAAAACCCTGTTCTTTTCTGTTAATAAATATCTTATTTTTTTCATTGTTATTTCCTCAAAGATCATATTTATTCCATTATTCATTCACATCACTTTGTGAAAACAGATGTTTTCATGTCTTTTTTTCATATTTGTTTCATCCCTATTTCAGTTTTCACTTCTTTTTTCTGTTTTCAACAGTGGCATACCTTGGAGTGCATGAAGGGATGTGAGGGGCAGGGCTATGTCATGAATGGGCGGGGCTACGTCATGTGGGGTGGAGCTACAGCATGTGGGGGAGGGAAGGCAAGGAGCAGCAGTGCCCCCCAAAAATTGCTGCTGGGGGGGCACAGCCCTCATTGCCCCCCCATCCCTATGCCAATGGTTTTCATGTCTTTTTTTCTTTCTTTAGAACCTTTGGTTCTATTGCAGTTGTTGTGTATGGGTGGTGTGTGCAACAGCTTCTATTTTTTCACAAGAGTACTCATGTCAGGGAATTCTGGGAAAAGTCATGGTCATCAGGAGGCAACTAATAAGAGGACCGTTGATACCACTGGAGAATATAAGTTCCTTTGTTCACACAATCTCTCCTCTCAATGAGTAATAAACAGGCTGAATGAATAGGAATAAAAAGAACAACCAATGAACCTATTCATATAAATTTTTTCACCTGGGAATCTATTTATGGAGGGGAAAAAATGAGCAGAATGCCTCCACTCAGTTCAATTTTTTCTTTGTTCAAAAACAGATGGCTGTCCTAGTACTCTCTTGCTAACCAGGAAGTGTCAAAAGGTTAGCTACTAATATGACTGTTGTTGTTTTTGAGTGCCTTGGGCCCTTTCCACACGGGGGACGGGGAAACGGGGCGGCGCACGCAAGGGCGGAACTTACCTGGAAGCGGGTTGCTCCGTCCCTGCGGGGAGCACGCGTTCACTGCTCCACACGCTGGCGAATTTCGGCGGCATTCGGCGGCGCCCAAAATGGTTGCCAGTGACTTCCAGCGGTGCTCCGCCAATCAGGGCAGCGCGCCAGCTGGAAACCCACCCCCGGGCAGCTCTGCAGGGACACGCTAGTGCTTCCCTGCAGTTTCAAACGGGGCGCTGCAATGGGTTAACACGCTCGCGTTTTTTAAAAACCACATGAAATGTGGCCGCGCGAAGGCGGTTTGAGGTGTGGAACCTCCACTTTTCAAACCGCCCTAGCGCACCCCACGATGTGGGCGACCTCTGGGTGAGATCGCCCTAAGCCGTTTTTTTTACCCCATGTGGAAAGGGCCTTTGTTTCTGATTTATGGCAACCCTAAGGTGACACTATCATGGGGTTTTCTGGGATTGAGCACGTGTGAGGCACCCAAGGTCACCCAGTGGGTTTCCATGGCTGAGTGGACAGTTGAACCTGGATTTCCAGGGCATAGTCCAGTGCTCAAACCACTGCACCACATACTGGCTCTCAGTATGGCAATTACCCCCAGCCAATCCAGAGAATGTCACTTCCTGTTCATCAAAAGGGGTTGAGGTGGAAAAGTTTCTAAGGTAGCGTTAAGCAACTTTGGTGGTCCAGACCCCATGCTGCAGGCAGCATCACATGCTGCCACACACTGTGAATTTAGGTGTGGTAGTGGAAAAAGCCACACTCCCATTTTTTTTTTCTAAAGGTAAAATTAAAACAGGGTCAGGAGAGACCGCATGCTTTGTTCTAAAAGAGAATTCCATTTCCTGCAGTGTGATTATTCTGGTGATGCCAAAAAATAATTAAAAAAGGAAGGAGTTAACTGCTGAACCACCCAATTTTGGTTGGGAAGGCCAAAATGATACAACTCATGAGTCTGATTACAATCTTGGCTAAGCCAAAATAAGCGAAAATGTCTACAGGAATGGGAGATAGGCTTGACTCTTTTAGCTCTCTGGGAACTGAAATCTCCCAAGGATTCACAGAAAACCTAAGTTTATATGACTGAAGCCTAGACATAGGATGTTATCACCAGGAAATCTTTGTGAACAGCCATATCTTATTTAGCAAGAAATGATGTCAGGGGGACATCAATATATAACAGGGGTAGTTAAAGAGCCCTCTTCCCATTTGTCTCAAATTATGTTTTCCTTAGTTAAAATATGAACCTGAAATTATTTTGCAGTATTTATCACCGGTTTCTCCATTTTTCATTTCTAAATTATGACTGCAAAATCAAATTAAAGGGGTAAAGCGTTGGGACAAGGCTTCTGTCAGCCAGCAACAAAAAGACGATATTTTTATTTAAAAAGAGCTTTCTCTCTTATCCTCCCCCTTCTTCCTATCTCTCTTTTTTTCCCACAAAGATCACCAGTAGCACCAGCCAAGGTTATGAACTTAAGAGATATGAGATCAGCAACTTGCTTGCATCCTCTGCTCTTGAGGGGAACTGGGAGGCAGATACCTGGCCTACATTTTAGAAAGTTTAATTCCTGGAATCCTCTACAAAGCTGCCTGGGTTACATACTGAGTTCTTTCATCTGAAAAACTAAAGGTCCTATGATTCGCCGATGATCATGGCACACTGTGCAGATGCCTTGACCTTGACTTCAGTTTATTATTTCTGTCTTGCTATAGGTCTTCAAATGGACATTTTCTCATACAAAAATAGAAGCCACAGTCCATATATCACAATTAAAATACAAACCATTAGATAAACCCCTTCTTCTCCTTCTCCCTTTGCTTCCTTTTCCCTTCCCTCATTCCTATTTCTAAAAGAAAGCCAATGTTTGCTCTTTTCCAGCCCTCTTACCCTCTTACTGTCCTCTCTGGTGAATCCATAATGTTGGATCATAACATTCATTTCCATGGCAACAGATGGAGATGCCATAAATAGAGGTTTAATTTCAGGATTAAGCAAGAGGCAAAAGCTGGGGAGTGAAATGAAAATTCTTATTCAAAGTCAAACATGAAAAGATAATTGCAAGGTACAGTCCTTGCCTTCTTACATGAATATTCTTTTTATCCAAATAGCAAATATTCCCTTTCTAGAACCTTGATCCTTTGTCAGAAGGTCATTTTATTTTCTAGAGAATTCCTGATTAGAGACTATTAAATATGCTGGTATTTATCTCAGCCTGGATGATTCTTGATTATATGATACCCATCTGTTTTTCCTTATGAGTTGATAAGTCAGTTTGCCGTTATAATGGGAGAGAAAGTGACACTTGATTATTCTTAGTTGAATTTGCATATTTGAGATATAGTCACACTTCAACATTTATGAAAGATTCCAGATAATCCAACACTGTCAGTCAATCTGCAGATTGCCAGAATTTATCATAGACCTAAATTTGAAATGTGCTTATGATTGTACATTATTCAGATTTGGCCCCTATGGATTGGTTCCAAACTTAATCACACTTAGAGAAGACCTATTGAATTCAATGGTGTGCGTACACTGTAAATCATAGTTAATTTAAATTCCACTGATTTCAATAGGTCTTGTCTTAAATGTAGCCAAGTTGGCTTTCACAGAATTAGCTGATGTAAATGTAGCAAATTTCAGACAGCTACAGACAATTCCTTAAAGTTTCTGTAATTTAATGTCAAGGGTATATTTTGATTATACAGCATGTAGCCATATTTAAAGTTCTGCAATCTACAGTTTATATTTAAATATAAAATATTAAGGGTCAAACAGATACAATTATTAGGTCTCCCTTTAAAAAAATCATTTTTGACAGATTGGACTCATTGGAGTTTTGATTGGAGCAATGGAATCAGGGTTAGACCTTTCCCAATCAAAGCTCCTGAAGGTATCACTTTGTTGCCCCTTGAATAAACTATAGATCTTTCTAGTGTCCCTGCAATATTTATTTCTACTGTGGAGCTAAGATAATATTCAGGGTTAATTGGACTGAGGAAAAAGTACAGACAAAATGGATTAAAACTTCTGTTGGTGCAACTGTACATATCAAAATCGAATCACTGCTACTGTAATGACTGAAAAGACTATGAGATTAAAGAAATAATCTTTCTGCCATGTTTCTTTCAGCCTTACAATTTCAGTACAAATTATCTGTATTGGAAAAAAAATACTTTATCACATTGGGATATCCATATCTATTTAACTGATACTCTAGACATAGCTAACCAAATAGTGGATGGTTCATATGGCTCTGTCTTCTTTTCTTCTATTTTTGACACTGCTTTTCCTTCCATACCTTTCTGTGGTTTGCTCTTCTGCTCCCAGATGGACGGCTGTGACCTCCTGTCTGAACTCCAGGCCAGAGTTTGGAAAAGTTAATCTTTTATGGCACCTTCTTGTTACAAAACCATTTAAAAAAATTCTTTGAGAAAAGATGAGATGAAACTTGGTCTGTAACACAGTATAAATATTCACTCCCAGAAATACTTAGGAACTCTCAGTACCTGAGTCCAATAATTTGGTGGCTACTATGACTCATGGGGGGTCTCCACAAGTTGATATGTGACTTTAAGGTGCATACACAGAGAGAAAAAGAGTGATGTGATCTAACATTCCTCCTTAAAATTTAAGTAACACCTAGAAAACAGTGTATGATCTCTCTATACTACAGGAGTGGTACTCAAGCTGAGAGCATATGAAACATTAGGGGAGATGATATGTCTATCTATAATACCTCTCATATCTCCATCCAGTCCTTCCTCTGTATACTTGGAGCATCTTGCTTGAAGGCATAGATGGGGCATTGGTAATCTCTCATTCTCTCCATTGCCTGCACAAACAAAAGAGCAAGAGGAGGGAAACAAATGATATTGGAAATCCTGTGCTTTTATTCATTTGTGGAATAAATTTTAAGGCACCTTTTAGGCATGAACAAAGGTGTGCCAATTTAAGGCAGAGCTCTTACAGCAGGTATATGCAACTTTGGCTATTTAAATGTGCTGTGGTTTTTGATTATTGCTTGTTTTGTTTGTCTTGTGGTGCTGCTTTTGACTAGCATCATCTCAGCTTCTTAGATGGGTGGTCCAGTTTGAGCCTCTGTTCAGCAATCACAAAACACATGCTGAAAATTCTGTTAGCATGAGAGTGGCACATAATGAGAAGAGAATTAAAAGGTATAATAATAATAACAACAACAACAACAACAACAACCAATTCTCAGTTCTCTAAACAAATTTTTGACTATAGTAGCAGTCCTTACATTCAATGCACAGTAAAAGATAGCCTTTCTTTTCCCCTCCTCTCCTCCCCACCATGAATAAAGGCAGTGGGCAATTCTGGGGGACTCAGTGTCCCCAGAATTTTCCCAACCTGCTCCTGAAAAGAGACTATGCCATAGGCCAGCATCACTACCTCAAGGCAGCATGGTGGAAAATGTGAGAGAAGTCTAGAAGGGCTCTTGTTACATCCAGCACTGTACACTTATTCATTTGGATGTTATTAGAACATGAATACATGGTTTCAAAGCAGAGCCTCAGATCTTTTCTGGTCCTCAAGGGAAGGACAAGGGAAGGAAATGCCAAGGTGTGAGTGCTATCTTGAAAAGAATTGAAATGAAATTGTGGCCAGTGATGAGCACTGATTATAAGGAGCAACCCATTAAAAACTAAGTTTAAAACACTTTGTCAGTTGGAAAAAATTATTTGGTTGGAATACAAATGTCTTGTGTCAAGTCAGCTTGTGAAAGTGTTCATAACAGGTTTTATTTGTTCTGTTCAAAGCAGAGCTTGTGAAATTTTCTCTGATTACAACTCCATGTGACATTAAAACTTCTTAGAAAAGCTGCTTGAAAACAAAAGGGAGGAAACTTTTTTTCCTATTCAGTGCCGAACTTGGAAAACTTTTTGGAAAACTTAATTTAAAAACTTAATTTTCAACCACCCAAATATTTTCTCATTTATCAGCGTTTTTTATCCTCTGGGCAACTCTGGTTAATGTTTAATGTATCATACTTAATGACGTGACCAGGGCCCAGTCCCTAAACACCACCAGAATCCATTCTAGGTCTTAGAATTTGACTCTGAAGACTCAGGCCCTTTCCGCACACAGTTATTAAGGCGAGCCAATGCATCTTGCCATGGAGGTCTTCTGCCCCTTGCAGTGGACTAGGTTGAGTTTATTTACCTTCGTTCTGCACGTAATTCTGACTAAATACACCCCCATGTGGTCGTAAAGTGTGCTATTTGAAAACCAGAAGAAATTGGTTTTCCAATTTTCCAGATCAAGCCAATTTGTACTTTCACAATGGTGCAGACACGTACATTCTCACCAATGCGAATTGGTGGTCAGGGGAGGGCTCATGGGAGGGGCAAGGGATAGTATGGACTTACACATGTATGCACGTACGCAATGATGTACTAAACCATGCAAAAAAAAAAGGGCTAATCACAGCCGGCGGGGTGGGGTGAGGGGAGTAGTGGGAGTGGCTACGGTGGAGGCGGCGTGGATTCATGAACTCACACTCCTCCAAATCAGAATGGAACATATGCAGTAGCTGTGCAGAAGGAAATGAGGGAAAGTCCACCTTGTTTCAAGCCCAGAAAATCCGGTAAGAAATGGCACCAACTGATTCACCAGCCTCGTGCAGAAAGGGCCTCAGACTTAGGATGCTCCTGATCTGGAAACCGTAGATGAATTAAAGCTGTGTCCCTGCCTGGACCTTTTTTAAAGAGGCAAGCCAAGAATATCTCAGTAGTAGCAGTTTTTTGGGAAGAATAAAAAGAATGATTTCTATTTTGCGAAGAAACTAGCAGGACCAATTGGGGCTTGCAGCACCTCCAAACAGACCAGGACAATCCTGGGCCTAATTGGCTGCACTAGCAACTAACATTGCCTTACAAGATTTCTAACTTTGTATTTCTAACCTTCAGTGATCAACATTCAAGGACAGGCACAGCCTGCAGGATAATTATCTTCCAAACTGCCTATTAGTCAAGTATGTGCAAGGCAGTTTCGTTTGTCTAAAAATGTGAATCAACAAAATTCTTCCCCATCTCTAGTTCAGTCCCATGAAAAAGAATGTAACTGTACTTTTCATTCTACAATCTTAAGCACATTTTTTAAGAAGAAATCTCCCCTGAATCCAACTGTACATCTCAGCAAAAATACTTTGGGCTGTGCTGTTAAACTTCTAAGGTGCTTCAGGACTCTGTATTGCTATCTCAGTATACTTTCATGGACATCAAGGACATGGCTTGAAATCACTATTTTCCTCTCATTTGGAGATGTACAATTCGTTGAGGAGGCTATGCAGTTATCTAAAATGATGGATGTACAATGCTGTTGATAGGAACAGTCAAATTATCTACACAGATTTTGTAGCAAATTATCATTTTGTACAACATTGTGTGTATTCATTATTTATTCAGTGCATTTACTTAATCACCTCTTGACCCACCAGGGTCCCTGAGGTTATACACAACTGACTAAAACACTTTAACACATTAAATAAGTAGCTTTAAAAATTAGAAACATCCAAACTCCTCTTTGATATTGATTCTTAAACGAAACAAATCTGGAGGTGATGTATAGTGAATTTAAAACATTAAATACATGACTAAAAACTATTAGGAATATAATAAAACTCCTCCTTAAAATAGTTCCAGAATGTCAAATGATTAAGAACAGTTAAAAGCAGCCAGTACAGATATTCTAAATTTTAAGAGCCAAATACCACTATCTTTATCACACTACACTGTTATAGAGCTATATTTCACTTTAAATGCTTTCACTATATCCTAAGAAATCCTAGGATTTGCAGTTTAGGGAGGCACATTTAGAATTCTTAGCCAGAGAGCTCTTGAACCTCCCTAAACTACAAAGTCCAAAATTCCTGAGGATGTTGCAGTTAAAGTAGAATACAGTGCTATAACAGGAGCAGGCGCCCTGGTGGCACAGTGGTTAAATGCCAGTACTGCAACCACAAGGTTGTGAGTTCGATCCTGCCAGGCTCCAAGGTTGACTCAGCCTTCCATCCTTTCGCAGGTCGGTAAAATGAGTACCCAGCTTGTTGGGGGCAATTAGCTAAAAATACATTGTAAACCGCTTAGATAACACTTAGTTGATAGGCGGTATAGAAATAAATGCTATTGCTGTGTGATAAGGATAAAAGTGAAATAGCAATCTTTGCGGACTACCAGAAACTGAGAAGCAAAGGAGCCATCCTGGACTCCCCTGGGAGGGAGTTCCACAGAGAAAGTTTTACCAACCTAGCTTCACAGGTGGTGAGAAATGTAATAGGGTCTCCACTGATGGGAACTTACATTTGATTCTGTATTCAAAAAGTATGGTTCTTCTTGATGTTTATGTTCCATTCAAAAACATTGCTAGGAATATTGGGAAGAACATTCTTCTTAAAGACAAATTTATTGTGTAGAAGCTTGACATGTTCTATAATCATCACATCTACGTACAATCAGGCAAGGCTATTAGCTGTCTTAGTGACATCATGCAATATCTGTACTTTTAGATTCATTTGTGCTTCCATCTGATTACTTGTCGAAGCCAGAGGATTTATTTTTTTCAGGAAATGAGTTCATTTTTTTTTCATTGTAGCCATGTTACATTTCCTGAATTCACAATAGAAGTGGCCTATTTCACAAAGCCTAACTGGCTGTAGGTAAGAGTCAATATTAGTGGTCACTATTTATTGGCAGATCAATGCTATAAGCCAATGCAGAATTGACTGTATTGGTTTCATGAATTCTAGCAAATAAGTTTGTACTGGAGCCAAAGATGAACAGCCACACTTTGGGGGGGGGGCAGTGGGGCGGGAGGAGCTGTGTGAGATAAGACCAGAGATAGAATATATTGTCTGGCATTACTAGGTATTTATTAACTAGGCTTTACTGCTTTTACTGCTCACCGGGCTGGTTTGTTTCTAAAAGCCAACCTGCATTATTTCACAGGAAGCATGGAGTTAAGGACAGGCTCAGGAAAAACTATTTAAAATGAGCATCTAAGCCAGTTGAAGGATGTAAAATACTTCAGTGCTGAAGCCAACAAAGCTTCTGAAATGTACGATAACATTCAAAAGGCTCTCACGTCTGGAATACATGGGAATGTGGCTTTCATCATCCTTTGTTTAGCATATGTGCACTGTGACATTTGGGTCAACTCTGACAAAAATCAGTGGAACTAGGCACAACACAAGCTGTTAAAGGAGTATAGGTTCTAAAAATATCTAAAGATGAGAACAGATGGTAAACCAGGTAACTCAAAGCAGGGACATCTATCCTTACTGGTATTTACAAAGGGTTTTCAAGTTTAGTAAGTCCTGTAGCAAGCATCCTTGTTGACCTTTGGTGAAGGCTGTGTAACAAACAGCACTGACGTACTGAAATTCATTCATTTAAAATTTTTCTTTTGGTATGCTTTGTATGCATAGCATTTTCTTCTATTTGTGTTCTGCTATTATTGTTGTACTCTTCTCTTTTTGTGTGTAAGAGGATAGTCTGTCTGTATACTTTAGGTGAAAATTCAATTAAAAAAAACAGAATAGTGAATTCTAGACTACTTTTGGTACAGGAACATTATGAGAAATACTGCTCTTTCCAGTATTTCAAAGTTCTTTTTAGTATATGATGGGGGATGAGTAAAAAGCTCTCATGTTTATGTAACCATTTGATTTTGGCTTGGTATGGATTTTTTTAAAAAAATAATTTTAACATGAAAATAAAGTCAAAACAAGTTCCCACTGAATGAGGGTAGCATAAAGAATTGCTCTGACCCCCAAGTCTAATTTAATAATTCAACATGTGATGTTCAGTGTGAAGAATATCATTACACATTTTCCAATACAAAACAACCATTGTAGGTGATGTATCAGTAAATGTAAAGCTTGGAAAAGTTATCTTTTGTACTGGAGTTGCTGGCTGGGACATTCTAGGAGCTGTACTCCAAAAAACTGTAGTCTTCCAAAAACTCTGTTTGCATTCTTCAGAAATGTGTTTGAGCAACAAACTTTTAGATTTGCACTGAATTTTTTCTGCAGACAAAACTTAACATCCAGTTACAGTAGTGTGGAAACACATACCCCACTGAAATCATATTTTAATAGTATTGGAAGTGTGAGAGATACTACTGGGTCTCACAAGAAGAGAAGCTAAACAACAACCAGTCCCATGTCCACACATACACACATGCTCACACAGAGAGAGAGTCTAGTAGAGATATGAAATAAGTTTAGTCTATTTGTAAAATATATAAAGTAGTTTTGCTTTTAATGTCTATATATAGTCAAATATATAGTGCAAGGGTGGAGAGAGATAAAGAGAGATGAGAAAATTGGTACAGTTTAGAGTGATATAGAAAGAAGGCTGTTGTGTTGAAGCAAATTAAAAATCTACAGACTTAAGGATTTAATAGTTAGTTGTAACTGTTTAATTAATATGTGCTGTTAGCAACAAGGGCAGGAACCAATTTTTAGTTATTTGTAGTTTTCTTTTGGTTAGTTGTAGCTGTAGTCTGATATTTATAGTTTTTTGTTGGATATTGTTTTTTTTTTATTTGTATTGTACTGTTGTGTATTCTATGTTTTTTTATGTTGCTTTGTACTGTTGTTGTTTGTTTTTCTTTCCAACAAATTTTTATATATATATATATATATATATATATATATAAAGAAAAAGCCTACAAACAAGCAAACTAGTGATATAGGTAGGCAAAGGTTGCTAACTCTAACAAATATTAATTTTAACCTTCTCTTTACATTCTTCACTATTCCTTGAGTATTTTGCTCAAGCAGAAGCCATAAAATCTCTGGTTCTCCAATCCAGTAAAGCATATTTCTCTTCATAATTAATGCAAAAATGTGAATTATAAAGACAAAAAATATGAATGAAAGAAAGAAAGAAGTAAACTTACTGGAAGAAACTGATGTATAATTTAATATATCAGTTTATTGTAAGCAGATAATATCTATCTTGTGATATTAGATTGTCCAATATCTGTTTAGATATCTTAAGCCATGCCATCAAATTAGCACAGCTTAGGTGATTAAGGCCCTTTCCACACGGGGGACAGGGAAACGGGGCAGCGCACGCAGGGACGGATCTTACCTGAAAACGGGTTGCTCCGTCCCTGCGGGGAGCGCGCGTTCGCCGCTCCACACGCTGGTGAATTTCGGCGGCGTTTGGTGGCGCCCAAAATGGCGGCCGGCGACTTCCGGCGGCGCTCCTCCAATCAGGACAGCGCGCCAGCCGGAAGCCCGCCCCTGGGCAGCTCTACAGGGACGCACTAGCGCATCCCTGCAGTTTCAAACGGGGTGCTGCAACAGGTTAGCACGCTCGTGTTTTTTAAAAACCACATGAAATGTGATTTTTAAAAAATGTGCCGCGCCACCCCTTGCAGCTGCGCTAGGGCGGTTTGAGGTGTGGAACCTCCACTTTTCAAACTGCCCTAGCACACCCCACGGTGTGGATGACCTCCGGATGAGGTCGCCCTAAGCTGTTTTTTTTACCCCATGTGGAAAGGGCCTAAGAGAGTGAAGCCTATGCCTCAAAAGTCCAGGTCTTTATCTGGTGTAGTTTAGCACACAGTTCTAATGAAATCTCCTTTCTATGAAGTTTTACCTGTGTTTTATTCAGCACTGATCATGCTTATAACTATTGTCATGTAGAATGGATTGTAATT
Source organism: Iguana delicatissima (assembly GCA_948472985.1). Lineage (NCBI taxonomy): Eukaryota > Metazoa > Chordata > Lepidosauria > Squamata > Iguanidae > Iguana > Iguana delicatissima. The sequence continues at coordinate 1,162,071 of CAOKZL010000345.1, read as the reverse complement.
CTGTGGAAGAGCCTGGGCTTTTCGGGAAGAAGGTCTCAGTTTCAAACCCTAGCAGCTTAAATCCTGTTCTTTGTCCCAACCAGAATAGACCTCAATGAGTCTGCACTAGCAAGGACTAACAACAGGATTCAGGATGGCACCTCCAGTTCAACCATGAGCAGGGAGTGCAAGGGGATGTGAAAATCCCTTGCCTGAGAAATAGCTGCCATACAGAATAAACAATACCTGACTCAATGGACGACAGTGGCAATCAGTGGATCTATTGTGGCAAATCCAGTCCTGATTTTACCCCTGTCCCTCCTGGAGCTCTCCAAGTCATATGGGAATGCTGTCCCTTCAGAGATTTGGAACTAACACCCTTTCCACATGGGGGTGGCGAAACGGGGGGAAACGGGGTGGTGCATGCAGGGACGGAGCTTACCTTGCAGCGGGGCGCTCCGTCCCCACGGGGAGCAGCATGAATTCGCTGCTCTAAACGTTGGCGGCGCTCGGCGGTGTCCAGCAGCACCCAAAATGGCGGCCGGAGGCTTCCGGTGGCACTCCACCAATTAGGGCAGCGCACCAGCCAGAAGCCCACCCCCAGGCAGCTCTGCAGGGACACACTAGCGCGGCCCTGCAGTTCTAAATGGGGCGCTGCAACAGAGTAGCGCACACAAGTTTTAAAATGACCACTTGAAAAGTGGTCTTTATAAAACACGGAACGCCACCCCCGCGGCCGCGCGAGGGCAGTTTGAGGTCTAGAGCCTCCCCTTCTTCCACTGCTCTAGTGCACCCCGTGGTGTAGACGACCTCAGTGTCCGGTTGTCACAGCGTGGGGATTTACCCCCATGTGAAAATGGCCTAAGACAGGGCTGCTACAGCTTAGAGCAGCCATTAAACCAAAAGCAGATTTGCTATACCAACACCAACAGAAAGACCTACCTCTCCCTAATGGACAAAACAGTCTGACTGATTATGAGGCTGCTTCTTATGCCACGTTTTACGGGAATACTTTGCCCAGGAATGAAGACCTGGAACTAACCCAGAGTTCAAAAGGGGAGACATTTGCTGTTCTTCAATAAAATGCTTCTCTTCCTTCATTTTAACAATAAATGTGCTCAGCTGAGTTGGAGGAAAAATATTTCCCAGCTAGAACCTTAATATATTGGCACTTTCCAAACTCATAGTTATGTTTCCACTCACCTTACCCCACCTCACACCCTCATACAAGTCAGCGCTTTTAAATAATACTGTAACTGTTACTAAGACTCACAAATGACATCCCCCAGCAGCTGGCCCTCATCACTTTGTGGTTTATCATCAGAGTAATTGCATCTCAGTTATGGATTATCACTATGCATCATCCAAATGAGATGCCTCGGTGATGTATTGATGAAGAAGAAGGGGTTGACCAGGAAGAGAAGGATTGAGGAAGCAGACAACTCAATTTCTGAATGTGAAAGAGAAAAGATGACTCAGAATGAGAGAGGGGAGGATGTTATTAACTACTTCATTTAAACTGCCGGTAGTGCTGATGAATGAAATTTTCTACAGCAATTTCTTCGTCACTAATGTTACTGCTCTCCTTTGACAAAAGGCCCTTAGATTGCTTGTCTTTTTTAGAAGGCATTGTTCCTATCCAAAGGAGAAAAAAAGATTTCGAAAATGGACTTTTCTAAGAAAACACATTAGAACCACAGTTAAAGACTACTTTCCAAAGAGTGTGCTTCCACATAACTGACAAATGAGATGCTCACATAAGCCCACGGGCCCTCTAGTGCCTGAGTGGTAGATATCTTTTCACCTTCCTTATGAAAATCTATTTATTTAGAAATATTCAGGTTCATAAATTATGTCAGAGAACCAACTGCCAGCATAGGTAGTAGTGGCCTGGTGACAATGGGGAATAAACGTTAAGCAAGCCACCTGCAAAGCAACTCTTGCCAAGCCTCTGGTTTTGGAATTCAAACAATTTTAAAAAATCACAGGCTCACAAGTGATCAGAAGCATTCTTTATCTCAGACTATTCCTGTAAGTTTCAGCGGCATTCTGTAAGTTTCAGAGATATTCTATGGCAGACACCCAAGGATTCTTCAGCAGAAAAAAAATCATGAGAAAATTGTTCCTTTAGAATAAAACCACAAAGTTAGAATTGAAGGAAGATCTTAATTGTCCCATGGTAAGATTGTTTTTGCCCACAAACACTAGAATGGTTGTTGTTCCTCTTCTTGTTGTTGTTAAAGCTGCTATTAATCTACCGTATATGGAAAATACCAAGTCAGTTGTCATGGTTTTTTACTGTCATGCCAATGGTTTCATCAATATTAAGGCATAACAGGACAATCTTCCCAATACTAAGTAAGAAAATATAACAGTAATAGAATCCTGTGTAGTAGTATTCTTACTCTTTTTATTTTGAATGTGTCTATCTTCTCTGTCAGATATAGAAAGAAGATTTTTATAGTTTACCTTAGTTACACTGTTCCTCTTCTTACAAGTCTGCTATTTTAATAATACACACTTGTGATATATGTCTAAGGGTCATGTGCCAGTTTTATCCCTGAGACAACATAAAAGCTACACTACAATAGTAATCTGAATTTATTTGGTCCAGTGTTTCAACACCAACTTGCATGCTAATACCATTGTTGTAATTCAGAGTTTTCCATAATAAATTAGCAAGATGGAAACATAATCTTTGGGAACTGTTTATTTGTTCATGCCATTTGTCTATTGCTTTTCAGCCCACTAGGGCTCCAGTGGTGTTTCACAATGAGTAAAAACATCTACACCATTAAATATGTGATTAAAAGGAGTTAAAAGCAAAATAAAACTCTTCTTTAATAAGAGTTTCAGAACCTCCAAGAATTGAAAACAGGTAAAAATAGCCAGAGCAGCACCCCTAATTTTAAGAACCAAAGGCCAAGCAAAGTAGTATAATCTTCACTGCCCACCAGCAAGTCAGAAGGCATAAAACCAGACTAATGTCCCTTGGGAGGGTGTCACACAGTTGGGATGTCACTTCAGAGAAAGCCCTGTCATGTACACCTACCAGCGTAACCTCACAGTGTGGTGAGATCCAGTAAAGTTGTCTACAGTCCTTCTTTTAGAGATACTAGAATACAGCCCTTTTTCAAAGTAGTATTTACAACTTCTATTATCCTAGGGACTAACCTTCCTTTGACAGCTTTAATCAGCCACAACTGGGCTTGGCTCTAAGAAACAAGTGGTGGCCTCCAAGCAACCTGTCCATGTCATTGTGTTGAACAAACTGAAAATCATACATCATAAATGGAAAAGTATGTGCTTGAATTACCTCCTCAAACTGTATCTTCAATGTGGAGTCCCACACAGAACAAATCTGAGGCATTATCTCCACAAAATATTTTTCAAATTCATCAATAAGCATTTCCTTCTCAACAGTCAGAGGTCTAGAATGTAACAGGCCTTACACCCGGAAACTAGTCCTATTCTAAATTTTCTCACCTCTTTTCTCCTAGTGTGGGAATGAAGTATTAACTTAGACTTCTCCTAGGTAGCCTATAGTTCACCAGCTTGCCTGAAAGAATATCATGGGACTACATTGTCAAAAGCAGTACTGAAATCAAGATATACTACCTCAGTGGCACTCACTTGCATGCCTTCAGTTTAAATAATTCTCTCAGCTCATGTATATGCTGTATAGGAAGCAACAGAAGTTCCTATAAAAATGCTCTTACAGTGCCAAACTAAACCTTATATTACTGATACAATTAGCAGCCAGGGAGCTTCAATCAAGGTCAGTACCATGACATAAGTGAAAAGAGGTTTTAACTCTTTCCCTTCCTGTGGTATTGATTCAGATCACACATCTCTGCAAGCATCATTTGCCAGGGACAAGCTTCCACTGGTGATAATGGGATTTTATTTCTGGTAACAATGACTGCTCCACATTAGAACCACATGGAGGTGGGAGAGAAAGTTGAGGTCTCCTTCCCACAAATACCCATCCGATGATCCCATTTTAGATTAGCCTCTCCAATTGCAGGAATAATGTCACAGCTGGTTTGCCCTCTGTAAGCTGTTCAACAGCTGTTTCAGGACACAATTCCGTTTTCATACCCACAATTTTGCCAACCTTTATTTATCAACAAGCTTCAACAGATGAAGTTGATTGAATGCCTGCTTTTGTGGTTTCTGTCATCAGCTATCACCCTGGGACTCAGCCTGAGAGGAACAGCTAGACAGACATGTCAGAAACATAAACATACATTAGCATACAATTGTTCAAAGCTAGAGCCTGGTTCTGATTTTTATTTGTATCCATTCTAATTTACAGTATCATAATTAGATGGATGCATAGAGCTATTGAATTCACATTTGGTCTCAGTAACCTCCCTGGAAGGCTTATAATTCCATACATCCAAATACCCAGAACACTCTAAATGGTTCAGCAGAATTGGCATCATCTCCTTCATTTGGAATAATGCTCACAATCCAGAAGTGATTCAAACTGGCATGTGGTGCCTGTCAAAGCAGCACCTACACTGAGCCACTGTAATTCGTCTCAGTTTTGTGAACATTATGTTCACCCAGGCTAGGAAATAAATAGAACTTTAATCCATGCCAAATTTAACCACCAGAAAGTATGAACAAGGCACACTGTTTTGTAGACTTCATTCTGGTCATAAGCAGTATCTGTTGAAAGATTTGTCTGTATTGCTCCTACTGTTTATCTTGTGAAAATATTATTTACATATTTTTAACCATATAAATGAGGTCAGGAAAACCATTAGCTCACTTCCTAATGGTCTCTATTTCTTTTCACACTGCTATTAGTTTTCGTAGAAATGTATTGGAATGCTGGATGTCCTGTCATGATCAGGTGCTGACAAAATGCAATTCAAGTTTGGGCAATGCAGTGCTGATTCAAGGTCATTGGGAAGTACAGGTACAAACTGGAATCACATTTAGTAAACTGATGGAGGCCACACCTTTTGGCATGGTTTTTGAACCTTGCCCCTTCTTCCCTTATGTCCTCATTACATTTTTTAATAGTAATTTTATTAAGTTTCACAATATAAAAACAACTTTGAATTTGAATTTTAACATGTATCATTTCTGATCTTCCACCCTGTCTTAATCCCCACCCCCAAAGCACACACAGTAACAATCTTGAACCACAATACATTGTTATTTCCCTGCTAGAACTAGCTTCTCACATGCTTTTCCCTGTTATATTAATGTTATCCAATTGACATTCACCATTCCTAAAACAATCCTATCCAATGATAGTTCCCAGCTAGTACCCGCTTTTGGCCTTACAATATAATGTTATAATTCCAACATTCTGAACTGTTATACTGTTTAACCTCTTTCTCATTATCTCTATTATTATCATTGTACCATTATTAATTTATATTTATACAAGTTTGTTTATTGAAATATCTACTGCTTTGTTTCAATCAGGACCTCACATCTTATCACATCACTCCCTTTCTCACCCATATGGGATCCCATGGCCAAACTCATATCCAAAAATTCTTTGTTGCTTCTCATCGCTCAAAAAGTATAGGCCGTTCACCCCAGAGGGCGGGAGGAGCAAAAGTGTCATCCAACCCGCCTTCCCATTCACACTCTACCCTTCTTTCCCTAAACCCCCTCAATGACATATTAATTCCAATTTTACATTCAGCTTCTTTGTCAGTGCCAGAATACATTATATTTTCAGCTCAGTTTTCCAATTCTCCTTCTTTATACCCCTCCCTCTCCTGCCCAGCTACCCAGAGTTCATTACAAAATTTCTTTGTCTTCTTGTTGTCACTTTGCATCCAGATAGCCAAACAAGGAGAGAGATTGTTTGTTTAGTTGACCTCCTGTCACAGATCTGTAGCCATAACACCTCAGAGAACCCAGACACGAACGGAAAAAAATAAATAAAAGAGAATCAGTTGCTCTTTCAAACCAACAAATATCAATCAGGTATTATTATGAGCTTAATTGAAAATACACAATGCATCACATTTTCCCCACACCCATCTGTAACATTACAACCCAGAACTCATCTCAAATATTTCAAATGTTTCAATGTAGCTTATTGTCGCTTTAGAGCTCTGAGCTCTCGCCACCAGGGGTGGGTGCTACTGCCATTCAACACAAACTCCCCAAAGCTGCACTGATTTACTCCCCAATTTACTGCCCAAGTTACTAGAGTAATTCTTCTAAGACTTCTTCCATAACTTCTTCCGTTTCACATGATGACTTTCCAATTCAGCAAAATCCAAGGGATCCAAGGAAAAAAGCTGCTTACAAGCCTTCCAGCACTGGATCACAGTCAAACACCGTCATAAATGCGTCCAACAGTCCAAAGTCCCCAAAAAAAAGAAGTGAAGAGAAAGTCTATATCTTCAAAATTCCAAAATTCCCATTCCTGCTCCTGCATTTTAGTCCACCCAAACCAAACTCACTTCACACACAAAAATTATTAAATCTAATCAAGTCCAGTCTCCTTCCGAAGCTGGATTATTCATTAATTTGATAAGGACGTCCAATTTAAAATTTACTTTTGTAAATCCACTTTTAAAATTTAAAAAATTCAAAAATTAAAGAGATTAAACAGCTCAGTCCCCAAACCTTTCAGAGGCTCTCTTTTCCTTAATGTCAACTGCCCCTTAAGAATTCACAGTCCAAACAGCCAGGCAGCCAAAACTCACGCAGCTCATATTACTTCTCCAGGTCCTTCCACCATCGCTCCTGCACTCTGTAGCAAGCCATGACTGCTGTGGTGTCTCAGAAGCAGGGAATCAAGACAGGTAACAAGTTGTATTTCTTTGGTTGTTTCTTCATGAAGTTTCTTTTAAAAAAGTCAGAGGCGCTTGTGCCGCTTCTGTGGCATCTCGCTGGATCCGTCGAGGTCCTTCGACCCCCTGATGCATGCTGCTCTCCCAGCCGGGAAGCCAGAGCTGCGCACCAGTTGTGGGGTCCCCTCGGACCACTTCCGAACCCCCTGTACCGGGGGGGTGTTTAGCCACCTCGGGGTAACAAAAAAGGCAGCTGGATTCCAGCAGGAGGCAGCCTGAAGCTGCGCCATTGTGCAGCTTCAATCGAGCTACCACTCATGTCCTCCATTCGACCTGAAGGGATGTCCTCATTATTTTTGAACTACCTAATCTGAGGAAAGCTCTAAGCAACTCAGAAGCCTGCACACTTTTGCATGCCTTCCAACTGTCCCAATTTCACAGGGATGCTCCTGATTAAACCTCTCTCACTCCACTGTTCAGATGCGTTTAAATGCTCCAGTTTGTCTCTTCTTCCCATTTTCCCACTTTGTCTTCAGCTCACTTTAAGTCCTGCAAGCTCATCCCAAGTGCAGAAATAGTCCGCACTCAGATAACTCAGAAGAGGGAAGGGACAGGAAGGGGCAGAACTTCCCTTCCACATAGGCTCAGGCAAAAGGAAACTGCTGGATTCTGTTTATCTGTGCCAACTAGAGCAACAATGAATTAATCACTGGATGATGAGCTGACATTAAAGTAAGTCCTATTGATTCAATGAGTCTTCTCTAGTAGTTTATAACAATAAGGTTAAGACCATAGATGCCTATAGAGCACAGGGTATACTAATGATATCCACAAACGAGGAGGCTTCTGAAAAGCCAGGCCATTATTGTAGCTCGTCAAGGCACATCTCATAATGGTTGTGACAATAAAATCTATTGATTAAGCCTGAGATCTACAGTTGGTTTGACTGAACTTAGTGTTGATCACTTATGATAAACAGTATTCGGAGGCATTTTTAGCTGCTTCTGGAAAGGAGAGACTACTGCTAGAGTGTGGAAAATTGTGACACTTGTAAGTTTAAATCTCTGACTGACCTATTATTCCTTTTATTAATGGGCTAAAGGAAGAAGTGAGCAAAGGTAGAAAGAAAGTGGCAGCCGTTTGTAAAATGCATAGTCATCACTGCTGTGGCACACTCATTACATAGTGCAAATAATGGTGCTTCTTCTTTCTTATATGGTCCCTTTTGCCTTCTTTCCTTTCTATTTACACACACACACACACACACATTACAACGATATTGCCTCACTTGTCTCATTTCATTCGCCAGGCAAAATAATATCTTGATAAAGCAATCAAACCCCTAAAATAGCAACACACTTTCTGTTTCTTTCCCCACTGAAGCAAAATAACAAGACAAGAAAATGTGTTCCTAATAGTAATAAAGGTTCTTTCACAAAGAGTTTCATCTAGAGATATAGTATCTTTCTGCATCTTTTGTGTGTACTTTGAGATACCCAAATACGTCCTTAGTTAACTGGTAAGGATGAAGCTTACTGAGGCCAGTCTCATCATTTTGAGAGCACTCTGCATTTGACAAATTGGTCATTTCTGCACTGGACTGTTATAGTGCTGTTATTCCACTTTCAACATCCTATGGAATCCTGGGGTTTTCAGTTCAGTTTAAGTTTAGGGAGGGGCCCCAAAGGCAAACCCCAGGATTCCATTAGGATGTTGAAAGTGGAATAATAGCACTATAGCAATCCAGTGTGGAAATGGCCATTTTATTCTGTCCAATATGTCACACTTGAAAATTAGAGGAGTTCTACAGGGGAAAATCTGGATTTGCCTAAGAGTCTTGAGGTCTAAAATACAGGGAGGGTACACTAGAGGTCACTTGAAGACCAGCAGATGTGCATTTGCAGAGGGAACAAAATGAAACTGTTGCCCCCCATAAGAATTCTGCTTCCTCTCCCCAGTGATATTTTTCTTCAGTTCCAAAATTTCTGGGCATTGCAGAGACTGAAAACTATTCACATCAAGAACTCTTATTATTCAATATATTTGTATTCCCTTGGTAACTTTGCCTGCATCATTTCTTCAGATGCCTGGACTATATTTCTAAAAGTTCATCTGAAATTTTAGGTCACTATAAAGCTGAAAATTTGAGGACAGAAGGAAAATGTCATTGGGGAAAGAATTCTTATCAATCTCCCCACATAGTCACATCTCTAGAGCTGGCTACTTAACGTTAATAAAGGAGTATCATCAATCCAAACACACCAAAGGAGGAAATTTTGAAGTGTATGATGGTAAGGTAACTCAGGAATTTAAAAACAACTATGTATTCACCCTGGGAATCTAATCTAAGAAGTACCTTTCACATCATATATAAAAACACCTCATGTGCAAAGCAGTAACTTTTAATCTAGCCTTGCAGCTAGATTAAAAGGCTTGCACCTTTAAGAATTTTGCAAGAGGACGTATTCTTTGAAAGATGTTTGTGAACCTGCCCATACAGAAAGAGACATCTGGACAGAATGTAGTAGAAAAATAAGGAAGTCTAGTGAGATGGGTGAACTGTTTCTTTTTGGGTGTAAGATGACTTAAGTATTAGCTTTTCTCTATCCCCTTCCCCACCCCACCCCACATTCTTGGAAGAATGTAGAGAACAAACCAAAGGACTTCAATATCTATAGCTCATCACAGTCCTTTGTCCTTTTGAAACTTGTTGAGACAGGGAACACTTTGTGATTATGGCTATTACTGCTCTTCTGTGATATGTTCATATAGAATTCTTTTCAGAAATGTGAGCAATGACATTCATGCTGCTGAAAGTAATTTCTCTTATGCCTGTGAGTTGATGGAAGACTCATTATTGTGTAAGAATGCATCAGTCAAAAACAAATGTAAAACTGCAACTTTCTGTCACATACCTATATATTTCACATGTTGAATAGTTATATTGAGAAGATATATAGCTTATAATTGTACCTTATCAAGTTGATAGTCTGAGTCCTTCAAAAGCAGACTACCTACAAAAGGGCCGTTTCTGCACTAGCCTAGCACTAGCCTCAGGGCCCCTCCCTAAACTGCAAACCCCAGGATTCCATAGGATGTTGAAAGTGGAATAATTGCACTATAACCGGTTAGTGCAGAAATGGCCAAGGACAAAGCCTGGGGTACTCTGGAGTAAACCCACCTTCTAGTCTACTGCAGCAGACCTGTTGAATCAATGGGACTTACGCAAGTGTTGATATCAGCAATTGATTTCTCTGAATTGTGAGTAGAAACTGGATTTAGGACAGAATTTATAAGATGACCCCATCTGGATAGCCATACTGTAAACAACTAAACAAACAAACAAACAAAAACAGTCCTTCTATGTTTCTAAGGTGTAACAGGCTGTCTTTGGGGTTTGGCAAAGTGATGGCAAGATTAGGGACCCTAAGTCAAAATTTGCTGTCTCCACATTGCATTCTTAATATGTTTTCATGGCTAGTCAACATGCCAAATGGGTATTTTATTTGCACACTGTTCTGCAAAGAATGTAAGATCCACCTATTTATGGCTTTGTGGTCTCAAGGAAACCATGCCACATATGTTCAGATACTGAGAACATATCTCCTTGGCCAATCTGTTGGTTGATGTGATGAATAGCAATAGCAAAAACAGTTACATTTCTATACTGCTTATCAGTGTTAAGCACTCCCCAAGCGGTTTACAATGTTGTAAGCTAATTGCCCCTAGCAAGCTGAGTACGCATTTTACCAATCTATGGAAGCATGGAAGGCTGAATCAACCTGGAGCCCTGCAGGATCAAACTCACAACATTGTGCTGCAGTACTGGCATTTAACTACTGCACCTCCAGGGCTCCAGAATGTCTAGACTCTAGAGTAAGCAAATCTGTCAATTTTTGGTTTTTCCTCAGCCCCCCTTTTTTTTCATTGGTCTCATTCTCTATCTGCAATAGTTTTCATTTTATATATATAAAAAAATTCACACAAAAATTGTTCACATGTTCATGAACTTGTATTCATTCATTTTTTATGTGGTTTTTCCTGATTTGTGCATTTGTAAGCTTTTTTCCCTAAAATATTAGATTTTTGTTCATAGTTTTCAATAATACAATATGTGTATTTTGTATGCTTTTAATGAGAAGGTCAAACAGCAAAAATTCAAAGAAAACCAATGGTTACCTGCATTTTTATTCATGTATTAGGTTTAAGTTAAAATGGAAACAAACCTTTCTCTCCCATCACTATGAATGCTATACACCAGAGTGTATGCCATGCCATAGTAAGATGTACATAGGCCTTGACTGATGTCAAGTTTAAGATATGCATAGCTTTCTCCCTGCGTTCCCACATGTATGTTTTTCTAACAGTCATGCTGGATTTGGGATGGAGGGGTAAGTTAGCTGCCATAGCTTACTCATGCCTGTAGTTTACTTGGCTTGTGTGTGAATCTGCCTCTGGACACTGTAAACTGATAGTTTAACGTATGTGGAACAAGTGGAGCAGACAACAGGTTGTGGAGGTAGGTAAGCACCAGAAGGAGCTGCACTCACAACCTGGAGCAAGAAAAATCCATAATAAGTCCTGAGTATGCCAATTAATATTGCAAGCCTTTCCCTCCTGCTCGACTCCCTGTTTTACACATTATTATCCGAAGCCATTAAAAAAAAAAGAAAAAAAAAATAGCTGTGAATTATGAAAAACAATTGGGCTAGGATAAAACCTTCTTGGTAACTGTGGATTAAGGAATTCTTTTGTGTTAATATTATTGTGCCCCCAAAATCATGAAACTGTGGATACTTATAAAGAGTGCCTTTTTTATCTGTTAATTGGCAGAAGTTCTAGAGAAGTGGAATACATTTGCTCAACTAGATGAGAATAAGCATGAGTAAAGAGCTATAAATTTACATTTGACACAGACAATTTTTTAAAGTGTCAGGCTGTATGCTCCTCTTTTCATACATAGTGTTTAATTATACTGCAGTATCAGCAATAGACTTAATAGTTATTAGCAGGCTACATTTGCTTGGTAATTCTCCAGAAAAGTCATGGGGTCAGTTTGTACAACCAAGTTGATTGGTTGAACATGAAGTTAGACCCATGCAAACTGTAACATGAGACAAAGAAACTATGTGATTCACCTTCACTGTTCAGCCACAGAATTGCCCCAAATATGTTGTTCAGTGGTGAATATACTTGACATACAGCCACATACTGTCCCAGCAACATGGACATTTCCCTCTATGTTGACATTTACCTGTATTTCTTCCTTATTGTACCATATTTCATAGTAGTAACTTGGGAACTTGGTAGACAGTAAAAACAACAGCAACAGATGACTTCCCACTATTGTGCCCAAGGGGGTAGATATGCTAGACTGGGCAGGGCAGGGCAAGGCTCCAGGGCCATGAACCGAATGCTGCCTGCCCTTTCTCAAGCCCTTGTCTAGTCACATTTTCACCTCCTTCCCACCATAAATTTGTCAAGTGTGAGGAGGTTCTGAATATTCATTCTCTAATATGCATTCTCCATCTCTTTCCCAATCAATTGTGTATGCACCTGCTCTCTTTCTCTCACAGCCAGTGAAATAGCAGGAGGGAAGTGGCTGTGGAAGCCTGGGCAAGAGCCAGACAAGTAAGTGACAGATTGTCTGAGAGTGAGTGATTGAACTGAGAACATGGGTCAACCAGCCAGTTGGTCTAGGAGATATCCTACTTTGTTGGACATGCCGTTGCTGCCACTACTATTGGCTCTATTACACCTGTTGCCTTTCTCTGTCTCATTTCCTCTTGATTCTATCTGCTCCCAAACTCTAGTCTGAAGGCTCTCAGTCTGAGCCTCTGGCTACTAAGCTATATTTCCTTTTCACTCCTGAAATTCCCAGAGAGCCTTATAACTTTTACAGAGCAGATTCTGAAGATGTAGCACATGGTGTCACATGAAAGACTCTCTTCCCATTCTGAAAATGGAATCCATTCCACCAGTAAGGTGTGTTAAATGGATGCCATGCAAGACCCTCAAGTCACATTCTTAGCAGAGCAGTTTTACTTTGCCAACAGAGGCCCATTCAAAGCTTTGTATCTCTTATACATTCTCCCCGGTACAAAATTACAGAGGCTAGGAATACAGTGGGCCCTCTACATTCACAAGGGTTTGGGATGCAGGACATTAGTGAAAGGGGAAAACTACAAATATCTTCCCTCTCCTGCCTGAGTGAGCGATCAAGGGAATAGCATTTATTTCTATACCGCCTATCAACTAGTGTTATCTAAGCGGTTTACAATGCCCCAACAAGCTGGATACTCATTTTACCGACCTGCGAAAGGATGGAAGGCTGAGTCAACATTGGAGCCTGGCAGGATCGAACTCACAATCTTGTGGTTGCAGTACTGGCATTTAACCACTGCGCCACCAGGGCTCCAATGCACGCCTGTTCCTTCCCTCCCCAACCCTCTCCCCTCCCACTCCCTGTAATTTTCCCAGTGAGAAGGAATACATGTGCCTATGCTTTCCATCCCTGCACCCTTCCCTGCCTTCCCTCATTGTTTCCCAAGTGAGGAGAGAATGCATGTGCCTGTGTCTTCCATCTCCACGCCCTTCCCGGTTTTTCTGCCCTTTGACCTTGCAGGGAAGGAAAGCAAATGCACGCTTTCCTTCCCACACCCTTGCCTGTCTTCCTGCCTGCATACCTTACAAAAATCAAATTTGTGAATGTCAAACTTGCAAACATAGAGGGCCAACTGTATTGCCTTCTGTGTGTGCCTTCTATCCCCACACTCTTTGCTACCTTCCCCCTTCGTTTCTCAAGTGGAGAGAGAAGGCATGCATTTATCTTCTGTTCCTGTGCTCATCTTTGCCTTCCCTCATCATTCTCCAAGTGGGCAGGGAAGGCATACACATGCCTTCCACCCCCACACCCTTCCCTGCTTTCTCCCTGTCATACGCCTGAGTGGGGAGGGAAGGCACACATGCACCTCACAAATAATCAAATTCACAAATGTCAAACTTGCAAACATGAAGGGCCAACTATATTGCTTTTTAGACTGCTGGCACATCCAGACAGATTGAAAAGTTCTAGAATTTATTCCTGTTCTGTATGATTTTACTGTTGTCATTGTGGGCCTTCAAGTCATTTCCAACTTAGGGCCAGCCTAAGGCGAACCTATGCTGGGGTTTTCTTGGTAAGATTTGTTCAGAGGGGGGTTTCCATGGCCTTCCTCTGAGGCTGAGAGGCTATGATTCCCACGGTCAGACACTGGTTTCCATGGCCAACGAGGTATTCACCATTACTCCTCAGTGTCCTGGTTAGCATTCAAACCAGTACACCATTACTGGCTGTCACTCGAATTTTATACTGCGTTAAAATTAACCAACCTAGGACACTAATATTAAAAGTCTCGTCATTGTACTAGGAGCTGGCAGAATTTCTGGGATAAACAAAACATGTATGGATCTTCAGAATTAAACCAGAAAGAACAGGAACAAAATCTGAGCCTTTCTGGTCTTTTCAGTCAACCTGGATGTGATCTACATCTCACAGCCGAAATGATTCTGGGAACTTTAGTTCAATTTTCTTCTTTCTTCTACCCACATCTAACTACCCCACCTTTTTTTTGCTGTTGAAATTATGTACTTCTTACACCTTTGATCACCATTTCCATTACCATTTTAGTCCTGGACAGCTGTCAGATATTTTGTTCTGAAAAAGATCAAGAAAGCCCTAGACATACCGATGGCATTATATCTGATATAAACTTCAGATTTTCTAATTGGTATCTTAATCAGAATGAATTTCATACCATCTTGTGTGAGATGTTTAGGAGTTGTTGGTGGGTCTCGCTCTTTTTCTCTCTTTTTTGGCCACATTAGAATTTTTGCAGAATGTTCAGAAGTACCCTCTGCATTAGTAAATTACCCATTGTGTTTTAAATATTGTTTCTAAAGCCACTTGTCTTCCTTGAAGAACTCTTGAGTACAGAAAAATGGGGAGGAAATAAGCAACTAGTCTTGCAATCAGTTTCCCAAAATGATATAATCAGCCATGACAATTTTCATGTAATGATCAAATTTAGATTCCAAAATTGTTTATTAAAGAAGAGGACTAGAGAACAGTGTGTGAACAACATGAAAAATGAAACTGTCTTATGGTTTGATTGAAACCCTCATATCTGAAATGCATAATGCACCAGCCTAGCTATTTCAATCAAATTAAATATTTGATAACCATTTTCAAACTTATCATTAATTTTACATGTATGAATTATTTATCCTTTGCCAATGGTGCTGGTTTGTTCAGTTCTATAAACTCAGAAAAAAAGAGAGAACATTACAGTTAAAACTCCAAAGAAAGGCTTAATATTCTATCCTGAGATGGAAATTAGAAGGAAAAAAATAAGGATGAAAATGGATAACAATGAAACAGATGGTTAAATTTGTAGGAAACCAGATGTGATGGAGGTAGCATGGGGGGAAATAAACCGTGGCAATGTGATATTTGTGGACACTTCATGCTCTTTGTTTTTCATGTGTGTTGTATTTCATGTTTTCATGAGTGCAAAATGTAAGATCTCTAAAATGGTGAAAAATTGGGAAGAGATTATCAAGGCCATGCCTGAACAATTTATGATCAAACCTGAATCAGCCATATATGAAGGGGCACCTCTTCCCATATCAATCTGCCCATATGTTTAGGTTAGCGATAGGAATCATGAATCATGCAGCCATTCAAATGCTGTTGTACTGCAACTTCCACATAATTGGCTATGCTGCCTAAGGCTGATGGAACTCATAGTCAAATGACATGTTGAGAATGGCATGATTTCCAATCACTTTAGATCAACAGAGGAGGTGCTTTTCTGTACGCCTTCTATAAAGGAAGGGCATTTGCATTCTATAAAAGAGAGTTGATAGTACTAGCACCCCAAGTTTGAAATGCCCTCCACAATAAAACTTTTTGTTATTTTTGCAGTCTTCTTTTTAAAAAAGTGAGGTGCATCTGTTAAAAAATTAAACCTTAATCTTTTCAAGTAAGTTATTACTTTATTACTTTAAGCTTCTTGATTATTACTTTGAGCTTCTTGATTGTTACTTTAAGCTTCTTAATTTGACTGTATTTATCTTTTAAGGATTGTACTGAATGTAGAATTTTTTATGTACTCACTCTTCTTCTTTACATTTTAAATAAATAAATACATAAATAAATTATTCTTAGGGCTACCATGGAAGGATCATGGCACAGTGACAGAGAAATAGGAAGGCTACAGCTCAGCTAAAAAGACTGAGACCAACACACATAGTCTAAATACACAGCATATCATTTTATGCAGTTAAGTAAACCGACTAGTAAAAATATATGAATCTCAAATTGATAGCAGCTTGGTCTGATATCAAAATTAATCATCATGTAAAGTTAAGGAGGAAAGAGGAGCATGGGTACCCTCCTTGAAGCACCAGCTGCCTCTAGTTTTCTGCTTGCGCAGCAAGACCAGGGCCTCTGAGGTGATAAAGTCACCATACAACTCTCTGTTGCTTTGCTCCAGTCAATTGACACAGCTGCCCCTTTGGAAATGAATGTTTTGTAAGTTGATTGATGAGTATATAGTGCTAACAGGCTTGATATGAAGTAGCCAGAACCATTTTCTCCCATATAAAAATGCACATTTTAAGACACACATACACAATATAATTTGAATTTCTGTGGGGCATCTGCAAGTTAATTCAGAAACAGGACAGAATGGACTTTTGGGTAAGCCCATGTGAAAGTGACGTTGACTGGAAATAGGCTGGCTCTCCCATGCAATAGTCTCATAAACTGGTTTCACTGGTTTATGCACAAGTTTTATGGCCCTTGACTACTCCTTGGCTAATAGCCTGTTGGTGATATACACATGCTTAAGTTAAGGTAATGTGCACATATGTCTTTTTGTGTTGTTCACTAGCTCCTTGTGCAGCAGCCAAAATCCCCTTCACCAAGGCATCTGTCAAGCCCTTGGGGGACCTATAGTGGCTGTTCAGTGGCCAGGAAAGAGGGGGAGGTAGCCAGGCAGTGCTTATCCTGGTTATAGTTCCAAGTAGGGAAAATAAATGAAATTCCTGCCCTCAATCTCTGGGACAGCAACCTCATTCCTATTCCTCCTGCAGCTGCAGCACTGCCTGGTTGCTTCTTCCCTCCCAGCCTTGGCCAGTAAATGGCCACAATAGCATCCCCCAGGCTGCCTTAAGCATGGGTGAGTGTGTGAGTTACATGGACTTACGCTGCAGAGTGTTTATGCTCTGCACCCTTTGGCCTAGCATCTTGGCTGCCCAAAGTGTAGCCTCCAAAGCAAGCAGGACTCCAACCACCCTTTCCTGAAACCGATCTGATTAGCTAGTCTGCAAGGGATAAAAACTGTTTCCTGCTAATAGTAGTGATGGGAAAACTATGATCTTGATTGAGATCACTGGTGATGTGGCAAGTCTCTCTCTCAGTCCTTCAAACATTCAGCTTTTGAGACTACAGCCTTTCCACCACTAGTAGCAGCAGACAACAGAAACCAACTGCTGTGACAGGGGGAAGGTTTTACTTTTGCTTGATCAGGGCAAGCAAAAAGAGAAGGAGACTGCCCTCATTGGGTACAGATTATAGATTTGGGACTATACCCTTTTAAATGTATAACGTATCTCTCTTTTACCAGACAATTACAAGAATGGAAAATGTTGTACATTGTAGCTTTATAAGGCCTTCTATGTATGGCAAATCATCACAATCTTCTTGGGAAAACTGCATAACAGTGCAGTTATTTTGTAGCCCTTTGTACAATTCACTATCTCCTCTCTGGATCACCCATCTCAGTGGAGAAAAGCCTATACATGAAGAAGCTTCAAGCCTATGCTGCAAATGACATTGGTTGGAACTCCTGAATGGCAGATGCAGTTGGGGCTTTTCCATTAATAGTCTCTCTCATCTTCCAGGAAAGTGCTGTTATGTGCTATCCCATGTAGGGATCTGTTGGATGAAATGTTTGGGCCTCCCGTTTGATTGATTTGCTGTTCCATGAAGGTGAGAGTTTAAGCGTCAAGCCTGCATTTAAACTGTTAGTGAAGCTTGCATTCTGACTGATTTTTATTGTCATTTGAGTTTTGTTTTCCATTTATGGTTTAGCAGTTACTTTTGTTATTTAATGCAAAGCAAGGTGATTTGCAAGGCAAGGAAGACTCGTAAATAAATATTTGAACAGAGAACAGTTGGAACATACACAATAATATTTAGCTGCCTGCCAAGAAAACAAACAAACCCAAAAACGTCAGTCACCAGTGAAGTGTACTCTAGAGTACTATGCAAATTTCTGTCCCATTACAAATATGCAAAAAGAGCCTAAGCCCTTGATTCAACATCTTACAATATCTTTCTAGTCATATTGCGCATAAACATGAAGCCAAATTCTTGACACCATTTTAAGATTTTTTGTTCCAAGCCTCAGCAACATGACCCGATTAGCATGCCTTAGAATTACTCAGTATTAACACCAAACTAAATTACAGCTTGCATTCCTCTTATTAGGCAACAACAACAAGGATAATGAGAAATTTTGTGAAAATTTATTCAGAGAATGGTTGCGTTAACCAAATTCCAAAGACACCCTTTTATAATGGACAATTTCCTTTGAGTCAAGAGCTCAGAAAACCAATACAGTAATCAGTGTCCCCATGAACATGTAATTGAAGCTCTGAGATACACATATGTCCCTGAAGGGAACCTAGGCACTGCTGGTATTTTCTGGAATAATATGGGCTGGAACATTATATCAAGCCTCTACTCACTTCTCCAGCCACTCCACCAAAATAGGTACTATATCTCTGTCTGTATGTGTGCGTGCGTGCATGTGTGTGTTATTACTTGAGACAGATGACTCCCATGTGACCTATATTGGTGATATTTTAAATACTAGCTGTCTAGCTGTCAAGATATGCCAAATAAGGACCAAGTCATTCACAGTCAGTTTTATTCTCCTCTAAGCTTTATCAAGTCACTATGCCTGGATCCCATTCTCTGTTCTAAAGTTATCTAGGCAGCAGCTGAGACCAAGTGAGATGTACGCTCAGTCACTGCTTCCATGTAACTGTGAGGTCAGCCAATACCTGGAAAATCAGTGCCATGCCCTGAGGTATTCCTTGATGGTTTTCCTCTAGTATACCAGAAGCACCTCAGCAGGCAGACTTGGATAGTTATCCTGTACTGAACATAGCAGACCACATCTGCCCAACATGGTGTCCTGTTGCTGACCCAGATGACTGCACCATGACCATATATGAGCAATCAATTTCTCCCATATCATGAAAAAAACTGCCAAAAAACAGGGCAATAAAAACACTGGAATAATCATTCATTCATTCATTCATTCATTCATTCATTCATTCATTCATTCATTCTGTTACCATACCTGCACAGTACAGTAAAAACTCACCTGTTCTGGCATCCCACCTGTTCTTCATTTCTTATACTAGTGGCCCAAAATACAGTTTGAATGACTCATATTTCTATCTACCCATGGTCTGCATCTGGTTAATTGGAATCTGACTACAGATGTCACTCGGATCTGTGAGTTAAAGGTAAACTAATGGGTTTGTTTTGATTTTTTTAAGTTGTCAGACTATTTAAGATCATTTGTAATGCCACACACACACACAAAGAGAAAGAGAGAGATTTGGTCTCAGTCTCTGTTACTGTCTCACATATAAATGGCTGGACAGATTTTCACCAAATTTGGACAGTATATTTGGGATGGTCTGACTAAAAATATAGGCTACATAGCATACACAAAATTCACCTGAAGACCTCTCCAAGTCACCGTTATTACCTTTTTCATTCAAACAGGGTAGTGTGGCATATCACTTGAAAGATTTCAATGAATTGAGATTAAAAAATAAATAAATTTTTGGCATAATTTATTGAGGAGAGGGTCCAAATGTTCATTAATTTTTCAAAACTATTGATTTTTCATAGAGTCATAGAGTTGGAAGAGACCATATGGGCCATTGAGGCCAGCCCCCTGCCATGCAGGAATACACAATAAAAGCACTCCTGACAGATGGCCATCCAGCCTCTGTTTAAAAACCTCCAAAGAAGGAGACTCGACCATACTCTGAGGCAATGTATTCCACTGTCAAACTGCTCTTACTATCAGGAAGTTCTTCTTAATGTTTAGACGGAATCTGTTTGCTGTAGTTTGAAGACATTGCTCCATGTCCTAGCCTCTGGAGCAGCAAAAAACAAGCTTGTTCCATACTACAGACCTTCAAATATTTATTTATAGCTATCATGTCACCTCTTAAGCATGATTTAAGTCATGGATCTCTTCACAGGTGTAAATGTCGCTGACGTATAGTCCTGCTACCCATCCTTTCCTGTTTGATCTGTTTCTCAGAGATAGATTATATCCCTCTATTGTTACATTCTAGTCATGGGACTCATCCCACCAGGTTTCAGTGAGGCTTACCATAGTTCCTTTGCTGTGCTATGAGTTCAAGTTCATCTTGTTAATTTCCCATACTCTGTGCATTCATGTAGAGCAGATATTTGTGGACTTCAGCTCCCAGAAGCCCCAGCCACTATGGTCAATGCTCAGGGCTTCTGGGAGCTGAAGTCCATGAACATCTGGGGACCCACAGGTTGAGAACCACTGATGTAGAGGCACCAGAGACCATGGGCCACTCCTCCTATTTAAGCTTCTTTCTCTCCCACTGTTGGGTTATTGTACTGTTTGCCTAGTTTTCCCTATAAGATTTTTAAAAAAATTTCTTCCTTTTTTCACTGTAGTCACACATTAAAAAGTATACTAGTCAGCCTCAAAAAGACCATCAAATCTTAGCTCTGCACTGAAAGTCAGTCTGAAAAGGATAAGTGCATGAAGGTCAACCAGGAGCAACAGGCTCTTTCAAGAGCATGAGAGGAATGTTTGACAGCCAACCAGCAGAAACATGCTCTCTCAAGGCCAAGTGAGACCAATGTGCAACACAAGGAATGTTTGAGCACCCAAAGCGATAGCTCTCCTCCAGAGCAGTTGAAACTGAATAATCATTCACTAGCAACAGCGGGTAGTGCAGTTAGATCACAATAACTAAAAAGATTCCTTGGGAATCTTCATTGATTACATCAGCAATATATATCTGTTGTCTGCAGAGCACAGCTCTTGCTGCGGCCCAGGTAAATAAAAAGAACAGAAGAACCATTTTTTAAAAAAGAACATAAGACCTAGCAAAATGCTTAAACTCTTCAGTACCTTATGAGTAGATAATCAGCAAAGTTATATACTGAGCACACTGAAGAAATATGATGGTTGGGGAAAAGAGCCCTCTGTAAGTCTTTGATCAATACAAAGCCATTTCATTTAATAGCCCATATTTTACATGGCCATTCATTTCCAGATACCTTGAGTTTCCTGGCTAGTGCCTTTGTTGATTTTCAGATCCCACATTCATAAGTAAATGCAGAGAAGGTGGGAGAAAATACATCATTTTCTCGATGCCCAGGAGGCTAGTTCCATCCACCCCATCAAGCTTTTGTGAGCTGTAAGCAATCTGAGGCAACACAGTTACTTTTAACTTTGTTAAACGAAGGTGTGTAATAAAGGCAAACTATATAAAACTCTGACATTTGCGCCTGAAGACAACAGAAAAAGTGGAAGGCTACTTCTTGCTTTCAGCAACAATAATGCACACTATGTAAAAGGAATCCTATTCACTGAGCTTTATAAATAATCCTTCCTTCGTTGAAAAGTCACAGCTTTAAGAAGCTGTGATGCAGTATTAACAAAGAATGCACTGGATGAGACCAGCTTCATAAGGACCCTGAAAAGAAGCTAAGCTATTGAGAAACAAAATCATTATATCCAAAGCTGGGGAGAGTCCTGTGAATGTGTATAAGTAGTGCATAGCAGTCCTTGATAACAAGAATAAAAATAGCACATTGACTACATATGCATATTTCTAAATAAGATATACATATTCTTAGAGACTTAAGGAAATGGTAACTCTTTTCCCAAAGAATGTCTGTTTTCCAGTATAGTGTGACAGTAGATAGTTTTGAAACTTACAAAAGAAAGCTTGTGTTCTGGGACTATAGTGCAGCTGTTATGTGTCACTAAATCATTTCTATGGCCCTTTCCTCACAAGGCGAGTGAATCGCTCCGTGCCGTTACTTACTGGCTCTTCTTGGGTCTGAAGTAATGCAGACTTTCCCTTGAGCCCTTCCGCAGGGCTCCTCCATTAGTGCAGGGCGAACCGGAGCAATGTGAGGTCTGTAGATCCGCACTGCTCCGGCTCAAAATGACGGCTTCCGGTGTCTTCGTGAGAGTGGACCAACTGCTGATGCTGGCCACGCCCACAGCCCCCCTCCACTGATTGCAGGCTCACATTAGTGCGAGCCTGCGCATCTGCACAGGTAAGTAGGAATGCAATGGCGCGTTCCAGAAAATTGAAAGACCTGAGTTTTCCGGTCTTTACTTAGCACGCTGGAGGACCAGTTGAGGGTGGGTTAGATTGGACTAAGGTGCAGAACTAAGTTAAATAGTCCGCGCCTAGTCCAATCCAATGTGTGGACGACCTGTTTTAACTGCCTTGTGCGGAAAGGGCCTATGTCTTTGGCAGGTATTGTCTACATTTACATTCTGTGTTCATTCTGTCATGATGCAATATGGAAGATATTGAAATATTAAGTTTTGCTCTTGGCTGAGGTGTTACTCCAAAACATAGGTGCCGCAAGGACCACCCTACAATGCCAAATACCTTCTAGGAAAAGTGGGGAATTAATTAGCTCAAAATCAGGAGGCTGTGAGAGGAGGGGCAACTTAGCGAGATCTTTCCTACCAGTGTTTACAAGCACATGCAGGAAAAGAACCAGCCAGAGATTCAGAAGTAAGCTAAAAATGTGTTTTATTGAGGAGAATTCACTCATGCATGCACACAAGATACACACAATCACACATCCACACAAGAGCTAGCTGAAAGAGAAAGGGAGGAAAAATTATAGAGAGGCTGAGGGATTTGGGGGGATTTATAATTACCAGTCCAGAAGAGTAGTGAAGAGCAGAAATGTATTTTGGCTAAGGTAGGAGCTAAGGGCAGTTCTCATTCAGGAACCAGATGGACAGAGAGTCAAGAGACTGCACTGGGCATCCACAAATCAGGGGTATTTGTACCCTGAAAATGGCTTGTGGCTGTGAAGGTTCCAGATGCAAGACAAAGGGAACCTGTTGTGGACAATGAGTCTTTCGCCTGTTGATGGGCTTAGTGCTTTGATTGAGAAAGACATGATGGGTGTTGTAATAGCTGTCTATTGTGGGTGCCATGAGGGAAGAGGAAGGAATCCAGGTGTATAAGGGATGGATATCTGTCAATCAATGTCCTGGTGGGCTCCTCACAGTTGGATTCCCTGGAAAATTCCAGCTTCTATTTAAGCCTATTATCCACAGGAATGGTGTGTATTTGACTGACAAATGACTCAGTCTTACCTGAGAGAAGTTTTGAGTTGACCTATCCTTCTCACATTTACAGTCAAATTCTTTCCCTCGCTTGGTTTGACCTCTCTGGCTTGAATTTGCTTTCAGAGCCAATAAAGTGTGTTGCCAATTACATGTGATGCCAATTAGGTATGCTGCCCATCCAAACCATACTAATATCAGGGACCCCCAAAGTGGAGCCTTACAGAGGTAGGTAGCATTCTGACTCTGCGGATGAAATGCCCAGATACTCACAATACAGAAACATATGACTAAAAAGTTCATTACTTGAACACAGAATAAATAGGTAGGTAGGTGTCTCTTTCACATGATTTCCAAAATCTGCCTAGAAAGAGAAATACATCTCCAAAGAAAACTTTAACATAACCCTTCTAGTTTTGTTTGAATGGCACCAGAAATTCATGGAATGGGATTAAAACAGTATTCTCATCCTCCAGAATCTTCAAATGTGGAGGTTTCTGTTTATAGAGAACTGTGACAAATACAAGGAATAATAGGTAAACACCTGTTTTCATAAGGCTGGAAGGGGCAAGAAGAGAATACCTGGAATCTCCGGCTAAGGCTAGGAAGGGATCCAACTGAAACAATGAAGAGATCATGCTGCCAGACAAGAGTTAACAATAGCATGCTAGATAGACCGATGGTAAGGATCAGTGGAAAATAGCTTCCTAGATCATGATGGTGATGGTGATGACGATGATGATGATGACGACGACGACGACGACGATGATGATGATGATGATGGAAGCACAGTAAGAAAATCATTAACACCATCCATAATTTAAAGTATAGGAAAAGAAGGATTAATTGACAGAATATTGGCTTAGTCTTATATGCCATGAAAATATTCCAAATATTTTGATAGATCAAAGGAACCTTGGGTTCTTTTGCTCTATACAATTGTAATGCTATGATTCCATTGTAACTGCTATAGAACCTAAGGAGTCCTGGGACTGGCAGTTGAGGGAGGGGCATTTAGAATTAATAGCCAGAGATCTCCTCTAGTGCCTCTGGCCAAACTATAAGCACTATGATTTCACAGGGTGCAGCCATGGCTGCTAAAATGGAACGGTAGTGCTATAATTGTATAGAATTGTCTTTATCGTGTAAATACTTTTAGTTTGTGGCAGTAGAAAACAAATCAAGAAAACATTACTAATTGCATGTGCTGAATCAAACAGGAAATTCACATGGAGGAATTTGTGTGGACTACTTATGGCCCTCTTCTCACACTTCTTTCATGACATATTAATATGGCTTCTTCTCAGCTAGTGATTGTTGTGTCAATTTTTGCATTTGAATAGAAATTTAATTAAATTTTATGCATCGGTATGGTAGACCACGTCAGATTTCCAGAAGTTCAAAATCTAGACCAGAAAAAGAGGTGTGCCTGCAGCCAAGAGCAAGTACAGCTCAGTCATCAGAGGAATGTATTTACAAACGCTTGTAACAATTCAAGGAATCTGATGGCTTTCTGATGATGGTGACATCAGTGCTAACTTGTGATGTCCAGGGCCATTTCTGCACTAAACTGTTATAGTGCTATTATTCCACTTTCAACATCCTATGGAATCCTGGAGTTTGCAGTTTAGAGAGGGGCCTTTGATTCCATAGGATGTTGAAAGTGGAATAATAGCAGTCTAGTGTGGAAATGGCCCTAGTTAGGTCAGCCTCTTTCACACGTAGGAGAAGTTACGCAAGAACAATCAGGCAGTGATCACCAGCCCACAACTCCTAAGTAAACCTGGAATCACAACAATTCAGGGTTATCTTTATGCCTGAACTGGACTTAGAAATAAGGGATATGACACCTCTAAGCATATACTTGCTAGGATTTCTTTTTTCCTAGTCTCATTGAGCTCATAGTTCTTTCACCCACAAAATGATTCATGTCAGAGGTCTAATGACACAGAAGAGCCCTCTTCATCTCCTGCTATGGAGAGTTAGACTTCTTTTCTTATCTATGGTAAATCAAACAGATACGTTACATTGGATCCCAACCTAGGTTTTGTTCAACACAACTCTGGAAGAGAGGAAAGAAGTAACTAAGTGAGCTTCCATTAATCATGAATTCCAGAAACAGACATTATATAAATGTTCTGTCTGAGATTTATTTATTTTCATAGATTTGTAGCTTATTTTTCCTGAATGGCTTACAAAACCAACATATCTATTAAAATTAAAATATAAGCAGCCAAATTGCATAGCAATCAATTAAAACACCTAGTAAAATCATCAGTAAGTATTTTGCACAAACCAGCCAAATGAAAGCTGAAATTTTAGAAGGTGTTATTTTTCCTTATAAAGTAAAAGTATCTTTTTGACTTAATGTGCAGATTATTACAGAGCCCAAGGGACATATCATTCTGATCCATCTAATATCATGTAGGGGGAAAAAATACAGAGCAGGATCTGATTTTTCAATTGCCAGTCTCACAAGTCAACATAGAGGGAGCGACGATACATGAAGCATACAGAGCTTTTCTGTATCTTTGTCCTCTTTTTTTTCTCCTTCTACTGGCCAAGTGTTTTCTCCTTTCTTTTCCACAATCTTTCTCTCTGTCTTCCTCATCCTTTTCCTCCTTTTTCTGCCCTGCAAGCCCCACTACAAACATTTTCTCCCTGGTTTCTAGTCTCCTTCTTTCTCTGCTTCTTCTCCTCTTTCTCCGACTTTTCCCAGCTGAACATTGTCTCTTTCCCTCTCCTTCCTCTGCCCCTCTCTGTGTTGTTCTTGTTCTGTTTCTCCACTTACCACTCCTAGCTAAATATCTTCTCTATTCTTCTTTTCTCTTTCTCTATCATCTTTTTTCTCCTCTTCACCTTACCCACAACCCATGGCAAAACATCTTTTCCTTCCCTTCTTTCTCTTCCCCTCTTTCCTCTACTCATCCCTTGTCTTCTTCCTCCATCTGTATTACTCTTCCCCATCTCCCATCCTTTGTCTGCTTCACTCCTTCCATGTTCTAGGATACACTTATATCCTCACTCCTTTCCCATGATAGATTTTTCTTTTTCTCATCCTCTTTCCCCTCCTACACCTCACTGGATTTTAATAGGATGCAGTCTGTGGAGCCCAAGGGCAGCCCCCTTTCCTTGGAGTATGTGATCGTTCACCCACGAGACGCCTCAGAGCACTCACCATAGCAAAATATCTTAACCTCCTTCTTTGTCCGCACTACTTCCCAGATACCCATTACCTACCATGAGAATGTATGCATGCATCCAGTTGCCTGGATCCTTCAATACTAAATCACCGCTTGTCTCAGCATTACTGAGCAAGGAAGACTTTTTTTCCTGTACTGAATGTGATGATCACACACACACACACACACACACACACACACTCTTATTCAGCCACAAGAAGATAACTATTCTGAGTCCCAGTCTGGAAGAAAAGGTGGCATACAAATATACTGAATAAATAAATAAATAAACTAGCCAATCCCAGAACACAGGCTGTCTGAATAATTTGTTGAGCTATAGTCCAAAAAGATAATATTTCAAGCATCAGCTAATTCCTCACCGATGCATAATGGAATGGCTTGACAGGTTGCTCCATGTCCAAAGAAGACAGAGAGAGGAAGCAGTACCTTCAAAAAGTGAATATTCCTTCTGATCGACCAGTTGTCCCTGCATCTGTAGGCCTAACTGCACAGAGCAAATGAGGTCCTAGTAGACACAGAGACAGCAGCACAAGTTGCACATAGATGTGTCCTCTGACATTTAAGACACCTTGAGCAGTTACATTTTTCAGCTGCCAAATAAAGTTTCCCAAATTATCATCGTTGGTAACTCTACCAAAAGTGTACTGTCAAACCAGGAAGGAGGGATCATTAAAGCTGATCCTGTCTGGGGAGGGAGAGAATCTCTACTACATCTATAGAAAAATTTTCTGTTCAAAATACATGCTCTATTTTGTCAGTGTGTGTCAGCGAATTTTTCAAGGTGGCATCTTTGTGACACTCGCTGACTTGCACACAGTACTCTGCACACAATAGCCATGTACAGTCCTCCACATTCACAGGTTTGACCTTTGTGAATTTGATTATTCGCAAGGCATGTGCTTGCCTCCGCCTCCATTTTCCTCCTCCCATTCCTTGCATTCCTCACCCCAAGCTTGTGGCTTGTGTTTAAAATGCACATTTTTTTTTCCTTTTGGGTGAGCAAAGCCCCCTTTCACTGCTGAAAGTGTGGCCTCTTTGCCATGTGGTTGCACATTCTGTGTGTATTGGCTGCTGATTGGTCAGGTGCTCCTTTCTCAAGATGGCCACTGGAAGTAATTAGAACTCCAGAACTCCCCTCTTCTCTGTCTGAGGGGAAAGTACTGGTAAGCCTTTTAGGTTGTTTTTTTTTCTCCCTCCCCCTCCTGACAAAGTCAAAGGAATGGGAGTAGGGATATTCTGGAAGAAATGGGAGGGGAATGAGGGGGGGGAATTATTTGTGGTTTTTCCACATTTGCAAGGGGTCTATGCCCTGAACCCTCATGAATGTGGAGGGGAGACTGTAATTCTTTGCTAATTTCATCTGTGAAGAAATAACTGAAGTAATTTTAGCAATTTTCATTCCACTGCAAGAAAATCTTTGAAAACTACCATTTCCAAAGTTTATTTGCAGTTCACGACTTATTTTATGCAAAATTCATATAAATATTTAACACAGATATAAATTACTGTTAAAAAAGTACGAATTTTGTGCTGAACAGGTCCTGAACTCCAAAGATTCTCATCAGTCTAGGTTTCTTGTTACTGGGAAATATATTTTTGGACTATTTTCCAACTATTTTGGAATGTTTGAAATTCACACAAGACCCAATGGAGCTTTGGACAAATACCAAAAATAGCATTATTGTTTTGTTTTTTGGCATTAGACTGATTATATTTGTCTGGAAAAATCTCAGACCAATGGTGATGAAGGCATGTCTGAGGCAAAAGAATCAGTTCCATACTCAGCAGTATAAAGACTGTGGTAATAATTTTCAATCTAATTTTCAAAATAGGTGATGTACATACATATACCCTAAAGGGAACTGATATACCAAATGCTTTCAGGATCAAGGATGCAACAGTTGTCAGAGATGCTGAGTTTCAAAGGCACTGCCCCTGATTTAAAAAAAACATTTAAAAACAAAGAACAAAAATTTTTGATATAGACATTGGAAAAATGGACAGGAATCCATTAGAAAGCAGAAAACATGGCATAACTATGAAAATCAATGCATTTGGCAAAACTAGACGCTGAAGAAGGAGAGAAATGCAATCATATCTCACAGAGACACTGAAGATTGAACTACCATGAAATACAGCTGTTGCAGCAATAAGATGCAACACCATTTTCAATTCAGTGCGGGAAAAGGTAGGATGGTATTCGGTTTCATGGGGGAACATTGAAATTAAAGTATCCATAGTACTGATATGTCATAAAAGTCTAAGACATATAAATCTCTTGGGCAGTTTTTTTTAAAGGTCGTTGCGACACAGAATTTCTTTCTTTCTGGTTTCATTCTCCAGACCAATTAGTACTATTCTGTAATGCAATGTAATATTTGGTCATGCAGGGAAAGTATGTGTATAATTTGCAATGCAGAATAACTTTGCTAATATTTGACAATGGACAATCTGATTTTAGGTAAACATACGGAAATTAATCCATTTCCGCTAAGCACCTAGGCAAGATAAGGATGGGTAATTGTCCTTGGGCTTACCCCCAAAGGATTCTGAGCTCTTCAGGTATACCTCCTGGTAGTAGCTTCAGAATTTGATCTGGAATATTTAGAACTCTGGCTATGATGAAAATACAGTTCTTGGTGATGATAAGAGAAAGGGACAAGGAAAGCAGGGAAGGGTGACTTTTATAGACTAAAAGTGGCCGTGCTGGTTGGGAGAATAGTAACTTTTCCAAGCTTAGTTCACACCTGGCAAACTTCACTATCTTGAATTTATTTCATGCCTGAGCTGGGAATACAAATGAGCTGCACCAGCTAACCAGTTTCAATCGTTTTCAAGGACCTGCCTCAAATATTTGATTCCTAATCTTATTTTGCAATAATTATATGTGCGTGCTTAAAATACACATCTCATTACACTGCTGAAGTATTTCAGGATGACAGCATTCAAGCAACTGACTGTGCAATCTTTCCGCTTTTCTTAGCCACTTTCTGTACTTGCCTCTTCTCTATTCAAAGCTTTTAATCTAGTTTAACAGTGCCAACAGCATATCTATTAACTGTCCCCCATACTACATTAAAACATTGTCCTAAGCAAAATGTGCTGTTAAAACATTGCCTTGGTTCGTAATTTAATTGAACAGGATAATGACACCACATCAACACTGTTAACGTTTGTCAGCTAATGAATTATGAGGCACTGTTACATTTTTAGACACACTGATTTCAGTAACTGGGCCCATGAACAAGGACAAAGAACAAATGTGTG
The DNA here is from genome assembly GCA_948472985.1 of Iguana delicatissima. Lineage (NCBI taxonomy): Eukaryota > Metazoa > Chordata > Lepidosauria > Squamata > Iguanidae > Iguana > Iguana delicatissima. The sequence continues at coordinate 1,132,389 of CAOKZL010000345.1, read as the reverse complement.
TATTTCTTTGATTGTTTAAAAAACATATTTCTTTCTGGCCATTTTGTACCCCTTCAATCACAGAATTATGTCACTGAAAGCTTGCTCCAGCCACTCCACACATTGAACTGATATTGCAATAATTCCAGGAATGGTGCACTCTTTCATTTGGACTACAATTGGCAAGTTTGACCTATGCAGTGTGTAAAAGTTTTTCTAGATGCAACAGTATAGAGATTTCTTGAGAAATTCAATGTACTCTGCCTGAGAAAGGGGCAGTCAGCCTCACATAGGACAGATAATAGTCTCGATCTTGATGGAAGTTCCTTTGTTGCTGCTAATGGATTTGAAAGCCTGTTGTTTCCTGTCTTTTGTCCCTGGCTCTCACTTGACAAAGAAGAGGTGTGGCCTCTGCTCACATTGAGATCATTCCAGACTATCTTAGCTGAGAACAGAAGTAACATCTGAGACAAAATGTAGGCATCTTTACCTTTTTGTTTTTATTGTTGTTTGATTTTTAACATCTTTCCCTGATGAAGAAGCGAGTGAATCTTCAACAGCTGGCATGATGTATTTTGCAGTGATGTAGACTTGAGTCGACTGACTCGGACTCAAGTTGCCTCAGTGACTTGACTCGGCAATAAATGATGCACTGGCTCAACTTGACTCAAGACTTGTATATTTTTAGTGACAGACTTGCTACGCCTCAGAAACATAACATATTCACCCAGAAGCTCACAGGCTAAAGAGAAAAGGCAGAACTACTTAACACCTTCTTTGCCTCAGTTTTTTCCCAAAAGGATACAAGCACTCAACCTGGTGGTTGGAGAGCAGGTGAGGAAGCAGGGAAAATGAGGCAAGTAATAGGTAGAGAGGTGGTACAGGAGTACCTGGCCACACTGGATGAATTCAAGTCTCCAGGGCCAGATGAATTGCATCCTAGGATATTAAAAGAGCTGGCAGAGGTCATTTCGGAACTGCTTGCTATAATCTTTGAGAAATCTTGGAGGACAGGAGAAGTTCCAGCAGACTGGAGGAGGGCAAATGTTGTCCCCATCTTCAAGAAGGGAAAAAAAGAGGACCCAAATAATTATTGCCCAGTCAGCCTGACATCAGTACCCGGAAAGATCCTGGAGCAGATCATTAAGCAGTCAGTTGCTAATCACTTAGAAAGCAAGGCGGTAATCACAAGAAGTCAACATGGATTTCTCAAAAATAAGTCATGCCAGACTAATCTTATCTCTTTTTATGATAGAGTTACTAGCTTGATAGATGAAGGGAATGCTGTGGATGTAGCATATCTCGATTTCAGTAAGGCCTTTGACAAAGTACCCCATGACATTCTTGCAAAGAAACTAGTAAAATGTGGGCTGGACAGGGCTACTGTTAGTTGGATTTGTAATTGGTTGACCGACCGAACCCAAAGAGTGATCACGAATGGCTGCTTCTCATCCTGGAGAGAAGTGACTAGTGGGGTGCCACAGGATTCTGTCCTGGGCCCAGTGCTGTTCAACATTTTTATCAACAACTTGGATGAAGGAATAGAGGGCATGCTCATCAAATTTGCAGATGACACCAAATTGGGAGGGGTTGCTAATACGCCAGAGGACAGGATCAAAATTCAAAATGACCTGGATAGATTGGAGAATGAAATTCAACAGAGAGAAGTGTAAGGTCCTACACTTAGGTAGAAAAAATGGAATACAGAAATATAGGATGGGGGACAAGTGGCTGGATAGCAGTACGTGTGAAAGGGATCTAGGAGTCTTCATAGACCACAAGCTGAACATGAGTCAGCAGTGTGATGCGGCAGCCAAGATAGTCAATGCAATTCTCGGCTGCATCAACAGGAGTATGGTGTCTAGATCGAGGGAGGTACTGGTACCACTCTACTCTGCTTTGGTTAGACCTCATCTTGAATACTGTGTCCAGTTCTGGGCACCCCAATTCAAGAAGGACATGGTCAAACTGGAACAAGTCCAGAGGAGGGTGACCAAAATGGTGAGAGGCCTGGAAGCCATGCCCTATGAGGATAGACTTAGAGAGCTGGGGATGTTTAGTCTGCAGAAGAGAAGGTTAAGAGGGGACATGATAGCTATGTTTAAATATTTGAAGGGATGCCATGTAGAGGAAGGAGACAGCTTGTTTTCTGCTTCTCCAGAGACCAGGACAAGGAGCAATGGATTCAAGCTGCAGGAAAGGGGATTCCACCTGAACCTCAGGAAGAACTTCCTGACAGTCAGGGCTGTCCGGCAGTGGAACATACTGCCTCGGAGTATAGTGGAGTCTCCTTCCTTGGAGGTTTTTAAGCAGAGGCTAGATGGCCATCTGTCAGGAGTGCTTTGAGGGTGTTCCTGCTTGGCAGGGGGTTGGACTGGATGGCCTGTGTGGTCTCTTCCAATTCTACATTTCTGTGATTCTATGATTCTATGAAACCTTATGACTTTGAACAACGCTTCCATCTCTTTTTGCCTACTGGTCACATGACCAGCAAACGTGTTAGGCAACAGATATGAGGAGGAAGGATCCTTCCTTCTAAAGCTTTCAAAGCTTCAGCAGTGAGGAGTAAGAAGGATCCTATTCCCCACTTCTGAAAAATCCTCAAGTTTCAGAAATGGGAAGTAAGGATCCTACTCCCCACTTCTGAAGCTGCAGATGGCAAAATCACAAATGTGTAGGGCCGACTCTGCTTAAATTGTTAGAACTGACTTTATTTGACTCTGTCCAGAAATTCTGGAATATAGGTTGGGGTATAAAGTTGGCTCCCAGACCTGAGACTTGATTTGAGACTTTAAGGTAGAGACTTGAGACTTGGAGTAAATGGTATTTCGTGATGTTTAGCTGAACCAAATTCTACCACTGTTTTGTGAATTTGGGATTTTGCTGCATGGCCAACCCAGCTACCCCTGAATATATTTTCAGAAAGCTTCCTGACACCCCGGAGAACTGCTCGTAGGCCCATGGCATTAATTTTTTAATCATCATCATCTGTTTTACAGTCTACCAGATGAAACTGACTGGAGGTTTGGCTCATCAGTGAAAACAGTGAAGTAAAAATCTTATGGAACTTTAACATTCAAAATGAGAGACTGTTTGAACAATATATGCCAGATGTAGCAGTGGATGAAGAGAAGAAATTTTGGATTGTTGATGTGCCTAACCCCTAGGAACAGCAGAATCAAAGACAACAAGATGGAAAAGATCATGAAATATCAAGACCAATAAACTGAGATTCTCAGCCTTGGGGAAAAGAAAACAACTGTGGTTCCAGTAGTGATAGGAGCTCTGGAAACAATTCCAAGGATATTGAAACAACATCTGAATAGAAGAGCAGGAGGAACAGCAGCAACAGTAGTAGTGGTAGAAAGAGTGTAGTTATGGGATGGGGGGAGAAAGAACATTACATTCCCAAATAAGAATTCTCCCTCTCCTCTAATGAATTTTTCCTTCACTTTCCAAATTGCTAGCATTGCAGTAACTTAAAACTGTTTATGCATCCAAAGAAAAAGAACAGGCAAAGAAATGAGAACAAATGTAAGAGTTTTAGGCATTAAGGATTTTCTATGTCTCACTCTCTGCAATGCTACAAATACGGAGGCTGAAAGAAAAATGAAACGGGGAGTTGGATCCTTATTGAGGTCAATTACCTCATTTTGCTCCCACTTCCTGCAGGATGAGGAAGGATGAGGAGGATGAGGAAGAGGAATAGAAATGATTATTGTTCATTGCAGGCCAATTGCTTTTCATGTTTACCTCAGGTATGGGAGTACCTTCAGCCATGAAGGTATTCAACTCATGAGTGGTCCCAATCTGACCAATGAAGGGATGGAAGATTAACTCCAGATGTTTTTCAGTATATCTCTATTTTCTACTTGTTACTCCTTAAACATGTTGTTGGGTAGGCTTTAGGGTCATTCTTTGACCTTTTCCCCACTTAGAAGTACATTCTTGAAATTTGGGATCTATCACTATTATTCCCATTTTCAGGAACAAAGGTCCTGGACTGGGAGACAGAGAGGGTTTTTCACATCACCTAGTGAATTGGGTTAAGATTTAAAACTTTTTTCTTTCAGACTATAATTGGCTGAGTTTTATCTACACAGAACCCGTTTTTCCTCCCAGAAGTAGTAGTACAGAGACTTCTCAAGAAATCCAATGTTCTCTGCTTAAGAAAGGGGCCTGTCACTTCATCAAAGGCCAAGATGCCCTGGATCCCAACAGAAATTAATTAACTGCTGTTAATGGAGTTTAAATTTTACTGTCCTTTACCTCAGTCCCCACATAGCCTAGAAAGGAGTGGCCTCTCCCTGTGCTGAGATCCTTCCAGAATAACTGAACAAGAGAAACATCTCATACAAAATGTAGTTCTCTGACTCTACTTGGATTTTTTTCTTCTCTTGTATGATTTTTTTCACATCTTTTTCTTCTTGAAAAAGACAGTGAAACTTTGAAACCTTGGATATAATGTTTTGTGCATTTTAGTTGGCCAATAAAAGAATCAGTCTTTGGGTTTCATTTTATTTTGCTGTACAGCCAACATGGCTAACCCTGAAAATATTTGTTTTATTAAAGGTTTCCATTGTTTAGATGGCACTACCTTACCAGGCAAGCAGTCAATTTAGCTACTACTTTATTTGTCTTTATCTAGTCAATATACCCCCCAACACAGTAACTAAGTTGTCTTTGCTCAGCTTTTTTACCCACCTCTTCACCCTTACTAGGAAAACAACAGGCATGTGTAAGCTCTCCTTTTGCTTTGATATTCTGTGTTGTGTATCAGGAGAGAGGAAAAATCCATTTACTACTTTTGTTGTAGAAGTAGCATTTGAAGGGAGGGAAGATGTTAAGAAAAACTGACAGCTGGGACTTACAATGAAATGCACAGATATAGGACGGGTGATATCTAGCTTGAAAACAGTACATGTGAAAGGGATCTAGGAATCTTAGTCAACCACAAGCTGAACATGAGTCAGCAGTGTGATGGCAGCAGCTAAAAAGCCAATGCTATTTTAGGCTGCATCAATAGGAGTATAGTGTTGAGACCAAGGGAAGTAATAATACCTCTATATTCTGCTTCGGTTAGACCTCACCTGGAATACTGTGTCCAGTTCTGGGCACCACAATTCAGGAAGGATATTGACATGCTGGAACATGTCTAGAGGAGGGTGACCAAAATGGTGAAGGATCTGGAAACCATGCCCTATGAGGAGCAGCTTAGGGAGGTAGATATGTTTAGCCTGATGAGAAGAAGATTAAGAGGTGACATGATAGCCATGTTTAAATATTTGAAAGGATATCATGTTGAAGATGGAGCAAGCTTGTTTTCTGCTGCTCTAGAGACTAGAATAGAGCAATGGATTCAAACTACAGGAAAAGAGATTTCGCCTAAACACCAGGAAGAACTTCAATGGTAAGAGTGGCGTGTGCTGTCTCAGAGTGTGATGCAGTCACCCTCTTTGGAGATTTTTAAACAGAGGCTGGATGGCTATTTGCTGGGACTGCTTTGAGTGTGTATTCCTGCATGGCAGGGGGTTGGACCTGATGGCCATCATGGTCTCTTCCAACTCTATGATTCTATGATTCTACAATGAAAATCAAGAGTCCATTTCCAGCTCTCAGATCCAGCATGCAAACTGCATTCATTTTCTTTATTCAATTAGCTCAGGTGTCTTCAGACCATATACAAACCCACTGAGTTGCCCGAAATCACAGTGCTTGCCTTCTTTCAACTCCACTCATTATGAAGTTTAGCCAATTAATTTCCACTCCACCCCCACCACAAATGTTTTTAGAAAAAGTCTGCAAGCTTTGCAGAGTTTGAAATTGCATGAGAAGGAGGGGGTAGTCTTTCATGGACATTTCTTTGATCTAGTGCCAACTTATAAACTCCTAAAACATGAGACATTCTTGAACAGATGGATTAAATACAAATCCGCACAAGAGACAGTGAACACATTTTATATCCTAAGGGCCAAAATATCCCATCAAATTTACCTAAGCCATATTTGGGATGACTTTGAAAGGAATCAGAGCAACCAGATGCTCTCTTCTATTGCTGTAGTTAGAGGCAAAAAGGCAGAAGGCTTGGGAACAACAGATCCCTGAAAGCTTAGTCTTTTTGAGCTTTTGACTGACAGTTCACAAATGGTTGGCTAACTTTTTTCGCATGCACAGTGTCACTGTGGTGTAAGCAATGAGCTAGTCAAACACACTGAACATTAGACAGCTGGACAATTCAAATTAAAGATGTTCACTGTAATTTTCATTTTTCCATCCTTTTTCCCCCTTTCCTAGTGAACTTGATAACGATCAGTTTTGAAAATTACTTGCATTAAGAATCACTCACGTTGTACTCTCTCCTTTTATTTGCATTCATATTCTACGTTTTATATTTTCTCACTTCTCTGAAGCACTGATGGTGGGCAAACAGAGAACTTTCTCATAACTGATTTCAGTGAGTGACTGACACATGGGGAAAAAAATGTGACAAGAGGGGAACCATGTGGCAGAGGAGTGTGAGATACAACTCCATAAATATCTGGAATGGCCACAGGTTCATATATCATTGTGTCATCATTTAGCCACAGGGTCTGCATACATCATTTCACTGGCCACAAAACAGCTCCATCTTGGGTGGATTTGGCATCCACTTTGGCTGAAAGTATACATATTACAGTCAAGGGTGAATATCTTTCTTCTAGTACTGAGTAAATCTCTCCTTTTTCTTCTCCCTCTCTCTCACACATACATAACAAAAGCATTTCTGTTCATTGTCATGTGTAAATAAAATAATGAAGCATCTTAGCCTTTGCATGAAGTTACGACTGTGATGTGTGAAAGGACGTATAGTAGATCATCTGAAAAGTTTATACATAAATCACAGTTGTTTTTTTAAATTAAAAAGACAGTTTTTTAAGCAGGCTTTTGTATGAACTGAATATTGTTTTAGGTTTTATATCTTTATATGTTTTTAATTGTTTAAAATATTTTTAATTTGTTTAATTTATTGTTGGAAGCTGCCTTGGGACCCAGTCTAGGAGAAATGTGAAATACAAATATAATAAATAAAATAAATTTATAGTAATAACCAAACTAAATTTGCAAGTTTTACTACACAGTATCTTTTAACCAATTATGTATCAGTATACCTTGATCTTTTTTCCATTCGTTACCTACCTCCATTTATTCCACAATTATTAAATCATTGTATAACTGCTTTTGCATTTTCTCCCTTAAATTTTAATAATAGTCATTCCAACTGTTTGCTATTTTCTGCTTGTAATACAGTGTCATCTGCATATCTTAAATAACTTAGTATTTGTGACTCAGCCATTTCAGAAAAAATAGAAGTTTAGGTACATAGTTAGGTCCAGATCTTAACAGGTATTTCAGTGTTATATATCAAGAGGTATATTTATGAAATGTTCTTAAATTCCCTGTATCTCACAGAGAACACAAGCTCTTTCAGCATAATCCACTGTTGTATTCTTTAACAGCATTTTCCGTTTTTGGCGGCAGCATTACCTTGTAATACTGCTTAGCAACAAATTGAATTTGATGTGATCCCTTTTTTATCTTTCGTTTTCTGCTCCCTTTTATTCTCAGGGCAAATATGAACTACAGTTTTATGCTAGGACACCTAGTGTCCCCAGTGATGACTTCAGTACGGTCATTCAGTGGGTAAGTCAGTATTGTCATACTGAGTTATTTTCTACTGTTTTCTATTCATGTTTCAAGTCTCTTGCTTCCTGACCCAGCCAAGTCTAAGTACAAATTTTGCTGTCTCCTGAATGCAAAAATTCCAAATTAAATATATCATAGTAACATGAAATGAATGAAATATATTAATTCATCTATCTATCTGTCTGTCTGTCTGTCTATCTGTCTGTCTGTCTGTCTGTCTGTCTTGCTATTTCTGTGGTTATTTATTTTTTGTATTTTTATAGCGTCTTTCATCTTTAAAAATCCTCAGGTGAGTTGTTGTTCTTGTTGTTTTTTAATATATCATGAAAGTTGGATCTGACCTTCATTCTTCAGCAATGAACTGGGAGAAAGGAAGATGAATGGCACCTGAGGCTGCACCGATCTTGCACCTCTGACACCAGTGGAACAGACCTTGTTAAGAACTTTCACTATTTGGAAGCCAGATGAAATGGCCAAACATGGATATCATTCTTGGAGGAAAGGAGCTAAATGTCAGTAGCTTATAATGAGGCTGATGGATGAATGCTTCTGCTTTGCCCATCCCTCTTATCTGTCTATCTTGGAAGGCTTAGTTTCCTTTCTGCTCAAAATCTGACTTAGTCCTTGTTTTAATTGGACATCAATATATTTCTAAGTTTCCTCTTAGGGAAAATTACGTAGAAGGAGTAGTTATTCTTGCACCTTTGAGCACATCTAAATGCCAGTACATCTGCAGAATAGATTTCTGGGCATATCACCAAGGCTGTGCCCAGGTAAGTGTACCTACAACCCACAGTAACAGTGCCAAGTCCATGCCATACACAGGGTGTCAGTGTAAGCAGATGCATGGTCCAGGCATTCCAAGGTGAAAACATGAAAAATAGCCTTCAGCAGGGTCCAGTGTCAATAAGTGAGTTGCCTGAAAGAGTAATCAAGATTCATGTATCTTAGCCTTTATATGGTTCAGAGATCCACAAAGTGAGAAACATCAGACAAGGTCACAGAGAAAGTGATGGAACTGATTGTTTGCAGCAAAAGAATGACCTTGACTGAGTTTTAAAGCCAGCTGTAAATCAGCTCAGCAGACCTAATTTGCTCTGTGCTTTCCTTTCAAAGCAGATCAGAGCATTTCCTGCCTTATGCATATGGTGTTTTAATCTACAAAATTCCACAAGATGAACAGTTGCATGAGATGGTCCAGGCTTTGCTTCTGCCATTGCCATGAGAGGACTGCCAGTCTCCTCTGGCTCCAACTGGAGACTATTACCTTAGCTCTCGTCTGCCCCTTCCTTATCTGAGGAGGCCTCCTGAGGATAAGACATGATAGTAGCTTTGATCAATGATCTCTCTATAGATTACAACTGCCTAGTATTCATGTTCTTTCACCTTTTCAAAATGATCTGCGGCATTCCTTTCCATTGTTCACAAGATGCTAACTACAAGCAAATGCTTGTAGAAGTAGTCAGGAATATTTTTGCTCTTTACAGACAGACACCATTTCCCCACGATGGGGCTGTGCCACTCTGGGGATAGGATGGCAGCAGTTGGCTGGTTGTGCTTCCACACATCGTGGCCGGCCTGCTGCCATCTCATCCCCAGCAGGCCTGCAATGTCATGCTTATGCAGTGTTCACAAAACAGAAAAAAATCCATTTTGCCCTTATGATCACACAGCGCTCCTGTACTTACCATCATGTGGAAGGGAAGTGTGATGGCAATGCTTCCTTCCATAGTGTAGCATGGGAAAGTGCCCAGTTGTGCTGCAGAAGGAAGAGGCAGGGCCATCACACTCCCTTCCTCAGGGAGCCAGTGAGGTGTAGAGGAGAGCGTTCCTGCCGCACTCCCTTCCCTGTCAGGACTGCTGCAGGATGACACACGAGGACATTGTCATGTTGAAATGGGGAAAGAAGGCTCCTATGTGGCTTTGAGTTTGCACATTGTCTCTGTGGGCACTTAGTTCAGAATAACTTTGGTTAACTATGCTGGTTAGAAAATTATCAAAAAGTTAAATTTGTGAAATTCTGGAGTCTGTGGGCCCAAGAAGAGGTGAAATAAGAGTCCAAGTAACATATACTTTTAGATGTACCTCAAGAAGATATCATGAGCGTTTTCTGTATTTTCTGCGTTATTTTCTATTTTCTGGGTTAGGAGATGGCAAGGAATAATAATAGGACTACCAATAACAACCAGGGCAGAATGGATATGAGTGAAGCTTGTCCCTTTTCCTGACTCTTCACTCACACAGATATTTAAGGAAAAATGAGTTCCCTTTTGAAACTCTGGAACCAACAATATTCTGAAATAAAATTGTGGCGACCAAGAAGAAAATATGTAACATACTCATGGTATAGTCAGCAGGGGGAAATGTACATCTTCATCCGAGACAGAACTACAAGCCTTTCAGAGACAGTTCAAATGTGCCACAGTTTTAGAAAGGAAACACAGTAGAAAACTATACAGTCCATATGTCAGTCTTCTTACTAACAAAAACTAGTCTTGGTTAATGACACAGGAATGAAGAGCGGGGAGGGGGTAGAAAGCTCTTCTTGTTTTTATAGGCATTAGCCATGAAATTTGGCAAAATCTGCTGTTCATAACAATCCATCTGCTGTTGAGGCCAACATTTTCAATACAATTGTTTAAATGATTTCTGCTCTCCTAGAAATTCCAAGTGGGTACAGGAAGTTTTGGGTTTGATTTCCTTTCACCAACATGGAAAATTAAATTGGAAATCACAATAACAACTTATTCTAACATTACACCTCTCAAAAATGCATAGAATTTTCAGAAATCACCTTTTATCACCCATTATACACCTTTACATTACATTATATTATACACCTTTTATCACCCATTATACATCCAAATCACCCATTATACAATGACATCATTAGCCCCTTTGGGCTGCGACTTATGTATACTTGCTTACCTGAGAGTAAGTCCAATTGAGTTAAATATTTTACTTCTCCATAGAAAGCAGATTATTGTACTGTTAAGCCATATTTTATAAATATGGATTTTATGTAGCTGAATTTCTAATTCATATTCTCTTTGGTCTCGATGACTCCCACCGATACTTCCATTTAGAACCTATTATCTTGGAACTGCCAGTACTGGGAACAGTACATATCATTGGTAACCTAGCACAATCAATATTAAGAGAGAAATAGATTAGGGGTGGGAATGAAACCATAGCAGGTTATATTCACCACATGTCAAAACAAGAATGAAGCATCTATTGAAATAATAAAAGCAGAACTACAATGAGTCTATCATTCATTTGCTACACTCAAAACATCTGAGCTGTAATGAGATATTAGTTTCCCATATAATACTGTTCAAAGTGAAATCAGAAAATGTTACAACTATTGCTATCCTCATCATTTTTGTCTGCATGGAATAAGAATGGCTAAAGTATAGCCTAAAGGTAAAAACCAGTTACCAGAAGGGACCATTAAACTTACATTAAAGAAACAAAGTTCTAGTTCCCACATTTTTAATCTTCTCTTTGTAATACACCTCTTCTCAAAACTTCACTGTTAAAATCTATATAGGATTAAAAATGCTTGTTGCCAATATATAGCTCTAGTCCTCATAAAATTATCACCATCCCTGGGGTCAGATGTTATTGCTGGTTTCTTTAAATGTGTTTTTCAAATAGTTTCTATTGTTTTCTCCCAAATAGGATTGTTTTCCAGATGGACTAAAATGTCTATTACCATGTTTTTTTCATAGGTACTGTAGCAGCCCAAAACATCTGAAAACTGGAAAAGCCTAGGATCTCATCTTGTGACCTATTCAGTTAAGTTTTGTCATTACTCTGCAACTCGTTTCCCTTTTTCCTTTCTATCCTTTACTATTCCCATCAACATGTATGCACTTCAGTTGCCCTTCAAACAACTTGTAATGTTAAAGGTTAGTAAGGAACAATGAGTTTATTTCAGGTAAAGGACCCTCATCCACTATAAGCAATAAGTCACTACCCACAAAGATTTCAATGGGACTTAGCTGTGATTCACATGGATAGGGCATGAGTTATTTAGATAAAGCCTGAATTCTACTGTTAGTCCCAATTACAGTAGACTTGCAATAAATCAATAGGATTTTCCATAGTATTGACTCAATATTCAATAATTAATTCACTGGGACTAGCAAAGAGCCTGGTTGTAAGATGAGATTCTAGGCTGAGCAGGTTTCAGATCCCTGCTTGGCCATGGAAACTTGCTGGGTGACCTTGGGCAAGGCACACTCTTTCAGCCTTAGTGACAGCCAAGGACAAACCCCCTTGGAACAAATCTTGCCAATAAAATCCCCTGATAGGCTTGCCTTAGGATCCTGGCAAGTCTGAAACAATTTGAAGGCACACAACAACAACTTTAGTATGGATTAATCAACAGATTATTAATTATTAATTATTGAATCTTGCACTTTAATTTGTTAAGGTGCACGATTCACCTCAGCACTATTCAGGAAATCTATGGAGTTCAGACACATAATAGAAGTGAGGTTTGGACAAATTTATGCTGTTAATGAAATAATTAGCCATTTTTCCAAACTCTAAGTGTGGCTGTCAGGAAGGGTATAACAGGAAACTTTAACATTTTCTCTCTCTCCGCTGACCCAACAAAAATCTCTCTTCTGTAGTTGTTATTTAAATTTAAGAGAAGCTCAATGGAGGCAGTGGACTATTTCCTCAATATAAAAACAGCATATCATGGTAAGGATGGTCTCAGGAGAAATGGAAGGAAGGGAGGGAGGGAGTTAAATTCTCTTTTCCACCCTCTGAAATGGCTGCAGCTGGGATTTGCATGGGGAATGTGAGGCCCTCGTAGATATTGTTGGCCATAACACCCATCAACCCTCACCATCTGTTATGTTGGCTAGCACTAATGGAGAGCCACGTATGCCACACTCCGGTTCATCGGGTATTGCTGATACATAATAACTTTGAGAGGCTGAGAAAATATATAACGACACCATATAGTAATAATACATCCTAAAAGCACTCTGTGAGTGACACAAAGAAAAAGGAGGCCTGAAAATAGAGGAGGTGGGATTATACAACACTGCAGGTCTTTCCAGATGCTGGTTTTGGGACGATGTACAGACATATGCAACTTCCAATGAACCTAGGACATTCTGGGGGCACTATTCATCAGAGGGATGATCAAAGCCCTCCTCTGCTTGCAATCTTTTTGGTGAGTGAGAGAAAGCATGGGAAAATATTATACCTCAATGACAGAGCCCCACTCTGAAATAAAAAATCTGCCAAACTATTCTTTCTTATTCTGTTATCCGTATATTTTTAGTAGTCATAAAAGACAACATCCTAATGAATTTTAAAATAAGGCCTTGAGTACACAGGCTTGCCTGCAGTAGGTGTTTCAACCTCATCTCTTTATTTTCTGTAAATTGGAATATTCTGCCATGTCATAAAATGCTCGTTTTACTGGCTGTAGGTAATGTCTCTTGCACAAATATGTGTAATTGTTTTAATGCTTTGCAAGCTGCCATCACCTGATTGAACAGCCTGGACAAATTGGTTTGGCTTATTTCATGTTAAGATTCTTAGCAGAAACTGGAGATATGCCAGAGGACTAAGCTACCTAACAGATGTTAATTGTATATTAGGTTACACTACATGACTCCATATTGAAAATTACTTGAATTGTTACAGTCACTCAAAAGTAATGGGCTGCATTTCCTACAGAGCATCCTGAACTTTAGTATTCTTCCTGGACAAGAAGTTTAGGAAAAACTGAGCTCACACAGAGGACTAGAACGAGGGAAATTAATGCATGACTTATATATTTCTGTTCCAAAAGGAAGTACCCTTCTGTTCTTTAAAGAGTAAGTGGATCCGCATTGTTCAACAGTTATCATTTTCTCTGTCTTTACCTGCATAGATACCTTATCCTCCAACTGTTGTGGTTTGGTAGGGACAGTCTCAATCAATCCTCTGTCATCCCCCACTTTTCACCTACTTTGCAAATGTTCCACTTTCTCTCCCCCCCCTCCTATTTACTGCAGTTGCTGTAAACTGAGCTCAAAGTGTGAAAGTAATTTGCATTCAATTAATTCATCAAGAAGGAAATGAGAGGAGGCAGAATCTTACCCTTCCCAGGTTGTGATTGTTGCTGTTGTGTGCCTTCAGGTTATTTCCGTCTTATGGTGACCCTAAGATGAACTTATCACAGGGTTTTCTTGAAAAGGTTTGTTTAGAGGGAGCTTGCCTATGTCTTCCTCTGAGGTTGAGAGAGTGTGACTTGCCCAAAATCCTGCAGTGGGTTTCCATGGCTGAGTGGGAATTTGAACCCTGGTCTCTGGAGTCATAGTTCAACACTCAAGCCAGTATACCATGCTGGCTAGCCCTTCCCAGTAGACTCAGCCAAAAGCAAACTGTTGCAGTCTCTTCTAGCTTGTGTATTCTTCCTCATTAACAACATTTGCCATCTTGATCATACTCTGATATTTCTTGGCTGTATGTCTCAGTTTTCATCTGTGAAATGTCAGAGAGCATGGGACCCATAACTCCTTTCTCCAGATGTTTGCAGCATAATGCACAAACAGTGGCGAAGGGAGAAATTCACAATGTATGGGGAGAGTCACTAGGTAGTGCAGCTTCACTGCCAGCTCATGTGTTAAGCAGGTTTTAGAATGTCCAAATCAGGCTATGGGAGTATTAGACCTATGGACACCTGCCCCCCATTGAGTCAGATTGTTCATTCATCCAGTCCAGGACTATCTATCCTGACCGGCAGCATCTCCCCTATGATGCCTGGCAGAAACCTTCTCCAGCCCCTCCCACTGGACCATTTAATAGAGGATGCTGAAGATTTTCCTTTGGACTGTCTGTATGCAAAGCTCTACTATTGAATCAAGGTCCTTTCCCAAATGGGAATGCTCTATAAATTATATGCAAGTGGGGTTGCTTCCAGAAGACAAAGATATAGTTGTTGGCAGCAACTGAACCACTTTTGTTTCTTTGAACCAGCGATAGCAATTATATGGTGCTCCTACTGCTGCTCAACTGCAGCTCCCAGCGTTCTTTACCATTGACTCTACTGTTTAGGGCTGCTGGTAGCTGCAGCCCAATGACATTAATAGCAATAGCAAATAGCAAACCACTCACCCTACTTTAAATTTAGAAATGCATGCCTCTGTTCCTATTTATTTTGTCAGGCAAAGTTTGAATGCCTTTAACAACTGTGTTACAGGCAGGAAATCAATCAAGGAAGCTTTATAATCCTTAAACCTCTGTCCCACAACCAAAGCAAATCTGGGAGATCTGGGATTTGGATTTTCCACTCTTTTTGTTTTACTAATTGCTTTGAAATGGGAGGAAGTTCTGCTGAGGGAGAAGATGTTTAATCCTTTCTGCCTATGTTGTTTGTCTGCCATACATTTCTTAGAGGTAGCAGCCTCAGCATGGCTCTGTTCAGTAGCTATTAGCTTACATGTCTGTCTAAGAGTTTAAACATGACGTGTATTCACGTCATGTCCTATTTGTTGGTCTTATCTATACGCTATTTCTTCCTCCATCAGTTAGTCTGCAGTTAGTCTAAGTTTGTCCATCCTCTGTTTTGGTATTCTGTAGTTCTCTCCATCATCCATGTATGAAGAGCACATGTTAACAGTGCCTCTCACCATAAGAGGTTACATAACATTTAGTATTTGTAAGTAAACTTATTTCTTGTTTTTACACAGGGGACCTTTCTGCACTATACTGTTATAGTGCTATCATTCCACTTTCAACACCCTGTGGAATCCTGGGGTTTGCAGTTTAGCAAGGGGTATTTAGAATTCTAAACCAGAGAGCTCTTTGGCCTCAGGAAACTACAAATCCCACAATTCCACAGGATGTTGAAGGTGGAATAATAGCGCTATAAAAACATAGTTCAGAAAGGCCATAAGTCTGCTTTATTTCTCTGTGAGACTCAAATGGGTGGGATTGGAGTGGTTGTTGCTCACTTTCTCCTTACAAATACTAATTACTCTGGCTTGTTAGCTGAACTATTGTCTCTCACGTTCCCCAACAAAATTCCCATGCCTGTCACCCATCCACCAGCTATTCTTTATTTTATTTTATTTTATTTTATGCACTCAAAGTTAAAAAAAACTTATGGGAGAGGGATAAGGCCAATTTAGAGCAAGAAAAGAGTGCCTTCTCCAGGATAGCATTTAACACCAGGTGGGAACCTTCCAGAACTCCAGATTTTTTTAGCCTCAGCCTCTGTTAGTCCCATCCAGCATTGCCAGTGCTAAGGGATTGTGAAAGTTACAGCCTGAAACATCTAGGGGGCCAAAGGTTCCCCAGAACTAGAATAGCAAAATCTTCAGCACACTCTGTGGGCCTAAGCAGCAAAGCAAAAATGTTGGAAGGTTGTGGTCACTAATCTGCCACATCATCCCATTTTAAGGCACACGTGTCAGAAACACCATACAGTTCCTTACACCAAGTCAGATCATTGGTATACCTGCTGAGTTTTGCCTATACTTCAAGGTTTTAGACAGGAGTACTTCTCAGCCCATCTTGGAGATGCCAGCAATTAACCCAGAATCTTCACTATGTAGATGATGAGCTCTTCAGAACTAAGCTACACTTCCTCCCCAGAATGAAGAACAAGCTGCCTGCATACATAAAATAGACAGTGCAGTTAATTACGTGTCAGCACATTGTTTCCTGCTGTCGGTCTTTGTAACCGGACAAGAAAGCACAGGAACCAAAGAACAAACATTCCAAATCAGAAAGCCTTGTGTTTTTGATGGACACTTTTAGATTAGTTTTCTGCTAATTATACTATCATTTCCTTGAATTCTGGAAATAATAAGCAAGAAAGCAAGCAGCCTGATAATGTAGCATCATCAACTGGATCTGACTGCATTTCTGTGTTGGGGCAAGAAATCCAAATCAAAATGAGCAGCAAAATACCAGGGATGGGAGGATCTCAAAGAACACAATAGCAAACAGAATGAGGTGGGACCTGGTTTGCAATCCAATTAACAGAAATCCAATTTACAGGAAAGGTGACATTTTCTTTCCTCTCCTTCTAATTCCAGTCTCATTAAATACTAACGCAACTGCATTGTGGAAGATGATTATGAGAAGGTGGAAACATAATTCTGTAGTGCTAAAACATAACACTACACTAATATGGAGGAACAGCCACTCAAGAGTATTCGATGGCCAGAGGCAGAATTTTAAAACCTTGCTGGGATTGTGGCCACTTTTTTCTCTGTCAGGATACACGTATTCAGGTATGTAATTCTGTGGAGAAGTGGATCATATAAAGCAGCAGTACAGTAGTCCCTCCACATTTGCAAGGATTCAGAGCACAGAATACTCACAAAAGTAGAAAAACCACAAATAACTCCCCCACCCACAATTCCCCTTCAGAGCTCCCCACTTCCTTCCTTTGCCTCTGGTTATGGTGTTCCCAGGGGGAAGGAAAAAAAAACACAAGGTAAAGGGCTTACTGGTACTAAGATGGAAAAAAAGCAGAGCTCTGGCATTCTACTTACTTCTGGTGGCCATCTTGACAAAAGAGGGGTAGGAGCAAAGAGAGCACCCAACCAATCAGCAGCCATTACACAGCAGAATGTGCAGCCACATGGCAGAGAGGACATGCCTCCAGCAGTGAGAGGTTCTTTGAAAATCCAAAAGGAAAAAAATGTTCACTTTAAACACAAGCCTTGCAAGCATAGGGTGAGGAACGCAAGGGATGAGAGGAGGAAAATGGTGGGGGGAGGCAAGCACGTGCCTTGTGAATAATCAAATTCATGAAGGTCAATCCTGCGAATGCGAAGGAAGGGCTATACATCACTGTGGCCATGGCCAAAATAAGCAAGTAAGACATGTGTATTGGGTAACCTAGGGGAACCACTATTTAGTTTAATTTAACACAGCACCTATAGAGAGCTTTCTTGTCTCTAATGGACTTCCTATAACAAAAATTCTGGTTTATTTTCTACAGCCATTGATGTTGGTGCTCCTTAAGCATAATAGCTAACCACTGCATGCGTGCCCCACCCCCCGTACTAGTGAATGTTTGGAATCCACTTTTGCAAAACAAGCACCTCAGGATGTCCACCAATGATGCTATTCAATCTGCTTTCTCACACCAACAGCATATTTAAAGGCAAAAGTTCCTGGGATGGGGTGATTTGCTGCAGAAAACCAGCAAAGTGTTTCAGCCCTGGCATCCCAATTGGGAGCATATTCTGGATCAAGGTCCTAAAATTGCCTTTATTCCAGGACCTTGTTTCGGCATGTGAGCGACGTCACATGGAGCCTAGCTTTATAATATACACATAATATAATATACAGATACTGCAGACTAATTCCTTGTTCTAATTAGAAGGCTCTTTCTAGATCATTATATAACCTGGACTCAAACTTCAATTGCTCAAAGTATTTGAGTTCTCATCACAACAGTTCAAGAAGGACATAGGTAAGTGGCAACTTGTTCAGAGAAAATGATAAGATCTGGAAAGCAATTCTTATGAGGAATGACTGAGGGATCTGGGTATGTTTAGTGTCAAGAACAGAAGACTGAAAGGTGACTTGATAGCTATCTTTAGAATATGGAACATACTTGTTTTCTGCTGCTCCTACAACTAGAACATAAAGCAGTGTTCTAGAACATTAACCAAACAATTGATGCCCAGTCAGCCTGATATCGATACCTAGAAAGATTCTAGAGCGGATAATTAAACAGTCTGTAAGCACTTAGAAAGAAATGCTGTGATTACTAAAACATGGATTTCTCAAAAACATGGATTTCTCAAAAACAAGTCATGCTGGATTAATCTTATATCTATTTTTAAATAGAGTTACAAGCTTAGCAGATGAACAGGATGCTGTTGATATAGCACACCTTGACTTCAGTAAGACAAGGTCCCCCACGATATTCTTGCAAACAAGCTAGTAAAATCCTGGCTAAAAAAATGCAACTGTTAAGTGGATTTGTAATTGGTTGACTGACCAAATCCACAGGATGCTCACCAATGGCTCCTCTTCATTCTGGAGAGAAGTGACTAGTGGGGTGCCACAGAGTTCTGTCCTGGGCCCAGTGCTATAAAACATCTTTATCAATGATGTGGATGAAGGAATACAGGGCATTCTTATCAAACGTGCAGGTTACACCAAATTAAGAGGGGTAGCTAACACCCTAGAGACAGGATCAGGATTCAAAATTACCTTAACAGATTAGAGGCTTGGGTCCAAATTAACAAAATGAATTTCAACAGGAAGAAACTTAAGGCAGACCAAAAAAAAAAAAAAGGGTAGACCACTTAGGCAGACCAAAAGAAAAAGAAATGCACAGATATAAGATGAGTGACACCTAGCTTGACCACAGTATATGTGAAAGTGGTCTAGGAGTCTTAATAGACCACAGACTGAACATGAGTCACCATTGTGATGCAGCAACTAAAAAAGCCAATGTAATGCTAGGCTTCATCAATAACCATATAGTGTTTAGGTCAAGGGAAGTAATAGTAATACTCTATTCTGCTTTGGTCAGACACCATTTGGAATATTGTGTCCAGTTTTGGCTACCATAGTTCAAGAAGCATATGGACAAGCTTGAATGTGTTCAGAAGAGAGCAACCAAAATGGTAAAAGGCCTGGAAACCATGCCATGTGACGAGCAGCTTACGGAGCTGGATAAGTTTAGCCTGGAGAAGAGAAGATTAAGAGATGGCATAATAACTATGTTTAAATATTTGAAAGGATGTCATATGGAAGATGGAGCAAGCTTGTTTTCTGCTACTCCAAAGACTGAGGCCTTTTCTGCACTACACTGTTATAGTGCTTTTATGCCACTTTTAACATCCTGTAGAATCCTGGGGTTTGGAGCTTAGGGAGGGGCATTTTGAATTCTCAGCCCGAGAGCTCTTTGGCCTCAGTAAACTACAAACCCCAGAATTCCACAGGATGTTGAAAGTGGGATGATAGCACTATAACAATGTAGCGCGGAAAGGCCCTAGGACACAGAGCAATGGTTTCAACTTCAGGAAAGAAGATTCCATCTAAACATCAAGAAGAACTTGCTGATGGTAAGAGCAGTTCAACAGTGCCTCGGAGTGTGGTAAAGTCTTTGGAGTCTTCTTTGGAGACTTTTAAACAGAGGCTGGATGGCCATTTGTTGGGAATGCTTTGACTGTGTGTTCCTGCATGGCAGGAGGTTGGACTCAATGGTCCTTGTCATCTCTTCTACCCCTATGATGCTATGGTTCAATGATTCAAATCAGAAGAAAGGAGATTCCACCATAACACTAGAAAGAACGTTTTTACTGTAAGAGCTGTTTGACTGTGGAATAGATTGCCTAGGACTCTCCACCTTTCGAAGTCTTAAAAGAGGGGCTGAATAAGCATCTTTCAAGCATGCTCTAGTTGTGTATTCCTGCATGGCAGGATGTTGGAGTAGATGGCCCTTGCAGTCTCTTCCAACACTTAAGATTTTATGATTTCTGAAATAATGGCACTTTCAACAAATACAAGTGACCTCAATCAGGAGGCCACCATGGGTTTTGCACTCCTACTTTCATTCCTTATTGGCAGAGGATGGTGGGAGTGGCAGTCTTAACACATACCGTGAGGATCAGGCTAGAGGCTGTTGCATGCCAGTTTGCATGATAAGAGCATTTCAAGTGCAGCATTCTTGTTCACTGTTAATGGAATCCATCTAGTATTAATACCAGAGCCCTGTGAGTGTCCTTGGGATTGTTCTTTCTCTGAGCAATTCAATATTTAGAGCAACTGCAATGTTTATTGCAAATACAGATTGTGATAACAACAGATTCTAGGTTCTTTAATGGGTAGAATACACCCACTAGTGTTCATGCATTATTCACTGCAAATAAAACAGGAACAGTCTTTGAGTTTGGGTGTTATGGATTCATACAATGAAGTGAGTAGACAGAACATCTATTGATATGTTTATTCTATTTTGGGTGAAATTCATAGGAGTTTTACAGTAGTATGGAGAACAGATTGCTGTCTAATGAATCAAGAAATGGAAGTAACTGGGAAGCATTTACATTCAAAGTGTATTCTCCAGTATAATGTTTTTCATTGATTACATACATATATGCATATGTACACATATGGGTTACTTTGATTTAAGGGGAATTCACATCAGTCTAACTTTAAAGAGGATCATAATTTATTTTTTAAAAAAAACAAATTTTCAACAAAAGCATAAAAAGGGGAATATATTGTACAATACCCAGTTGTTCTTGGATGGTGGAGAAACAAGATACATTTATTGTAAATATTTAACTGCATATATGCTCTACGCAATCTAGTGGGCAATATTTCCAAAGGCCTGCTGGGTTCCTGCTGGCATGGAAGGAGGAATAGTACTTCCTACTCATCCCTCTTCCACTATTTTAAAACCTTATTTCAAACATATGATGGTGGTCTAAATGTTCTGTATCTGGAGCATCATAGACGGTAGAAAGGGCCTTGGATAATGTGTAACCATGCCTCTTAAGCATTTCCACCACAGAGTGACCTTGGACAAGTCACACTATCTCAGCCTCAGAGGAAGGCAAAGGCAACCCCCCTCTAAGAAAAATCTTGCCAAGAAAACTCACGACAGGCTCACCTTAGGTCACCATAAGTTGGCAAAGACTTGAAGGCACAAAACAGCAACACAGTGCTTAAAGATACAGAAGCCATCAGCTTTTTCACCTGACAACTCCAGCTGCAACATAAGAGGCATATGAGTTGAAGATATTTCTGTGAGGGAGAGAACAGAATCTAAATGAGCTGTTGTTGCTGCAGTTATCTCACCTTTCTCCCAGTTTGGGACTCAGTGGCTTACATCAGTTAAACAAAACATAGCTAAATAATATACAAGATACAAAAGTTAAAACAAAAAACAGACAGTACAGCATGTTTCTGCAAAGTCCCTTGAGCAGTCAGTCTTGAAGGCCATGTGCCTTTGAGCCATTTTTGACTTACGGCAACCCTAAAGTGAATCTATCACAGGGTTTTCTGGGGCTGAGTGTGTGTGATGCACCTAAGCTCACCCAGTGGATTTCCATGGCTGAACAGGGAATCGAAGCCTGGTCTCCAGGGTTATAGTTCAGTGATTAAACCACTTTACCACACTGGTTCGAAGGCCTACTGAAATAATAGTAGTAGTAGTAGTAATAATAATAATAATAATATCATCATCATCATCATTGTCATCATCATCATCATCATCATCATCATCACCTTCCTGCAGAAAGATAGTAAGGAGATTGTCAGCCTAACTGCTCTCAGAAGGAAGTTCCACAGCCTGAGAGCAACCACAAAGAAGGCCCTCTCCAGTGTTCATACCTGATGAACCTGCGAGGGTGGTGAAACAAAGAGAAATTCCTCCACAGAGAATTTCAAAACACAGCCAGGCTTGTATGGGAGACTGTGGTCCCACGGATCTTCAAAGTCAAATGCTGCCCCCACAATCATGTTGTTGTTCTGTGCCTTCTAGTCATTTCTGACGTATGGTGACTGTGAGGTGAACCTATCACAGGGTTTTCTTGGCAAGATTTATTCAGAGGGGGTTTTCCAATGTTTTCCTCTGAGGCTGAGAGAATATATAACTTACTCAAGGTCAAGCAGTGGGCATCCATGGCTGAGTGGGGATTTAAAACCTGCGTTTCCAACACACAACAGTGAAATGATTTTATTGGAGTCTGAGACCTGAATCCAGTTGTTAGAAACAAACC
Organism: Iguana delicatissima; assembly: GCA_948472985.1. Classification (NCBI taxonomy): domain Eukaryota; kingdom Metazoa; phylum Chordata; class Lepidosauria; order Squamata; family Iguanidae; genus Iguana; species Iguana delicatissima. The sequence goes on along the minus strand of CAOKZL010000345.1, from coordinate 1,110,004 downwards.
ACATGTAGTGGTTTGAGTTTTGGACAAGGACTCAGACCAGGGTTCAAATCCCTGCTCAGTCGAGGAAACCCAGTTAGTGACCTTATGCATGTCACACTCTCTCAGCCTCAGAGGAAGGCAATGGCAAATCCTTCTGAATAAGTCTTGCCAAGAAAACACTGTGATACACTGGGTTATCAGAAGTCAGAAATGAAGGCAAACAACTACTACTACTACTGTAGACCAGATCCACTGAATCAATTGAACTTAGATATGTTTTGTGTTACCATGTTCCCACTAACTCACTGGATCTACTGACCAACTATATCTCCTCCTATGAGCCTGCTCAGACCCTGAGATCTGTAGAAGAGCCCCTTCTTTCAGTCCTACCACCTTTACAAGTATTGTGAGCAAGAGAAGGACAATCTCCATTATAAACTAGTGAAGTTGTCATGTACACAAAGGAACTCTAGCCCCTCTCGCCTGCTGACTCATGGTTCTACCTCACCTGAAGTGTCTCTCTGGACATTACCTTATATGGAAGGTAGTTTGTGATTAGAAGAAACCTCACCTTACCTGCTCCTCCAGACATTGCCTTATATGGATGGAAGTTTCTGGACATTACCTAATATGGGGGGGAGGGGTATGTGATTGGTGGAAAAATGCCACAGTGGGAGTAGACATGGATAAAAAGGCTTTGTCAAATCCCCTGCCTTTGTTCTGAACCTCCCGGCACTCTGCTGCAGCAGACTTTTATATCTTTTTATACTTTTTATGCTTGTGTACTTAAATAAATCTGGCCTTTAGCCTTTGAACCAAGAAACATCTGGTCATTTGTCTGTTTCTCAGAAAAAGTTGTCCTTCTTAAGAAGGTGACAGTTTTCTGGTGTCCAACGTGGGGACTGAGAGAGAAAAGGCAGGGGTTGAGAAATTTTACCCTACATTGGTTCCCTTGCCCAGGAGGCCAGATAAGAAGGCGTTCCACTGAAGACCATCTGATCTTGATGGCGGACATCGATTTTTCACGTCAGGCACCAACAACTCTGTTGTGACGTGACGGGGAATCATTGTGGTGCACTCCTGATCAGCCGCAAGGACAGTTAGACCTTCCTGATTCAAGGCTCTGAAATCTGATTAGGGCTGAGGTTTGGAACAGCATACCTCTGATCCACCTCACCATCTGCTAAGTTCCACAATCAGGGACAGCCCCTAGATAGGTACCTTGGGCCTTAGTTCAGTTTGGGAATTCCCTTGTTTCAGTTTTGTAGTGTGCTTAAGTGTCCCCATTACTCCCTTGCAGTGTGTATTGCAGAACTGGAAAAAGGTAAGGAGGGGATTGTCTAAAAAGCAAATGGTGAAGTACTGTATTGAGACTTGGCCATTTGTATCGTGTTCTGGGATTATCTCAGTGGGATACAAATGAGATGTTTGATGAGTTAGCACTACAGGCTTGGATTAATTGGTTAGATTCTTCTGGGAAGACTGATGAGGAAGATTACATGAGGGTGTTTAAAAATGCAGGCACTGGGTTCCCTGACTCCTTCTCTTGTAGCCTCCCAGACAGCACCAAGGCAGTTATAGTTCTTGCCCCAGCTAAGTCCCTAGAATTTTCCCAACTCTGAAAAATTAAGAAGGATAGCTGGGACCCGATAGATCAGTGGTTCTCAACCTGTGGGTCCCCAGATGTTTGTGGACTTCAGCTCCCAGAAGCCCCAGCCACTATGGTCAATGCTCAGGGCTTCTGGGAGCTGAAGTCCAAAACATCTGGGGACCCACAGGTTGAGAACCACTGCGATAGATCATCTTCCTCCTCCTCCTTATCCACAGCCAGACCCCATGGCTAATGACCTGGCTGACTTCCCACCGCCACCACCTCCTTTAAATCCAGATTTCGAAGATGACAGTGCCAGAGGGGGCTTGAACAAAGACCCTCTTCTAAAACTGGCTTCAGCTGGAATGGCTCAGGCGTCCACCTCCATTGATCCAACTGCGCCCCCTAGTGGCTCAGCCACAGGAACATACAAATCCTACAAATCTCTCGAGGGAACTGGCACAGTTACTAAAAGACCAAAAAAGCCTTCCCCTGCATAGGACTAAATCTAAACCAGCGGACATAGTGATAGCAAGTAAAGCCTCCCAGTCAATGCTCAGTCATGCTCCAGTGCCAATGTGCCCATTGAGTGAAATCCCGAATGGCAGGGGTGGAATCAATTATGTTGACACCCCTTGTCCAGCTTGGAAGTTAGAGAATTTAAAAAGCCCATGAAGTCCCTGACCGAAGACCCTTCTGGAGTGGCAGAGCAATTCCAGCAATTTTTAGGACCCAATATCTTTATCTGGAAAGAAATGAAACAGCACTATGGTATATGGGTCCTCTTTTACAAGATCCCGGTCAGTTTATCTTGAGCTGACGAAGGGATCCACCATCAGCCCCCTTGTGTGTGCGCAGATGGAATACCTCTCGTAAGAGATATTATGCTGTTTACCAGGGAGGTCAGAACCAGCGATTCTCCTTGCCTAGAATTTCTTTAGGAGACTATCCTAACTGTAACTGTAACTCCCTGAATTTCCACATGCCTGCCCAGGTATCCCAATATCAGCTTCCCTTTCAGTTGTCATGACGCTTTCATCAAGTTATATGGGAACCGTAGGGGCCAGTCCCCTTTAAATAAGCTCCAAGAAAAAGCCAGCTTCCATAATGGTCAGCAGATATATGGTCTGCCCCCTGGGATATATTGGCTTTGTGAATATTGGGCAGGGAAAGTACTTCCCCCGGTATGGAATGGTACCTGCACTATTGATACCCTCTCTCCTGGGGGAATTCAATTTCATCCCCTCTACCAACCCATTGAAACCTGGAAAAGACAATTTGGGTGGCATCGGTTGAAAAGGGCTTTTGATGAGAGCTATGGGTATAATCTTGATAAAACATATCTGACAGAAGGAGAGAGACTGGGAGCCATCATGTTTCCTATGGTGGGAGTTGCTTTGAATATACGCCAAATTCGGAGACTCTCTGCTCAGCTGGAAATCCTGGCCAATACAACTGCACAGGGAATAAATGCCCTACAGACTGAGGCAGATTCACTTGCTGGTGTACTAGCCCAACATAAATTGGCACTGGATTACCTGCTTAGCAAAGAAGAAAGATTGTGTTTTTGGCTTAATATGTTACTATATTAATGAGTCTAGATTCATCGAAGAGGATGTGAGTAAATTACATAAGGTAGTTGGTGACATCCGAAAAACTTATTCTCCGAGAAAGGAAGATTGGTGATCATGGCTTACCAGCTATTTGCCAGATGTTGGATGGGTGAAAAGTATTTTTGTCATGTTTGTTTCATTTACCTGTATAGCTTTGTGTTTCTGCTGTCCTTTACAATGTACGTCTATTTTCTGTAATTCACTCCTAACAAAAAGTCTGTAGAACTACCTTGAAGGGTAGGTGTTACCAGAGAGACTTAATTTTTAGTTCAAAGATACAGGATGGGCTAGCCCTCCTATGTGAGGGGGAAAACTGTGAGCAAGCATACCTAGATAAATCTGGCCTTTAGCCTTTTAACAAAGAAACGTCTGGTCATTTGTCCATTTCTCAGTAAAAACTGTCTTTCTTAAGGGCGTAGTAGGTGACAGTATAGTTGGCGGAAACAAAAGATAGAGCTTTCTTGGCGGCTACCCCCAGCCCTTGGAACTCCCTCCCTGGAGAGGTTAGAATGGACCCTCCCTAGCAGTCTTCCCATCAGCAAGTGAAGACTTTTTTTGATTCAGACATGCTTTAAGAATAGAATGCTTTTAAGGAAATAACTGAAAGAGGGTGATGCATTATTTTAAATTCTACTTTTAACTTTTTTATTTTTTTAAAGTGTATGTTTTAAACTGTTTAAATATAGTTAATAGCTTAATTCTTTTTTATTTTTTTTCTGTTTTAAATTATATATTGTAATAATTTTAGTTTGTAAGCCACCCTGAGTCCCAATATTGGGGGGAAAGCAGGCTATGAAGAAAAGTAATCAATCAGTTAATCAATTAACAACAGTAATACTATTCAACCTGGAAACAAACAATGGGATTTAGTCCCAAGCCTTTCACGGACGTGCTGACTGACATTGTGGGTCTGATTGTGAATATCTATAGTTAAGAAAGAACAGAGTTTTTGTAATTTAATATAATGTTTTAGAGAATGATCCAGCTGAAGTTATGACTATGCTTAACTCACCCACACTGAAATCAATAGAACTTTAAAATATCATGCTTCATTTATCATTGATCCATCATATGCTTTATTTGCATGTATAATACTAATTGTATAGTCTTTGCTGTAGTTTTTCTTTCTTGCTTATTCATGTTTTTCTATTTTTGTTATTGTCTGCATTTATGCCATGTGGGTTCATTGAAAAACTGTGTGTTAGGACAAAATGCAATTCTTTACAAAGAAGAACTTAAAGATTTTCTTTTTGCCTGCCTGATCTTCTGTTTTAACCCATTTTGTTTGTTAGTTCTTAGGCCCCAACTGGGGTGTTTTTTTTTAATTGTGTTTTCCCCTCCTCACCATTCTGAATCTCTGGGATGGTGAACTTAAATAAATTCAGACAAGCTAATAATATCTTGATGAACTGAAAAAGAGTTTAGCAATATTCAGCTGGATGGGGATCTCAGTATTCCACTCATAGGCACTTGGACATCAAGGTTAATAAAAGAAATGTTGACAGAGCCACAGCTATGGTTGTGTGCTAATACCAATTAAAATGTCTTGTTTGCCTATCGCCTATTTAAATGTTCACATCTCTTAACCAAGAGGAAGAACTGCTTTGTTAATAGCTTTTCTGTCTTCTCATGGAGCATTGCAAAATGGATTTCAAAGAGAAAAAGCTATCAGTGAGCTACTAGTGTCCGATTGAAATTTAATCTTTGCTTGACTTTGAATCCAGTGCTCAGGAAATACGATTTTAAATTAATCAAAAAGATCAGCTAAAATATTCATGAATTTTAAAAAATGGATCAGTAGGAGTTTTTTCCCCTCTTTCTCTACCCTGAAACCTGTTCAACAGCACTTTCATTTTGAGATATTGTGTGTGTGTGTGTTTGAATAAATTAAGCATGAATTTTGTATTATTTTAAAAAATTAGCACAATCTGGAGGGCAAAAAGAATTGGCTGGCAAAGTGCAGAAGTTCAAATGTATGCAGATTGCTCCTAACAATCCACAATTTCAGAAAGGTGGGATTTAATCTTGTGCCTGAATAAAGCTTTCTGTATTAATAATAAGATGAAAATGTCTTTCTAAGGTGATACTTAACATTTGCCCCTGGCTGGAAATTGCAGGTAGTGCAATACAGAAAATGAATCCTTTCTGGAAATTCAAGGAATACAATCCAAAGCAAAACAGGACACCCCACACACATCTCACTTTTTCTCTCTCTCACGCTCAAACTCTGTATGACAAAAAACTGATTCACCTGTTGCTTCCTGAGTACAAGAGGAAAATGCTATTACTCATGTTTATTGCATATCTTCTACTTGCTGGATGGTAAAAGTGTATACAGTCATCCCTCCACATTCACTAGGGTTAGGGGCACAGGAAACCCATGAAAGTGGGAAAACCGTGAATAACTCTAGTCCCTCCCAAAACGTATTAACACACAAAGTATGATCACCATATTCAATCCACCATGGATTCCTTTGAGGCTTCAGGTTTCCTTCATGAGGCAGAAGTGGGTAGCTGGTAGGGCGTACTGTCACCTCCACGGCTGCCCCACACCATTTTTAATAGAGACTTACAAGCTTAGTTCTCAGTTTCTCAGTCTCATGAGGCTTGCGGTCCCTATTAAAAATGGCATAGGGAGGCAGCAGAGCTGACAGTAAATAATCCATAAATAGTCAAATCTGCAAAAGTGAAACCCATGAATGTGGAGGGCTGACTGTACTAACCTTCTATTAAAATACCACCTATTTGTTAAGATTCTAGGCCTTCTGGTCTTCTGTCTAAGAGTTGTATTCTCAGCTATGTGATTTTTGTCTTGTCTCTGCTCTACTTCATGGGCTTGGCTGCCTGGTAAGATAGTGTGACCCAGACAACTGATAAGCAACACCTGGTTCCTCTCTGTGTGGGACTGCTGGCTTGTTTGGATAAGCGGTCAAGCATTGCCCACACAGAGCCTATAATTTTGGTGAGAGGCTTCTCACTCTCTCTCTCTCTTCTCCTCCATCTGGTCTTGTCTTTTGTAGCCTGCATTTCCTCTCTGTGTCATGCCTGGGCACAGAGAAGCCTGATGGATTTATTCTTCGCTTTCTGACACCAGTATGCTACATATGCAGAACTATGCTGTATGCAATAAACACTAGAATAGTTTTTGGAAATGTGTTTTGGCCTGGACTCTGTTCTTTTGACTCTGCTGGTTTTTTGCCTGGCCTGGAGCTGTAGCAGCCTCGTGTGGGTCACGTTTCTTCCTTTCATGCCTACAGAGTACAACGTGGCCCCTGGAAACTCCAACGCTATTCACCTCCCAGATCATTTATCAGGAATCTAGCTAATGGGGGAGGATTGAAGTCATAGCCCCACTCCAATAACAACTCTGCTCCCCAAGAATTTTTCCTTCAGTTTCCAAATTGCTAGCATTGTAGTAACTTAAAACTTAAGTTGAACCTCTAGAAATTCAATTTAGGTATCTAAAGAAAGGGGCAGGCAAAGTTAACAGGGGGATGTGAACACAGGAAACAGAAAACTTGTAGGTGTGGACAATTTTCAGTGTCTCACTTTCTGCATTGCTGGAAATGTGGGGCTGAAGGAAAATTTCACTGGAGGGAGTAGAATTCTTATTGGTGAGGCCATGACTTCATTTCCCCTCCTATAGTGCCCCCTATCTTTTACCTTTCTGTACCTAATAAGAAATGCTATAGTTGGAGTCAAAGCAGTGATAATCAACCATTATTGTACTGTTCTTGTTGTGTGTCTTCAAGTCGCTTCCAACTTATGGCGACCCTAAGGGAAAACTTTCGTGGGGATTTCTGGAGGTGAGAATGTATAACACGCTCAAGGTCACCCAGTGGGTTTCCATGGCCAAGTGGGAATTGAATCCTGGTCTCCAGGACTAGAGTCCAATGCTCAAGCCACTACATTTCATAAGAAAGTTAAGTAGTGATATATGTCACCTCCTTAACAAAGAAATCAGTGGCTTTTAATTTTTAAATAAGAATTATAAGAATTTTATTTCAGTTCATTTTATTATTTGTTTCATCTTGCTTCCAATGTAGGACCCAAAGTAGCTCACAACATAAATTATTTCTGATAAACATTTCCCAAATTTGAACATGAAGTTTTTAAAATTTTGAGTGTAGGAGAAAGGGAAATTGTCAGATTCATCCATCCAGGCCCACGGTTTTGAGCACTTAACTTTTTTAAGGGTTTCATTCCTTGTGTCTTTATAGTAGTCCTGAATTGCCATCTCTTCTTTTCTGAGAGGCTGTTCATTTTTAATACCTATTCAGCTGTCAGGTGGAAGAACAACACTGCAAATAGGTGTACTTGAAGAATTTGGCAAATAAGACAAGCATTAATTTTGTTTTTGAAGAATGTATTGAATTTGCCAGGTTCTTCATATTCTGAATTTGAGGTGTTGGGGGGGAAAAAACTTGATGTGGAAGAAAGCGAAACTGACAGATTTTCCCATCCCCACTGTTAATGTATTATTTGAATTAAACATAAGATGTACTTTTGATCAGCTATTCTTCCTCAAGATGTGGAAGCAATCTGCTAGATAGACATCCATTCTCTGGCAGCTCTCTTTAATCATTCAGCCAGAATGCATGAGGGTACAAAGTATGTGAGGAGTCAGGGCTGCAAGCACACGTTGTCGTTGCATGCCTTCAAGTCATTTCAGACTTTTGGTGACTCTAAGGTGAACCTTTCATGGGGTTCCTTGGCAGAATTTGGGGGGAGGGATTGCCTTTGCCCTACTCTGAGGCTGAGAGAGAGTGACTTGCACAAGGTCACTCAGTGGGTTTCCATGGCTGACTGAGGATTTGAATCCTGGTCTCCCAGTGTCCGAGTCCAATATTCAACCCACTACATCATGCTGGCTCTAGTGGCGAGTGTGGCTTTAGTGGCATATATCCCACTAAATATTTCTACCAGAAGATGCTTCTTGAGCATGCGTGCACGTGCACACACACACACACACACACACATACATCTCCTTCATCCTCAGCCTTCACATTTTTCAGGGTGAAAGTCTGAGATTCTAAGGATTCTTGCAAATGGAAAGAAGCCGCATTATACAAAGGAGCCTGAAGTTGTACGATTAAATATGCTGTTTGTGCCCTGTCAGGCTTCAAAACTTTATTTTGTTAAAGAGTTTAGGCTGACAGGTATTTAGATATATAAATCATGCTCATCAATTATGGTTCCAACAGCTTTGGTGTCTGACAACAAATGGAGAAAAAGAATGTCACCATTTATCTAGGAGAGTGATGAAAAATGACACAATTGAGGACCTTGCTTGTCCTTGGAGGATACTTAGAAAAGGAAAAGAAGGTGAAAGATAACTGCCTGCATAAAGTAGAAAGGGAGGGGAGAAGTCTTTGCCCATTTCTGACCAGAGATAGTGCAAGAGATGTAGCTGAGGTACAAAGACTTTTTCCGCAGGATCACAGCTTACCAGTGGCTTTATGCCCTGTCTTTTAAAGAGGCACTTGAACTTTCTGCTAATTTCTATCCATTAAACTGTATTGCTCACTCACATCTCATCATCTCATGGTACTACGGGTGTTTATGTCCATTAGGCATCAAGCGGAAGCCAGAGGAAAATGTGTGGACTCCAGACTTTTTTTGGTTTTCTTCCTTTCAAGATTATTCAGTGTTGCCACTGGGTGTGTAGTGCCAGAAATCAGAGAAGAGGCATTTTTCCAAGTTCAAATGTAATTATATATTATTTAGGTATCTCATTATTTAAGCTCGTTTCTAGCAAAAGAGCTGATTCAATCAGTCAGTTGAAAAATGGAATTTATTTTAATGGCCACACTGGCTGAATTTCCCCCCACTTGTTTTTATAGGCTCCTAATGATGAAACAAAACATTACAGCTTCTGCATTCAGATTGCCTGGGCATTAAATTTCTGGTGCAGAAACCTTCCCCTTGATGCTAATTTTGAAGTTGTTGTTTATAATTGACTTTAGGTTGGGTCAGTCGCTTATATATGTGAGCAGCTATTTTGCCAGCCATTTGTGCAGTCCAAGAGCAACAACATAGTGTTCTCTTACTCCAAAACATAGGTGCCACAAGGGCTACCCGGAGATGCCAGTGCCTCCTTGCAAAAGTAGGGAATGAATTAGCTCAAAAAGGAGGCTTGCAAGAGGGAGTTAACTTAGTGAGACCTTTTCTACCAGTGTTTATGAGCACACACAGGAAAAGAAACATCCAAAGATTTAAAAGTAAGCTAAAAATGTGTTTTATTGAGGGGAATTCACTCATCCATGCACACAAAATACAAACAGTTACACATGCACACAAGAGGTAACTGAAGGAGAAAGGGAGGGAAAAAATTATGTATAGAAAGGCTGAGGGATTTGGGGCGATTTATAATTACCAGTCCAGAAGAGTAGTAGAGTTATTCTTCCTTGCTTCTCCTTTTGTACCATTTTCATGCTTACAAAAAAAAAAAAATCATGCATCAGCACCAGCAGAGTCACAGCTTGTGCACATGTTACAGTTTATCTGACCCTTAACATTTCCAAGTCTGTGTGTTCCAGTTGATATCCTGGGTTAGTCCCAAAGACAAAACTGCTGCTAACAGTGCCCTTCGCTTTGCACAAACATGAACAAAGCAGAACAAGCAATTCTAATTCAAAAGTTGTAAGAAATGCTCACTACCACAGAGCTGCAGACTGAGCTCTGAGTGTCCAAAATAGTAATCAACACCATAGTAAATGATTATCAAGTGTTAATTCTATAGCAAGTTACAGAGCACCAAATGTTAAGCCTAACAAGGGAACCCCCCAAAATTGAAAAACTCTTTCAGGGGAAACCCTGAAAGCTACTTTGAGTCCCAATAGTGGAGAAAAGGTGTCATAGAAAAGAATTAGCAATAAAAGCAGCAGCAGCAGCAACAACCCTAAGCAGGGAAGATATAGCCCAAGGTATATTGAGTTGGCTCAATGACTTTCCAGTAGAAGCAACAAAATATGCTTTCAACTTGCATTTCAGTGTTTGTGAATAACGTGGCTAATAATTAAAGCAAACAAATATCACTCTTACTGGATCAATGTATTCCAACACAGAGAAAATAAGGAATGGCCTGCGTTCTACCTTTACCAGCCCAAGCAGGAGGTAAATTCTTGTTGCTTCAGCCTTGTTTGCATTATTTTTTGTTGCACACAAATGCTCTCTGAGTGCAAAATCAGTCAAATGAAAATGAAAGACAGTCTTGTGTTGCTCATTCATTAATTTTCGCAGCAGTTGGTGCCCTGCTGGCATTTGAAATTAGCGCTGAGGAAAAGTTCAAGAGATTTAGCTTAGTTTGAAATCATGTTTACCGCCATGATTTTCAAGAAATGTTTCAGACAGATTAAATTGCATTAGGAAAGCTAATTGCAGAGCAAAAGAGGGGAATATTAAATGCTAAGCAGCAGAACTCATTTCAAAGTTACAGCATTTTACCAGCTGGATAAGCCTACAGACAGCATGAAAGATTACACTAGAGCTAATAAAGTGCCATGACAGTACCTGGATATCACCGTACAGTACTTCAATCCCAAAAGCTGAAGCCCACTGAAGTGTTAAATGACAAATGGAAAAGAAGGCATTTTGTGCTGTTCATTACACAGCTCCAAACATTTCTTACCTTCTCTACAGAGAAAGCTCATGTCTAAATAAATATTATTTTGGACTTTCTAATCTATCAGCTTGCTGACAGAATTTCCTGGTCCTTCAGAACACAGACAGATCTGAAGACGGGGCTAGCATATTTCGCTAGAGTGTCCTTGTCTGGTTGTAGTTCATTTTCAAGTCACATTGCAATCATAGGTATCAGCAGCTCCACAGATACATTTAATTCTAGGCACCATAGCTGCAATGGGTGGGGGCAGAACTGCATTTGGAAAGATTGGTGAGAACTGGTCTGTCTTGTCCATTTCATCATGCAATATGAAACCACCTCTTACAGAGAATTAGCATCAATGCTTCTCAGATCTTGAAGAGGAACCAAACTGAACTGGGCCACAGAGTCTATATTTCTGTACTTTGGCAGGGAAAGAGAACAGATGAAGGGCAAACATCCAAGCACTGGCCAGAAAAGAAAAAAAAATCCATCTTCTCTAAATAGACATTTGGCCTACAGAGCTGGTTTCCCCATTTCTGGTGTTTTAATTTGTATTTCTTGTCTACTGATATTTTCAGCTACTCTGTGTTCTTTATATGCTTTTGTCTGATTTTCTTGTGGATTATATGTCTTTTTAAAATATAACAAATGAACTCACAAATCTGTCTTAATTTTGTGATCTCAGTCATGCTAGTTTCTTCTCTACAATTTGGAGCAATGTGATTTCTAGAAGAGAAACATCATGGAGGAGTGAGAAACTTGATGTTTGTGCTCACTGTCTAGTTTGAACATGCACAGAGAAATATACATAATGGTAGTCCAATACCATTGCTCCCAGGGCTCACAACCAGGTTCCAGACCCATAACTGTATTGGAAATAATGTATGCAACTCCTCCCAGGGAAAAGAAATGTGTTGAAGAGAAATTTAAAACAGTGGATATGGAATGGTAGACACCCTGATCCTTTCACCATTGGAAATTGTGCCTCTCTGGCTTCAGTTTGTAGAGAAAAGCACTGGTCGGGATATAAAGATGCAAGGCTAAGGTAGGATATGGAATGGGTTGTAGTTTAAGCATTTCCACAGATTCCAGGAAAGCTCATTTTCCCTGATAACTCTGTTTCCTGGTGAACTGGATGGGGTACCAAGATCTGAAAGGAGAGATTACAAGAATAATGGTATTTCCCCTAAAATAATACTTTTAACAATAGTATTTACATCTATAGGTAAGGTAGGAAAGTATTTGAGGTGTTATTGTTAGAAAACATCTCACTTTCACAAGAGGGAACATATGGGTGTGGGTGTGTGTGTGTGTGTGTGTGAGAGAGAGAGAGATCAATTGCTCGATGAATTCATGTATGATCATTTCAGTATGAATTGAGTTGATTCACACAGTTCTTGGACCAATGTGTGGATTATAATTTATTTATCCACTTGCTTTACATTTGTAGGTCTGAAGCAATCCTTAGGTCAAAGGGGGAAAATGTATCAGAACATTTTACAGTGCATATTTTGAGAAAAAAAGTATGTTTCAAAATAGTTTTAAACACATATCCAAATGAAAATCTTTTGAAGAAAAAAAAACTCCTGCATTTTGAAAATGGTATCAACACCTACAAAAGTGACAAAAGTCTAAAAGGAATGTTTCATTCATCTTTAGGCAATTCTAGTCCAAGCACTGCTCATAGGAAAAATAATGTTTATACATGTTACTTGGGAATTTAAGCATTGACAGATCTCATCTCATGCCAACAGCTGCTCTATGTTTTAAACCACTGTTTCCCAGACTCTGGTCTTCCCTGTGTTTCAGAATTCAGCTTCCAGAATCACTGATCATTGGCCAAGACAGCTGGGGTCCTTTGGGAGTTGAAGTCCAAAACACTCAGAGGACTAGAATTTAGGAATCACTATTTTAAACTCAAGATGGTTTGGAACACTGTAATGAGGCAAAGTCCTTAATCCTATTGCTAGACCCAACAAGAGTAAATTGAATCATTATTCAGAAGTCACGTTAAACCCATTGGTTTGGTAGGTCTACTGTAGTTGGGACTAGCAACATTATTTAGACCAGAAAGTCCTGAAATGGTGCTTTTCCTCATCTACAGAAGAGAACATCTGTCACAGTATTAGTCCCATATAAACACATCATCTGATACATGGGGAGAAGAAGGATATGCGGCAAATATGGACATATCCCCCTCCAAATTTTACAGCCTCAGAGAATGTTATCACAGCATTTGTGATATCTTTATGCAGATGCTCTTTATGTCAAGGTTGAAACTTAAAATCCCATTTAAAAAAAAAGCACATCTATGAGCAATTCACTTGAAAATTCTGGAGTAAGCTTAAGGATGCCACATAACGCCTTTCTGTTCAGGTGTTTGGCCTTTAAGTGTCTTCTCTTTGTGGGGATTTTTACTACTTGGTGTATTTTTGTGTTTTATTTATTAATGCATTTTTGAGTTGTGCTTTTTAAGCTATCAAAACATTTTGACTTTGTATGTTTATTTGATTTTACCACTGTTGCCTGAACTGATGCCATTTATTGGCTTCAAGGCAGGGTATAAATTTAATATACCAATAAATACACACATACTATTCAACAACAGATAGATTTCTACTAACAGTTTTAACAATGCAGTGGTAGTACAATGTAGCACAATACAGTCAGGAAGGACTGCAAAGAATTAAAGTAGATCTGGTGAATGAAGGTAATAAAAACATTTCTGCACAAAAATAATTCATGGCCTACTACATAGAAGTCAGTGGGCATTTTTTTTAAAAAAAACCAGTCACATTATCTCAGTGTTCAAAGTTTTACCAGATACATTACTAGGTATAAATATGCCTAGATTTTTTTTAACAAGAACATAATAATTTCTAATGAGTAAAAATTCCCAGAAGCTGAACCATAAATACAGAGATAGGGAGAAGAATAGAAATTTATATATAATTCGGTTTATGCCAATGAAAGGTAAAATGCACAGCATGAGAGAACCCATGAATTGTCAAAACACAATTCTCAATCTCATAACACAATGTCTTGGGATATTAAAATCAAGCAGACACATTATAAAGATTTGTGCTGAAGTCAAAATGCAAAGAAGCCATTAAGGCGTAACATATATAATTAGTGGAGCCACCCACTGGGTGTCTTTTCAGTAGAACATATACACAGAAAGAATGAAAGGGTGATATGGTCCGTATCAAGCTGAGTTTTCATCAAAATGTTTAAATTATGCAGATCTGTTGTACTCATGGTCATGATACCACACTACAAGTGAGAGAAGGGTGCAACATGTATGCAAGGAAGAACCACACTGAAGAAAAGGTGAAGGAAAGAAAGAAACCATATCAGAAAATGGAGGAGGTGGGTGAGCTGAGGTCAGGAAGTACAAAGAAAGAAAGCAGATCTTGGGAATGTTACTTTGGCTCTAAGTTTTCTAAGCTCAAAGAGGACATGATAGGGGTAGGTAGGGGGAAGAGCACATATCTGAAACAGAAGAATCTATGACAGTGGTTCTCAACCTGTGGGTCCCCAGATGTTTGTGGACTTCAGCTCCCAGAAGCCCCAGCCACTATGGTCAATGCTCAGGGCTTCTGGGAGCTGAAGTCCATGAACATCTGGGGACCCACAGGTTGAGAACCACTGACCTATGAGATTCTCCTATGATACTCCCTTTTGGTTCAGCAACAAATGGTCTGAAGCCACTTTTAATACTTTTAGGAGTCATGCAGCACCTTTATTGTAGCATCTCTCTTAAATGTAATATATAAACATAATTAACTAAATTTATATTAAATATGCCATGATCACATAGGTGCCTCACAAATGTTTGTTGGTTTGCTATTGCAACAGAATAAAATGGTTTTTCCCTTGATAATCACATAGATGTGAGCCTCCTCTTCTTATAATATGTAAGGCTTATATGATGTCTATTTTATGTTGCATTTTTATACTGTTGTGTTTTTATTGCTGTATCTTGAGAATGTATCTATTGATTTTATTACTATGTATGCAAATAGCCTATAGCCCAAGCATTAATAAAACTACCACTACTACAAAGGTGTGAGTGTGTGTGTGTGTGTGTTGAAATGGGGGAAATTAAATCTCGTGTGTAAGGCAATCAGTTCTGATTTTTTAATCTATATAATCTTAATAGGAAGGCAGAACGGTAAAGGTGTTTCTGGTAGCAGTACAGCACAAGTATTGTAGTGATGGTGGTGTGCCTTCAAGTCATTTCTAACTTATTGTGACCTAAGGTGAACCTATCATAGGGTTTTCTGGGGCTGAAAGTGTGCAATGCACCCAAGGTGACCCAATGGGTTTCCATGCCCAAGTGGGGAATTCAAACCTGGTCTCCAGGGTCATAGTTCAATGCTCAAATCACAACACTATGCTGGATCTCAGAAAACAACTATAATTGTGGCCATATAACATAACATGCTGCTTACGGTGTATAATCATTTTGAGTCAAGCATAGAAATGTATGGGGATCCAGGTGGTAATGTTTTCCATTTGTAACTTTCCATGCTTCCATGAGTTTTTTCCATCATTTTTTCCTTAAGGGAAAGATGGGACTGAGTTTATCATGACTTTTGATCAGTAGCACTAGAAGGCCCTCCATCACAAAGAAATGAAAGAGTTTTCTAGCATGCAGAAGACTTACAGATTTATTGTGATATACACTTTCATAGGCAAGAAGTGCCAAGTAAAATATATATCTCCAGCATCTATTATGACGTATGCTTGACAAGTTGTTATGTTAATCTGGTGCAGCAAAGACAGTCCTACTTTACCCTATTAAGTCTATTTTTTTTCCTAGTAGTCTGCATATGGCTCAGAAATTCTGAAAATGCTGTGAATGATACTTTGGATCTGAAAAGGAAATTTTTGTTGGTTTGTTCAAAAACAATTAAAACTTTATTTGTGTCCATCTAGGTCAGTGGTTCTCAACCTGTGGGTCCCCAGATGTTTGTGGACTTCAGCTCCCAGAAGCCCCAGCCACTATGGTCAATGCTCAGGGCTTCTGGGAGCTGAAGTCCAAAAACATCTGGGGACCCACAGGTTGAGAACCACTGATCTAGGTAGTCTCTGTTAGGGTTATGTGGTCATATTATACTGTTACTCTGAAAGATAATCTCTTGTTCCTCCAATAAAGCAGTGAATATTCATGTTGTCAACTTTAAAGTCACTGCCTGAGATCTTGCATCTTCAGATGTAACTATGATGACAGAGCTCCCTCATCATAACTACATCTGATAACGCCAGGCAGCATCCCAAGCAAAGGGTTTCAGAGGTTCTGCAAACCAGCATGCTGGGAAATGACAACTTTAGCATTCTTCTGATCATGAGATGCATTGAGACAAGTAGTTGGGGCAGGACCCTGAGAGGTTTTCCAGCTGCCTGATTTTGATGTACCCTGCAGCTAGGACAGCATTGGAAATGTCATTTCTCAGTGCCCCAGTACACAATGCCTTGAAAACCCTTTCATTGGGGCAGTGCCTGGTTTCATATTCAGTCTTCAGTGGCCCTAAATGAATTCGAAATGTTACGAGCTCATAAGCGTGGTTTCCAATCTTTAACAAATTTCTAGGATTTCATCTGATTTCGCCAAAACAGAACATAATTTTTGCCTTCTCATCAGCATCTTGTGCTATTTCTTGTGCACATGTCTGAAAGTATTCCTCAAAAATGTGTGTGGTATCTAACTAATGGGCAATTAAACCTTCCTACTGACTGAAGGGCTTCTGTCAGAGGAATGGGCAGTAAATGATACCTCATCTCCCTTCAGCTCGACATCTGTCTTAAACTACTGCAGAGATTTGCTGCACTCTTCTGAGCAGGTTTTCAGGAACTTTAGTGGTCTGCATGGAGATGAGAGAAGGAGAAGGTATCATTCAATCATTGGAGTTCACTCATACAACACTGAGTTTCACTCTGTGTCCTGCATGGCCTGGATTACTCCCAACTTCATGGCTTGGCTTGGGATATAGAATGGAAGAAATATTGGATCCCTGGCCTGCCTGCAGCAGCATAGTTTGGCACGAGTGGAGTACGGGTGGGGGAGTGGAAGCATGGGGGCATGGCTACAGCATGTGTGGGCATGGCTACAGCATGTGTGGATGGGGCTACAGGGCACAGGAGAGGAGCTATGGCATGTGGGGGAAGGGCTATGGTGTGCGGGGAACTACAGTGTGTGGGGCATGGCTATGGCATGCAGGGGAAGAGCTACAGCATGTGGGGTGGGGCTACAATGTGAGAGGAGGCAGTCAAGAAGCAGTGGCACCCCAAAAAAATGACACGCAGGGCATCCTGCCCCCCTTACCCCCTATGTGACTGCCTGCCTAGATATAATATTCTCTTATTTGGAAACTCTCCTGCATTATGCCTGGTGTGTGGGAGCTATCTGGCCTTACACGGTGGTCAGACAAATGCATTCCTGACTTCTTCAAGACTATGGCCCTTTCCACACGGGGTAAAAAAAATGGCTTAGGGCGACCTCACCTGGAGGTCGTCCACACCGTGGGGTGCGCTACGGCGGTTTGAAAAGTGGAGGTTCCACACCTCAAACTGCCCTCGCGCGGCTGCAAGGAGTGGCGCGGCGTGTTTTTTAAGAACCACATTTCATGTGGTTTTTAAAAAACGCAAGCGCGCTAACCCGTTGCAGCGCCCCATTTGAAACTGCCTGGGGGTGGGCTTCCAGCTGGCGCGCTGCCCTGATTGGCAGAGCGCCGCCGGAAGTCGCCGGCCGCCATTTTGGGCGCCGCCAAACACCGCTGAAATTCGCCAGCGTGTGGAGCGACGAACGCGCGCTCCCCGCTGGGATGGAGCAACCTGCTTCCAGGTAAGCTCCACCCTTGCGTGCGCTGCCCCGTTTCCCCGTCCCCCATGTGGAAAGGGCCTATTTCTCTCTCTTCTTACTGAGTAATCCTCAGATTAAGCTGTGGCATTAGAAAGAACTGCCATGGGTGACATGACATAGATTGCAATAAAGTATTTGGCTGAAATAATGGTGGAAATTTTTCTGGTAAATAAGAAACCAGAAAAAAAAGTATGTAATGATATTGTGATAATTCCTCTTTGCCACAGTTTCTCCAATGGTACTCCACAAACCACTGGCAGTTCATGAGTAACTTTCAGTTGGTTTGCAGGAAGACTGACAACCAGAATATGTTCCAAACTGAGAAGCAGAATGAATGTTGAACCTCGCCTACGAAACATTACGGATGATTTCACAGAATTTTACCTATGAAGAACAGGCACACCTCTCAAATTAGAAAGACTCTACAATTATTAAAACATGAGTTATGTTATCTGTGGCTTGATTGTTGAACCACAGGAACATCAAAAGGTTCTCCAAGTCTCGCAGCAATTTTCAAAAGTTCACCCTGGTGATGATAAGGGAACTGAAGAACCACCACTGTAAATCACTGCATTGGACAGCATACTTCAGATGTAGTGTAGAAAAAGGATCCACAATCATGGGACTATCCCTATGCTGTATCCAAACTGTCAAGGGCTCTATTCAGTTGTGTTCCACCCCACAATTTTCCAATGTCCATTCTACTTGTATGGTAACATCCATGAGGGAGTTCCATCTATGTTCCAATATCTTACAGCAGGAGCCAGCAAGCTTTTCGCTCCCAGAAGCCACCAGACATGCCCGGGGAAACAGGAACATACATGTATACACAGACATACTCACATTTTTTCTATATTCCTGTGCAGAGGAATATAGATCTGAAGATCTAGGCATATATCACTGGGGGTAAGGAGTGAAAGGCTCTAAAACCCACTAGGGATGTCTGCACAGACTGTTTTTATTCTGTCAGTCTTAGTGGTAAGAGGTGAAATTATCTTTGTCTTAGAACTGCTGAAAGGTGGGGAGATGAAAGCACTTCCTCCTGGGTGGAAGTGCGATCAGCAGTGTGGAGACAGGAGTCTTGGTGTAATTAGCATGGGGGGGAGGGAGAGAAAGAAAGCATGAAAAAAATGTTTTAGACTACGTTTTCAGAGGTGACCATGCATCAAACTACAACAAAATCCAAAATTCACAAACGAGTGATACTTTTAGTAGTCAACTGAAATGCACAAAATTCATCATGCAAGCTTTTGAAGCTGTGCTGGTTTCTTCATCAGGCAAATGATGGTTAAAAATAACACAGAAGAAGTTACAACAGTAGAGTCACAGGCCTACATTTTGTATCAAATGTTGTTCCCTTTGAAGTTCAGTTGTTCTGATGGGATCTCAATGCAGGCAGAGGCCACTCCCCTTCTTGGCCATGTGGGGACAGGGGGAAAGAGCAACTCCCAGAGTTGGATTGAATTGTCAGGGTTCTCCAGCCAGTGGAGCTAGTGTGGCTCTACTGCCTTGGGGATTCTGGGAACCTTAGTCCAAAAAAATTTATTTCTCCCACCTCCTAGCAATCCTGATGGAGATTACTATGTCAGATTCTAGGCATAGTAGAGATTACTCTAACAGATCCTTTCCCTGGCCACCAGCTGATGGGTTAGTAGCTGAACGGTGGGGAAAAGAACGCAGGTGCCCATTCACATTACATAGTTATAACACTATTTATTACTCCAGTTTAAATGCCATGGTTCCATCCTGTGGAATACTGGTTTGTAGTTTGGTTAGAGATACCAGAGAAGCTCCCTGGATGAGAATTCTAACTGCCATTCCCAGAATTCCATAGTATGGAACCATGGCACTTAAAGTGGAACATTAATGTTATAACTATGTAGTGTGAACAGGCCTCAAGTCTCTCTGTGCTTCATGAGCTACATGAGAAGTGCTCTGTATACTTCAAGTAACCCATATACCACCTTCTGTAGGTCTTTATCAACAACCCTGACAGTAAGTTGGGTCACTACTATGTCATTCTCTTGCTTTAAAATTGCTTTGGATTAACTCCTTGATTGTGAAAGCAAATCTAAGGTTCTGCAGACATCACTTCAAGAGATAGTAATTCCTCTATAATCCCTTTATCGCTTCAGACATTTGGCAGTGTTGAACTGGTGTCAGAACATGGTGCTGACTGCAGTTTCTCTCTCTTGTCATTTTTGCCACCATTACACGGCAGATGGCTTTTTACCATGTTCAAATTGCAGCTTTATTTAAATAAACAATTGCCAGTGCAGCGGCCCTAGTTATGAAAGAAACGCAGAAGGCTCTGACCTTGCTGCTTAGCACAGGGTTTTCATATTATCTCTTGGCATCTCTGATAGTCCTAAGTGTTAAAAGAAGGGTATAACCTGCTGCTGCTGCTGTTGTTGTTGTTGTTGTTGTTGTGTGCCTTCCAGTTGTTTCCAACTTATGGTGATCCTACAGTGAACCTCTCAGGGGTTTTATTGCTAAGATTTGATCAGAGGTGTTTACCTGGGATCTTAGCAGCTATAGCCTAGTAGGCAGGGACTGTGGGGACTTTCATCATCCCTTCAAAGTCCTTAAACTAGGGACTACATAGGGATCATGAATACATAACAGTCACAAGTGCATAACTCTAGATTGTATGTTCATAACTGCCATAAAGGATTCTGGCCATTATCTCAGGACATATAAAAAAAAATTATTTTTCTTGCCCCTCTCTAAAAGTAGCCCAATACTTTTAAGCTTGGATATATCTATATGGCCGTCTTCAGGGACTGTGAAAAGAGGAAGCAACATGCATCTATTGTTGTATGTGTTCAAGTCATTTCTGACTTATGCTGATCCTAAGGCAAACCTTTCATGGAGTTTTCTTGGAAAGATTTGTTCAGAGGGGAGTTGTCTTTGCTTTCCTTTGAGGCCGAAAGAGTGTTGCTCACCAAAGGTCACCTTGTGGGTTTCCATGGCTGAGCACAGATTTGAATTCTAGCCTCCAGAGTCATAGGCCAATGCTCAAACTACTATACCATGCTGGGTCTCAATGTGTCATAGACATAATTTTAAAAGACAACACAACCATTACATTCAGTGTGATGACAAACAGATGGTAGTAATATACATGAACTTTAAAAAAAAAATCCTAAAAACCAGTCTAAATTGACAAAGAGAACTTTGAATTTTTTTTGAAACTACAACTCCCTCAAGACCCTAGCCAGCACTGCCAGTGAAATTCTTGGATTCTGTGAGTTATAGCCCCCTTCCTCAACAAACAAACAAAAAAAAAAAAAATTCCAAACTCTGCAAGCTAATAATATCACATCTAGCTCCCAAGATTAACGGCTCATTATTTAATTCTGCCAAAACCTGTGACTTCCACTAAACTGGATGATTATACAATAAAGAAGGATATCTATGTATATTTTCAATGAGATCTTTTCAGATTTCCATCATATCAGAAATCTAATGCAATAAAAATGGAAGACATTGCAATAAAAAGAGATCACATAGCAATATCTGACCATTGGATCAAGATAAAAAAAATCCTATAGAATTTCTATGGGCCTGAAGATCACTACCATTTCCAAACCAAAATGGCTAGAAATCTGTTTCTAGATTTCTCTCCCCAACCCATCCCTTTCTCATACCTGGTATTAAGAGAAAAGCATGCTTCCAAGAGAAAAAAAAATACATTTGGAGGTCAACTTCTGGGAATAACAAAAATAGTGACAGTGAACCACAGATTGTCCAGTCCTGTGTTAGACCCACTTTCCACTGAACCACATTGGGATTTTCCTCATCCATTCATCCACTTTAGCTAGATCCTTTTGGAGCTCATCTGTAAAAAAGCTATACTGTATTTTGATAAGTTTTCTATCTAATTGTGAGGGTGGGATTGCTGCTGTTGTTTTGGGCTTTTTACTTGTTTGTTTTTTCAAACCTACAGATACAGGTTTAGATATGATCACTGAAATTAAGTTTCACAATCAGTCTGTCAGCAGATCTGTGAGCCTTATTAGCAACTTCATTTTTTAATCAGTCCATTTCCAGCAAGCCCCATCAGATTCTTGTCATTGATTCTGGTAAATTTAACAACTCTATTGACTTATTTGATGACAACAGCAGGAAAGCTCTGGTAGACCTGAGATGTGTGAGGTTATTCCCATGACAGACAGTTCAGTGCTTTTCTCTAAAATGTTTGTGTTGTCTGTCACTAATCTGGTGCATTTTGCTTCCTGAATCTGAGCCACAAATGGTGCTGTCCTCCTTTCAAGTCAAGATGCATAGTGTCACAGGCTTGCCAGCTTATTTTACCACCTGAAGCATACAAGCTCCCATATGCCTCTCTTGCTGTCTCTCTGGCAGCAGGGATATGATACATTAAATAACTATCACTTTCTATCACAAGCTGCCTTGCTCTGCCTAATGATAGGACCGGCTGTCTCCTTCTCTGCTCTGCTGCGCAACAGTCTTCCAGGATTCAAAGATCCATGGCCAGTATCTTAAATCAGAGCTTGGAAGCAACTAACTGCAAACAACAAGTTCCATTTTTCTCCAAATAATGAAGTATAGCTACAATATATTATGACTGTAACTTAATGAGGGATAACTTCACTCTTGTTTGGTGTAACTGTAACTTTTGAGTTTCTTTTATACTTGCATCCATGTGGTTTCATTAAGTATCAAAGGCAGATTTCCACCTGCTTCAATCCGTCATGCATGTATCCTACAGCTACTTTATGTTGAGGCATGGGTGCTGAGGCAACAATGGACGGAGTGAGATGTGTTTTGGAACACAGGCTAGTGGTCTGCACTATTTAGTTTTAAAAACAAATAACAAAATAAAAGCAAATACTTTAATTACTTCTGACAAACAGAGTTACTTTTTCAAAACATAACTCTAGAGTAAGTCACTTTTGGAGCCTTAACACTGTAATTGCAGCTGCTTAAATTTTGTAAATAACTTTTCAGGTTCTGGGAAATCTAATGTGGGAGAGAGGTGCTTGCTTTGCTCTGGATGGGTACCCCACTCATTTTGATTAACTTTGTGGTCCAGGTGATTTAGACACTGTTCCTGATGCCCAGAGGTTGTCTGTATTTATAGTGGGTTCCTTTTCAGCAGCTCTGATTAGAGCACAAGTTTTCTCGTGTGTTAATGAAAAGAAGATCTCATCCCTATAATAAAAGTAATAGCAAAACTTTTTTTAGAGTTTTTAAAACCTAACAGTATGTCCACGAACATACTTGATTTGAAGCTGAGCATCTTTATATTATAAGAAAAGAGCCTTGGGTTATCAAGAATAAATTAAACTAGGTATAATTTGATGTGCTTTCTCAAATTGCATAATTTCACATATAGCTAAAACTTTTTAGTCCTGCCTAAAAATAAAGTAAAATAAACCATTCCTAGCTGTACAAATACTCCAAGGTAGCACATAAAAGTAAATGCATAAATCTCTTGAAAGCATTGTTTTTAATAAGATTCCACGTTTAATTGCATTCCATTTTTGAGTCAATGCCAAGGGAAATGAAATAATGTATAAGCTGGTATATATGTGCAACAGCATGAATTATGATTTGCGGGAGGCAAAACTGACACTGAGTCTTTAAAACCGAGCTCATAAAGATTATATTTTGGACAAAAACACCCATGATTTCCCAGACAGCATAGGATCCTGGGGTTTTGGACTACAAACCCCAGAATCCACCCAAAAGTAACTTAGGCTAGTCATTCTTTTTTAAAAAAGAGTATGGCTGCTTACTCTGATGACCAGCTCAACACAATTATGGGCTGGGATCTTTATCATCAAGAATCTCTGAGGCTCCATGTTCGGTTCCTTCGTCTGCAAGACACCACCTGCCATTAACAACAGGATCTTTGTGAGGCTGATATTCTTGGAAAATCAGACAGAGCTTGAAGAAGTTACTTTTCAGACTACAATTCCAGGAATTCATCACCTACTACGGCCAGTGGAACACTGGCTGGGAGATTCTAGGAACAATATTCTTAGCCGTAATTTTTCTGAGCTTTGAGGGTCAAGTTTGGGATGCATTTAGTAATATATTTATTGGTGTAAATATCACCAGGAATAATACTTGTATATGAGAGCATTTCCACCTGGGATGGAAAGGAAAAACTACTCCAGCAATACTGGAGTGATAGGATAATGTAATTGGTACACTAATTGAACATTGTGTCTTTGGCATTTGGCTGATATGATTGCACACCAACATAGAGAGAGAAAAGGAAGAGAGATCTCATACATATCCTGCTGCCAACCAAATGGCAAATAAGGGCCAAAATTGGGGCCTTCTGTGTACTACACAATTACAGCACTTTGAATCTACTTGAACTGCCATGATTTCATCCTATAGAATCCTGAGATTTGCACTTTAGGGAGAGGTAGGGCCTAAAGACCCAGATCCCATCTTATCTTGGAAGCTTGGAAGACCTTCTTCTCCACTGGAATCAGTGATACTTTAACTAATTATTTGTGCCCAAATAATGCCTGCAGATGTCCTTAAACTGGTGTAGAAAATGCAATGAAGTATTTCTAAGTATTTTTTGATAGCCACAGCCTTTAAAAAAAGGTGTACGTACCAATCTGAAATTTTGTTATAAAATATCTGGGGGGGGGGGTTGAGGGGGTTGTTGTTGTTGTTGTTGTTGTTGTTTTTTGGAGGGGGGTTATATAGCATTAGGGTGTCCATTTTCCTCCATGCTATTCAATTTCATGCCACTCTCTCTGGCTTGTCAGCATGCTTTGTTTTATTTATTGCTTAATTATTATGAAATAGTAATAACAAAAAATGACAAATGACAGTATAGATTTTCACTCATAATGTACCAGTGTTCCATTTTGCTAAAGTGCTGTAAAAGATCTATTCCTATTAGCTATAAATGTGCTGACTTGAAATAGTTGAAAAGACCAGGAGCCAGGCAGTAAATTTAGAACACACACCCACACACAATCTCTGCAGATGCAACATGTTAGCTTCCAGTTTAACTCATTGCTTTCTGCATGAAAGTTACAAGATGTTTACATCAATGAAAGTAGTTAATTGCATTTTCTGCAAGCCCTCTGATGGAGTGTGAAAGAAACTAATTTAGTATAACACAATTTACTTCTCCACAGAGGCCTTGAGTGCCACAAATGGAAAGGAACACTCAGTACAAAAACATGAAGGATTCTTTCTGTCTTCATACTGACTGGCCAATTATTTGGCTGGACCAAGAATTTCAGTCTATAAGAAGCCACGGAGGCTCATTGCCACTGATACTGTGATGGTAGTTTAAGTTAAACTAGATAAATATCCACTCTCAGGGAAAACCTTTGGAAAGAAAGGGGGAGGAAGGGCAGCTGTCTTTTGGACTGCGTCTTGTCTATCTAACTGGCTGGGAGGGTGGGTGAAGATGAGCTAAAAGCAAAAGTATCAAAATTATCTGTCCAAGGCCTCATCCTTAGCAGATTTGGCAAGGGGTTGCTGAGGCTATGATGGCCAACCATCACAGTGATGGCCAACCTCACAAAACCAATTAGGTGGAGCTCCTAGGCTTTCTCCATTAAGGTCCCAGGAAGTGTCTGGTTGTTGGAAGATTTCAAAGTCTTAACTCACGGCTGAAATAGCTAAAAGCAGAATTAAAGCAATAGCGGAATAGTCAAATGTCTGACAAAGCACACAAAAGGAACTGAGACTATTCTTTGGTCATTAGGTTGCCCGTGCTTGCACTGGAAATTTAATGACAAAAAGCAAGGCTTTGGGCAACTGTGAAGTTAGGCAGGTATGAAGACATCTGGCACACCTCCATAATGCTCCCTAAAGTCTTGCTCAGGTTGCTTACTCTAGTCTTTAGTGCCACCTATTGGGAGCTCTCATCTTTGGAATACCTTCATGAAGATATAAGCTAAGGCTGTGCTGGATAAAGGGAAAGCAGAACCCAGTTTTTCTCCTCTTGCTATCTTTCTGTAGGGAATATGAGGGAATTATGAAAGCTCACTCAGTGTGTATGGTCCCAACCAATTCTCTGTAATTCTCACAAGTTCCCTACAGGACAAAGGCACAGGGAGGAGAACTGATTAAGGAGCAGACCCCATGTCAGAAGAATAGTACAGGTCTGTTATTTACAATGGTTGGAAGAGTAGAACATTGAAAAACAAGTTGTTGAAAACGGGGGGGGGGTGTACTTTTGAAGCACTGTAATGAGAAATGGAAACAAGTTACTTTTCAAAGATAATTCTTCCAAGCTCTGATTCTAATCCAATGGCTCCCAAACCTGGGTCTTCAAATGTTGTTGGACTATAATTCCCTGACTTCTGACTATTGGCCATACTGTCTGAGGCTTTGGGGAGTTTCCCTCTGGAATTGTCTTCCATGAGCAGCTAGGCTGGCTTTCCTTTCACTGGCAAGCAAAGGCCTTTTTGTTCAATGTAATTAGTTCCAGAGAGGCTTCTCATAGATGTTTCTTTTATATTTACTTTTTGTTTGTTTTTAAATGTGATGATTTTTAATTGTTTTTAAAATCTTATTATTAGATTTTAATTGAGCCACCTTGGGTCATAGGATATAAAGAATAATAAAGGCTTCATCTGTGTGATAAAATTTTCATTGCTTTAAAACCACCTCTGAGAGAACTTCTACCAGAAGAATCCTGGTTATCTGACTAGAAGCCAGGAAGAAGTTCTATGAAATCTAGCCTGCCTGAGGCTTGTTGGTGGTATGTTTTAACCTGTTGGAATATATTTATTGACAAATAATTGCTTCATAAGCATCTTGTCTCTAACCTGAAATGGCACAACCAAAGGACAGCAAATTATCAGTCAATTAATTTATTGTTGTTGTAGTCTGGGCCAGCAGAAAGATCATTTGGGGCTCCTTCTGATGGGGCAAATGTGTTGGGAGGTTGCAACACCTGTTGCTATAGTTCTCTGTTTTTTTAAAAAAAATTTAGATGTCCGAACAATGGCCATTTCCACACGAGGTAATAAAAACGGTGCAGTGCATCCTCCACGGAGGACCTTGGAGCGGACTGGGTCTGGACTACTTAGTGTAGATCCGCACCTCAGTCTGCTCTGGAACGACCCCAAGTGGTCCTCCAGCATGCTTTTGAAAGACCTGATTTTTCCAGTCTTCCAAAAGCACAGAGCATGCCACTGCAAGCCTGCTCCCTTGTGCAGATTCACAGGGGCGCACCAATGCGAGCTTGTGATCTACCGAGGGCGGGCTGTAGGCTGGTGAGCTTCAGCGGTTGGTCAAGACCCATGACCTACCGGAAGCCACCATTTTGGATGCCAGAGCAGAGCAGATTGATGACCACACACTGCTCCGCAGCAGCCTGGACCAGACCGGGGAGCCAGAAGATCCAGTAAGTAGCAGTGCAGGGCAATTCCCTCGCCCCATGCGGAAATGGCCAATGTTTCTGTTTTCCTGGACTGCCTTCTGGCAATTCCTAGCACCAGCTGGAAGGTATTATTTCCACATTTCCCTTTTCATTCTGACACATAGGTTCCCTTCTCTTTTCTTTTCTTCCTTCCATTTTTTTTTTAAAGTTTTAAGCACTGTAGTGAAATGGCATGTTTGCATAACACTAGTTGTTGTTACTTTTTACCACCAAGTCAACTTCAGCTTATGGCAATCCTATGAATGAGAGATCTCCAAGATTACCCGCAAGGCTGTGGCTTCTTTGATTGAGTAGTCCATGTGTAGCACAGTCTCCCTCCATTTTACCAAATATTGCCATCTTTCTCAATGAGTCGTGACATCTCATAACATCTCATGACTCATGTACAATGTACAGCTAAGTCATTGTGGTTTCTAGAGAGTGTTCAGATCTGGTTTGCTCTAGCACAATAACCCTAATAAATGTTTTTTAAAAATTCAGAAATTTTCCTTTGGACCACAGAACCACCTCAGCATACTAGGCTGAGATAGAGAGGTAGATAGGTAGATAGATAGATACCCTTTGAAAGAGCCCCTGTGCCAGTCTAGAAAATCTTAACTATCTTACCAAAAGAATGGAATGAGTGCATATAGAGGCAACCACAACTGGTACAACACTATACCACGAAGACAGATGGAGACAGAGAGAGAGAGAGAGAGAGAGAGAGCGCGAAAGAAAGAATTGCAACAACGACAAAACTCCATGTTTCCAGCAAGCTCTTGATGAATTACCTACAGTGATACTGGCCTGACTTTAAAACTACTCCACTCCTATAGACATTTCCTGTTAATTCATACAAAAAGCAACTGAGTTCAAGTTTGGTTATTACTGTCAGTACAATAGTAACTGCAGTAGCAGTTTTACTTGTAGGAGCAGTAGTATCAGCAGGAACTTTTGGCATTATTAATTCTGATACCCAAAAACTGAACTGTTCTGCAACAGTTAGATTATGCAAGGATGGTGTGGTAAATTGTTATATATTTTGTGTGTGTGCGTGTGTGTGTGTGTGTCTGTATGATTCATTTGTATGATTTTATCCTTTGTTGTATCCCTCCTTGAGCTTTAGGAGAGGTGAGTAACAATAATAATATGAATAATAATATGAATAATAATAATAGTAATAGTAATAATAATATGGATATAATATGAATAATAATAATGATTATGATTATTATGGTTATTATTCACTTTTATCAGTAATTGATAGTCTATCTGCACTACAGTTTGTGGACTGATATTAAAGTAGCATTAACCTAAATATGTTGAATTAATTTAGTGTATGTTTCAACACAAAATAATTAGCAGCAATTTTAGATTTTTTCATAACACATTGTTGTTTCCTCCAACATTTCACAACGCAGATAGTTCACAAAGTAGAAAGCCACATGGTAACGCATTTTTGTGGAGAGATGCCAAACTTAAAGTTAAGCTTTAGGAATGAATGAAGATTTATTGCAACAAAGCCCATGATGCTGCAACTGCTTGTTTTCTTTTTGTTTGCAGCTTGGGTTAAGAGACCACTAGCAGTATTTGATGAGAATTCAGTGGGAAACCTTGGTATGATATTGTTCTCAGCATCAGCCATATCAGAATAGAAAGTCTTAAGTTTTATATCACAAATATTGGGAAGTTCAGAGCCAGAAGGCTGAGCATAAATGTCAGAACAGCAAAAAGATTGAAGAAGAAAGGAGGAGGTGTGGAACAAGATGAACAAGGCCTAGCCTAAGGGATTAGAGTGATAAGGGAAGGTTAGAGACCTGTGGGAGCTTAGTCTATATCAGAGAAGGTTCATAGGATCATGAGGTGGCCAAATAATTATGAGGCGTGTTTTGAGAAAAAAGCAAGAGAAATCACAGGGTAGGTGTCAAAGACACATCAAAACCAAAGGATCTACAAATTCATGAAGCTGCACAGCCACTGAGCTTGAAGATATTTTGACAGAAGATATCTCTATAGATAAAACGGCATGAAGCAGCACGTGGTTTGAGAAAGTACCACAAGGTCAAGGAAGCAGCTTTCAAAGAGATTTTGGATATTGCATTGAATGAAGGCTGTACAGATGAAATCAAGGTGTTAGAAGCAGGGAGTCCCAAGGCCAACTAAATCCATTTTTTTACCAAAGTGGTCAAGGCAAACATCTCCCTAGAAGCCATCTTTCCACAGCTGACTGTTTCCAATTATGCTCAGTATGGTCACTGCCCTTCAACATATCACCACCCACTCAATAATGGCCTCTCCACTCCACACATACAACAGACGTGCTGCTTCACACACATCGAACTAATGTTTCTGTCATTATAGACTTGACTTATAAAGAAAGTCAAACGTCTTTAAACACCTGGCAGTTTTCTATGCAAAATTCTGGGAAGAAAAAAAGAAACATGTGTGAGCCTACATGTATAGGGGAGGCAAAAATGATTTCAATAACAATAGCTGTATTTTAAACAGAGTTTTACTAAGATGCAAGTCTACTAGGGAAACTGATGTTTTAGCAAGCAAAGAACTGACTGAGTGATATTTGAACTGGGTGTGCATTTATGCACACATACATACATAATACAAAAGAACATCTACAGTGGTTTCCAGCTTTTTCCTCCAGGTGTAGTCAAATTGCCTAATGACTACTGATTGGGTCTTAGATGGCTTGGATCCAGGACATCTGAAGGACCAGGTTTTCTCACATTAGCTTTTCCATTCCTTAACATCTGCTAGGGAACATCACCTTTATACCCTGATAGTAGAAAACTGTGACTGGCTCAGATATGACAGATCGTTTTAATATATAGCCCCATCTAGATGTGATGCCCTATAACCTGGAAGGTCTGTTTGTCCTGTTGTCCTGCCCTTCTCTCACCTGAGTATATTATTATTATCATCATCATCATTATCATCATCAACAACAACATTTCCAGCTCACATGACACTTACCAAGTTGAAGAATAGAAAGAATAGGAGGACCTGAATCTGTCTTTTGTCTGGGTTTTTAAAACCAAACGTAATCTACCAACAATATATGGTGGCCCGTCACAAGTCTGAGAAATTTGTTGTTGTTTCTTGTTGTCCTAGACAGAAAAAGAAAAGAAAAAGGGAGACTATCTGTGGCATTCATGGGTCACTCCCTTCATGGCTAATAGGCCCCATTTGGTTTGTGCAGGCCTGCATCAATGTATCTATATTTCTTGCATTTTCTCTAATGTGGCATTTGGATGAGTAAGTTATATCATCTTCCAGAAAGATGCATACAAAGGTCGCATTTATCTGTTTCAGAAAACCAGGAGAGGCTTGATACTTCATGTCTCCACATACGTAGTGTTTCCTTCCACATGGCCAGTAATAATGGATTGCACCTAGACATGGGTCTCTCACACATTGCTCCTTGATTCCACTTTAACTGCCATGGCTGCCTCCTACTGAACCTGAATTTTGCAGTTGGGCAAGGCACTACATCTCTCTGACAGAGGATTCTAAATACCTCACAAAACTATAACACCTAGAATTCTATAAGATACAGCCATGGCAGTAAAAATAGTACCAAAGTGCTGTAAACTATAAAGTGTAAAAGAGAACTTGGTCATAGCTAAAAGCTGATCCACTGAAATCAGCAGAACTTAAGTCCCATTGATTTGAAGTCAGTCCCATTGATTTGGAGTCAGTGCTAAGCATGGCCATTCCTCCATGGAGGATGTCTGCACCTTGGAGCGGACTGGGTCCGGACTACTTACCATAGATCCGCACCTCAGTCTGCTCCGGAACGACCCCAAGTGGTCCTCCAGTGTGTTTTTGAAAGACCTGATTTTTCCGGTCTTTCAAACTGCCAGCACACATCATTGCGTACCTGCTCTCCGGTGCAGATTCGCAGGCTCACACCAATGCAAGCCTGCAATCTGCGGAGGGCAAGCTTTAGGCTGGTGAGCTTGAGCGGTTGGTCGAGACCCATGACCAACCAAAAGCTGCCATTTTGGATGCTGGAGCAGTGCGGATCTATGACCACGCACTGCTCTGCCTCACCCCGGACCGGACTGGACCACCAGAAGATCCAGAGAGTAGCAGGAAGGAGCAATTCCCTTGCCGCGTGCGGAAGTGGCCCATGGCAGAGGGCCTCTCTGCACTACGCTGTTATTGTGCTATTATTCCACTTTCAACATCCTGTGGAATTCTGGGATTTGTAGTTTACTGAGGCCAAAGAGCTCTCTGGCTGAGAATCCTAAAACTCCAAACCCCAGGATTCCATAGGATATTGAAAATGGAATAATAGCACTTTATCAGTGTAGTGCAGAAAGGCTCTAAGTTTGGATCAGAACTTGGACAAGTTACCTTTGTAGACTGGAACTCCAGAATTCCTCAGCCATGATCACTAAACTGGGAGTGTCTGTAAGTCATTCCCTTCCCCCTGTAATAGCTGGGAGACTCTGCTAGTGTCCCCCGCCACAAAGTCTGGATTCAACCCAGTGTTTGTAAACTTCCTCCAGGTAGATAGAAAGGAAGGAAGGAAGGAAGGAAGGAAGGAAGGAAGGAAGGGGGAAATTATTTAACTTTCCTTTTTAGAAAAAGAGCACAGTAGGTGCTAGCATTACATGCACTGTGCAGCTGAGCTCCCTTTCCTGTGCTTCTCAATATTTTAATCTCAGGTAGCCTGCTTAAGAGAATACCAGAGAATCTGAACAGATGGCAGTTTGCAGGCTGATCTCCCTAAGTGGCAGCAAAAGAACAAGCCATCAGGAGGGGGAAGATGCTTCCCCATGTCTTTAGGCTGAAAAAAAAGGAGTTTCACGTGCTTTGAGGAACTGCAGCTTACTAAATAAATCATTATAAGATTATAAAAATGTAGCAAGACTACAGACTTTTAAAACCATAAATGCAGCTTGATCTCCCCTGACAAGGTGGCATGTTTCCATCTAGTCACCAGAGATCTTCAGGTTCTCGCAGAAGGAAACCTGTCAGGGATGCAATATGCTAATTGCTTCAGGATGATTGAGGCAATTTGTCAGGAAACAAACTAGTTGAGATAAGAAGTAGAGCCTGAAACATGGTTTTTAGCAGATAACATGCTTGCATTAGTCATAACTTTTCAAAAACAATTACTATATTACTTTTTACTTGTTATTTACAAATACACCCACAGTTCAGTTCGGTCATCCTATAGCTGAAGCAGAGATAGCAGAAGGCAGATGGTTAATAAGTCTACCCTTTTTTCACATACTCAATTAGGAATGTAATTCTCCATTAATTTTCTTCTCAAAGCAGGTAATGAGTATTTTCAACAATTTTCTTCCCATTGTGAGAAAGTCTTTGAAATCACACAGTTTTCAAATCCTATTTGCAGTTGAGGATATATTCTGTGAAAAATCGGCACGTTGTTGATTGGCACAGAAAACAGATCGTTTTTGAGCAGGAAACAGCTTTTTCTGCACAGAAAACATTGTTTCATCTGCCTAAAATATTGTTTTCTACACAAATCAATCATATGTGGATTTTGTACAGAATTAAATCTGCAATTGCACTGCTTTCTGTGCAAGATATAGCTTTTTCTCCATAGAAAATATGTCTGCATGCACATGTTTTCTATGCAGAATATACTATTTTCTTGTGCAGAAAATGGTGCTTTCTGTGCAGAAAAATTCCCAACTTGAGAAGATTCTTTTCAGTTCAGAGTTTTTTTTGTCACAATCTCTCAGCATTCGAAAACAAATTGTTGAACCATTTTTCAAATGCTTTCAAGATATT
Organism: Iguana delicatissima; assembly: GCA_948472985.1. Classification (NCBI taxonomy): domain Eukaryota; kingdom Metazoa; phylum Chordata; class Lepidosauria; order Squamata; family Iguanidae; genus Iguana; species Iguana delicatissima. Next base: position 1,077,184 of record CAOKZL010000345.1, on the reverse strand, counting down.
ATTTCCATCCCAATTCCCAATGTCTCTACTCATAGAATCATAGAATCATAGAGTTGGAAGAGACCACAGGGGCCATCCAGTCCAACCCCCTGCTATGCAGGAACACACATCAAAGCACTCCCAACAGATGGCCATCCAGCCTCTGCTTAAAAACCTCCAAAGAAGCAGACTCCACCACACTCCAAGGCAGCCTATTCCACTGCTGGACAGCTCTGATGGTCAGGAAGTTCAAGTGGAATCTCCTTTCCTGCAGCTTGAATCCATTGCTCCTTGTCCTAGTCTCTGGAGCAGAAGAAAACAAGCCCACTCCCTCATCGACATGACATCCTTTCAAATATTTAAACATGGCTATCATGTCCCCTCTTAAACTTCTCTTCTGCAGATTAAACATACCCAGCTCCCTAAGCCACTCCTCATTTTGGCCGCCCTCCTCTGAACACATTCCAGCTTCTCAATATTCTTCATGAATTGAGGTGCCTAGAACTGGACACAATATTCCAGATGAGGTCTAACCAAAGCAGAATAGAGTTGTACCATTACTTCCCTTGATCTAGATACCATATGCCTATTGATGCAACCAAGAATCACGTTGGCTTTGTTGGCTGCCACATCACACTGCTGGCTCATGTTCAGCTTGTGATCTACTAAGACTCCTAGATCCCTTTCACACATACTCCTATCCAGCCACGCATCCCCCATCTTATATTTGTGCATTCCCTTTTTTCTGCCTAAATGTAGGACCTTACATTTCTCTCTGTTGAATTTCATTTTGTTAGCTTTGGCCCAGCTCTCCAATCTGTCAAGGTTATTTTGAAATTTGATCCTGTCCTCTGGGGTATTAGCAACCCCTCCCAATTTGGTGTCATCTGCAAATTTGATCAGCATGCCCTCTACTCCTTCATCCAAATCACTGATGAAGATGTTGAACAGCACTAGTCCCAGAACAGAACCCTGTGGCACCCCACTAGTCACTTCTCTCCAGGATGAAAAGCAGTCATTGGTGAGCACCCTTTGGGTTCAGATGGTCAACCAATTACAAATCCACTTAACAGTAGCCCTGCCCAGCCCACACTTTACTAGCTTCTTTACAAGAATGTCATGGGGAACTTTGTCAAAGGCCTTAGTGAAATCGAGATATGCTACGTCTACAGCATTGCTCGCATCTATCAAGTACCCTATCGTAAAAAGAGATAAAATTAGTCTGGCATAACTTATTTATGAGAAATCCATGTTGACTTTTAGTGATTACGGCATTGCTTTTTAAGTAATTACAAACTGACTGTTTAACGATCTGCTCTGGGATCTTTCCTGGTATTGATATCAGGCTGACCAGGGGATAATTATTTGGGTACTGTTTTTTTCCCTTCTTGAAGATGGGGATGACATTTGCCCTCCTCCAGTCTGCTGGGACTTTTCCTGTTCTCCATGAGTTCTCAAAGATTATTGCGAGTGGTTCAGAAATTACTCCAGCCAGTTCTTTTAATATCCTTTGATGTAAATCATCTGGCCCTTGAGACTTGAATTCATCTAGTTTAGCCAGATATTCCTGTACTACTTCTCTACCTATTCTGTGCTGCATTTCCCCCTCTTCCTCACTTGCTCTCCACCCCCCAGGTTGAATACTTCTATCATTTTGGGAGAAAACTGAGGCAAAGAAGGTATTGAGTAGTTCTGCCTTCTCTCTTCCCCCTGTTAGTAATTGGCCATCTTCTCTGAGTGGCGACCCTATCATTTCCTTGTTTTTCATTTTGCTGTGGACATATCTAAAAAAGCTCTTTTTATTGTTTTTGATGTCTCTGGCAAGCCTGAGTTCATTCTGTGTTTTAGCTTTTCTTACCTCCTCCCTACATATCCTGGCTATTTGCTTGAATTCCTCTTTAGTGGTTTCACCATTCTTCATTTCCTGTACATGTTTCTTTTAATACTTAGCTCAGCCGAGAGTTCTTTCATCAACCATTCTGGTTTCTTTAGACACCTGCTATTTTTCCTCCTTATTCGCACAGTTTTCAATTGTACCTTCAGTATCTCACTTTTAACAAACTCTCATCCATTATGAACTCCTTTCTCTTTCAGTATTCTTGACCATGGGATTTCGGCAAGTAATTCCCTAAGTTTACAGAAATCAGCTTTCTTAGAGTCTAGGATGCGTGTCTGGCTACACTTGGCTTCTCCTTCCCACTGAATGACAAATTCCAAAAGAACATGGTCACTCCCCTGTAAGGATCCCACCATCTCCACCTCATTAACAAGGTCATCTCTGTTGGTCAGGATAAGATCTAAAGTAGTTGATCCCCTTGTCACCTCTTCCACCTTCTGGACCATGAAATTGTCTGCAAGGCAAGCGAGGAACCTGTTGGACCTTGCACTCTTGGCAGAGTTTGACTGCCAACAAATATCAGGATAGTTGAAATCTCCCATTACTACTGCATCTCTCCTTTTTAAATGTGTGGTCATCTGCTGCAGGAAGGCCTCATCCAAGTCCTCAAGCTGGCCCAGAGACCTGTAGCAAACCCCCACAATCACATTCCTATCATTTCTCGCTCCCTTAATTCTTACCCAGATGCTTTCGACTTGGCTTCCTGGATTTAAGTCATGGATCTCTTCACAGATAAGAATATCCTTGAAATATAAGGCTACTCCTCCTCCTTTCTTGTTTGGTCTATTTCTGTGAAATTCCTATTCCTACATTCCAACCATAAGACCCATCCCACCATATTTCAGTGATGCCTATTAAATCATATTTATTTTGTTGTATTAAGAGTTCGAGTTTATCTTACTTATTTCCCATGCTCTGTGTATTAGTGTAGAGACACTTAAGACCATGTGCCCTTCCTGGAAGTCCTGTACTAAAGTTACTTTTTCTCCCTCTGTTGGTGTCTAGTACTACTTGGCCTGCTCTATCTATATCATTTGGGTTATTTATCCCAGCACTCACTGAATCCTTGTCCTGAATAATACTGTCTCCCTCCCCAGTCAAACTCAGTTTAAAGACCTTCTGATCTGTTTTGCGAGACTGTTAGCAAAAATGTTCCGGCTGACGGTTGTGAGGTGCAGGCCATCCTTTACCAGAAGATCAACTTCGAGGAAATGGAGACCTTGATCTAAAAACCCAAATCACTCCTGGTGGCACCATCTTCCGAGCTAGTTGTTGACCTCCACTGTTCTTCTCTCCCTTCGTGGGCCATGTCCTTCCACAGGGAGGAGAGATGAAATGACAACTTGCACACCAAGGTCCTTCAGCTTCCTGCCCATGAGCTCGTAATCCTTTTTGATGCAGTGAAAGCTGCACCTCGCAGTGCCATTGGTTCCAATGTGAACCAAAAGGAGGGGATTACGGCCAGTGGGCTTGACCAGTCTTGTTAGCCTCTCCATTACATCATTGATTTTGGCCCCAGAGAGACAGCACACCTCGCAACTGGTCTTATCCAGGGTACAAATGGTTAGTTCTGTTCCTCTCAGCAAGGAGTCCCCAACCACAAGAACTCATCTGCTCTGAGGCTTGTCAGCACTTACTTGATGAGCAGATTGTCTCTCAGCCACCTGAACATTTTGTTCAAGCTGAGATTGTTGGTCCTGCTGCTGTTGGATTTCATTCTGCTGGTGTTGGGGTTCCTGTTGCTAATGTTGGATTTCTTCTTGGTGATGTTCCATTACCTCATCCTGCTGTTCCACTTCGTCATTAATAAGGTCAAAAACTTGGAAGCAATTCTGTAGTTCGAGAGTCTCTGTTTCGTACCTTGTCTTTCTCTCTTGCCAGAGTGCTCTAATAAGGCACCTAGTGATTCAAAGTCAAAATGCCCTCCAAAAGTGAGATCTCCAACAAAATATTACTGTGTGAATTGGCTCTCTGCTGAGGATTCCAACCCTTCCATTCTCCCCCTCTCCCATCACACATACACACAGTGGGCCATTCATTTTTTCCTCCAATCGTCAGAGGGACGATTCCAAGTTTTTTTACCCCACTAAATATTTTTGTACTTCTACAACCCTTTATATTCCCCAGGACTGCTGATACCTCTCTTGTGGGTAGGTGGTGCCATTTCAATGGCACAAGGGCTCGGGTTTTTTGAGGTCTCTATCAATATTTGTTATGGCCCATCATACTTCACTGGGGAGCATGGGCTTTTGTTTATCCCTATGGATGGTTGCATCTATGTAACATAATCAGAGGTACTATCATATCCTAGGAGACTAATCCAAAACATGTTTGATAAGGAGTACAGGAAGTGATTTCAAACAAGTTTCTCCAGAATAAATGATTCTGAGGGTTATGACATTAAAGAAGCGGGTAATACAGCAATAGATCTTTGGTTTCATAATATTTATAATCTATTTTAAGTAATGGGAGAAAACGGCTCCCTCCTCACACTTTTTTTCACTTTTACTGCGTGAGATAGAGAGAAATAAAATGGGGGGGGGTCACTTACCATGCTACAGTAACTGCATAATTCAGAACGATGAGATTTGCAAAGTGAATTTTACACTTTTCTTAACACCTGTGTTTGAAGCTTTTAAACTTCCTGGAAATCCTGCAAGAATGATAAAGAGCAGCACTTTGCAGATTTGGCTTATTTCCTAAACAGTCACAGAAATGGCGGAGATTATGGTTCCTTTTTCATTGCTGAACATACCACTTTTCTCCAAACTCTGACACCCACCTCATTCTGGCCAGCAGTTATAAATGAAAATAGATTTTACATTTAAAGGATTCCATTAAGTGCTTCAAAGAAGCTATATTTCTGATTAATTTCAGTTTTCTCTGGTATTGATATGGATATTATACATCAAGACATGAAAAGTATTCTGGAACGTTCAGAAAACCATAGGACATTGATTTTTGTGCATTGTGCATTTATATACTTTTCTAGTACAAAGGTCTTCCTAGATGTTTTTACTTGCCAGAGAAGTTAATTTCTGCTTTCTAATTTCTATCCATCACTCAGAAGCAGGGAAACAGTTCAGTCTCAATATATGTCTCATTTATTCTTTTAAAATGGATTCACTTAGAGCTCTATTCATTATTATTTTTTTGTAGAAATAAAATATGAATAAAAATAAAGAAAGCTAATTGCTCTCCATATATATACTGTAGTGGCATATAATGGAAGTGAATCATATCTGTATAACCATTGCTGAACACTAGTTCTACAGTAGGGCCTGCTATAAGAATAAGTTTGAAAGTAAAGGATAAAGACAATTAATTCCTTTATCTTGCCATTTTTATTTATCTGTCTAAAACCAGTGTTTCTTTCTGTAGCCCCGCAGCCGCTTCCAAAGCAGTAGTTTTCACCAAAATAGAAATAGCAATAGCAGTTCCATTTCTATACTGCTTATCAACCAAGTGCTCTCTAAGCTGTTTACAATGTGTTAGCTAATAGCACCCAACCAGCTGGGTACTCATTTCACCAACCTGCAGAAGGATGGAAAGCTGAGTCAACCTGGAGCCTGGCAGGATCTAACTCAGAACCTTGTGGCTGCAGTACTGGCATTTAACCACTGTGCCACCAGGACTCATAGTTGTATTCCAAACCTCAAAAGATCATGACTGGCAATTTACATGTTCGATTTTTTAACTAAAACAAAAACAAAAACAAAAACACCACATTTTAAAATAGTATAGTATATATTTCTGTGTGAAATACACATTTCATTCATGGTTTAGTCCAGGAACAAGAATTGGAAATACAGTGCTGGACTCATAAATCAAAGGCAGGGTAACAGTTTATAAACACCAGTAGTCCCGGATAACAAGATAAAGTGGAATTGTTGTTGAAATAGACAGAAAATCGGACTTCAGGATCCCAGAACACCAGTATGGGCAATATGAATCTCTCAACACCCAGAGCCTTTCCACACTTCACTGTTATAGTGCTATTATTCCACTTCCAACATCCTGTGGAATCCTGGGGTTTGCACTTGGGAGAGGGCTTTTAGAATTCTCAGCCAGAGAGCTCTTTGGCTTCAGTAAACTACAAATCCCAGAGTGCCACAGGATGTTGAAAGTGGAATAATAGCATTATAACAGTGTAGTGTGGAAAGGCCTCCAGTCTAAGGTGCAAACCTCCTACAAGGAAGTGCTCTCATAATCTCAAATGTCCCCACGGTTTGAGTTAAGAGAAACACAGACGTGTGCCAGATTTTTAAGATTCCAAGAGTGAAGTGGCTCCACCAGAATCCTATGCATGTGATCAAATGGCTAGGAGTGGAGTTAGACTCAGAGAATTCCCAGGAAAAGGCAGACTTGTAACTAAATTAAGAAGGTGAATAACAAAAAGGAATAGATATAAACAGCAAGAGTACAACAAGCAGTAATGACAAAGGTATAGCTAACCTAACTCTGCATATTAAATTGAACTCACTAAGATCCAGGACCACAAGAAGAAAGCTCACCCAAAATTCAAAGTATGGCATTTGAGTAGAGCAAGCAGAATACCAAGGCATCAGGCAAGGGACAAAAGTTTCCTTTATACCCGTATTCTAATGAGTAGGTCAACAGCCCCAGAACCTACTATAGTATACTATTAGTTTTCATGGAAGCACTTTTTTTTTTCGCAAAAAGGTTTCCAACCAGTGAGGCTGACAGTGACTTTGGCCTTGGAGGTGCAGAAGATAATGAGGCCTGAATCCTCAGGCTGTCTTAGGAACTGAGAAGAGCTAGCAAATCATATAAACTGGGGTTTTGTGACAGTTCACTTACTTTTTTTATGTGCAGTCTTGATTATTTTCTTTTCAACTTGTTGTATTTCAGCATGTTGAGAGGTGAGTTTTCAAGCTCCTGCTGAAAATCATCCATTAATGCTCCTCTTTCTGGCTATGATTCAGTAACTGGTTTCTGTGTGAATGCTTCATTCCGTTTCATTGCAAGAATGTTTGAATAATGGTGTGAGTGTGGTGTGGTTGTCCCCCTCACTACCTTGGGGATTCCTAAGGAAATGTCTGGCAGAGAGACCTCAGACCACTTCCAGTACTTGAACAGGGAAGATAAGGTTTCCCAAAAGAATAGCCATGTTTTCATATTCAGTATTCTTGAAATCCTATTTATTTATTTATTTATTTATTGCCGGCCCTTCCCGAAACTGCAAACCCCAGGATTCCAGAGGATGTTGAAAGTGGAATCATCGCGCTATAACAGGCTAGTGCGGAAATGGCCCTAGTAACACTTGGAAATTATTATTCAAATACCTCTATTGCATGGGGGTGTTTTTCAAAGACCTCCTTCTGTTTTCCTGCAGTCCTACACACGACATTGCTACCATAGTGATATTTTTTAAAAAATTAACTGTTATTATTAAAAAATAAATTAAGGTAGAAGTGTAATGGCATTGTGACATCATGCCATAATAGTGTCATTAGTGCTTACTTTTAAAAATAAATAAAGGAAAATTAATCACAGTGCAGGAAACAGGACAAGCAGAGAAGGATCAGTAAAAATAGTCACTCATTAAGAAGTAACCTATAGCAGGATTCCATGAGTACCAAAAAAAGGTTATGATATGTGGCAGTGAATATTGTTTCCCAAGGTTCCAGCTTTCAGTTGGTTTCTTTTAAAATCATCAAACTTCTAGTTCTGAAGATTGTGAAAATCAGAGCTTAGAAACATCTTAAGGGTAACATTACCTGTAAAGTTATAGGTAAGAAGAATTACCTGTAAAAGGAACATACTGAAAAGCATACCAGCATTCCTTTTGCAAAATAACATGGCAACTGGTAAGATTATTCCATTGTATTTCTATAATGTCATTTTTTTATTAGTTGTTTTGGAGGACTTTGGCTATATGAGGCTATATGAGGCCATATTTGTATTGTATGTTTTTTAAAAATAAAGAAAAGTAAATTAAAAGTAATGTGTTAATGAAAAATTACTTATCTGCCATTGACTAACTAAAGAGTAAACTTTTTTTTAATGTTCCAGGTGTTTGTGAAGGCGTTCTTAAAGGAAGACAATGTCTCCAAAAGTAGCTGTACTCCTTTTAGGATTACATTCTCTGGAGAATCCCAAACTCTGAAATTTCAAGACCCAAATCTGGGACCTGAGGTAGGCCATTTCCACCCTACACTGTTAAAGGGCCTTTCTGCACTTCACTGTTGTACTGCTATTATTCCACTTTTGACATCCTGTGGAATTCTGGGGTTTGTAGTTTACTGAGGCCAACAGAACTCTCTGGCTAAGAATTCTAAAGTCCCCTCCCTAAACTGCAAACCCTAGGATTCCACAGGGTGTTGAAAGTGGAATAATAGCACTATAACGGTGTAGTGTGGAAATCGCCATAGTGCTATTACTCCACTTTCAACACCTTATGGAATCCTGGGGGGGGGCCTTAAGAATTCTCAGCCAGAGAGTTCTTTGGCCTCAGTAAACTCCAAACCCCAGAATTCCACAGGATGTTGAAAGTGGAATAATAGCACTATTAACAGTGCAGAGCAGATATGGCCATAATCCCTGGTGACACCATAGAAAGTGGGCCCTGGAGAGGTCCATAAACGTGATAGAGTGACTCAGAGTGTGTCATTCAAAAACAGACAAACCTACCAACTCTGACATGGAAAATTTACCACTCCTTCAGTCATTTAGGGTAGGCTGAGGAAAATGGGACCAGAACCGGGGAAGTTATCAATAAAATGGGGAGGGGGTGACATAGCAACAGTTCCAAGTTCCATATTCAGTGACTCATGGGGCAGCAAATACAGTATTTCTTTAAGTTGATCACCTCCTCCCACAGAGCCCTCTTACCACAGTTCAAGAACCAGTGTGAGAATCTTTGAGTAGATGGCCGTATGGAATCCCTGGAAAGTTTGCTGCTCCAAAGCAGCATGTAGACAGTGGAAGCCAGCAGCACACCATTTCAATAAAAAAAGAAAAGAAAAGAACTTTGCCCAAATTAGCACTCTCACACTGAGGTCCTAGAGAGATGAGCCAGGCCCTGAGTTCTGGAAGCCTTGCTTCTTCAAAGTGTTTGGATTTCAAATAACTGGCCAGGCTAATCATAAGAAGTCTCACAAGTACCCATTTCTTCCGTTATTGCTCCAATAATTATGGCTGCTGCTGAGCAGCCCAGTCCTTTTGTATTCAGTGTAGGCATTTGCTAGGGGAGTTAACAGGCAGCTGGGGATGTAATTACAAGATTGGCATGAGCACAAAACAATATTTGCACATGGAAAATTGCAGATGCAATTGAATTGTACGAAACTTGTTTCAATAGACACAGCTTTGTCCTGTATCTTTATGACTGTTGCTGTTTATACCTTTTCCTGCAGATCCATATTCCAATTAATTAACCATGGGGGAGTATCAGCTCCTTGTTGCCTCCCCTACAAACGGAGCAGAAGGAATGATTCCATTTCTTTCTCTTACCCCAACACAGACTCTTCTTTGTCATGTTAACAAGCACATGTATTTCCATTTGCCTTGTTAATTATCATGCTGGTATTTACACATCAGTGTCTTATTCATTCCTCATAGCATAATTTTATTCACTGTTGTTGTTTGCCCTCAGGTTATGGTGATCCTAAAGTGGGATTTTCTTGCCAAGATTTGTTCAGACAAGGTTTACCAGTGCCTTCCTCAAAGGTGAGAGAGTATGATTTGCTCAAGGTCACCGAATGGATTTCCATGGCTAAGTAGGGATTCGAACCCTGGGCCCTTTCCTCAGCTTACCTTTTTTTGGCGCTGGGGTGCGGGGATTGCACAAGCAGCCTCCAGTGAGAGTCTCTCACATCCCCGCTGCTTCAGCTCTGCATGAGCTGCCTGCTCCTGAGCAGGCAACACGAGAGCCCTGCCTCATCCTTCCGCAGTGCAGCCTGGGAGTTTCCCAGGCTGCGCTGGGGCAGGAAGCACGACTGTCATGGCTCCGAAGGCTCCACGCTTATGGCAAGTGCCCCTGGAGGAATGCACGATTGCGCACCATTTTCAGCTGAAAGCTGAAAATGAAAAGTATGCGAGCAGCCCCTGCCCGACCCTGGAGCATCGCGCAATTGTGAGTGCGTTGTGCAGATCGCTCCTCACAATCACGTGACGCTCCAGGTGCCCTTTTGCACGGCAAATGCCATGCAAAAGAGGGCCTTGGTCTCCAGAGTTGAAGCCTCACATTCAAATCACTATACTATGCCCATTTCTGAGACTAAGGCCATTTCCACTCTACACTGTTATGGTGCTGTTATTCCAGTTTCAACATCCTGTGGAATTCTGGGGTTTGTAATTTACTGAGGCCAAAGAGCTATCTGGCTGAGAACTCTAAATGCCTCTCCCTAAACTGCAAACCTCAGGATTCCATAGGGTATTGAAAGTGGAATAATAGCACTATAACAGTGTAGGGGAAATGGCCTATGTTGGCTCTCTTATTTACTGTTCTAACATTGAAAGATGTTTGGTTATGAGGCCAATGGAAAACGGCATTCTAAAATGCTCCAGCCCTGTTGATGGGTTTTTGTTTGATCTTTCCAGTTGTGAGGAGGTGGCTGTCTGGACCTGCTCAGAGCTATTCACTGACAGTTCAATTGCTGCAGAACTAAGTTCCAGTAAGGGAAAGACTGATTTCTGTTTCTCCCCATTAATACTCTCCTACAAATCTCTATTCATCATCTTGTCTGCTGGTAGAAAACAGTTTGCTTCTTTCTCCTGGATTCCAGAACAGACTGGACTTGGAGCCAAGACATGGGTTCCCTTGCGAGGAAATTCATGTGCAGCTTAGGCCTGAGGATACCAATTTCCTGTTCAAAGCCAAGATGTGGCACCTGCACGGTGCACACTTGAACAGGCCATTCTCTGTCTGTAACAGCTTTTCTATGCACAGTCATTTGCAGCCACATTGACTTTTTGATTCCATGATAAAATTAGTCGTAGGGCGCTTGGCACATTGTCTGAAGCACACCATATGTTGCGCTTCAGACAAAGATGGTTGCTGGGATATCCGGAAACTTTGTGGGTCAGCTATAAAAACAAGACTGAGAAGGATAATGGGAGAGCTCCACAAAACTGACAGCATGTTTGTACATAAAACCCTCATTAAGGAAAGGAATGTAACCATGTTTGAGAATCAATAATGCCACAAGCGCAGGTGGTTTAAAATACAAAAAGAGAGGTTAGCATGCATTGAATTCAGTTTTAGTACAAGATACAGTCCTTGAACGTGCAGTCTGTAAAGGGGAGATTTGGCTTGGGGGTTTTCCGTATGCAGAAGCCTGTTCCTCAAACCTCTATTGTACAATAATAAATGCACAGCTTCACTATTGAGAGATAAAAGGCCCTGTCACACTACACAATTATAGTACTATGATTCCACTCACACTGCCCAGGCTCCATTGTGTAGAAACCTGAGGTAGGTAGTTTAAGGAAGCATTAGAAACTCTCTGGCTAGGAATTCTAAGTACCCCTTCTTAAATGACAAACCCCAGGATTCCATAGATGTTGCCATGGCAATTAAAGTGGAATTATAGTGCTGAATTAAGTTGTATGAAAGGATCAGTTCAGAAGTAAATACGGTAGACCCTCCATATGTGCAGAGGTTGGATTCCCCACAAATGGCAAAAAAACAAAAAACAAAAAAACAGGAATGGTTGTTTCCCGTATTATTAAATGTCAGTGATGTCAGCACAAACACTTCAGCATGTTCACATTTGCACTGCCGAGATTTTACGTATAGGCATGATGCTCCACAGTTGCTGGAAATCACAGATCTGAAGGTCACAGATCCAGAGGGTCCACTGTATCTAATTTTGCAATGAAGTGTTTTCAGGTTAGGTGTGCTTCTTTGATAAATACATGTGGAGAAACAAAAGCTTGAGGTTTATTATACAGATGTGGTTATTTAATAAATCTGGTCACAGAAGTCAATACATTTGTGAGTTGCCTTTAGATAATTATGTGAACTACTTTGCTTCTCAAATTTTGTAATCAAACAATCTGGCTACATTCTGGGCTGTTCTACTGTTATTGATGTTGTTATTGTTATTCTGACGATTGAAATGGATGATGGAAGGATTAAACATCCCCTGTGGTCCTAATTTTAAAAAGAATTCCATGTAATATATGAAGAAAAGGCAAGCATGTGATTGCAAGTGACACCCTTCATGTCATGCTTAGTTAGGCTAGGAGGACTCCCTGGAACAAGCCACTCACTCCTTAGGCTCTGAGTTGGCCCTGGACATCTTCATCCAAATCCCATCCAAACAGTACCCCAGTCATCATGGACTGCTTATTCAAATAATCCAAAGTACAGTGTTTGTACAGAGACAATCGCTGCTTTTTATCAGGAAGGGCAGCTTCTATAAACTAGGTTGGTACCTGTTACAGACATAACTACAAATATTAGCTAAGATAGCTGTGATTATTTCTCTTACTGTTGTTGTTGTTGTTATTGTTGTTGTTGTTTGATTTCAAGTCAAGTACAAAAGTGAACCTATCATGGGGTTTTCTTGACAAGATTTTTTCCAAAAGAGTTTTCCTTTTTCTGAGGCTGAGGCCCTTTCTGCACCTTATCTTCATCCCAGTAGCATCTGTTGGCAATGGTGGCAGCGGCACTCCCCTCTGCACTGGCTGCCTCCAGGATCCAGGAAGCATGATGGTCATACCTCTTCCTGCCACAGTGTGGCCAGGTACTGTCCCAGGCTATGTTGGAGCAGGAAGTGCAACTATTGCACTTCCAGGGCCTCCACAAGGCAAGTATGTGTGGGCACGCAGTGGGAGGGTGGTGTGATTGCCAGTCACTGATGGGGAAAACCCCTCAATGATTTGCAGCACAATTGTGCCAGCTGGGGATGGGAGAAGGATGGGAGCTGGACAATGTCATGCATATATGTTGTCTGAATCCTGTCCTTCTCCTGTCCCCAGTGCAGGTTGGGTGCATCAAGAAGAAAGGGCCTGAGACAGTCTGACTTACCCAAGGTCACCCAGTGGGTTTCCATGGCTAAGCTGTGGTTCACACACTCAAACCACTGCACCATTCTGATTCTCTTTCATCATAGGTGTCATAAATCTGATTATCAATGGTTAAACACAAGAGGCTGAATCTAACAGTCAATGTAATGTGGCCTTCTCATAGATTGCCTCAAAGCACTTGCAACAATGTCTACTTATTCCTCCTTATTAGAGAGGGAAGACAATTGCTGTGAAGGTTTGCTAGCCTAAGGCCACCCAATGAGTTCCTGGTTGAGATGGGAGTAGCAGCTTTTTGCTCCCACTCATAGTAATGATTCACTAACATATGCTGCTACTGATCTGCTTGGCCATTACTGGACACAGTGCATTGGAGAAGGCAGACTTTGATCTGATCCACCAGGACTTCCAATGTTCCACTCTCTGGCTCAGTGCTAAAAATAAGAAGCACAAGCTTCTATGCAGATGTGCAATCAAGTCTCAAGGGAACTTTGCTTGCTGGTCCTGTAGAACCTCAGCTGCTGTTCCTCTCTATTTTTATGTTCAAGTCCTTCCATAAACAAATATCTAAGAATGACAGCTTTATACCCTAAAGGAAAAGAGAAACCTAAGTGTCAGGAAACCAGTTTGAGTAAACAAAGCAAACCTTTCACCTTGATGTAATTGCATCTCATTGACAATTCATTATAGATCTAAAAGTGTTTGATTGCTATTGAAACTTCTTTTAACAACATGTTTTCAGAATTATCTAAGCTCAATTGTGCCCTCTTAGGTTTAATTGGGCCTCAAGGGAAAAATTTAGTCACATAAATTAAATATGAAACGTCAGTATGTAAAGGTTAATTATTAAATTTTAATGGGTTTCACATTCCTATTAAAAGATTGAAACTATTTTTTTTTTAAAAAAAAGCATAAAACTTTAGGAGTGGGATGAAATCTACTGATATGCACCTGAAGAAGTTTCACTGCGTACCAGTTAGCTGTGGACCATTAATGGAGGTTTCTCAAAGAAAGAATTACACGTGATGCTAAGTACAGAATCAATCATTTGTACTGGTTTTTCTCCCTGATCCCCCCTCCAATAACATTTAGGTGGAAAATGCTCTATCAAATAGAATCCACAGATTTTGTTCAGAAAATAAATAAATAATCAAAAAGAACTAAGATGGCCACTTTCAATCACTGCCATGACTTTTAACTCCCACTAGTTCAGTGTAGCGTTTAGCCCCTTCTTACCAAAAACTAGAGATGGAAAGAATGTTCAAAAATATATATTTTTTAAATGTTGAAAAGTATGGTTTTTGAGGTGTTGAGAAACGCTGACAAGAAGAATCCTGGACTAATGAAAATCTTTGTAGTTTGAGCCTTTTTTCTGCACACAATTTGAATGTGGCTGTTTTGTACACGTAACAGTATGATTTGTACAGAAAATGATGTTTATACAGACATGTTATTTCCTGCATAGAAAATGCAGGTTCTTGAAACTGCTATAATTGGAGTTTTATCCTGTGCAAAATTTCAACCGGTGATTTGAACAGAAAACAGCATTTCTGTTCAGTAACAATATTTTCTGTGCAGAAGATAATATGTCAATGCAGAAACATTATTTTCTGTGCAAAATAACCATGTGTGTGGAAAAAATTCAAAGAGTGATTATGCCCTAAACTTCCTGTATGGATATCTCCAATAGAAGCCTTTCACCAAGATGAGCTTAAAATACAGAGATGGTGGACTTATAAAGAATTGGTAAAAGTTGAAGATAGTACACTTATGTTTAAGAAAAGAGAGGAACTTGTAATCTCACTGGTAAACCCTGTCCTGAGGTCTACAATTTTGATATTAAAATATGATTCCATGTGCCTGAGAGGTCACCCGGATCGACACATAGGCAGCAATGGTCAAACAATCGAAAACCAGGTCAGGCCAGTAAAATGCCCAGTCACATAGCCCCAGGAGACCTCAAACGGTGCAAACCCACAGTAAACAGAGGGTCCGCAGCCACTGAGGAGCCAACTTGAGGGGATTAGCATCTTTTCCGCAAGTTGAGCAAAATCCTATCAGGCAAGGACCATTCACATGAAGTTACACCACAACCTAATGCAGCTGAAGATCCTGAGACTTTGGCAACACCTTGTGATCTCATCATGCAAAGGAAGTTGCCATCGTGGAGCTTCTTTTCCATTGCAACACCTATTGTTCTCCCCGGGAAAGGATTAGCCCTCCAGGTACTTTTCCCCTTACAAATAGTCCCAGTTTTTGAGCAGTTCTTTGGATCACTCCCGGACATCCCAGCAGACCGTTTCTCCGTCCATTGAGTAATCCCCTCAGCCCTCTCCGTGCTGAGCTCTACTTCTTCATTGTCTTTACCAGACCAAGGACTTCAGGAAAAGATGCAATATTACCCCAGCTACAACCCCTTCAATATTCCCCTATCCAGTTTCCTGTCTTTTGCTTCTTAATAGGTCTTGAGTGAGTGTGTGAGTGAGTGTGTTGATGCGTGAGACTCTCATTCAATAAAATCATTTTATTAGACATCTTCGTTTGGTTTTCGGCTTGGCCTGGCCCCGTAAAAACTGGGTAAAAAGATCCCACTAGGTTACCCTGCCTCTCGCATTGCTATTGCTCGTGCTCTGGCTAGTTTCCATTCCCCATCACGTGGAGCACATTGAGGAGTCCCCCAAGGGACCCCAGAAATCAGGGTAGCAAACTGTTGCAAGAGGAGTTTGATTGTGCATGGTTCTTATATGCCCGTTTGCTCTCTAGATTTAATCAGGATTGTAGGGAAGGGAAGATAAACAATGAAAAAACAGATTTAGATGTTATTTTGGATGGAGAAGATAAACAGTTAACTTCAGAATTTTATAAACTATTACTAAAATGAGATCTTGAGCAGGAGGTGATTAAAAATACAATGGTTAGATGGGCTCAGAATGTTAGGCATTCAATTGAATTACAAAACTGGGAACAAACATGGAAAAATTTGAACTTTACAAGATGTCAAACATTTAAAGAAAATTATTATAAAATGTTCAATAGATGCTGTTTAACACCAGTAAAACTTGCAAAGATTTATAAAGGAAATAATGATAAATGTTGGAAATGTAAGGCTGAAATTCCTTGTAAGGCTGACATTCTTTCACTGTTGGTGGGACTGTAAAAAAGCCAAAACATTGGAAAAACTTCCATATAGAAATCTCGAAAGTGTTAAATACAAATTTCCCAATGTTACCTCAATGTTACTTGCTAAACATTGTTGAGCTAATCGAAAGATATATTTGGAAGCAAAATAGAAAAATCTTTTTATATTTGATAACCAAAGCCAGATTATTATTTGCCAGAGAATGGAAAAAAGAGAAAGTGCCAAAAATAGATGAATGGTTGTATGGGATATATGATTTGATGCAAATAGATAAACTTACTATATTGTTGAAAGATAAATCTCTGAACAGATACCAAGAGGAATGGGGAGATGCCTGTAATTGCCTAGAAAAGAAATGGGGAGCTCTGTCAGTAATCACTCTGAGAGATTATGGATAGCTATCACTTTCGAGTCTGGATCATAGACTCTATTCTATTTCACTTTACTTTATTCATTTAATATTGGCATTGGGGATATTCATCAAGGAGAAATTGAGAATTATATGTAACTTTTGTACTTCTGGTATTCTATTACTCTATTAGGTGGTATTGGCTTCTTTGTATATCATGTGTTTTTATTTTATGTTTTTTCCTTTTTGTTAGTGTAAGTAATCCGAGAATGAATGAATAAATTAAATAAATAAATAGATAGATAGATAGATAGATAAATAAATAACAAAAAACAAAGTAACCATGTATGAAATTTGCACAGAATAAGTCCAGAATTGGGAATAGGTTTCAAAAACTGTAATTTTCAAATACTTTCTCACAGCAGGAAGAAAACTGCTAAATTACTCATTGCTTTCTTTGAGAAGAAACTTAGTGAAGAGCTGGATCCCTAATTAAAACAGTGGCAAGGCAGTGCCTACAGCCTTGCTCTTATATATTAATCTATCTTTAGTTTGGCACTCTGACAAAATGTGATATCCAAAATATTCGTACAATCTATGGTGGCATGTTTTAGAAAAGCAAATTCCTTTCCAACAGGTCTTTTGTATATGAAGCCATTATTAAATAACTGGCCTTCTCTTGTCACTGGGATAATTGTATTGTGAAGTTATTGCTCTTGCCTTTCAGTTAACATGATTTCCAACTCAGTATGAATGTAAGTTAATTCAGCTGGTTGGGGAAATGAGTATCCTGATTATTGAAAACATTTCTAGAAAAATGATGCTGCTTAGCTTTATGATCAGCATTATAAATCTGCAGCAAATCTCAGCATTAGCCAGCCTACTTTATATTGTAAGCTTAATGAAAGCATGGCCTTCAGTGCTTTAGTGTCCAGCTTAAGTTCAGCATCTTGGCCACACCTGAGTTCCAGGTTTGTCTCAAAGATACAGGTCAAGACATGGGTTTTTAAAAGTATATCTAAACAATGAGTTATTAAATCTGACAAAGAGGACATTGTTATCACACTTCCCTACGTACCTGCTAAAATAGTTCAGTATTATAATCCTTTCTTTATCATCTTTTCAATTTTCATTTCAAAATAGATAACTTACAATAGGTTAATTTGTAGAATGTCTTCTAGATGCCTCCAAATTACTTTACAAAGAGTGAGAGAATTCAGAATCTAAGCAATCTCTAGGCCTAGGTGTAGAAATATTTTGTATCTATATTAAGCAGAGTGAAACCAGGCTGGTGTGTTATGAGCTGGTGGTAGGAACAGGAGTAGTTACTCTGGATGTTCTTGTAAGGATAGAAAAGAAAGCTTAAGTTTATTGTTCCAGGAAATCCATCTTAGGATAGGAAAGAAGGTTGACAAAAGAAGTTGACCTATACTTAAAAGAGCCACTGAAAGCTGGCTGTCATGTGTGGGTGTAAGCTAGCTGCCATTGTTGGAGTTAGATTCCCATGGGTGCTACTTTCTAGACAAAGGGAGCAAACAGTACAAGTAACCTCTTGAAGAAAGAGATATTTATCCCCTTCAGGTAAGAAGGAAGCAAAAAGCTAGAGTGCATAGAAACCAAATAATGAAACTGTCATCAACATGGCTATCCAATCACCTGCACAGTATCACTATGCCAGCACTTAAACTAGCATTTTGATAATACAGCTACCTACGACCTAGTTATAATTGCTTCATTATGAATTCAGTGCTCAGGTCACAATGTGCCAGTCATGTGTTCAAGTGTGTTCTTCATTCATTTCAGGAGTATCACATGGTGGGCTATACCATCATTTCCCCCCCTCATTTATCTTGCTATAGTCCTCAAGATGCCCTTGCAGAATCTTAAAGAAGTTATACCTGAAGGCCTAAATTGTTTATGAAATTGCCTTTTGTACTACAGTAGAGCCCATAATTTATGACATAGGAGGTCGCACAGCATCAGTCACTGATGTAGCTAACCACCTTTCTTCTCTTCTCTCAACCACTGATTAAGTGTTTATTATGAATAAGCCTGGCCAAAACCATTTCCATAAAATTTACAGCCATTAGAAAACCTGGGATGATGAAACGCCTTACAGTTAATAGACACTTCTGCATTTGTTGAGCTTCATTTTAAGAAACTCTCCCTATTTGACTGAATGCTACGAGCATCAGTCAAATGGTTTCTCAGATGAAGTTAATAGTTGTTTCTAAATGAAATGCTACATTTAGAGCAAACTGACTTCTGCTCACTTCCAGCTGAGTTTATTAAAGATCAGGTGAATTATGGATTTCAAATAGATATTCTACAATACAGTGCATCATGCATTTTACATCATTGTAATTGCAGTGGATAACTCTGACTTTACATCTGGTTTTCTTTCTCATAACAATTTGTAAGATAAGACAAATGAGTTGTATATATGTTGAACAGAGTTTTGGTTGCAGCCACATAGTCATGACTGCATTGCATATATAATGTTGATTAGCTTTATATCCAAGGAACTCAAGGAGGCGTGCTGCAGAGGTTATTTAAAGCAGGTCCAGGCCTAGGTGTCTTTGGCTTTAGCCCAGATTGCTGCATCATGTTCCTGTGTATAACATACTGGTCTATGTGACAATAACAGAAATATAAGAATTGATTTTAATGGGCCTTTTGGTTATGTCCATTATCAGACAACATTACCTGCTGTTCTTGAGGCTTAACCTTAAATAGCTAGCAAAGCTGGCTAGTGAGCAACTTGGGTCAGAGCTAAAGGAGTCATCTGAGCAACTGGTTTACAAATGTGTGCTGAAGAATTAAGCACAGTCCTGCTTTCTCTGGTTATTCAATGTCAAAGGCATGTTTAATTTAAATTATGCTCTGGCTTTCTCCCAACATGGGAACTAAGGCAACTCACAACATAGATTAAAACAAAATATAAATACAAAAAAATATAAAATATAATTTATAAAATCTGAAATCACTGTTAATAGTAAAGATAGAAAGATCTCTAAATCATGGAGCTTATATTTTCAGATGCTAAAAGTGATTCTCATCACCTTGATCTGGAAAAAAGAGCAATGATGCTTTATACCATACTCAGCTTGAGCACTATCATACATATATTTGGAGCCGGAGAACTTTGTAGGATCAGCTCATACCGGCATTGAAAACTGTTTGGAAAAAATAGACCAGGATTGGGAAACTTGGCCCTCCAGATCTTTGGGAATTGTAGTCATTTGCAAATAGTGCAGAGAACTGATGCTCACTCTTTGGCAGATGCCTTGAAATTTATTACAGCAGTGTTCTAGAATCTCTTGTGATTGTCCATAGAATTTTGAGTATAATCTCAGGTGCATTTTTTGAAATTTGGACTTAAAGCAAGCTACTTTAAAAACTTGAATACTAACTAAAAAACCTTCTAAATATATTTCAAATGATTACTGCCTGCAGAACTATTGTGGCAGCAGATTCCTAATCTGTCTGTAAAATGTTTTAATGTCCTGAACTGCATGTACTCTATAATGCTAGAAAAACAGACTTCAAAGCATATTCCTATGTCAGCAAGCTTGGAGGTAAGTCCCAGTATGTTTAATGGGGTTTATACCAATTTCAATTCTGTCTAAGCAATTACTTGGGTATAATCCCATTGAATTCAGTGAGATATATTCTTGGGCAGGCACACACTGGGCTGTGCTATTAGACCATTAAAATTAGCTGTACACTGGAGACTGAATTAAGCCTTGATTTGCTCCTGGTGAGGAATAGTTAAAATTAATGTGCACTGTCTTTCCACAAACCATGTTTAAAATTTTCATTTCTAGAAGAAAATATTTTTGTAGCAGAAGGAAAAACTTGAACAGACTGATAGTTGCATTTAATTTTTCTTGCCCATCTTGTCTGGAAGGAAATAGTTATACACCCATCCGTCCTATTTATAAAAAGAAACCTAATTTTAAAATGTTTATCCTAGGTTTTCAACAGATTCACTGTACAGTAAGTCCTGCTGATTTGGTTTAGTAATTAAACTTATTGATGTCTTGAATTGATTTGGCAAATGGATTTTTTTTCAGTTTGACCTTCTCAGCCTGCTTTTTCATGTGTGAATCATACAAATGGTTTACTTCATGCATTATTCCCAAGGAACTTAGAGAAGTCTCTGTGCAAGATATTCTATGCCCAGCATTTTGAATCATGAATGAACTTGCAAGTAATATAAAGAAGCTCCCAAAAACTAATGCAATATCAGATACATTTAAAAACAAAGAAACTTTTAGTCCCAATCTAGCAGGTTAGATTGAGCACCAAAAACTTTGATGAACACAGGGAGCTTCATATGTGAAGAGACATCATTGTTAACTTCCATGCTGGAAATGTTCCAAGGACTTTGGAATCATCTATAATAGCTGTGCTGATTTTTATTTTTTTTATTTTTTGTCCTGTAAATGGGGAGACTCAAACATTCACAATACTCACACACATTTCTTTAAAATGCTGCCCACCAACTATTCTCAGCTACTTTTTCTTTCAGTCTCACAAAAACAAAACAGGGGTTTCCTCCTTAGAACATCTGAGATAATTAGAAATCTGGTAGCCCAGATGATAATGTGACATTATGATGCCAATTTGAATATATGATGGCAATCAGGTATGAATATAGGAGATTGTGATAGCAAATCAGAGTGTAGCTAGGAAGCATTTCGTCACTCTGAATTGGCTTTTTAAAAATGCCACATTACTGAACAGGTTTCCTGCTCACATTCTGAATATACACTTCACCCAAAAACAAAATGGAAGGATACATTCAGTGATGAATTAGCTTTCTAACCTTTCTACACTGTGGCTCAGCTCTAGCAGTAGCTCTTACTGGCTTGTGCAATATGCTCTGAGTTCTAAACATTTTGTGTATAGTCACAGCAATCTTATAAAAGAAGAAATTGAAGTTTCTCTTCCATGGCTGGAGAATGAAAGCAGAATGCTCTGCTGAAATATACTGCTGATAAGATCTTGGATAAACAGAAATATTAACTCAGGTTGACTCATCCATGGAGCTAATCACAGTCTCATCCATGCAGCTAATTCACAAGACAAAAAAGAAAGTTGATCATATCTTCAACAGAAATACTTGACTTTGTTGGGGAGAAGGAAAAGGAGTTTTTTTAATATACTTTGTTACTGAGCAAATTACATGTGTGGGTACCTGCAGAATACTTGTGTAACAGATAGTTACATGTATGTAGATGGAACAGCCCTGAATACTAATCACTGCTTTGGAGTTACAGACTTCACATGTTTGTACTTCAGATTTCATTACGTATCAATTGCCTTTTTCTCCTTTTCCATCTTCCTGCTCCACCACCATCAGCATACTGCATATGGCCTATCAGAAAAATAAAGCAAGGCTTAGTTTTCTTTGTAAAAACATATTTAGAAACACAAATGTTTTCATAACATCTTGTGATGAGTGACCCAATGACATATGCTCTTCAGATATGGAGGTGAGAGAACTGCAGATTACAAAATGGAGGACTGTGATAATGGGGCTTCCCATTATCTAGGCTTATCAAAGGGAGACACTTCTCTCTTCAGGTAAACCAAGGGTTAATGAGATGTTAGGATAACATCAAGGGTCACAGGGTGAGAGTTGACCAACCAAAAGGAAAGGGTCAGCATCACAGGTCACAAGGTGAGAATTGACCAACCAAAAGGAAAGAGGCGGGCATCTTGGAGATGCTTCCAGATCCTTCCAAGGAGGAAAATAAAACTTCTGAGAGGCCATGTGGCCAGAGAGAGAGACACAGAGAGACACAGAGAGACACACAGAGAGAGAGGAGAGCGGGGCCAGTGGAGCTGGCAGCATGCCCTGTCTCCTGGACCCCCCCTCTCTCCTCCTTTAGACCATCTACGCCTATAACCTAATTGTGAGTAACTAGAAATAAGTAGTTAGTCGCGTTAGGGCTAATGTTGTTATTTTGGGAATTGGCTGATCTTAAGAATGTATCTGTGCTGTTATATCTGTTTTGTAAATTCTTGTAACTAAGTGTACCTGGGAGAGGGGGTCTTCCAAGTGTGATATTGTTTATTTGCATGCCTTGATTAAAACACTTTTATAAACCTCCGTTTCTCTCCATTTCCACGTCAGAGTTGGCACACGCTACATAGGACCTCTCACTCAGGGGAAGGGGGAGGTGGAAGTTCCTTACGCTTAGAGATTAGGCAGAGTCCCTCCTGTTCTGTCTAAGTAATTCTTAATTCGGGGGTGGGGGTGGTAGCATACTTGAGAGAGTTGGGGAGATTGCCATTCGTTCCATGCATGGAAGTCAGCTTTGGAAGGCTGGCAAGAACCCTAGTAAAACACTGGGAGGAAATTTCCAGTTTTGCAAAGGTGGAAGTCCACTAAGAGACTGGAAATAAACTTACAGTGTCACAAGGACAAACAAAATCAGGCCATTTCTGCACTAAACTGCTCTAGTGCTATTATTCCACTTTCAACATTCTAGGGAATCCTACGATTTGCAGTTTAGGGAGGGGCTGAAGGCCTGCAAACCCCAGGATTCCATAGGATGTTGAAAGCGGAATAATAGCACTAGAACAGTCTAATGTGGAAATGGCCTCAGACTACCTACAAACTGATGCAGGAAGAGAAAAGTGCAAACTAGTGACTACTGAGTAAAGGCCTGATAAGGCTACAACCTCTAACAGTTTCCAGCTGAATTACATGTCAAAATATTATTTTATCCATATTATTGAGGTATACTGCTGCATTCCTGTGTTTCAGCATCATGCTAGACTAGATCTTGTTTATATACATGGTTTAGACACAAAGATAAAGGACAATGAACACCCCAAGTCTCTGTTGTGTGAAACTCTTTGATATTAAGGTACCATCAGCTGCAGAATATGAATTCTTCCATCTTTCTATTGTGTCCATGAATGTGAACCACATCTGGACAAGGTCTTGTTTATCAAGGACTTTATTTTTAATGAAGATGTCATCCTGTGGGCAGGGAGTCAGTATAGAATTTATACTCAGAAACAGAAGCTAATGAAAAAAGCAATATGCCTCCCAACCTTGTCCCACACTATAAAGCTTCCTGAGGGAATTTGACTTGTAAACATTACAATGCATCAGGAATTAAATACCCAGCACGCTGCCAACACTTTGCATTTCAGAATGCTTTTGGCTGATACATCACCTTCACTAAGGTGAGGAGAGGAATCACTAGACTACAATTCAAAATAACTACAGGAGGTTTTTTTCCCTAAACAGCTAGGTGATTATATATGTTTTTTCTCCATACACCTTTCCCTGCTGTGAGCCCTTGGTGTATATAAATGTGCCTAAATGTGCAAGATTCAAATAATATTAATATTCATTCTACTCTTTGGGTTGTTGTCATTACTCAAGTGACTAGCAAGCTGCGTAAATAACATTCAACCACATAACCAAATATCAAAACATAATTACAAAGCAGATGGGCATTTCTAAGTACATTGTGCTATAACCAACACTGAAGGGCCCTTCAGTTATATTCTGAAATCTAGGATCAGCTATGCATAGAAATTGTTTAAAATTCCAAAATAGGCTCATTGGAAAATATGTTGCTAGTAATTCAGTTGCTAACTTACATATAAGAAAATAACCTGTTATGTGCTTCATCAGTCTGAGTTTGTCCTACAAGCTCTGGTCTCAGTAATACTAATAACAAAAGGAAAAACGTAGGTCACTGTATACTAGATCAGAGAACTGGTACATGTGGCTCAGTATATGTTGTAATTTTTTTCACTTGTTTGCTTTCTTGTTTGCTGAAAAGTTTGTTTTTTAATGGATATGGCTTTCAAAGCAATGTACAATACAGCAATAAAATAAAGCAACAAGAAAAGAAAAGCACTCTTTAGAACAAACCAAAACAATATTAAAACCTGTAAAAGTCCTGGCCAAACAGTACAATTTTTACTGCCTGTCTAAAACTCAGTGGGGATGGAGCCAACACAGTCTCCCTTAAAAGAAAGTTCCTTAACTACAAAAGCTGCTACAGAAAAGAAAACTCTGTCATGTATCCAGCAAATTTGTCTGTCCTGGTGGTGGAACAATACAAGATTGCCATTGGTGAAGATTGCAGGCTGATACAAAAAAAGGTGATTCTTCAGATGTCCTGGTCTCAAGCTGAGAAACAGGACTTTGAACTGGATTTGGAGTTGTTCCAAAATGGATAATTTCTAAAATCAAGTCAAGCCATCCCATTTAACAGAATGAGGCGTTTATCTCAGGCAGCAGCATGAAAAGTACTGTACCCTTTCCTCCTGGAGGACACTCCAGTTCTACCACTCTGAAGATCCTTTCTGGTTCTGTTTGTCACAATCAAGTAGTGACCACCATTGCTTTTTAGAACTGATGAGGTTCCGTTGGTTAGGTTACCCTAACAGAATACCTGTGCTGCACAGTAGGAGAAGGGCTAGGGGCAGCAATGGGGAGGGAATAGTGGTAAGTGATGAAGGGGACAGCACTTCTTCCACCTCAGACAGTGGAAGAGCTTGGACAGCTCCTCTCTAAAACACAGACAATGCATGCCCATACAGTGGCTGCATTTTTGCCTTCTCCGTCATTAAAAGGCTGACGACAAAAGAGAAGCAACACCATAAAGAAGTGGCCTTCAAACGTTGAGCTCCTTTTCTGTGTACCTTCACAAGGAGAAGAGGACATCAAGGAGACCCTGTGGCCTCTGGAAAAAAATTACTCAGACACAGTAAGATTAGTTTCTCAGTAAAGCATTGGCAATAGTAACAATATTTGAAATTTCAGGCAATACTCTTAAGAAAGAAATACTAAGCTATACTCAAGAAGAAAACACTATAGTTAGTGAAAACAATTAGGTCGGGATAGAAAAGTGCAGCCCAACTATTTTGTGCCCTTCAGGAGTTCCCCAAAGCCAACTGACCCCCACCTCAATTTTTTTAAAACAGCCTGGTTTTTTTGTTTGTTTGGTTGTTTTTGATGGCCTATTTTTCAATCAGAAATCCTGGACAATTTTTCCATTAAAATGCCTCAAATTCTACAAAAAGTAGTCACGTGGGTCCCCCTCCCCCTACTACACTCCTGGACACCCCCAAACATGCAAAAGCCATTTTGTAGTCTAAAAGCAAATATGGAAACAGTGTTATGTCACTTCCATTTGCACAAAGAGTGGCCTGCCAAGAAGCAGCCTGCCAGGAGTGGGGGAAGAAACGGCTGGTTTACAGTTGCCCGCTATGTGCTCTGTGGTTATAAATGGTCCTTGGCTTAGAAAAGAAACGCTATTGGAGTCAAGATTGTTAATGATTACCTATCTAAACTGTGTGCTCAAGGCAGCATAATTTCTGCACAGGAATCTGTATCACTCTTAGATTTTGCCAGTGATCTATTAAAGAAAAAGCAGAGGAATAAATGGAAGAAAAGGCTGTTTAAGTAGTTTTCAACAGGCAAAACCATCCTAAATCATTAGCATTTTCACTTTATTTATCCATTCTAGAAGATACATTTCATTCTTTCCTCTTACAAACAAAAGCCAGATAAAGGCCTAAAGGCCAGCATCCATTATTGCAGTTACAGATTCATATTCTAGAGTTATGGATCCATAACTGCTCCATAGTCATACTGTAAAACTATGTACAGTGGGCCCTCAGGATCCACTAGGGTTTGGTTCCAGGACTCACAGTGGATATCAAAATTCGTGGATGCTCCCATTATGTACAATGGTGTACAAAAATGGTGTCCCTTACATAAAATGGCAAAATGAAAGTTGTTTTTTAGATTTTTTAAAACTATTTTCAAGCCATTGTTGGTTGAATCTGTGGATACAGAATCCACAGATATGGAAGGCCAACTGTAAATGCCACCTCAGTTCACCTTAAGGGCCAGCAGCTGGATTGGGCGAAGCAGGTCTGTTCAGTGTCCTATTCGGACACAAGGAGAAGGAAGTTTCTGCCTCTTACCACCAGGGAGTGAGGCTGTGACAATCAGAAGGAAGACTTCTGTTGCAAGTCTTTGTTCCATCTGCACTCGCTCATGGGAGAGGTGGAAACGTCACTTCCTTGCCATCCCAATTGGGAGATGAACGGCTGCTGGTTTTAAGATGCAGGTGTGTGAACCAGGAGACATTGCTTAGTTATGCAGGTGTAACTGATGTAGAATATCAACCAATCAAAAGCAATTTTTAAAGAGGAGAAAAGTCAGCGTACGAGACTTCCCTGGGGCTTAGCACATGGGAAGAGACAGAACATGGAATCATGAGTTTGCTCCTTTATGAGAGTCAGTTTGATGAGGCCACTGCTGAGATCCCAAACACCAGTGTAGAATCTGGGTTTAGCCTTTGTTGAGCCCTGACATTGGCGATGCTCAGCTTTTCACTATACAGCAAGAGGGAAAACAAATGAGCAAAGTAGGTTTCTTAGTTCCTCTGGATAGTAATCAATGGCCATGTAAGCCCCCCGAAAAAGATGCCTCCCTGGGTGGCAGGGAGAAAGTCCTGTTTCTCTGTGCCTTGTGGTTATGGTCTTCCCCCACAACAGCTCTTGAAGGTTACATTCTAGAGATTTTCTGGCCCTGCCTGACATTATCATTGTAGGTAAGTCATGTGGGCTGCCATTGAGCTACAACCCCTACATATCCTCCATTTGTTCTGATTTGGCAAGGACAATTCCAATTAATCTGCCCTCCCACTTTTTCAGTTGCTTTTAAAATGTCGCATTTTCTCTCTCCTTCTCCCACTTTCCCCCTTTGTCCCTGGCTTCCTTCCACTGATGCAAACTGAGTTCAGAGTGGAAAAGTAGTTTGCAGCCCATTAACTCGGGAGAGGAGACGGGGTTTGGAATCTTATCCTTCCCAACAGAGCTAGGCAAAATTAAAGTACTACAGTATCTTCCAGCTTGTTTGTTCTCCCTCATTAATAAAAGTTGCCTTCTTGGCCATGCTGTGATATTGCTTGGTGACATCAGTTTTCATCTGTGAAATGTTGGAAGCTACGTCTTTATATAACATACACAACAGACAGACCATTTGTATTGTGATACTCGATTTCAATCCAACTTTATCTTCTCAATACATTTAAATTACTTTGAAAGTAAATTAAGTGTCATGGCTTCCCCTGAAAACATTCTGGGAAGTGGAGATACATACGGGCACTAAGGCCCTTTCGTCATCCTACCTTTTCTCGGTGCTCAGGTGAGGTGCTTGCGCGAGCAGCCTCTTGTGAGAGGCCCTTGTGTCCAGGTTTCTTCAGCTCCACACGAGCTTCCTGCTCGTGCAAGAGCCCCGCCTCTTCCTTTTGCAGTGCAATCTAGGACCTTCCCAGGCTGCACTGAGACAGGAAGCGTGACCGGCCCGGCTCCCATGGCTCCACATGCAAGGTAAGTGTGTGCGGGGCCTGAGAGCAATGCGTGACCGTGCACCATTTTCAGCTTAAAGCCAAAAATGAAAAAGTGTGCAAGAGGTGCCTGCCAGGCCCTGAAGCGTCACGCAAATGCCATGCGAAAAGGGCTTGTCTTGTCCAAAGAGTGATGTAAGCAAGGGGCTGTTTCCACTTTCCAAGCTCAGGGAACCAAAAAGACTACCCAGAGATTGGTAGATGATGTGTTGGCATGTTCATGGTGCAGTCCCCTGAGGCTGACCATGTTCACCACAGCCTCCTTTCTTCCTTATTTTCTTGAGAATATGTTTTTGTTCATGCATCATTATCCTTTTCTATGACAAAATAGTGCTTATGTGCCAAATACATGCATTTAATAGGAGGCTAGGAGAAGCGAATTCCATTTTCCTCCTGTAGTCATGATGCAAAATACATGATGATAAAATGCAATACTGCACATACTTTAAGTATTTCTTTTTTAATCAGAGCTCAAAAATTGATTGTCTTGTTTTGCTCTGACATGTCAAGAGTACAAAATGGGTTGTATGGTACAGAAGGTGGGATCTAGGTAGAATGAGAAGAGAAACATAAAACCAGAATCCTGTGTGGGAGTTACATCTTCATAAGGGGATTTACATAATGCAGAAATTAGAATTGGTCATTTGTATTATGTTCTTATCCAGTAGAGGTCTGCTGTTACCTTACTACCTAGCAGAGCCTGCAATAAGCCCAATGTGCATTGCATCCCAGTGTGCACCAGGCATCCTTGCCAGTGTCCTGATGCACATCTTCACAATTCACTAAAAAGGTTTTGTAGTACCTCTGCTACTTAGCTAAGTATATGCAAAGTTACGCTAAATAAAAGGTGATATAGGATGCCGGCAGTCATTTCTGTGTTTCACAGCTGAAGTAATAAACATGGCCATAAAGAGCAGGAGTGGGAATTGTGTGGCCTTCTAGATGTTGTTGGACCACAACTTCTAGTATTCTTCATCATTGTCTACACTGTGTAGGGAATTTCAATATCTGGAGCACTGTGTGACTACCACCCCTTATCTGGAGAGAATCACTCCACGAGGTGATTAACTTCTGGATCTAAAATTGCCTAGGTGCACTACTGGGCATGGATTAATTAACACCTCTGTGAGCGGCAACCACTAAGACCCCCCTCCCAGCAATCCTGACCTTCACATAAGTCTGAATTAGATGTATATGAGTCTGAAATGCCCATTCAGTGCTGTTCTTGTTGTTGTTGTTGTTGCTGCTGTTGTTGCTGTGTGCCTTCAAGTTGTTTCCAACCCACATTGACCCTAAGGTGAACCTATCATGGGGTTTTCTGGGTCTGAGATGCACCTAAGGTCACCTGGTAGTTTCCATGGCTGAGCAAGAAATCACTGCTTCTTCCCTTTCAATAGGCATGTAATGAAGCCTACCTGACTCAAAAGAAAGAAAAAACTTCAAGGGATTTAAATGTGGTCTTGTATTCTAAATAAAATCATTGACTGTAAAATAGAAATATAATGATTCTATTATGTATGCTTATATCCTTCTTGGGATACCTTGAGATCATTGACTTTGACTATTCCCATCTTAACATCCAATTAACGTACCTTAAAGGCTTTTATTATAAACCAAGGTAAAGTTAGAATAATTATCTTTGTACCCATTACCAAGGGCATGTTTATATTCATACGCCTTTTGTGGTGGGGAGATTATCTGAAAATAGCACTGCACAGGAGACTTTATGCGATTCATTAATGCTGTGTGCATTTCCTTTTGAATTTATTAAGGAATTATCAGCATAACCATATGGAATTAATTTTCTTAAAGAGACTTAGATACAAGCAAGAGATTCATAATGATAATATAGTACGGCCTTTATCCTCCTGTTGGACTTAAGGGACTGAACAGCAGGAAGTATCCTAGCAAAGCTCACGGAACAGAGAAAGAGACACACAAGGAGTCTCACATCAGTGAAAGAAGGATCTCTCCAGAATTCACCTCCTCATTTCTCATCCTCCTCATCTAATAATTTCTTGCTTTACAGAGAGAATTAAAATCCATTTTGATTCTAACCCAATAACACCCAGAATTCAATATGGGAAATATGCTTGAATAAACACAAAAGTTACAGTACTGGGTGGTGAATCCCAGCCCAATCCCTCCAGTCCTCAGTAACCAGGAAGCAGCCAATGCATTCATGAGGAGGCTGTTCCCAATGACTTGGGAAGCAGCTGACCGTCATTTCTATTCCCTCTCAGGAAGTGATCTCCAGTGCGACAGGCATAAGCAGGATTCTCTCAATGCTGGAGATCACTCGCATGAAGGGAGTCAGCCAGCTGCTTCCCAACCAACAGGGAAATAGGCCCCTATTAATCGCAGCAGCTGCTGCCCAGTAAGAAGGGACTGGAGGACTTTCACAGTCCCTACAAAGCCCCTAAACTTAATGCTACATAGGGATCATGAACACATAACAGTCACGAGTGCATTACTCTAAGTTATGTATTCATAACTGCCATAGAGGACTCTAGCCATTATCTCTGGATATATCTTTTAAAACAAGATTTCTTCCCCCAGAAATAGCCTAATACTTTTAAGCTTGGAAATATTTGTATGACTTTTTTTATGGGGTGTTAAAAGAGGAGACACTGTGTGTATTTTGTTGTGTGCCTTCAAATCACTTCCAACTTATGGCAACCTTAAGGTGACATGGGGTTTCTTGGAAAGATTCATTCAGAGGGTGTTTGCCCTTGCCTTCCTCTGAGACTCAGAGAGTGTAATTTACCCAAGGTGACCCAGTGAGTTTCCATGGTCGAGTGGGAATTCAAACCCTGGTCTCCAGAGTTGTAACTCAGTGCTCAAACCACAACACCATGCTGGCTCTCTGTACAGGCATTACTACATATAAATAAGGCATAAATTAAATGGAAGAAAATGTTATAGATAAATATTTATCTCCTATTAGCTTATATGTTAAATTGAAATCCAAAGAAAACAATACAGTAAGATGAATAAAATTACTGCATACAAAACATGACCTTCTATAGAGTTCCAACACAGTTTGATAATTGAGTTGTAGGGTCTTCAAAAAGGTGCTTGCTTCTTCAAATCTTATGAATGTCAAATTGGAGTTATAAGGGATTATATTATTACAGATTTTTTTCTATGTGAATCTATGCCATCATCATCATCATCATCATCATCATCATCATCATCGTAACTTGGTAGCAGAAAAAAAGAATAGTGGCAGCAGTCCAACATCATTCAGCATAGCGTAAATACCCACATGTGGAGATGCACTACAGTAGCACTATGCAATCTCCATGCAGAAATGCAACACATGCAGTACATCATGTTGTGCAATGTACAGTGCACAATGTGCAGTTATGATGGGCAATGAGCAACTGCAATGGGCAATGTCCAACTCCACAATGTGCAATGCACAACAGTAAAAACTGCAACATACAACATTGCTTTTTGCACAGCTCTCCTACTGCTGCTGGCAGCACAAAACATCTGCTGTGTTGTGGTGAATAATTCACCCTGCATCCATACCACAACTTAGATGTGCATAAATCACTAACAGAATGCCAGCCACTGAGTATGAGAAAGACTGAGCTCTAAAGCAGATGAATAAACTCCAAATCTTTCTTAGGAAACTTGGGATGGGGCCACAGTTTCAGCCTTCAGTATCCAATCCATGTCCCTTCTCAACACTCAAAGCAGAAGAATGCTATTACGTGAAAGGCCTAAAACAGTTACTTAAAGGCTTAGAAGAATTAAAACATGTGCTTCTGGTATTATACAGACCATAATGTAGGCACCAGGTGAGCCTCTCTATGGCAGGCATTCCCCCCTTCTTTCTTTCTTTCTTTCTTTCTTTCTTTCTTTCTTTCTTTCTTTCTTTCTTTCTTTCTTTCTTTCTTTCTTTCTTCAGCCACCCTTCTTAACCTCATTTGACAGTGGTGCTGGGAGGTGGGCCCTACATGAAGCTCTTAGATTTCGTAGATATTAAGAGGAGAACACTGTGGGAATTTCAGCTTATATCTCACCACTGCCTACACCAAATGTGAGGTTCCCTACTTATATCCCACCTCTTGGACTGCAAAATGTGTGAGTTCTTACTCTTAACTCACCCAATGTGAAGGCTTCCATTGTTTTCTCTGCAATTAGTGTGAGGGTTTTTCTTGATCCCCATCTCTGCTACAGATAGAAATTCCTTGAATCCTTCTTGTGTGATACCAACTGTGGGGTCAATCTAAAGGACCTCAGCATTCACTTCAACACTCCATTCTCTCCTCCCACCCCACAATATCTCATACAGAATAAATCAAGCAACAATTTGATATACATCAAAAACACTAACCACAAACCATTCAGGGCATTAATGCTCCAGGCTAGGCTCATGAAAGACTTTTAAACTGGACCCATGGGAAAAAATGGCACCCTAAGCAAAGTGCTGGCATAATATGTTTATTTTGGCCAGTCCCAGTGAGTAGCTTTCATCCTGAACTAAATGATATTTCTGAATCATTCTCAAACTTAGTCCCAAATACAATGTATTGCAATAATCCAAAAAGGAGATTATCACACCATAAATAACACTATCAGAACTTTCTCTGTTGTGGTAAGGCCAGGGGAGAACCAGAGAAACTTAAGAGTTTTGCCCTTCTTCCTGATAAAAACTATTCCAGCCTTGTCTTCTTGTCTTGTCCTTGATCAAGGCCTTCACTAGCTGGAACCCATAAATCTAAATGTATTCCTCTGGCATACAGGGGTCATGTCACACACCTCTCAAATCATAAACAATGCTGATTAGGACGTACTTGTTTTTGTGGGTCACAAACTGTACAGTCTATTGCTGGACTGATACCATGAGGAAGGGTATTGGTTAAGTGGCAGGACATTCAATAGAGGCTTACAGATCGTATGGATGTGCATCCTTAGTGTTACTAGCTGTTCTTGAACAGTACCTAGACAAGAAGCAGACAATTGTGGATGTTCTTCAACTACTATTCCTATCATCCTTCGACTTTGGCCAGACTTCCAGGGGTATTGAGAAATGGAGTACAGAATTATCTGGAAGTACATAATTACCTCAGCCTTTATAGTAGCTTATGCACTATACAAAAGTGAAAATGTATGTATGTGTATATATGTGTGTGTGTGTGTGTGTGTGTGCGTGCAGCTATCTATCTATCTGGCCTAGACTCTTTGAAGGAAGGGTGGGTGGGGGTTAACAACACAAATATCTAAACAAATTTGGAGAGGAAAATGCAGTCTCAGGAAAAAAATGTTCTCAATAAAGTAAGTTAAATTGTTTTCTGGCCATTTAGTTTTTTATATATATATTAAAGATTCTCATAGAACATTATTCTGAGATTAGGACCGATTCATTAAATGGTAAGGAACTGCTAATCCAGATGTTTGTTCTTGCTTGTTCCTCCTTCAAAATCAGAGAGGCCAGGGGCAGTGGGATCACATCTGTGTTTGGGGCTTAGTAATAAAAACACTAAACTCGCCAAGAGAGCTGGGAAGCTAGGTAGCAGGGCTGTAATATATTTGCAGAAACCTTACTCAATTTAAGCTTCCTAAATCCTTGCCCACATACTATAGACAAAATGCCGTGCTCTGTAAAATGAAGGCAAGGTTACAATTTCAAGGTTATATTAATAAGGAAAACTTGTCATCCAGAGTTTGCCCTCCTAGCACCAAGTATATGGAAATGATATCTTTTTTTAGTCACTGTGAAAAGGAATAGGTTGGAGAAAAAGAGAATATATGAGGACTTCTCAAAAGTCACAGATAACGTTCTGCCTAAAGCTTATGTGTGATATATTAGATTGAATATGCAAATAGAATTTTAGATGCCTAAATACCAATTTGTAACCTTAGTGTTGTTGGTTTTGTTTTTGTTTTTTTATTTCATTTCGGATTACTACAATATCTTATATCTTCAGCCATTACATTATCTGAGTTGCCAAGAAAATCCCTCACTGGAAAAATTGTTTTTCGTTTTCTTCAACTCACAGAAAGAAATGTTTATAGAAAGAGTGCATGACATCAATGGTGATACATGGGTTAGCAGCACTACTTTGTCCCCTGAATGTGTGAAAATGGGTTGTGAGACTCCACCGAGCCAATATTCCCCCGCCCCCACATTTTTCCATTTCCCATTCTATAGGAGAAATATCTTTCACTTCTCAAATACTACTTTCTTGTGACCTTGTCTTATATTTCACCCAAGGGTCTTATGCAGGGCATATATTAGCAAATTAAAAGAAAAAGTTCTTGAATCCTTGCTATAATCTCTGAAATTCAGTGCAAACGCCTTGGGAGGGTGGAGGTCATGGAATTGGATTTGGAGTTAGGGTTTGATCTAGACGAAATCATAATTCCTATGAGGGGACAAGTGGGGGAGTCATTTCTACAGTTCTCTTCCCCCTAGATTCACTGAAATCCTTCAAAATCTCAGAAGAGTTGAAAGGATGTTTCATAATGGTGTGTAAAATGCACTTGGGAATGAAAATTGCTACCCTGTTAACCCAGCCCGTGGGAAGTATCTTTTAGGTCCTGTTTTCTTTTGACCTGAAGGGGGCTTATGGAAAGGCAGCTATATATAATATCTTGGGTCCTTCACACACTACAGAATTACTATAGCACTGTGATTCTTCTTTATCTGCAATGGTTGCATCCTATGAAATTGTGAGATTTGCAATTTAGGGAGGGACATTTAGGATTTTCAGCAAGGGAACTCCTCTGGTGCCTCTAACCAAACAAGAGACCTCAAAATTCCACATGATACAGCCACAAGAGTTAAAGTGGGATCACAGAGCTATAACTGTGTAGCATGAAAGAGTCCTCCTACTTTCTGGTCCTATCCTACCACTTAAGAACCACTCTAATTAAGTATTATCTTGAATCGCTAACTAAAGACCTATCCTAAGCCAAAGGCAGCGACAACAACTGCTATGGTAATCCTGTTCTCAAGAAAACATAATTCAGACTGTCCCCAAAGAAAATTAGTATTAAGTTTTACATGCAACAAATGAGCACAAGTTGAGGTCCAGCAGGCTGAAGGTAGTCCATCAGACATCTACTGTGACCTGACAATTGCTTGATAATATACTGTTTTTTACAATGGTAGACAGGCAACAAAGACACAAAAGATTCACTAGATTTCATGGTGAAATCCCCTAAACAGTTGATGCACTGAATTCTCTCCAGAATCCTTTATCAGAACTATAAAACATGTGACCCACTAAACCATGGGAAGAGAGTATGTGGCTCATGAGCCATATGAAACCTCTGACCCTTCTTTTGTTCCTTCCATCACAAAGAAAGATAATTCAAAGTACCCTCCTGCTCAGTTACCAGTCTTGGAGACATATGGGAGTGAAGCATTTACTGATAACCACAACCCTCCCTCTGCAATAAATAAATAAATAGCCCTAACAAACCTGGGAGTTGCATCCAAAAGTAGTTTCCAGTTGTGATTTTGGAGAGATTTTCACCAAATTTTTCTCCAGCTAATCCTGTTGCAGCACATAGGTGTTCTAGTCTTCAGAAGCCAGAAGACATTCTACCCAGCAATAGCAGTTATTTCTATACCGCCTATCAACTGGTGTTATCTAAGCGGTTTACAATGTATTTTAGCTAATTGCCCCCAACAAGCTGGGTACTCATTTTACCGACCTGCGAAGGGATGGAAGGCTGAGTCAACCTTGGAGCCTGGCAGGATTGAACTCACAACCTTGTGGTTGCAGTACTGGCATTTAACCACTGCGCCACCAGGGCTCCCAGGAATTGCAAGAAAACATATGTAGCTACCAAAGGTAATGCGCATTCAGCTTGGTATGTTAGGTCATAGGTTTTAGAGGGCTAATTTAATAGACAGTAGATGTTTTGGTTCCATGGCTTCAAAGCACTCACATCTCACTCTGGAATTCAGAAACTGTAGGCTAGCAGGTTATATACATTAAGCAACAGAAGTTTCTAGCTGAAGATTCTCACCGTGTCATGCTGAGTTGTTGCTGTTCTTGTTGTTGTTGTTGTTGTTTTAATAGCCAGTGTTGTGACATTCTTGATCAAGGACAAAATAAATGAGAAACAGAATTCTATCTCTTCCAATGAAATTGGAATGGAATTGCAACTGGCATAGTTTTGCTCCTCTAAAGTTATCACTCCCTGCATAAATGACTGTGTAAGGGCTATATGCTTGAGCTGCTAATTCTTTTTATTCTGAAGTAATCTCCTCAAATGGATAAAAATCAAACAGGCGGGGCTGGGGGGCAGGTGTCTTTGCTGCTGCAGATGTCACTGGCAAACAGATATTATCATGGCTGCTTTGGGGATGATGACCTGGTGGGAAATGAACTAGGTCTGATAAAGGTGGCGGCTGGTTATGTTCCATAATGAAAGCTGCATTTAAACTCAGGTGGAATTTCTATGCAAATCGAATCCATTCTGCAGGATTTAAATGGAGACATTTCAAACCTGTTTAGGAGAAATTCAGAGTGCATCATTATTCCTGCCATTCATTTCCATTCCTTGCTGAATATTGTTAGGGTTTATAATAGCATATTATCATGTAAAATGGGACACAATTGCCCTGCGCATTATCATTATGAAAGAAACCATATCTTGCAGCCTAGCTACTCAATATGTTTCTTTACAATGACAACATTGTTATTGTGGAATTCCTGTCTTAGTTGGGGGAATGGGGGATAGTTTGACCAAAAATACTTTCAAGCTCTTCTTGTTCTTTCTGAGACCAAAAGATTTCCACCCTCATTCAAATTATTGTATCAACAGATAGGGAAAAAAACCCCACAGCATTATGAAAGAATTTAGTTACAACAATGGCACAGCACCAGAGAAAAGCAGTGGGAAATCATAACCATAGCTTAGGAAATAGCTTGGATGGAGGAGAGTTTTAAAGATATCATGGGTGGCCTAACAGACAAATCATGGGTTGCTAGAGCAAATCAAGTCTGAACTCTCGCTAGCAGCCGAGATGACTAAACTGAGACTGTCATACTTTGGACATGAGAAGACATGGCTCACTAGAAAAGACAATAATATTTGTTAAAGCAGAAGGCAATAGGAAAAAAGGATATAGGTGGGTAGACTTAATCAAGGAAGCCACAGCCTTGAGTTTGCAAGACCTGAGTGGGGCTGTTGATAGCAGGGTGACTTGGAGGTCTCTAATTTATTGAGTTGCCATAAGTCAAAGTTGACTGAATAGCAATTAACCACAACAAAGCTTGGGACAGCTACCTATTTTTTGGTAGCTTTTTTGCTATTTTTTAGCCCACAGCTCTCAAAATCCCACATCTGTCAACATAGCTAACAGTGATTCTGATCATAACACACATATCTCTTTTTTCCATTTTACCAGAGCACTCTTGTGGGGATTTAGCACTTAATCCACCATTTTTCCTACATGTGTGAGGCCCTGCCTTAACTTCTGCTGCCACTAAATGTGAAGACTTCCACAAATCTCATGGTTACCACCAAAAGTGAAGGTTTTCCCTTGTCCCAGCCTCTACCACCAAGTAAGGACCTCCTCCTATCCTACTGCTGTGGCTTTCACTGTGGGGACCTCCTAGATGCCCTGAAAGTACACATGTAATTTATATGCACTTTATATCCCCTTCAGACATAACCCTTCCTGTTCACTGCTGCCACCATAGACACCTTATCTGAATCCAAGTTTTCCAATATATATACTTTCCAAACATAAAAAGTGTATAAATACAGAAATAATGTTTTATTGACAGAGACTGAACATAATCAAACAGCTTAATGGTTTAATACATTTAGAACACAATTCACACACTTTCATACACTTTAGTTAATTCAGATTCTTAAACACCTCTCATTACTTCCTAAACCTCACTAACTGACTCTCTTAAACGTTATCCTCACTTTACTCACGCCTTTCTTTTTTCTATAACTCTGACTATATCAACCATCCTCTACAGTTTTCATTCACCAACCTGATTCAATTCCTCTCAGGCATTCTATCAATCACCACTCACTCTCCACATTCCAGTCTCTCACCCCCTCCCAACAACTTCTTACCTTATTACCTCTAATATAAATGGTAAATTAAACAACGTTTTACACCAAAGTCCATGATGTCACACCTCCCCTTCAATGAACATCATCAGAAGAGCCATGCTGGTTCACTTCAGTCCAAAGTCATGTATTCCACCATCTTGTTCCCCAAAATAACCAGCTAGTTACTACCCATCCTTCCTTTTTTACTAATTCCAACCTTAGGTTAAAAGATTAATTCATCTTTTAATTAAAGTGATAGCTTAATTATATTTTTTACTTTGGTGTGATATGTACTTTTAGCTGCTTTCATTTTAATTTTTTTAAGCTGTCTTAACTCCAAACATTGAGGAAAAAGTGAGCAATAAATAAATAGACATATAAACAATAGTCAAAATTCAGCTAAAAGCAAAAAAGTATAGGTGGAAATGTCTGACCATAAAGAGCCCTTCCTGTGTGTTATATATATTTGATTCTCTATTCTCTCTTCAGTTATTCGTGTGTATGTCTGATCTGCTGGCCTACAACCACCCCAAAATCTTAAGAAATGTGCGCTTGTAGTGCCACAAAAAGTGAGCTGCTTGGGAAAATTCAAAGGGGGATCCTGTTCTTTTTCTAACACAAAGAGATCACTCAGCAATTCTACTTGTGTTGGTGGGACATCCATACTGTAATGAGTTCATTCCACTTCCTTGGTCTGAATAACCAGAGCACCATTAGAATTTAAACATAAGAAAGCTACAGCTGGTCATGCTTCTATCACTCCCTCAAATACACTATATCACCACACATCTTTGCCTCTTTACACCTTTTCTGTGACATTTGTAAACCCTGGCATTGTGATGTCTGTGGCTGAAACAGAAACCATTGCCACCCAGCTCTTACAATAGCATGATACACAAGGTTGGTTAATGAGGCTGAAGCACAAGTGCTTGTGCTCCATCGACATGGATTTAGTTACATTTCTTTTCATTTTGTTCTCTTACTGCACAAGAGGCCTTGTGCAAAATTCATTCAACAATGACCAGCAGACCAATCTTTCCTGAGCCAAGATTCACTTACTAGATGAGTGCCCATTCTCAGTGGAGCCAGGGTTAATTTTTAAAGGTTTTTCACTGAACAGAGTGTGGTCTAGGGCCCACACTGAGAAAAATTATCACTTAGTCACAGGGTGACTCAATCACCAGAATTAAAGATGGAGGACACTGTCTCTCTATATGTCACTGAAAGATTTATTATCTACAACACATTTTCTCCTGCTTTGTTCCATTTATATTTTAAGTTCTTGAAGTGATTTGGCAGATGGAAGAGGGTAGCACTTTCTTTTCAGTTCCATACCCTAATTAATTTGTGTCACAATGACTTTCCTAATGCTTAGTTAAAATCTTCAGGGGTCTTCTATTTAAAAAGTAACGTAATTGCTCGATTTTACATTGCTGGAGAAAAAGCAACCAACAGACCCTTTTTCTTCTATTCCTATTCTAATCTTCAGCTTGTTCTCACTTCTTACTTAAGTCATATCCATGAGCTGGATTCATCAGCTGCACAATGATATTTGCAACCCATGATATTCCCAAAAGCATGTCTGTGCAGCAATGAGCAACTGCCCAGGTTGATCTCTGTCACAGTACAGAGTAGAGCAACATGATCATGGGGTATTACTAATGTGAAGGTGACTGCATTACTTTCTGAACAATACCAGTTCAAGGTCAGGCAACGCCATCTCATTCGTTATTTAGGGCATGCTGGAAAAAGTGATTCCCCATTCTAGACACACTAGCACATGGGTGTCAAACTCAATTTCATCTTGGGCCACATCAGTGTTATGGTTGCCCTCAAAGGACTGGTTTATCTGTAATACTATATAAATTTATCTACTCTTTTATCATATTAAATAATTGCCTCTGCATTCAATTATTACTGGTTTTAGTAATAATGAGCTCTGAAACTAAGTCTAGGAAAAATAATGGCAAGCAGATATTCAAGTGTACAACTACTGTATAATTTATTGGCAATGCTCTGACAGCGAGAGTTGGACAGAGGAGCAGTCAGAAGTAGAAGTAGATAGTGAGTGCTGGCTGCTGGGTCTTTCTTCAGAATACCAGCAGCTGGGGGCCTGCAATGTGGGGATCAGGCTTGCCAGGCAGCGGGAGTGCCGCTGCTGCAGGATAGGTGTGAGGGCCACATGAAATGGCCTGGCGGGTAGATTTGGCCCGCGGACCTTGTGTTTGACACATGTGCACTACAATGACTCAGAACGGAGTGAAGGACTACCCAGAGTCAATGACAGATAGCCCGCCTGTCTGCCTGGTTTTGGAATCAGATGTATGCCTCATTTCATTTTCAAACTAGACATCTTTTTCTTTCTGCAATGGAGATGACAGTGGGGGTATATCTTGGATGCTTAGTACCTGCAGACCATGTGTACATTATGTGCTTAATCCGCTTCTTCTGTCTCATATATAGACCAGTGTAAGCTAGATGCTGAACCAGGCTGAGATTTTTCAAATCACTTGTTACCTGACATATTTAAATAGATATGCTTGGGATGGTCCATCCAATCTTGTGCTAGCAAAGTGTCTGTATTCTTTCACTGAGCTAGGATTAGTTTCCTGTGCTACTCATAGTGGGGTAAGGAGAAGGGGAAGGAGAGGGTAGAGATGATCTTTATACAACAGCAGGTATCCTAGGTGCTCTAAGCAGTGAACATCAGACCTTGAACAGCAGGGAATCCACCTTCTTGCTTTTGTGATGACCACTTTAGGGTGCATCCAGGCTGATTGAAACATCGCAGATTTTATTCCTATTCTTTCCAATTTTATACTGGGCTAAAATAAAGTGATCTGTGGAGCTGGTTCCAGTAGTTAATGAAAGTATTTTAGAATAAACAAAACAGGTATAGATCTCCAAAATAAAATCAGAACAGGAACAAAATCTGGGACTTTCAGGTCTTTGTAACCAATCTGGATGTGCCCTTAGGTATTTACTTTATGTGGCTATTTGGCTAAACTTTGGGAGAATCAAGAGTAGTGGCTTTCAGAATCCTTCAGATTCAATCCTTTTCCTTTCTTCCTTAATTTGCACAATGACTTAGAGTCTTTCCAAGCTGAATTAGAGTCCTTCCAGGCTGAAGGCAGGGACAGTTTCCCTTTCATTAGTTGTTGTTGTTGTTGTTATTGTTGTTGTTGTTGTTGTTATTTTGTAAAGAGGGGGAGAAGCAATGGGAAAGTACTTTAGAGTTACACAGGTAGAAGAGATTGAGTTGTGGGTCCACATACCACCCACAATAAAATTCCAAGGATGATTGCAGGATAACTGACTCCTCTGGAAGCACCTTTAAGATATAGAGCATCACCTGGATCTCACTATTATTTTGGTATAAGGAGACCACCTTGGCCTTCTGGCAGTTCCTCCCTTTGGTAAAGAGGTTGCTAGTGCACAGCAGTATATCTATGGCTGACATCTATCATGTCCCCTTGATAGTGCAGGTTAACATTAGGACACATGCATACAAAAACCGTGTCCTCATATCCATCTGCTCTGCTCACCCATAATGGCTATGACTTTGTTACTCCACTGGAAAACCCTATCCCAGGGTCTACAATTTTGATATTAAAATATGATTCCATGTGCCTGAGAGGTCACCTGGATCGACACATAGGCAGCAATGGTCGAAAGCTCAAAAACCAGGTCAGGCCAGTAAAATCCCCAGTCACGTAGCCCCAGGAGACCTCAAGCTGTGCAAACCCACAGTAAACAAAGGGTCCTCAGCCCCTGAGAAGCTGACTTGAGGAGATTAGCGTGTTTGCCCCGAGTTGAGCAAAATCCTATCAGGCAAGGACCATTTACATGAAGTCACACCACAACCCAAAGCAGCCGAAGATCCTGAGACTTTGGCAACACCTTGTAATCTCATCACACAAAGGAAGTTACCATTCTGGAGCTTCTTTCTCACTGCAATACCCATTGTTTTCCCTGGGAAAAGATTAACCCTCCAGGTACTTTTTCCCCTACAAATACTCCCAGTTTTTGAGCGGCTCTTTGAATCACTCCCAGTCATCCCAGCAGACCATTTCTCCGTCCGTTAAGTAATCCCCTCAGCCCTCTCCGTGCTGAGCTCTACTTATTCACTGTCTTTCCAGGACCAAGGACTTCAGAAAAAGGTGCAGTATTACCCCAGCTAAAATCCCTTCAATAATTCCCCTATCCAGTTTCCTCTCTTTTGTTTCTTAATAGGTCTTGAGTGAGTGAGTGTGTGAGTGATTGCATTGGTGCATGAGACTTTCATTCAATGAAATCATTTATTGGACATTTCTGTTTGATTTTTAGCTTGGCCTGACCCTGTAAAAACTGGGGAAAAAAACCCTGCTAGGTTACCCTGCCTCTCACATTGCTATTGCTCGTGCTCTGGCTAGTTTCCATTCCCCATCACGTGGAGCACATTGAGGTCCCCAAGGGACCCCAGAAATCAAGGTGACAAACTGTTGCAAGAGGGGTTTGATTGTGCATGGTTCTTATATGCCCATTTGCTCTCTAGATTTCATCAGGATTGTAGGGAAGGGAAGATAATGAAAAAACAGATTTAGATGTTATTTTGGATGGAAGAGATAAACAGTTAACTTCAAAATTTTATAAACTATTACTAAAATGGGATCTTGAGCAGGACATATTTTGTTGCTGATGGTGAAGAATAAGATTGTTGTTGCTGTATGCCTTCAAGTTGTTTCTGACTTATGGTGACCCAAAGGTGAACTTATCACAGGGCTTCCTGGAGGCTGACAGTGTGTGACACATCCAAGGTCACCCAATGGGTTTCTACAGCTTAGGGAATCAAACCCTGGTCTCCAGAGTGGTAGTCCAATGCTCAAACTACTACACCATGCTGGCTCAACAAGATTTTCCCCACCCCTTTTCTACTGGACTGGAAGTCGAAGCTTTTTGTAATACTAACAATGGAACAGCATCCCCCACTTCACTTAACACAGCAGGCGTAAGGATATAGAAGTCAAGAGAATAAGCATACCTCCCTATTCTTCTGTGACACTTTGCTATTTCCTCCCAGCATCTGCCACCTGAGACAACAACCACAAGCTATGCAATGGAAGGGCTGGCCCTGTTCCTATCCCTGGGGAAGCATGTCAGGCCTGCTATGCAAAACCTCATGCTCTTTAAGGGTGCAATGGAGATTAGGTATAATTTTGTCCTGTAGTAGGATTTCTCACCCTAAAATAGGAAAGAGAGGGACAAAATAATGCAACTCATTTCTATCACTTTTGCACTGATTCATTTTTCATTGTTGGTAAATAGTACTTATCCCCAAATAACTTTCCATGAAATGTTATTCCAGCTATACAGAATAACATCATATATGGATTTGTGGTACAGCACTACCCAACAGGAACTCTCCATATAATGGGTATGATAACTCCAGTGATGTCAATTTTATTCTGTGTAACAGAAGCAAACCTAGGCAAGTTTCTCTCCATGTTACTGTGTAAATTTGAAAATTACAAACTGCACCTAAGGGTATCACACAACATATGCCTGCATCTGTGCTGAAAAACCTATTTTGCAAAAGTCCAGGAATGTCATCTTGCAGCCTTTTAATGCTGTTGCTCCCTAAACAATAGTGATTGATTTTGTTTGCTCTGGCAAACACAAATTATCCCATAATCATTTTTGCCTGTCAGCCTTGCTTATATTGACTTGCCCTGTTTCTTAGGAGGTAGAGGAAAAAAAGGAAGAATTGGTGTGAAAAAAATGGAAAAGACTAACAGGAAATAGAAGAGGCTTTTTAATACTTTTTTAACTGAAAGGACAGAAGTGGTTCAACTTTAATTGTCAACACAGAATAGTATTCATTTTCTGGCAATATAAAGAGAATTTTAAAAATAAATAAATGGGCATTTGCTCACTGCTCAGAACTTGTCATATGGCTCTTCTTAATGTGCTTTTTGATACCTTGTACATTGCCCAGCTAGTTCTAAATTAGAAGAGACTATGTAAGT
The DNA here is from genome assembly GCA_948472985.1 of Iguana delicatissima. Lineage (NCBI taxonomy): Eukaryota > Metazoa > Chordata > Lepidosauria > Squamata > Iguanidae > Iguana > Iguana delicatissima. The sequence continues at coordinate 1,033,368 of CAOKZL010000345.1, read as the reverse complement.
GGCATTTATAAATCACTTTGGAATTGAACATGATTAGAGATAGAGCATGTAGACAGAGGTTTAAATCTATCTCTTTGAAGGTGTTTGAATGTGAATGTTTTGTTCTGAGTCAACTGAAGTCAAACCTGTAAGATGGTTTTCTACAGCAACAGTAGTATCCAAAGAGTACAACAGGCTATCTCTAGTGTTGCCATGACAGGACTATATGAGCCCTTGAAATTTCAGGGCCATAACCTGACACCTAGGGACAATCCTATGTGATGTCACAGGAGGCAGGCCCTGGTGATGTTACAAGAGGCAAGCCATGGTGATAAGTGTAAACCATGATTGAACATAGTATGCCAAGTCTAGCAAATGAGAAAAATATATATGCTCACATGTTTCAAGGTAGCAGTCTTTCCCAGCAATTTTTCACTCTCACCTTGAGGATTGAAGAAGAAGGTCCAGGTCTTGAGAACTGGGAACCCTAGCTATCACGAATTGCAAACCACAGCAAATGGGAAGGCTAGCCTTTTTCCAAGTCTTTCCCAGGTCTTTCACTTCCCATTTCTTGTAGGATCTTTGGTGGTCATGGTGGTAGTGGTATTGTGTTGTTAAGTATAATAACATTGTTAAGTATGCTGGCCAGAATTTACTAAGGCAGTTATAAATGTGGAATCCTTGTAGTTCCATAACTATGCAGTGTCTGCTGATCTGAAACCCCTCCATAATTCCTACTTACTGGGCAAAAGCCACTTCAATTGATGGGAGTCTGTTCTCCTGATATTTCCACCCCCTCCTGGGAGTAATCTATGGTGCAACAACCAGAAGAAGGGTCCCTGTTGCAATTCCCTCTTGCATCAGAGATCTCTCACATAATGGGGGGGTGAGAACATCACTTAGATGCTTCCTGTTGCCACGAAGCTCTCCCCACCATCGCCACTTTGATTACAGAGGCTGTTGCCAGATATGTGTGGTATAAAGCTGAAGAAAGAATGTGGAAATTTAATATTTTTTTGAGTTTCTCATAATCCCACCTGGATTTTCTTCCCAACATTTTTCCATATTGGGCTGTGACACTTTGTGTTTTTTTTCTGAACTGAAATTTTAGCAAATTTTAATGCATTTTTCCCACTTTGCAAATTTGCACAATTTGCTGAATTTACAGTTATCCCCACTGAAAGGTTTTTTTTTTTGTTAATTATGTATATCCAGCCATTCACATTTTATGATACACATTTTATTTTGTGCATACTTTATTTCTCATGAAATAAAGTATGCACAAAAGCCTCTAAGCCTTGAAAATGTGTTAATGCTTGGGGTGAAATGTGCATTTTCTTGCAACGAGTCTCAGGAGGTTCAATACTGTTACTTTCATCAAGATGGTCAAGTCCAATGAAGCTTGTTTCTGTCCTGAAATCAAATCTAGGAACAGTTTAAATACTCCAACAGGCATCCAACCAAGTGCCTTCATATCAGATCTGCAAAATAAAGGTAGCGCCTTAAAATTTAATTAGTATATAAAGCTGAAGTCTGATGAGTTTGCTCCACTCTTTCTCTGAGTCTTTGTCACTCAATAATTGTTCTATCTGCCTTTAATGCCATTATTACTTCTACCTTTTATACGCAGAGACACTGCATCATCCTTAACTAGAACTGTAAGGAAAAAGACATGATCCCTTTCAGGTGATTTCTAGCCAGTCAAGGCCTAAGGAAACCCTTCTATCCAAGAGGTCCCATGTTGTTGTTGTTGTTGTTGTGTGCCCTCAAGTCGTTTCTGACTTATAGACACTCTAAGGCAAACCTATTATGGGTTTTTTTTGGGAATGAGAGTGTGTGATGCACCTAAGGTCACCCTGTGGGTTTCCATGGCCAAGTGGGGAATCGAACCCTGGCCTCCAGGGTCATAGTCCAACACTCAGACACAAACCACATTAGCTCTCTATATCTGAGTTTAGTAGCAAAAAACAGAAACAGTCACCAGCATTCTTTTAGGGGACAAAGTTCTGGAGCATGTGGTGTCCTAACCAACCAACCATTCTTTATCAGGAATACCTGTACATCTAAGCAGTAGATATGGAACGAATATTCAAAAATATATGAAAACTGTTTCAAAAAAACCCAAAAAGTTTTTGAGTGTCAGACACCCTAACAAAAAGAATCTTTAATTGCCAAGAAACTTCACAGTTCATGAGTTATTGTGCTCAAAATTTGCATGATTCTTTTGCTCAGAAAACAGCATAGATTGACATGAGCATTTTCTGCAGAGAATATAATTTCCGGAATCCCGTTGAACAGTTACAAAAATATAATGTACAGTTGCACATTCCTAACTGTTACATATTCACAATAATTGTGTATTCCCTAGCTTGGGGTTTATATAGGGACCATAAAAGTCCTCCATACCCCACTTACAGGTAAGCAAGTGCTGGGATTGATTGGGATCCATTCCCATATTGATCACAAAGTAGCTGATGTTCCCAGCCTCTCCTTGCAGGAGCAATCTCCAGCCTAAGGAGGATTTGCAAGGGTTCTTTTTCTTCCTGTTTCCCTGGAGATCACTCACAGGAGGGGCTGGGAATATCTGGCAGCTGCTTCACAATCAACAAAGGAACAGACCCCCCCCCTTCCACAATCAATCCCAGTAGCTGCTTACTGATAAGTGGAATTTCAAGGTATCTGGCCAGAATCCACCACCTAGCACTGTAGTTTAGATGCTACATATTACCTAATGATCATATAGGATTGTGCCAAATATTTCTGCACAGAAATATTGTTCTCTATGCAGAAAATGTTATCCTTGCACATAAAATTCTGCTTTCTGTGCAAAACAACCATGTGCAAATTTTGGACAGAATAAATCTTGAACTGCAAATAGGATTCAAAGACTGTGTGGTTTTCAGAGACTTTCTCACAATGGGAAGGGAATGGCCAAAATTATGGTTGCTGCTTTCTAGAAGAAACTTAGTGAAGAATTGCATCCCTATGAGCTACTTTATCCCTCTACCAGATTACAATAGTAATCCCCTATACATATTTTCTCAGAAGAACTCCCCACTGAGTCCAATGGTACTTGTTGCCAATTGAGGGCCTACAGGACTGCAGCCTTATGGTGAAATTGTATCCATGTCTACCCAGAAGTAAGTCCCACACTATACTAAAAGAGGAACATTCCCTGGGAAGTCTGCATAAAGTTACAGTGATATAAAAGCATGACTGATGGCCCATAGGCTCCAAAGCTCCCTCCAAAGGCTAGGATGGCCCCCTCCTTGCTGTCCTTCCATCAGCAGGCAAAGGCTTTTTTTTTATTCAGACAGCATTTTGAGAACAGAAGATTTTCAAAGGAAAAGCTTTTAAGAGTGTATTGTACTGTTTTAATTGTACTATTTTTAACTTCTTTTTAATAGTTTAATTACATATTTTAGATTTTCTTTTAGTATTGTTAGTAGTTTGGCTATATTGTAATGTTGATCCTTTGTACTTTTAAACTATGTTGCATTTGTTTTAATTTTAAGCCTCCTTGAGTCCCAGTTTTGGGGAAAACACAAAGTATAACAAAGATGATGATGATGATCATCATCATCATCAAACAGATTAGGTTGATGTGCCTGCTGATGGCACAAATCTCTTTACATCAATGTTTAAAAATGGGATCTTAGCTGATCACTATTGCTTTAATTATTATCAGGTACAATAAAAAGGAAAATAGTATTGCACTCTCTTAAAATATACTCCCCTTTCTTCATTTTTACTTTAATTTAAACAAGAGCACCCTACTGGAGCCTGGTCAGTCTTGCTCTCTCTGCTGAAATTATCTTGTCTTCCCATACATGCCAATTTAAAATGGAATTTTTGTCCTATTGGTCCTATGTGTAAGTGCCCCATCACAACAACTCCTATTTTGGAGTTCCTTCTTGGGTTCACTGCTGGAATAGTGCTGGATGTCTTATCTTCCCTTATCACACAGCTATAGCTCAGGTCCACAACATATATAATAAAGCTATTTCCTTGACTTGATAATCACATCCTGCAGCAGTTTTTACCTGGTGAATAAGTAAATGGAGCAAATGATACCTTTATGTCAGTAATAGAAGGACATCAGGGCCTTTACTTTTGTTCAGAAGATAAAAGAGTACTCCCTTAACTCAAATTTTCAATCAGTACTTCTCATCCCAATTTCTAAAGTGGAATTTCTCTACTTTTCAGACTAGAGAAAAATATCAGCTCTCTTTGCCTTTGGCTTGCATGTTAGTGGCAGTATTTTAATTTTGCCACTAAAACTACTGTGTCCACACAGTAGAAAAGGAAGAAAGTGCAAAGCAGATGTTACTAAAGAGAACCATTACATCTTCATTTCTAAATTACCACCCAATCACCTTGACTCAAGGTGTCTATTTTGTCTGGAAATGCTACCAGATAAGGAAGAACAAATTAGAACTTGATGTGTTTTGCAGTTTCCACCAGTATCCCCTGGTGAAATAGAAAAGGGACTGCCCCGAGCCTTCTGAACCCTTGATACAGCCTTGGATTTGTTGAAGCCCAATCTCTGCTTCTTCATTCAGTACAGACAACTTTATATAATTTGTTATTGAGATCTCAGTGTTCCTCAATGACATTATATTCAGTACCAAAATACACACAGAATTAAGCATTTGCCCAGCTCAAGATGAATTGTCATCCATCTTTTCCTCTTATGTGCTTCCAAGAGCCACTCTAGTATTTCATGTTCTCCTGCTAGGAGAATAACTGATTGTAGATCTCTGGATTCAGTGTGGTTTCAGAAGATAAATCTCTTCCAAGGCTACAATCAACTGAATTTAATGAGGAGACCTCTCACTTCAGGTGCAATCCTCACATTCATTTACCCCTGCCCAGTAAATCTTCACCATGGCTAAACTTCCTATCTTCTTTGTATTCACCAAGAGACTTACTCCACCTTTGTTGTGCTTTCAGAGAAATCACAAGGAAATAACAGATATAAGTTAGCTCTTCAAAATTCTAAAGCATCACTAAATATCCTTTGCTGAATCACTGTCATCATCTCATTTCCAAGAAAATACAAGACATTTATCTACGCCAAATTAATTCAAACAATGTCATATAACTTTTAATTTATAATTCCAAAAAAAGAAATAGGCAAGGTCTTCATATAACAGCAGTTCTTCTGCAGCAACAAATCATGCAGATAAGGAGATAGCAAAGGTGTAGTAAACATATCTGCAACCTCAAAAAAAATTCATTGTGTTTGTCATAAAGTTTATGAGAACTTTTAAGAGTTCTAGCAAGGACAACACTATGCAAAGTCAGCATGTCGGAAATACCCTGATGGGAAAAACAATGCACTTATTATCCATCAGCATAAGTCGATCAGGCATTCATTGTTATTTTAGTAAAGCATAACATTTATCTAATTGCTTTTTAACAGTGATTGCATTTGAACAATCTTAGCTTAAGAAAATGAAATATTAACAACTTTTTCCCAGTATATATAGACACCTTGCTCTTCCCCATGCCAGAACATAAACCAAGACTCCTTCTGCCATTGCATTGATACAGGAAACTATGGTTAATGGTTGACAAGTGAAGATATAAAAACGAAACCAGGATGAAATTTGTTTGGTTCACATTTTAATGCAAGGATACCTTATTTTCACTGCCCGGTCCAGTATACAAACTGAAAAACAGTATACAAACTCTTCAATATTTACACTTCTCTGAACTTTGTAACATAGTTTTCCTTTCAAAAACATGCATATAAAATGTGTAAAACAGGGGAAAGTGAACATAAATGTGTGCATATTACAGAAAATAATGTGTATTTGGAGGAAATTCATGTATGCGAATAGATATATTCTGTATAAAATTCACAATCAAAAGAAATGTCTGCATAAGTATATATCAATTTTCATGTAATTTTTTAAAATGAAATTACTCAAAAATATGAAGAGAGAAACTTAAGACTAGAAAAATTAGAAACCAAAATTCACATATTAATCAATCCTTTTTTAAACCTTTCATGACGTAACTTGTTCCAAGCATTTAACCAGGTTTGGATGAAACTGAAATCACCAGTTAATGGTTGATTTGCCAACTCATATTGAGAAGACCAAAAAGACTCCATGCAAGGAGAAGTTTCTTTTATATCTCAATTTATCAAACCAAGATACCAAGCCAAGTCCAATTTCCTCACGTGATCATGGCTCTAAATATGGACAATGCAAAAGTATGTATAACAATTTTAGCCTAGTAAAGAGAATGGTAGTGCTGTATCCTTTTTTGCACAGCAATGACTCAGATCCAACAGAAGGAGTGGTAGTAATAAACTTGGTCAGTTTAACACCTCCTGAAGCCCCTAACAAATCCATTGTTCCAATGGATTCCCAAGAGTGCAGAATGTTTCATTCTATTCATTCATTTCATTTCATTTCATTCATTTCATTCATTGGTCTTGGATTCTTCTCTTGGAGTGAATATGAAGTGTACAGTCCACCAACACACACAGAAAGATACATGCACACATTTCCACCTGAGGCAGTGCTTCAACTCACCCATGGAAAGGCTGGCCCTGCTCTGTCCTTGGAACAAAGATGTGCTAGGGTATCTTGTATCTCTGGTTACAGTTTCTTTCATACCCTTCAACATTTTAAAGTTTTGACTCTCTTTTCATTTCTTGTGTTTTCATGTTGCCTTCCCAATTTTCTGCTAACCTAACTCCCAATGTAAAATATCCAGTGGGATTGACCCAGACTTGTGTAGAATGGAATTCCAATAGTTGGAGGCTCTTGTGGGTAGAAAGCAATCTCTGCTTTCACCAAAAATTTGATCCCAAGCTTTGGAGGAATCCCACAGAACAGTGAGTTGTCATTAGGAGCTCTGGGTGGGAAAGGAAGCTTGTAAAGATTGAATCAGACTATTCCTGCAGTGGATGCCTCTGCTTGATCCAAACCATTCCTATAAACAGGAGGAAGCCTTCTCTTCTGCCCTAACACATATTATCAGTGCCCTCACATACGATAAGTAAATGAAATTATTGCATATTGAGGAGGATGGGGGAGAGTACCTGTTTTAATTCTAATAATTTTCAGTATATAAAATAAAGACTTGGCAGTTATTATCCAACCACTGCACACATTGTATAATTGGTTCACTTTGGATTTGGAGAACTTTCTTTTAAAACTTCATGGTATGGATATTACTCTTAGCCATAGTAGTCTCTTATTATCACAGGTAGTCCTGCTGGAACCAGCAGATGCCTGGTGACAATTCCATAAAGGGAAACACAAAATGTTCTTCTCTGATCAAATGAGAATAAAGTTCTCCTGTTCTGATGTAAGTAGAAATGAAACAGGTACCATTTAGTGTCAAACTTCTGAGCCCATTTTTGTCATTTCTTCAGTGCTTCGTTTCTTACATTTTTATAATAAGAACCAGCTTCTTTCTCTCTCTCTTTCTCTCGCACGCCTTGCTAACACTGGATCTGCCCATGCAGGTAAGGTCACTGTAACATGTTTTTCAGTTCTACAAAGATTCAGATAATTACATTCTTTGTTATAATGCTGCTGAATCTCTAAAGTTCAGATTCCAATTCAGGTCAAGGTTATGCATTCTAGTTAAGGTATAACAAATGACTCATGTGGTACATGAAGGCTGTGAACGAAAAGATTGTTTCATCCTTATAGAACTGAGGGGAGGATACAGCTATAATCAGAAGGCCTAAGCACCAATTCAAATGTGCATAAAGTCCTTTTATGCATCCATAACATCACAAAATGGGCAATTGTTGGATCAAAAGTCATTCCTCATCAAAACCTTCTTACTCATGGAAAACTTGTAAGTCAACCCAAAGACATCTAGAGCAGTCTTTTTTATGAATTATTTGAGTCCTGTACTCATGGGGACACTGCCTTCTGAGGTACTTTTTAAATTAGCAGTCTCCCAAATGTATTGTAAATTAGTAGATTCTCACAGATGGCAATATCACATGCCCATTGCAATGTCTCTTTAAAATAATACACACAAAATAAGTAAATCAAAGTTCTGGCTTTTTAAGTGCTGCTTTTCACAACCAGTAGATGAAGTGAACTTTTATCACTGATTGACTGACTGAATATTATACTTACAGTCCATCCAACAACCTGTGGACAATTCAACTTGGTAAACTTATTGTGAAGAGAAGTGGGCAAGCCTGGATAGAAATAGCAGATCATAGAGTACTGTAAATGGGGGCAGGTGGGCAGTTAGCAGGGAAAGGATATGGCTTATAACAGGAGATAGCAACTGTGGGAGACTAGGGGTCTGTATTAGCCTCCCCAGGAGACCTTGGGGGACTGCACCACCCACCATACATCCCCAAATGACCCCAAATCCCTCTGGGGGTACAAGGGACATTTTTGCCATGTTTTTAGCCTGCCACCGGCCATTTTAGACCCAGAAAGAAAGAAAGAAAGAAAGAAAGAAAGAAAGAAAGAAAGAAAGAAAGAAAGAAAGAAAGACAGACCACAATTTATTTCTGGTTTACTTCTGCTTCTTAAAAAGGAGTCCCCTACATCTAAAATAGCCCTGGGAGTCCAAAACATGGTGAAATGCTCCTAAGCCCCCTAGAGAGTATTTTGGGGCAAAGGAGTTCACCCTGGAGGGCCCCAGGAAGCACAGAAATGGGCCTGGAGGCAAATAGGGCTTATCAGTCACATTTTGCCAACCAAGAAGCTTGTCTGTTAAAAAGAAATACAGGAGCAAGATGATATAGAGTTAGGGCAGTTATAAGAGAACAGAGGTTGGTTAGGAGGAGGGGGATAGGGATGATCTGAATTGGAGTTTAGGGAGCTGAGAATGTGGGAGGAGATAAGGGAGATGTGTTACTTTGTTGGAAATGGAGGCTTTACTGTGTAGCATTGGTGGAACACAGGGTGGATGTTTATCTTATTTCTTATATAATTGATCTTTACCATATTTATTTTCTACAGCTACGTCTGACTGTTTTAATTTTACAATTGAAAAGGAGAACTGGTTGTGTTTTGCCACACTGAATCCACTGATGAAAACAGCCACTTGTTCAGTCTAGTTCACCTTGTGACCCAAGTACCAGAGCCAAGGAGGGATCTTGAGTGTAAAAGGGCAAGGTGAGTGACAGGATCCCAAGGACTGGAACTGTGGACAGTACCTCTTTAAATGCAAGCAGGGGCTCATGTGGTTGTGGTTGTTGTTTTCCTTTACAGAAAAGAGGAAGGGGACTGAAAGGCAATAGGGAGTGAATCCACTTGTAGATTCTAGGCAATCTGCCATATATCAGTTGCTTTGGAGAGCCCAGCTTTGGATTTAGAACAGCTGCAGAAAGTTTTTAAAAAAGAGGGTTGAGTGATGAAATGAGCTAAGGCTCTTCCTGCAACTTACCTGTATCCGACGCAGGCACTCAGGGATCACACGAGCAGCCTCTTCCGTGAGGCTCTTGCGTCCCCACTGCTTCTGCTCTACAGGAGCTGCTGGCTGGCCGGCAGGCAACATGAGGGCTCTGCCTCGTCCTTCCGCAGCACAGCCGGGTATTTTCCCAGGTTGCACTGGGGGAGGAAGCGCAAGGGCCACGGCTCCGGAGCTCCGCACGCAAAGTAAGTGCACATGGGGCCCCGGAACAATGCATGATTGTGCACCATTTTCGGCTAAAAGCTGAAAATGATATAGTGTGCAATCGGCACCTGCTGGCCCTGGCAGCATCATGCAATTGCGAGGACGTCGTCTGAAACACTCCTCACAATTGCACGACACTCCAGTGGCCCTTTCTCATGAAAACCGCCATGTGAAAAGGGCTTAAGAAATCAATGAAGAAATGGACAGAATAGAGGAAGAAATGTGGGAGGAAAAGCAAAGGTGAAAAAGGGAAGAGAGAAATAACAGAGGAAGATAAGGGGAGGAATCAGTGGAAGTAAAGAAAATGTTGTGTGGCTCAGAAACACTGGCAGACAATGCTTGCATAATGCTATTGTTGTGTGCCTTCTAGTTGTTTCCGACTATGGCGACCCTATGGCAACCGTATCACGGGTTTTTCTGGGACTGAGAGTATGTGACATGCCCAAGGTCACCCAGTGGGTTTCCATGGATAAGCGAGGAACTGACCCTGTTCTCCAGGATTGTAGTCCAATGCTCAAACCCTTGCATAATATACTCACAGTCCAGCCACCTTAGTGACACCATTCTTCTCAAGTCTGACCTTATCTCCTATGCTCTCCCTCTTGCTGGGAGTCTGACAGAAGATGAAATGTACAGAGATGTAAATGTTGATATCTCTAGCAGGCTGGCACACTCTTGTTCAGACATGAGTTCACACAAAAAAAAAAGTGAGGTGGAAGTTTTCTTTTTTCACAGCCGCTGAAATGTTCCTTTCTCTCACCAGCTGTTTCAGTTCTGGGTTGTAAGAATGGTCTGAGTTTTTTTTCTTTCCTGAACAAGAATGTGGGTATATTTGTTGCAGTTTTAAAATTACTGTACACCTTATAAGTTGGGGACTTTTTTTTCAAATGTAAGTAGGTTTCGGGGTATATTTCTATCTCTGAAACACCATGCAGACCTTTAAAGTGCATGGATTTCCAAAGTGAGGTGCATTTTGTTCTGTTGGCAAGTGAAATGGTTTTTTATAAACAGAAGCATAGACCCAAGAAATTTCTTTCCTTCCCAATCTATGTTTCTTCTACTGGAATGCCTACTGTATTACCATGCTTACCTTTCCAATCTTAGGACCCATTCACACTACAGAATTATAGCACTATGATTCCATTAACGGCCATGACTGCATCCTGTGGAAATCTAAAGGCACCTTCCTAAACTACCAATCCCAGGATCCTGGAGGACGGAAGCAGAGCAGTTAAAATAAACCATAGTCTTTAATTCTGACTGTGAATGGGCCCTTAATCTGACAGGGTACCTCAGATCCAGTGCTCAGGTGAGGTTTGGTCCACTTTAATGACTGAGGACAGTGCTTTTATTTGAAGCAAACTGCTTGTGAATAAATCTTGCCAGGAAAACCCAATTATTGGTTTCCCCTAGGGTCACTGTAAGTTGGAAACAATTTGAAGACACACAGCAACAAGAACTCATTTGAAGGGCTGTTCAATTCACATTTAGTGTTCAGGGAGTGACTGATGGTGTACTTGCAATAGTTTTCCTGGGACAATTTCCTTTTGTTTATCCCAGTCTTTTTTATCTTTTTTTTTTTTTAAAGTACATAGTAAATCACTGAAAAGTGGTGATTTTGTTTAGAAATCTTCTGATAACAAATGTCACAAAATGCCTGCATTGTAGGTCTAGCTTTGTGTGCATTCTGCAACAAAACATAGCTCTGGATGACTAAAATGTCCCACCCTGGTGGAGGATGGTCATATATAGAAGGATGATTAAATGGGAAGCAGGTATCTTGGATGTACCCTTTAAGAGTTAGTGACTGAATATCAACTTAATCACCAGGGGGTCTTCCATACTACAGGCCTTTCTACACTACACTGTTATAGTGTTTTTTCTTCTGTACTTTATAATTAATTTATAATTAATTTATATTATTATTGTATCAATTGAATAAAAAGATTTGAACTACACTGTTATAGTGCTATTACTCCACTTTCAATACCTGTAGAATTCTGGAGTTTGTAGTTTACTGTGAGGCTCAAGAGCTCTCTGGCTGAGAATTCTGAAGGCCCTTCCCTAAACTGCAAACCCCAGGATTCCGTAGGAGGTTGAAAATAGAATAATAGCACTGTAACAGGGTAGTAAGGAAAGGGCCTACATAATTAAAGTGCTATGGTTTCATCTGAACTGCCATGGCTGAATCCTGGTTTTTGGAGTTTGGTCAGAAGCACAAGAGGAGCTCTCTGCCTGGGAATTCTAAATGCCCCTGCTTAAACTGCAAATCCCAGGATTCCATAGGATGGAACCATGACAGTTAAAGTGGCATCATAATGCTATAACTGTATAGCATGAAAAAATCACAGTCTTCGTTATGTTAAGATCCACTGTATTTCTATTTAAATTATAGTAATTATTTCTAAACCAAGAATGATGCATACACATACCTGTACCCCGTGACCTTCTCCTTTTGCCTTTCTTTCTTCTTCCTTCCTTCCTTCCTTTTTCTTTTGTTTGTTTTTTTTTGTTAGAGGGATAGAGGTAATGTGTATAAGTGTAAATGGCCACCCTACTGTGGAACTCTACATAGGGAATAAACATCCAACACTGAAGTAAATGTGACCATTATACATTGCTGAGATGTTATCACCTCTCCAGTGCAGCTATTACAGCCACTATCAGAGCAAATGGGCATGTCGTAGAAATAACTTTCTGCCAAAAACAGAAAGTGGAAAGTTTCATAAGCTTACTTTGCTCTGTTTGACATAGCATATTATGTATGGTTCGTAATTGTGCTCATTACTTTTTCACTATTCTTTCCCTATGGTGTAAATTTGTTGGGGCCTTTCTTTCTGTTTGGATGTGGCACAGAAGTTATAGATATGTGGTCTTTGATCCTTCTTCCTTTATTTATTTTTAAATCCAGTAAAGTCCATTGCCATTAACCAGCAGCTAGTCCTGTTCTTGAGCTATTTTCAACTACTTCTGAGCAGCATGGCATACATCTAGACAGAAGGCCAATTTGAAATAGAGGTAGACCCCTGGAGTCTTAACAACTAAATTATTCACAATTTTGCTCAGGAAGATGTTGAAATACAATACTTCTCAGCAAGCCTCCTTTCTAATGACAAGAAAAGGTTATTTATGTTTCTTCCAGCTTGATGCCAAAGTTAGCATTGCCCTGGAGAGGCAAAATAAAACCAAGACTCTCTTCTTCATGTAATGGACACTCTACTTGCCATATGCTCATTGAAGCCCTTTGGCTTCTGTCTCTCTGGTCACCTCACAGAGATTCCTGGATCACTTTTTTCTTCAAAATTTCAACAAAAGCTGCTTTCATCTGTATCACCACAGGTATAGATAAAAATTAAAACAGTTCTTGATTGCCCTCATCTAGGAAATAGAATACATTTACAGAAAGATTATCTGTAGACAGAATGGTCTTTGGAACCTGTTTTCATTTTTTTTTAAGGACATAAATTATTTGCTTATTTGAGCATTGTATCATCTATCAATAAGTTATCATTGGACTTGTGATCTATGCTGGAGACCCATCCCTTAAATTCAGACTGGAGAAGATGAAAGAGAAAAAGAAAGAAAGATGTTATGTGCTTCCTACTGTTGTGCTAGAGGGCAAGGTAGACCAGTGCTACAAGAGCCTGCTCTCTGTCTCTAAGTTTGATGCTGAAGCATAGATCTTGGGGACTGAAAAAAAGAAAAGAGAGGCACCTAGCTGGAAGAATGCAAACGCTGAAGACCAAACATGTTCAAGAACTTTCCATTAACTTACCTTGCTCCAGTGTGCAAGGAACTGGGCATGTATATTTTCCACTTGATTTTAAATTCACATCTGAGAAGAATATTTTGCACTTTCCAAAAGAGTCTATCAAATATTATGTAGACATCAAAAACAAAGATGAAGGAAATGGCTCTCCTTGCCTACAGCAATGCATCAAATTTGGTCATGTTATTCGTTTCTGATTTATGAAAGGCTGGAGCTTAGGGGCAAAATAACCTGCTGCATATGACACTTGGGGAAAAAAACGAAATGCTAACTTGAAAGAGAAAATAAATGGAATCAATCATCTGTGATCTATATGCATTTTGACTGCCATGAGGTTCCCAGCTTTTAGCCTGGATGAAAGAAGAGTTTCAGGGACCAAAAGCACATAATATTTTACTGATATCCAAAAGGACAATATTGTCTTCTGTCCCAGTCTGTTCTTTTCAGTGTTACATCTTCACCACTTCCAGACTAGTCACAATGATTTTCTCCCTATTTCTTCTCACTTATTAGATAATAAAATGGAGTCTAAAGTAGAGAAAAGATTTACTTTGGTCCATGGATGTGTGTGTATGTTCGAAACAACTGTAAAAAACTAAAGCACATTGTGTAACGTACACTTGACCTTAAATTCCAAGTCTTGTAGGAGGCATGTACAACTTGAGAGAAAAATGCTCATTTACGAATGTACCAGGAAGGTAAGCTAGGCAGCATAGAACACTGCAACTCTTTAGTGTTGAAACATTCAGCCTCCACTAATGCTTGAAAGCATGGGCTTTTGAAAGATCCCTTCAGTGGAATTCCATTCACAGAATGTCCCGTCCTCTAAATTTCCTGCCATTTGCTTCAGAGGGCTGAAGGACCATCCAGAGCAGCTATAGGAAGAAGGGCAGGAGGCTATAAGAGCAAGGGAGAACTGGCAAAATTCACCCCTATTCCATGAGCATCAGCCATAGTTGGATCACGAACCCCTTCTGCAAATGGAAGAAGCTCTTCTCTTCATGGTATACCTATTCTGAATCCAAGTTAAAGGCTAGAGTCTTGTTTGTAATGTGCACTGGTGTAAATACCATTATGCAAGTAGTAGGACTTTCTAGGAAATTGTACAATGCTGATATTGTAATCCAGGTTGTGCTAGTACTATAACCACTGCACAACAGCTGAGCGCAAGGCATTGCCACTTGTTGCACAATGATGTGGTCCAGTAAAATTCTGGCACAGCTCAGTTCTGATGTAGTCCCAATTGTGTAAATCTACATGCTAACAACTGCTTAACAGGATTTCACCAAATGAAGATAAAATAAGAGAAGCGATGGCAAAATTTATGAAAGACTTTATAAAGAAGGACAGGTAGTAGATCAAGAGATAGCAATTGACTGTAAGTTAACCAAAGAGTAGAATAGACAGCTAAATGCCCCAACAAGTAAAGAAGTGGAGAGAGTAATTGATCACTTGAAAGGAATAAAATCACATGGGCCAGATGGTTTAACAGGTAATTTTTATAAATGTTTTAAAAAAGGAATAATTCCTCATTTAGTAAAGGTCTATAATGAGGTGCTAGAAAAACAAGCTATACCTAACTCTTGGAAAACAGCTGAAATAATTTTAATTGTAAAACCTAATAAGGATGAGACAAATCCAGAAAGCTACTGCCCTATAATATTAGCTAACCAAGATTATAAAATTTTTGCAAAGATATTGGTGAATAGAATGGAAAAATTTCTACCAGTCCTAATAAATAATCAATAATCAATAATCAATACGGATTCATGAAAGGGAGAGTAATTGGAGATCCAATTAGAAATATAATTAATATAATTTATCAGGCAAAACAGAAGAAAAAAAGGTGGGGATATTGAAATTGGACGTATATAAAGCCTTTGCTTCAATAAATCATGCATATTTATATAATGTTTGTAAGAAACTTGGATTAGGAATGAAATTTGGAAATACAATAAGAGAATTATACAAAGATAATGAGGTACAGTTAAATGTTAATGGAGATAACTTAAGGGTAATTAAATTGAGAAATGGTACAAAACAAGGATGTCCATTATTCCCAATGTTATCTAGAATGGCAGTTGAGCCATTAGCTAATATTATTAGAAAGGAAGAAGGAATGAAAGGCTATGTAATAGGTAAAGAAGAAGTAAAAATAAATTGATTTGCTGACGATGCATTAATTATTATAGAACAGCCATATCAAACAATTGAAAAGCTGGTAGATATATCTGATAACTTTGAAAAGGTGTCAAGACCTTAATTAATATAGATAAATGAGAAATAATGTTTATAAATACAGGTTGCGAGGAACAAAAGCAAATGAAGAAGGTAACAGGTTTATGGTTAGGAGTGAAGAAAATGAAATATCTTGGAGTATACATAATGACTAATATAAATAATATGGCTCAATGGAATTATAACCAAGTATGGAAGAAAATAAACAAGTAAGTAAATGGGATAAGAAATATTGGAATAACCTAACGTGGATTACAGCATTTAAAATGATGATCCTCCCTAAATCATTATTTCTTTTTCAAACAGTTCCAGAAGAAGTACCAATAAGGATATTAAGGAATTGGGATAGGAAAATAAGAGAATGGATATTAAAGAAAAAGAAGAGTAAGGTTTCTAACACACTATTATATACACATCAAGAAGAAGGAGGGTGGGCACTTCCCTGTCTGGAAAAATATTTTGAAGCTTTCCAAATATTAAGAATATTAGATTTTGAATATGATGTACAAAAAAGATGGGTAGAGAAACAGTTAAATGACATCAAGAAGAAAAGGAAAGAAAAATAAAATTAATAAAGGACCTTTTAGGACAATGTAGAAAATATGGCAAAAATGGGGGGAAATGAAGATTAAAAATTATTGTTGGCACTCTTTAGAATATTTGAATAAGGAAGAAGAAGTATTAAGGAAACAGAGGAGTATTGGATATACGATAATAGGTGACCTATCTGATAATCTAGGTAAACAGATAGAGATAAAAGAAATACTAGATTTAATAGGTAATCAATATTGGCTTAAATTAAATGGTATATATAACAATTACAGGAAATAATATCTATAAAAGATAGCCAAAATCCATTAGAAGAAATATTGAAGAAAAGACAGGAAGGCAGAAAAGGGTTAGATGGCAGAATATATAGGATGTTATTGAATAATCAATATAAACTTATAGAAGGGTTGTTAGGAGTTTGGGGTAAGGACATTCAGCTCAATAAGAAAGAAATGTAACAATGGTTACAGGAAACCAAAATGATCAAAAATAACAAAGTTAGAGAACAATAGATAAAAGTCACAGCAAGATGGTATAAAACACCACAGCAGTTATCATATATTATTAAAAATGCATCACCTGCCTGTTGGCATGGGTGTGGGAGTAAAGGAGCATATATTCATATGTGGTGGGAGTGTGCCAAGGTGCAAAGTTTTTGGAAGGAGATAGAACAAGAAATACATAAAATAATTGGGGGAGAAATTCAATTAAATAAAGAAATATATATAACTGTAATGTTAGGAATACAGGATTGAAGAAGGAACAAAAATATTTAATTAAACAATTAATTATAGCAGCACAAGCAGCAATTGCATATGGATGGAAAGAAAAAGAAAGATGGAATCATAATGGATGGGTGCAGTACGTATCGGAATATATGATATTTGATTATATAATGGAAAGAAGAAGGGTATATTTTGGTCAAAGGAAAGAGCAGGTCTGGTTTAGTAATTGGAGATTAATCATTGAGTTTGTTCAGGAAAGGGAGGAGTATGAGAAAGTAAAGGAAACAGTTAAAATGATTGTCCACATGAAACAAACAGGAAACTAATAAGCTACACCATTCCCTGGATGGGGGGAGGAGGAGGGGGAGCGGGCGTAGGCAAAAAAGAAGGAAATATTGTATGTATATGAGTAGTTTGTTAAATGAGTATACTATTAAGGTATGGTGTGTATAACTTTTTGTTTTGTAAGATATTTTACATAAATAAACTCATGTATGTATGTATTTATATATATATATATATATATGTATATGTATATGTGTGTGTGTGTGTATATATATATATACACACCAAAAAAATTAAAAAACGGGATTTCACCAAATATATTTACTAATGTAATTATCACATAGTCATGGCAAATATAATTGACATGTAAAGTTTGAAAACCATTCCAGCAGTACAATCTTGTGCATGTTTACATGGAAATAAATCCCATTGACCTACTGGTTAGTCCTGGAGCAGCGTAGAACCTGGGATTTACTTATGTGTTGACTCACCATTCAACAATTGGTTCAATGGGTGTCCACTGGCTGAAACTACCGAATAAGATTCAGGCCACTTTATTGGAACATATACTAAGAATTCCATCCTATGGATAGTCTGTGCCAAATAATTACACAAATGTACTGCTTTGTTGTCCTTAGGTCTGCAGTTCTGTTGTCATTTATTAAAACAGTTTTTTCCCCCCTCTTTTTCAAACAAAGGATGTATCAAGTACTCTAGACCAGGGGCAGAAAACCTATGGCCCTCCAAATGTTTGGACCTAAAATGCCCATCACTTCTGTATAGCATAACCGTGGTAATTTATTTATTAAATAAGAGACTGGGGATCCCTTTCAGAAAAAAAAATGGTCCTAAAACTCCTCAAGTTTGATATAAACTACAAAAGAAAGTCTAGTAAGTTACTTATTAAAATTTGCATAAAACTCATAATGCTGTGCAAACAGATGATGAGGTCTGTAGATGGCTTGCTTCCTTTTCTTATAGGAAAGAATTTTCCATGTAGAAAATGCATAAAATATGGAGCAGCTTCTCCTCCTTCACTTCATGCACTTTATTTTTACATAGGCAGTCATGGCATATTTATATTTAAATAAGAAAGAAATAGTGAGCTGTGGTTGTTGTTTTTTTTTTCAGCTGGACGAGAATAGCAGGGAAGGATGACTTGTTACAGTTCTCCACCTGCCACATATGGCGAGATGCAGCAGATATTCATCTCCCATTAGTTGATTCATAGCTATTTTAACTTTTTTTTAAAAAAAAAAAGGATTATTTGCACTCCAATCAAAAAGCACAAGTCAGTAGTGCTCTTCTAATTAGTTATGCTTGAAAGAACCTAGACATAAATTACCCCATAGATCTACTCCATATCTAATAATAAGAAAATGGGGGGGGGTACGGCTTAACTATCTTTTGGATAACAACCTCTTCTCTGCCAATTTTTATTCATATTTTCCACTGCTCCTTGTGAGTGCATCAAGGAAAACTTCAAAGACATGCTCACAAAAAAACTTCTAGAACAGGAAATTCTATAGTTATTATAATAGGACACAAGGGAGTTTGGGTTTCTTGTTTTTTGTGTGGGTTGTTTTGTTTTGTTTTGTTTTTAAGGAGCCTCACACAAGAAAGAAAATAAGTCTGTCTCTGCCATTCCCCTTTGTACTTAAATTACACCAGCCAGCCCCTCTGCAAACCCCAGGATTCCATAGGATGTTGAAAGTGGAATAATTGCGCTATAGGAGCGTAGTGCAGAAATGACCTACAGCAGCAAGAAAGAGAACTGAAACAAGATTCTGTTCAGATTCTTTTTTCTTTTCTTTTCTTTTCTTTTCTTTTCTTTTCTTTTCTTTTCTTTCTTTCTTTTTTTTTGCTTCTGTGATGAGACTTTGAACCAATTCACATGGCTACTTTTCTCTCGCAGTTATCCCTTTAACATTGTTTGATGGAGTTCTCCCTCTCTGCAACATGTTAACTCAATATACCTTGGGCTCTTCAGTGTCTGGAAACCCTTGCAATTTAAGCAATAGAAATTTATAGTTGTAGACTGTCCATTAAATGGATGTCAGGACATGAGCCCAGTCACAGACATTTTAAATCTGGGAACTGTCAAGTAACTATTCCAGTGTTCACCAGTAACCTGTTGTATTTATTTGTTTGTTTATGCATTTAGGCGCTTTTTTTTTTGCATTTATATACTGCCTTTCTGTCAGAGTGGGACCCAAGGTGGCTTCCAGAAAAGTTAAAAATAATAGAGTTTAAAACAACTAAAATAATCATATAAAAACAGTATAAAATCATTAGTGAAACATATAAAGGTTTTTTTAAAAAAATAAAATATCACAATAAAATAACTCACCTACTCGCACATTAGAAGCCTGCTTGAATAGGAATGTTTTTGCCTACCAGAAAAAGGTAAACAAGAAGGGGGCAGCCTATTCTCCCATGGAAGGAAGATCCAGAGTGTGGGATAAGCCACTGTGAAGGCTTTCTCCTGTGTCCTCACCAAGCCAGCTTCTTCTGACAAAACAGTTGATGCTATTGAGAGACCTAAATCAAGTCCATCAGGGCAAACTTTCTCACTCACTAAGGTACTTGGTGTCCAGGCAGTCCAAGGCAAAATGGAAGCCCTGCTTTTCATGGGAAATAGTTTGATATTTTTTTATCATCATTAGATCAGACCCAGAGGAAAATGCATAAGCAACAATACAGAATATAGAAAATATAGAAAACTCAACTGATAGTCTGAGTTTTTTGGCCAAACTATTTAAAATTTTCCTCTTTTGAGTTATCCTTCGTAAACTTAAGTAGATGTAGGATACAAAAGCCAAATGCAGTCTCATTCACTTTCCATCTCAATCTTTTATTGTCAAGTTTCCTTTTAGGCTTATGCCTATTAGTTCATAAATAATTAACAGAGTAATCCAAGGAAACAAATTGAGAAAAGCCTAAGGAAGGAGAGAAAGGGGACATACCAAGTTATTCTGTTATTGCAGGGAACAAAGAAGCAAAATGAAGATGTCACAACTTCTGTGGATATCTTTTTTTCCTTCTGTAGCTCATCACTATTTTCTTTAAAAGTCTGTAGTAAATGTACAAATGTAGTAGATATGTACAAATAAGCTGAAGAGATAATTGAGCTGCCGGAAGGTATTGCATTTATTAAGAGGGTGGGGTTTTTTGGAGCACAGAGTAAGATGAAAGCGTGACACTGAAATGCCTGAAAGGGAAAAGGGAAATGGACTGACTGATGTCATCCAAAATAAGCAGTTATGTAGAACATCTAATATGAAAATAAGAGGTTAAACGGAGAAATGCCATAACACTCATTCAAGCAGAATGAATGGCTGCATTGAGCATATAATCAGGGCAGGGAGTAGCTGACAACATGAGTGGCAAAATAAAACAGCATGCAGTACCTTGCTGAAAGGAAGTCACCCAAGAAATATCTACAGCAACAAAAACCTTGTCTCATCATATAGCAGCGTTCTGTACATATTTTTCTCTATTTAACATTTTCACATTTTTTACCAAATTCCTGTGGTAGTTTACATTCTGTTACACTGCGCCCCTACTCACAAATTGCAAGATAAGATGGGAAAAGGGAGAAAGGAAAAAGAAATGTAGCAGTACCTTTAAAACTAACTAATTTATTTTAGCATAAGCTTTTGTGGATATCAATCTCCTTCTTCACTTGTGCTGATACAATGATAATAAAGGTCATTTCTGCACTACACTGCTATAGTGCTATTATTCTGCTTTCAACATCCTATGTACCCCTGGGGTTTGTAGTTTAGGGAGGGGCATTTAGAATTCTCAGCCAGGGAGCTCTTTGGCCTCAGTAAACTACAAACCCCAGAATTCCACAGGATGCTGAAAGTGGAATAATAGCGCTATACCAGCATAGGATGGAAATGGCCAAAGTCACAGGTTTTTAAACATGAATAAGCAGTTGTGGGAGGAGGATAAAGTGTAAGATGTAGGCCCTTTTTGCATGCCTTTTTTTTGTGCGAGCACCCCTTCAGTGTCGTGTGAATGGGACCATCGCTCCGTATGGCTCACTCCCACTCGCGCGATGCTCACGAGGCTAAAGTGGGGTGCGTGAGAATTTTTTATTTTCGGCTGTAAGCCGAAAATACTGCACGCTCACACAATGCTCACGGCGCCCTCGCTCATTTACCTGCATGTGGTGCTTCAGCGAGCCGGGCGGGTCGCGCTTCCTTCCCCCAGCACAGCCTACAGCTCCCAGACTGCGCTGCAGAAGGAAGGGGCGGGGTGCTAAAGTGACGGTTGCGCTAGCAGGAAGCGACCTGCGGTAAGAAGGAGCAGGGAAGCGGCAGCATTCCGAATGAGGCTTCTCGCGCGAGCCACCCACCCCCATCGTGCAAATGGGTAAGGTGCAAAAAGGGCTGTAGATTACAACCCTAGCCAGAAGAGCTGTGGGGTAGTAGTCCTTAAAGCAGTCTGTGAGTATCAACATGCAAAAGCAATAAATCTGCTTAGCAGAAATCTGTTCGCTTGGAATCAGAACTTTCTCTGAAGAGATTTTCTTTTGTTATACATGCAGTTTTGAGAATATGTGCATTCATATGTTTACTATGCTGTGAAGCCATTACCTCTATTTGTACTTCTGCTAATGGATTAAAATTTGTAAATGTATTTCAATTCAGTTGTTTTTCTTTCTAATCTTCTTTTGATTTTTTTCCAAGAAATGCCACAGGATAAGACCCATATTTCATATTCAGAAAGACTGAAATGCTCTGCAACCAGTGTTTGGGTGTTCCTATTTCAAACCTCAGATTTGCGTCCATTTATCTTTTTCCACAGAGACTGTTGTGTCGGACCAATTTAGTTTGCAGAGTAGCACTGTTTGTATAGGACATCCTACATCCTATGAGCAAGAAAAAGCAGCTCAGACTTTGTAGGTTAACAGCACTTAACCCATGCTATCTATTCTGTTGTAGGAGCGTAGCTGTTGAAAGCTAGGTGGCTCTCTGTAAGCCAGTCACAAATTGTCCCTATCTATGCATGGTTGTGAAAGCTGGACACTGAAGAAAGCTGATAGGAAGATAATCAACTCATCTGAAATGTGGTGCTGGAGGAGAGTTCTACAGATACTATGTTCAGCCAAAAGGACGAATGAACCAAGACTGAACGCTCTCTGGAAGTCAAAATGACTAAACTTTGGACATATCATAAGACAACAGTAAGTAAATTGTCAGTAAACTTGAAAGCAATAGGAAAGAAGAAGTCCATATTACAGGTGGATAAACTCAATGAAAAAAGCCACAGCCCTGAGTCTGAAAGACCAGAGCAAGTTTGTTAATAATGGGATGTCTTGAAGGTTTCTTATTCATACAATTGCCCTATATCAACACTGACATTATGCCATTGACAGAGACATAATGGCTATTCCTTCACTTTGAGGGAAAGAAACAAATTGTAAGTGAGCATACCTATAATTTGCTCTGGATTTGCACAGGCTCTTAATGTGTTCTTTCCAACACATGTGATGCAGAAATATTTCTGAAGTAAGCCTATTTCTGGTCAGCATCTGAATGGGAGATGCCTTTGAACCTCTGCATCATGGATGTACATCACTGAATTCCATAATGGAAAAATGGTGGCATGTTACATGTATCAGTGGCATGTGTGGGGCATGTTTATTGGAGGAAAGCACAAGATAAATGAAATGAATAACATATTGCAGCATATTGAAAGGAATGGAGCCAGAATAACATTTGCTGAACAGACAAAATAGTATCTCTGTGTTAGGGATGAGAACAGGCAGAAACTGATGGCTCACAGGTGGCATGGAAGAAATTTGAAGATTACTGGTTGTCTGCCATAGTACAAGTTTTACTGTGGAAAATACTGGCTGGTTGATAATTGTTTCTTTAGTGCATTCTGCAGAATCCTTTCCAAGTATCAAATTAGTATCCAAATATTTATTTTAAAGTGCAAATGCTTTCAGACAAAATGAGGGGAACAGTCTCCTTAACTACAGTCATATAGGATAAGCATATGATACCTAAACTTAAATTAACCAGTGCCATAAATCTACAATTTTCTTCTACATCTCAACTTGGCCTCTTTTTTCCCCCTCAGTTGAATCCTCAAGTCCATTGAGCAAAATATCTATTACTTTTCAATTGAAATTTGACTGGGCAAGGACTGCAGAGGATTAGCAGTTAGTAATGGATTAGAGGAGAAAATCCTATCATGTACATGCATTTCCTCACTTCCAAAATTTGTATCATATATCTTTTTTTTTCCCCTTCACTACATACATCATTTACCTACTAGCTAAAAGCTACTTATCATTTACTCAGGAGATTTTAAAAAAAACCAAATCATTCCCTCTAGGTTCACAGTTCCAGACTGTCTGTTTATATCCTATTGAAATGCAGGCGCTGTCTCCAATCTCAATCTGTGTTCTTCTCACAGTCACTGCAGCCCTAATTACCCAGAAATTCTGCATCCTCTATCATATCGTCTCGATAAACCAGTCATTTGCTACCATAATTGTTGTCAGTGACTCACAGCCATCTGCAACTGGAAATATCAGCAGAAAAACCGCTTCCTCCTTCTGTTTCGTCTTTACTAGAGATGTTAGAATTCCATCGTCAGAATCTCTGGTCTTCTCTCCTTCTGTCATGTAATCCTGCATGTGCTGATTTTGCTGTGGCACGCACTTCAAATATTTATTTTAAAACCACAACTCAGTGACTACAAGCAAATATGCACAGTATGTTCACTGTTCAGGTATTTATCAATTGAACTTGACCACTTCATTGACTTCTCTTAAAAATCTGATTCATTTTTTAAAAGACCTTGGGTTGAATTAGGAAATAAATTATTGATCAAATTAATGTGATGACATCTGCAATATAGCTTAGTTTTTGTTTTGTTTTTTTAAATAGCATCATATCTCTTATCAGAAAGCCATTGCATATGACCAATTAAGACAGTTTATTTTAAACTGCTGGGTTTGCCAGCTCCCTCCTTGTAACCAGAGTCTAGTATGTAGCTATTAGGACTGAGCTTTCTATATGCCAATGCATTTTATACACAAATGCATTATTTGCCAACATATTTAGGGCAGTTTTGTGCAAAGACTTTAAAATGTTCTTGGTGGTTATATGCATGCCTGGTTGATCACAAGAAGGCAGTCATCATGTGCATTTCAAGTGGCCACAGATATCATATTTGTTTGTCCTAGCCCTCAGTCATATCCAGTTCTAGTTATCACAGGTTTTAGATCTACTCGGATTCTCCAGAGGTGAAGGATGTTTTCAAATGGTCCATTCTCAAAGACTAATTCAAGAGGATTCCTGAATAGTCTGAGAAATTTTCCACCTAACAGAATGAGAAATTTTTACTGTTGAACACAGGCTTCATTTGTGGAATGAGGAGATGGTCCAACTGATGGACGTGAAAGGGCTTCAAAAAGACCTCTGCTGCACAAGTCCCAGTCCCCTTGGTTTGCTGAAGAGCTTAAGTCATTGAAGATGGTGAGAGCAGTCATAGAAGAAAACTCAGGGAGAATCCAACTGAATATAGGCTAGAGCCCATGTTAAGATATGTTTCATGACAAGGATGGAGATATGTATGTTCTCTCAACACAGTACCATCCAACTAAATGGTTTTGGGTGGTGAAAAGATGGTTACATTCCAGGTTCCAGAGTACTGATAGGGAACTTCCCTTCACCTGGTATCACAAGTTTCCAAAACATGTTGCTGGTCAAACTACTCATATGCACACTGACTTGGACTCTGAAATGTAAGCTCTAAATTATGAGGAAGTCTCTTGTCCAGTTTTCAA
The DNA here is from genome assembly GCA_948472985.1 of Iguana delicatissima. Lineage (NCBI taxonomy): Eukaryota > Metazoa > Chordata > Lepidosauria > Squamata > Iguanidae > Iguana > Iguana delicatissima. Next base: position 1,008,386 of record CAOKZL010000345.1, on the reverse strand, counting down.
GGATGAGTTCTATCTTGTTGAACCCCAGGGTGTAGCTAAATTGCTTACAGGCATAAGACAGATCATATGTTTGTTGAATTCTTAATTACTAAAATATGCCAGAGATGGCTGGCCAGTTGGGTGGTGGAGTTTGTAAAGGGTAAAAACTGTGTGACACTCCAGCTACTGTTGAACTAGGATCTCCAGCACTCTTTACCATTGGCTGTACTAACTAGGACTGCTGGGTATTGCAGTTTAGTAACATGTCAAGGTCTGCACAGTTCCCATACCTGTTATAATCATTTCCTTTCAGGAGGGCTATGTCCCTGTTCTTTTAAAAGACATTATAGTGAGACTGGCCCAGATCAGTTGTGACAGGTAAGTAGGACAATTAATCTAGTCTAAAATGTCAGTGAAACTATCCAAGGTAATGCATCTTATTTCCCAAATGGGTTCAGCACCTTGGACAGTTCTTTTAAAATCCAGATTAAAACACAAAACAGATTCACCACTCCACTAAGATGGAAGCCACCAACTGTCATTGCCCTGGATAATTTTCAGCGAGCTTTCAATAACAACAACAAACTTTTCTGAGGTTGTTGTTGTGTGCCTTCAAGTTGTTTCTGACTAATGGAAACCCTAAAATGAAACTATCACTGGATTTTCTGGATCTGAGAGTGTGGGTTTCCACAGTCAAGCAAAGAATCAAACCCTAGTCTCCAATGCTTAAACCACTTCACCACAGTTCTATAATGTGGTAGCAATTCTCTGAGGAAGCAGATTTACCTACATCCTCCCTGATCAGATCCCATAATTTACTGCTCCCTCATATTAATCCCTAATATTAATCATATTAGCCTATAGTACTGCCATGCAGAACCTGCTGTAAATCATGGGAAAACAGCAACATATCAAACATTACATCCATGAATATATAGAGAAATAACTCACATATAAGGCTTTAAGATCATAATGTTATACAAAAAACTATTACTGGTACTAGGCAATCAACAGACAATGTAGTACAAAAAACTATTTAGATACAATGACATGAATTCTGCATGTGATGCCATTGTGCATGTCAATTCATGTGTCACTGTGCATCTACTCTAGGTTGCACATTGTTTATTCAATTGTGTAACATTGCCATTCAATGCAAGGGTTGCATAACACAATCAATGCATATCTCTGCAGAGATGTATGCTACTTGCCCTTAATTATATTTTAGAATTGGGATCATCAACAAAATATTAATCTTTTCAACCTTAGCAGGCATGATCCTATTAAGTGCTTCAGTTAGCTAGTCATGCCTTCCTCTAACATTTCAATTCACACCATAGTCTAGTTTCCTGTTTTGTTCTGTTCTGTCCCCCCCCAACTGACATTCAATAATCCATGGCTTGTCTTGACTCCTGTTTATACTTAGTCCTTATAGGGTGGGGATTTGAGGCAAAGGCGAGAGGAGATTGTCCACTTTTGGCTTTTTTTTTGTAATTCTGCAATATGACTAAGTACGCTTAGACCTCCCCCTCCCACACTTTAATTCTCAGTGGTCCCTATTTGTGCTCCATTTCTAGTGGCCTGGGATATTGCTGCTTCTGTTGTTGCTGTTGTTGTGTATCTTCAGGTTGTCGTGTACCTTCAAAGTTGTTTTTGATTTATGGTGGTGAACCTATCACAGGGTCTTCTGGGGCCTGAGAATATGTGCCCAAGGTAACATAGTGGGTTTCCATGGCCAAGTGGGGAATCAAACTCTAGTCTCCAGGGTTGTAGTCCAGTGCTCAAACTGCTACTCAACACTTGCTTAAAACAGCCGTGTAAGCTCCATGTTTATAATATTATATTCATATCCTTCATGAAGTCTGAAAATCAAAGTGAAAAAAAATAAGGAGTATATCAGACGATATCACTTCTGTCATGATGCTGACTTTTATTCTCAACTGGGTCTTTTCAGATTTCATTTTATGGTCTGTGCCAAAGAGCAGTATTGGCCAAGACTTATTGCACACAGATGAACTATGAACAGAGTGCTGGAAGGGGGCATATGAAGCCACTGTAAATATATATCACATTCTGCTCTATTAAAATACTCATAACCTATGAGTTTATTGGTGTTCGCTTTCATTACACTACCTTCTGTTCTGCTCTCAGGCAGAACTGTTTCAGTCAGTACTTTGGAGCTTTGGGGATACACCAAAGTATATATGCATGTTGGCAGTACACCTGGGCAGGCAGTCTGCATACAGAGTCAAATGGAAGTGCCTGAATATCTAAAGTTACTGTCACCATCATGAAACTGGAGCCATATTAGAGTATGGGGAGCTGTGCTATGATATTTAGAAACAGCAGAGCTCCTCTCCCTTCTCTGCCATCAGCTATCAAACTGACTTGTGAAATGACAGGGGAAAAAATAGAAAGGAAAGAAAGAAAAATCCAAGACATCTAGGATTGCTTGTACACACCTATATAGGAACAAACTGCACAAACAAGGTTGTTGCAGAACCAGGACAGAACCCTGTGGCACCCTGCTAGTCACTTCTCTCCAGGATGAGAATCTGCAGAAATATAGGATGGGGGACACGTGGCTGGCTAACAGTACGTGTGAAAGGGATCTAGGAGTCTTCATAGACCACAAGCTGAACATGAGTCAGCAGTGTGATGCGGCAGCCAAGAAGGCCAATGCAATTCTTGGTTGCATCAATAGGAATATGGTGTCTAGATTGAGGGAGGTATTGGTACCACTTTATTCTGCATTGGTTAGACCTCATCTTGAATACTGTGTCCAGTTCTGGGCACCCCAATTCAAGAAGGATATGGATAAGCTGGAGCAGGTCCAGAGGAGGGCAACCAAAATGGTGAGGGGCCTGGAAGCCATGCCCTATGAGGACAGACTTAGAGAGCTGGGTATGTTTAGTCTGCAGAAGAGAAGGTTGAGAGGGGACATGATAGCCATGTTTAAATATTTGAAGGGATGTCATGTCGAGGAGGGAGTGGGCTTGTTTTCTCCTGCTCTTGAGACCAGGACAAGGAGCAATGGATGCAAGCTGCAGGAGGGGAGATTCTGCCTGAACCTCAGGAGGAATTTTCTGACAGTCAGGGTTGTCCGGCAGTGGAATGTGCTGCCACAGAGTGTGGTGGAGTCTCCTTCGTTGGAGGTTTTTAAGCGGAGGCTGGATGGCCACTTGTTGGGAGAGCTTTGAGGGTTTTCCTGCATGGCAGGGGGTTGGACTGGATGGCCCTTGCGGTCTCTTCCAACTCTACATTTCTATGATTCTATGATTCATCTTCCACGACCTTGAACTGAATGAGAATGTTCTGCCGTATAAAATATAAATGTCCAGCTACTTCCACAGAGGAACTTACACAGAACAAGATTCTGTCCACATAAGCACATGTAATAAATTTGGAATTTGTGAAGGGAAGGGAATCCAGTAGGGTATGGAATGTTAATTGCTGGAGTTGAAGAGTTCAGGAGGTATGAGGGAAAGGGAAGAGGGCAGACAGGACCAGCTAGGCAGAAATGGGCTTAAGCGATTACTAGTTTTACTGTATTCATCCTAATCTTCTATTTAATGTGAACTCATTGTGCTCATTGCCCCTCACATTAACATGCTGTTGATAATCCTATTAGTGAAACAAACTCAAAGTATTTGAACAGCTACCCCAGCCTATATCATCATAGCACTATTAGCACAGCAAGACTCAGGGTGGGCTCAAATGGGTAAATAGTTGAATTTCAAGGGGTTGTTTATGTACAGGCCTTTGTGCTTTTTTATTCAAATTCAAACAGTGCACAGCATTTACTTTCAAAACTTCATCTGAAGTTTTGTTTAATTTTTCATTCTGCACCCAGCCCAAAAATTAAAATTACTAGCTTAATTTGGTTCTCTTCTTTTTCCCATAAGTTTTCTTGTACTGAAAACTGTCACCTTATCGTGGATGTATGGCTTCTGATGTTATTACTATGCTGATAGAAATGTGAATGGTTCCTGCCTCCCCCTCGCCAGTTTCCTGCTTTTATTCATTGAGTTCCAGTCATGTAACGTGAGAGATAACACCCACTGAAAGAGAGAAATTCAGACTGGAATAGTGTGTGGGTATAGTGAGACAATTTTAATTGGGAGAGTAGAAACAAAAATGGGGGTTGCAGAAGGGCATGTGCATAAGTCACTACAAAAGAGGTTTCTGTGGGAAAATGCTGTCATAAGCAATAACAAAAATAATTCCAATTAATTGATTTTAATTAGAGAATAGGTTGTGAAATGTCAAAAAAAGCAACTCAGTACCTTCCAGTTTCATGAATCAAATAACAGTAACTGGGAAGAGAGCCAATATGGTGTAGTAGTGGTTTGAGCATTGGACTACAACTGTGGAGATGAGAGTTCAATTCCCCACTCAGCCACAGAAACCCACTGGGTTACCTTGGGTGCATCACATGCACTCAACCCCAGAAAAACCCATGATTGATTCACCTTAGGGTCACCATAAGTCAGAAATGACTTGAAGGAAAACAACAAGAACAACAGGAAGTAAATGCATATTGTTCAAGTCACCCTCCTACTGTGAGCTGAACTGTTAAGAAACACTAACGCACCATGATTTCTCTGCAAACATGCAAAGAAACTGTCCATTTCCATCAATCACTTTCAAAAGCAGCACCAGTGCTTTTTGCTTGGTAATGATAGGAATGGGGAAGGGAAAGATTATAGGCCTAAAGGAATGTCTGTTCAAGGCAAGGAAACAAGAGGATGAGGCTGGGTAGGCTAAGATATGTCCATCTCACAAAAAAAAAATAAAAAAAATAAAAGTGAAAAGCAATTGAATAAAAGGTGGAGCAGTCAATAGTGATATGTCATGGAAAGGAGGAGAAACCAGAGTGCTATAGCGAAAGAACTTGGATGAAAAATTACAATGTGATATGAAACTGCATGAATCAGAATGAGAGATACATAAGTTCCAAAACATTTCAGAAAACAATTATGGTCTCCTTCATACTACCCAATTATAAGATTTTGATATCACTTTAACCGCCATGGCACCATGTTGTAGAATCTAGGATTTTGTAGTTTTGTGAGGTATTTAGAATTCTCTGCCAATACGCTCTAGTGCCTCACTGAACTACAAACCTCAGAATTCTGTAGGATGTAGCCACGACAGTTAGAATGAAAGCAAAGTGGTATAAATGTGTAGTGTGAAAAAGACTTGTTTAAAAGACACTCATGAGAAATTTCCCTGTGACCCAGGACTAACAGTAAAGGCAGCCAGAGTTCAATAAGAACAGATATATCTTGTTTGCCATTCCCCTGCTGCAAAGATTGGGTGTCTAAAGTGTCCTCAGATTTTCTATTCTTGGCTACCCGCAAATGGTCATTTCATCATTTTGAGCTTGGACTAAAGTTCTGTCATCCAGTATTCTCTTCCATCTGTGCTTTGGCTGACTCTGAACTGGAATGCTGGCTATGGTTTCAGGTCCTGATTTTTGAGGGAAAGAGATCCACATGTTTTATTTCCAGACATTTCTAGCAACTGGGAGAATGTCTTGAACTGCATATGTATTAAATTTATGCTTTTTATCTTTTTGTGCAAGTCACCTTCATAATTTTGATGGCCCCATTAGTGGGGGAGGCTCAGACATTTTTCCACAGAGGAGAAAGGAGAGAGGAAGAGAGATTACTTACAAATGGTATTTTGTAAGTGAAGCAGTAAAGTCAAGCAGCAAAGACAACAGAAAGTGAAAAGCCTTCTCTTTTCAAACTGACAGATCGTTACAAAGACGAGACAGATTGGGAAGCAGTACCTCAGTTAAACAGTATAGAGATAAACGAGAAACAGTTATTTTATCTCTTCCAAATATTTGGAAGGCAACAAAATGCGATGATGTGGAAAGGGAGAAAGAACTGCTACAGCTAAAGCAAAGAGAAACCAGGATAAATTCAGGCTTAAATAAAGAGAGAACAACTGGGTAAAGGTAATTTGTTTTCTTGGCAATTTAACCATTTCTCTTGGCCAAACACACATACACACACTGCTACTGGTTTCTGATTTTCAGTGAGAAAGAAATGGTAATTATCCAGGAAGAAGTCGCACGAAGCAAACACTTAAAAGCTCCCCTTTGTTCTGAGAGTTATTTCCTATGTTCTGTGTGATTCCTAGCATTACATTCTTTAACATTTCCACCAAGCCAGGCACTCAGAAGAAGGTTGCAAAAGCTCCTTTGTAGGTGGTAGAGTTGCCATGGTAATGGTAAGACTGGATAAATACAAAGTGGCTTGACTCCTTGAGGATTCAGAATGTTTAATTAGAACAGAGCTTACATCGGTGTAAGGAGAATAGACCTGCCAAAGCCATACCATGGTCAAGTATGACTCAGCAGTAGAAGTGACAGGATAAATTTCTCCCTCTGTAAAGCACAGCTCCTGCAAAGGTTCCAATTTCTGATAAGAAAAATGGTAGAAAATAAAATAAAATAGTGTCTAAGGCCTTTTTCACACTTGGCAAAGAAATCACCCTGTTCTGGTACTCACTGGACTGGAGTGCTCCCTCGGCAGATCCAGGCTGGTCCGGAGCAGTGCGTGGCCGCGTTCCGCACTGCTCCAGGGATGAAAATGGCGGCTTCCAGTTGGTGGAGGCTCTCCACCAACCGGTGAAGCTCGCCAGCCTAAAGCCCACCCCTGGAAGATCTGCAAACTCACACTGGTGTGAGCCTGCAAATCTGCACCGGAGTGCAGTCACGGAGTGGCGCACTCCGTGCTGTTGAAAGACCTGTTTTAAGCACTCTTTCAATAGCATGGAGAACAACCACTTTTGATTGTTCCAGAGCAGGCTGAAGTCCGGAACTACACAAAATAGTCCGGATCCAGTCCGCCTCCAAGTGCAAACGTCCTCGCTGGAGGACGCTCTGCACCATTCTAAAAACAAAGTGTGGAAAAGGCCTAACTCAAGAAACTCAACATTTCAAGATGAAAACTCAGACGTGTGATATGTAAAGACAGTGGCTCATTAACATATGGGTTTGGTCAGGAAGGCCTGACCAGGAAACAACATGGCACACCTTTCACCTGTCCCAATTTGGAAGGAACAGTCCTGAATAATCATTTGTCATCCCACCTTTTCAAGGGCATTTAAAATACCCCAATTACTCTCTCCTTCTACTTTCCTCCTTACCTTCTGCAAACTAGGTTAAAATGAAAAGGTAATTTGCACTCAGTTAATTCAGCAGGGAGAGAGGAGAAGAGGAGGCAAAATCTTTCCTTTCCCAATAGGCCCAAGGAAGACAAACTGCGGCAGCCTCTCCTAGTTTGTTGTTCTTTCTCCTTAATAAATTTTCCCATTTTCACCACAATCTGATTTTGCTTGGCTGCATATGCTCCTGTTTTCATTTGTGAAATGTGGGAGGGTATGACAGAAGGGCATAATCAAGATTGTGGCCAAGCAAGCCAAGGGCATGGTGAAGTGCAAATGTGAGTGAGAAAGAGCGCACAAAACTGTAGTATTGTAAGCACAGGAATCTTATGTAGCATGTTTAGAGAAGCTTGAGAAAAGAAGAAAATCCCAAATCAGTATATAGAACTCTCCTCTGCCCCCTTCTAAATCAGAAAGATAACACTTGTGGTTGCCAACCAAAGTAACGGAATAAGATTATTTTGAGAAGGCTGTGATTTGTCCTAACTTTCTTCTAGAGTACATTTTTTTAAAAAAATTAAAAGCCATTGAAAATACCTACAGAACAATCCTAATCATTTCTGTAAAGAGAGTTCTCCATTGTAACTCAGTATACTTAAAAAAGACTCACACAGTTAATACAGATAAATCCAAATAAAAGTAATCCTTGCCTTGGAGCACTCTAACAGCATCACCTTTTGCCTGTCTATTCAAATGTAAGCCCACAAGGTTTAGTAGGATATACTTATAGAGAAATGTGTATAGCAACAACTGGGAAGCAGCACAATTCCACTCTCCTGCCTAATTTTATGGAAAGCATGTATTGGTGACACTTGGCTCAAAGAACATGGACAAATACAATTGCGAGAAAAACAAATAAAAAATTATGGAACCAGACACCTATTTTTTCTTCTTCTTCCTATGGATGCCTTCCTAACATCTTTGGGAGGGGCCCATTTCTCATCCCACTAAGAAACTGGTGCTCAACAACAGGGATTTCAGAAGTGGGTAAAAATACCACCAGAGCAGGCACAAAGCTGTTGGGATGTGTTTGACTAAGCTCAGAAATACCGGGATCCAAATTAGGGTTGTCAGGTGAAATAATGGACAAGTTTTCTATACCTTTAATGTGTAAGAGGAGGAATTCCCAGATATGTTTGTTGCTGACAAGAGAGAAGGCCTTCTCAGTGATGTAGAATAGTCCTTAGTACACTAGATAAGATGGGGGCAACGGATGGAGGGATTTGTCTATGTTTTTTGAAACACATACAAATTGGTGGCCATCACTGCAACGATGCATCATCACCAGCTATGCTGCCTAGGGCTGAGGGGCGTTGCAGTCCAACAACATGTGAAGGGTCATGTATTACTGCTCCTCATATTGTAGGGAGCTTCTGAAAATGTATTCAGAATTTTGCTTTACTGAAGTAATCCCGTTTCCTGTAAACACAGAGGAAACGAAAGTGGAGATAGGAACTACATATTCATTTATTGTGGATTTTGACAGGATCATGTTTTCCCAAATTGCCAGCACAGGGAACACATTCTGGATCTGGACCCAAGCATGGGGAAGACAAGCAGCTTTAACTGTTTGCTGTCACCTATCTCTTTGGTGGCAGAAGTTCAATAGGACTGATAGAACAGAGGGAGGGCTCACTACAGGTGAAGCCAATGAAGGACCAAGGAGTTAAGCCAGCTATGTCTAATTTGGTTCCCATTCTACACCCTAGAGAGCCAGCATGGTGTAGTAGTTTGGGAGCTGGACTACAACCCTGGTGGCTAGGGTTTGATTCCCTACTTGGCCATGGAAACCCACTGGGTGCCTTGGGCACATCATATACTCTCAGTCCCGGAAAACTGATGCTAAGTTCACCTTATGGTCACCATAAGTCAGAAACAACTTGAAGCACGCAACCCATCTTGCAAGATCTAGGTACCTCTTGTATACCAATACTGGTTGAGAGAAACTTTGGGATTTAGATGAGTGGTCCTGTACCTGCCTAGATGGTAGCACTCTCACACTGTGATCACAGTTGAGATCAGAGGTTCCACACTCACACCGGCAGAAAAAGGATCCATTTGTTTCAACAGGGTTTTTTTGGTTTGTTTTTTTGTTTTTTTGGTGCAATTACAGGGTAGGGAGAGGAGCTCTGGAAGGAGACTGAAGCAGGGGGCAAAGGGTTAAAGCCTCCTAACATGATCCAGATCAGGAGGTTGCAATGAATACTAAAGGCCAGAACTATGCAGAAAAGATATAAAATTCGGCTCTCAGTTTGGCTGTTATGGTGATGTATTTATCTTCTGTACCTATTTCTATGACTGAATGATTGAATTTATACTCCACATTTCAGCCCAAAATAATACCTACTTCTATTACCTATCAGGCTACTAACTATAATAAAATGCAAGCATACACACAATCTAAATTGAAACATACAAACCAATGAATTGAAACACATTTTAGGATGCAAACATAAAAAGAAATATATAGCATCCACCAACTTAACCCCTCTCTATTAACAACAATTCAGCATCATTGTCAAGAGTCTGATTGAGCAAAATCAGTTTTGGCCACCAGCAGGAGGGCAGCAAAGATGGAGTCAACCAAGCTTTCCTTGACCAGACTTCCAGGGCCTAGAAGCAGCCAGTAAATGTGCCTCTAATAATGGTAGAACTGAGATGGGACCCCCTGTAAAGGTCTTAAAAGATGGGCACACTGGCCTAAGGAAGAACACAATCTTTCAAACAGCTTCATCCCAAATAAAATAAGGACTTGCAGGCCTTAATCAGTAGTTAGAATGTATGGCCCTTTTCGCATGTTACATTTTCATGCTGCTGGGTTGGGGTCCTCACGCATGAAGGCTCGGAAGGAACGCCGCTGCTTCCCTGCTGCTTCGGCTCTGCAGCTCCTTCCTCCTCGTGCAAGCGCCCTGCCTCTTCCATTTGCTGCACTCAGGCTGCACTGAGGAGACGACGTGCGACCAGCCCAGCTCCCAAGGCACCACACTGCAGGTAAGTGCGTGCGAGGTCCGGGAGCATTGAGTGATGGCGCACCGTTTTTGGCTTTAAGACGAAAATGAAAAGATGCGTGCCCACTCTGCATCCAGCCCTTGAGCGTTGCGTAAATGTGAGTGCGTCATGCAGACCGCTCCTCACATTTACACGACGCTCAAGGGGCCTCTCGCTTCCAAAACACCGTATGAAAAGGGCCTGCGTCTGGAAACTGGTCAGCAAAGCTGTTGTAACAAGGGCATCACCCTCTCTTTGTAAAGAGCCTCAGACAACAGGCACAAGACATTTGGTTGCTGGAGAGAAAAGGACAAGGTGCTCCACAGCCCCCACTGTACATAGAGAGGCTGACTCAGTGGCTAGTTGAAATCTTACTTCAGAATTAGTGAGGGCTTCAGAATGGACTCATTAGCCATTTCTGCACTACACTGTTATAGTGCTATTGTCACACTTTCAATATCCTATGGAATCTTGGGGTTTACAGTTTAGCGAGAGACCTTTAGATTTCTCAGCCAGAGAACTCTTTGGCCTCAGTAAACTACAAACCCTAGAATTCCACAGGATGTTGAAAGTGGAATAATAACACTGTAACAATGTAGTGCAGAAATGGCCATTTTCTTTTCTTATAATGCTTTATTGGTCTCCTCAAAATACAAAACTACTCATGGGTTCCAGACATGAATCTGGACAATTTCTGAAGGTTTTGTGAAATGTCAGAGAGGCTTGGCCCATTTAAAAAGAAGTAGGGTGAAATTCACCTGTCTCTAATGATTTCCCTTGGGAGAATTACTTGTGACCTCAGATTGATTAGGCAAGTTTGTGCCTGCCACTGTTAAAACTCCAGTCACAGGACCACTGGAAGAGATTTACTTAGACTGGAGGCTGGAAAAAAAAAGTATCATCAGAGCTCTACCAGGCTGAAAATTAGTTGAATTGCAGTCAAGCCTACACGTTCCTTGTTATTTAACCTTCTGGTCTTTTCTTTTTATTCATGGACTTGAAATTCAAGATGTCAAAGCTTGCAGAAGGTAAATCGGAAGAATGATTGTGTTTAAAGGGATTAAGCAATTGATTTGGAAGCAATTTCTGTCTACCTCCAGGTAATTGAATGGTTGCATACCATCTTCGCTTCCATGTCCCATCCCACTCCTTTTGTCTTAACAGCTGATGCTGTAAGGGAGGAAAAAAGAACACACATTTCTTATTGTTTCTCAGAGTAGTGCATGCTTTTCTGTCCCAGTATTTCGTTCTAATTTTAAGCACTCTCTGCATAGCTCTAAATTGTTCCTTTGGTGGATTAAGCCCATCCTTGCGCACCAAGATTGTAGGAAGAATAACAAAAGGCAAGGTTCCAGTCTAGAATTAGAAGCTTCAAGAGACTGAAAGAGCTTCACACTGTGTGTGTTTAGATGGTACTGAGGGTAGAAGGGAGTGTTATGTATTTGGGGGTTTTGTCTTTAAAATGATCTTGCAGCCATGCAGAGAACATAATTTCCTATTAGTCTATTATACCAACTGACACTTTGGCAGACTATTCACTTGAGTGGTCAAAATGAAAACATTTCTTAAAAGCAAATGAATAGGACTACATTGGCCAGATTCACCCTAGGCAATTCAGTTAAGTATACACAGGACTCAAAAAGAAGGTATTTTCAGAAGTTAGCCACACACCTTGCATTCTTCATTGTTTGGGCCCTTCACTTTGACTGTTTACAAAATATGTACAGCGTGTGTGTGTGTGTGTGCATGTTTGTAGTCTCTACATGTCCTCCCAGGTGACTGAGACACTTTGGGATGACTCATGCCCAAAATGGCTTTTGTCAACAAGCAAACACTAAAGAAAATTGGCCCAATTCTCAATTATGCCATTAACTTTAGTGGGGAGCTAGATCAAGTTCATAACAAGCCAAATATTACTCAAAGTGCTCAACTGAATATTCACAGCAAAATTGGTGCTTTAGTTTTGATTTGCATAATTTAAATGGTGACAATAGGAATATTATGCGTAGGAGTAGAAGGGCCAGGAACCAAACAGAGAGTTTGGAGCTACAGAATCACTTCCAAGTTCTTGCCATTATTAATGAGGAAGTGGAACAGCAACAAGAGGTAGTGAAACAGCAGGAAGAGGTAATGGAACGGCACCAAGAGGAAGAAGAGGAAGAGGTAATGAAACAGCACCAAGAGGAAATGGAACAGCACCAAAAGGAAATCCAACAGCAGCAGGAGCAACAATCTCAGCCTGAAGAGAATGTCCAGGTGGCCCTGGAAGAAGCTGCACATCAAGTAACCCCAGCCAAGCCTCAGAGGAGACGAGTTCTGGGGTTGGGAACTCCTTGCTGAGAGGAACAGAACCAACAACTTGCAACCCTGACAGGATGAATCACAAGATGTGCTGTCTCCCTGGGGCCAAAATCAATAATGTAACAGAGAAGCCAACAAGCCTGGTCAAGCCAATTGACCATAACCCCCTCCCTTTTGCTTCACTTGGGAATCAACAACACTGCAAGCCACAGTTTTCAGCACACCACAAAGTATTATGAGGTTATGGGTAGAAAGCTGAAGGACCTTGCTACTCAGGTTGTGATTTCGTCCCTCCTCTCTGTTGAAGGACATGGCCCATGAGAGGAGAAAAGAGCAGTGGAGGTCAACAACTGGTTCTGCAGATGGTGTTGCTGGGAACAATTTGGGGTTCTGGACCATGGTCTGCATTTTCATGAAGATGGTCTTCCGGCAATGAATGGGGTGCACCTCACACCCGTTGGCAGGAATGTTTTTGCTAAGAGTCTCACAAACCTCATCAGGAGGGCTTTAAACTGACTTTGGATGAGGAGGAAAATAGTATTATTCAGGGCAGGAGTTCAGTAGTGCTGGGCAAAAAAGCCCAAATGTTATAGATAGAGCAGGCCAAGTAGTACTAGAAACCAACAGTGGGAGGAAAAGAAACTTTAGCAAAGGGCTTGCAGGAACAGCACAGAGTCTTAAATGTCTCTACAGTAAGACACAGAGAATGGGGAATAAACAAGATGAACTGTAACTCTTATTACAACAAAATAAATATGATATAATAGACATCACTGAAACGTGGTGAAATGAGTCTAATGATGGGAATGTAGTAATAGGGGGATATAACCTATTTTACAGAAATAGAACAAACAAGAAAGGAGAAGGAGTAACTTTTTTTAATCAAAGTTCAAGTAATATAAATAGAGTAATTATAATTGTCACATATATAAATAAGTACATAAAAACATAATTGAGAAATGACGTGTACATTACTGCAAGAGCAGGAAAAAAAGAAATATTTTCCCAAAGTAATCTAAACATCACAAGTTGAGATATGATCTATCGTTATCATGTATACTGTTACCCTGATTTCTGGGAGTCCCATGAGGGACACCTAAATGCTCTCCAAATTATTCAAGTTGGGGAAATTAGCAAAGAGCACAAGTTAGCACTGCGAGAGGCAGGGCAACGGAGCGAGATCTTTTACCCAATGTCTACGGGGTCAGGCCGAGTCAAGGAGCAAACAGAAGTGAAATAATAATTGTTGTTTTTATTAAAATACAATCAAACAAGTATGCAGCACACTCACACAGATAACTAGAGAAATAAAGGTTGGAGATGGATAGAGGGATTTTTAGAGGAGGTTTTTGGTATGGGTAATACTACACCTGTCCTGAAGCCCGGGTTGTCTGAAGATAGAGTTTGTGGATATGAAGATTCTCAATACATGAGACTGAGGGGAAGGCTCACCAAGCAAAGTGGCAGCAAGGTGGGATGGAAGTTGGGAGCGATCCGAGGAAGCGCTCAAAGTCAGGGGTTCTTATAGGGGAAAATGTGACCGTAGGCTAGTCCGTACTTGGGGAAAACAATGAGTTTCGGGCGGGAGACAAAGCCTCCGAAAGGTCAGAATTTAGCATGATTGGGTTAAGTCCGAATTGTCAATAGAGTAGCCAGTATGCAAATGCAGAGTGCTTGACGATTGAGTATTCGACTCGTCAAGCTGCCCGCTCAGGGCAGGGAGTTCTTTGTAAGTAGCATGCATACATAATACGGTACTTGCCTTGAGGTCTCCTGAAGCAGAAGTCTGGCTATTTCTGGCCTGCATATATCTGTGTGGAATATTACAGTGATTAGCGGCCGAGCCTGTTTGCATGCTTGTCCAGGGGCCTTGCAAGCACATGGGAAAGAATAGGTGAAGAAGGCCAAATTATTGATATCAAAGTGGTATCTAATATTCCACAAGTCCGGGCTAGAAAACTGCAGTAACAGTACTCTCTACTTATACTTAACCTAATAACTTATACTTCCAAAAAATTTCTTTTGATAGGTTTATATCAAAGCATTTAAATAAAACATGATACCTCTATAACCGTAGTATTACATAATTGTTGTTATTGTTGTTGTTGTTGTTGTTTTTCTTGTCTTTTTTTTCTGCCTGTTTTCTGCCAGTATATATTGATTTCATGTCCCACTGTTTTGTTCATTCAGTCTACTAAATACACTCTATGTAACATGTTGTAATGTACAAATAGTGCAGCAGGCATAAATTAAGTCATTTGACAGTCATTACTACACTATTACCTTCCCATTAATCAGCCTAGTTCTAGAAACTGCATATTAAGAATATACATATACTACCTGTTACTCCATTGTAAATATAATTGTACTGGAGACCATTCAATCTCACATTCATCTTTAAAGTTGTCTTTTAGTAATTGAGTTAGAATACCACAGTTTCTCATTTCCAGTAATTTTATAGTGCATTCCTCTATTTCTAGTATTTTATCTGTCTTCCAATACTTTGCATATATTATTCTTGCTGAAGTTATCATGTACAAAATAATGTGCCAGTATTTCTTTATCAAAATTTATTCTTTTCCTGGCAACATGTTTAATAAGAAAAGTTCTGGTAGGAATGGAATGTCAGTGTTCAGGATTTCAGATTTTTTTTAT
This sequence comes from Iguana delicatissima, assembly GCA_948472985.1. Classification (NCBI taxonomy): domain Eukaryota; kingdom Metazoa; phylum Chordata; class Lepidosauria; order Squamata; family Iguanidae; genus Iguana; species Iguana delicatissima. The sequence goes on along the minus strand of CAOKZL010000345.1, from coordinate 993,281 downwards.
GCATGTTTTTCCAGTAAGTCTTAGCACACAGACAGGGCCACCACATATAAAAAAATGTTCCCTCTACCTCTTGGCATGTCCAACATTTATTATTTGACGTCTTATATATCTTCTATAGCTTTGAAGGATTTAGGTACCATCTATAGAACATTTTCAGATAATTTTCTTTCAAGTCTTGAGAGAGTGTAAATTTTTGGGTTCTGCACCAATCTTATTCTAATCTTCCAGTTGAATTTCTTTTCCAATGTTCTGGGCCCATTTTATCATCACATCTTTGGTAGTCTCTGTTTCTAATTCTCATTCCCAAATGAATTTGTAAATCTGTGAGGTCAAATGAGTAGTTTTTTCAAATATTGCAAATTCAAACTCATTTTTGTCGCATCTGCTTTGGAACCCTTCTAATTTAAAGTCCATCTTGTGTCATTTTTTTATCTGCAAATATAAAAACCATTGGCAAGGAACTCCATCTTCTTCTAATGACTCTCGTGATTTCAGTTTGAAATTTTCTTTCTCAATTAAAATATCTTTATAATGGATCCATTTTTCATGCTGAGATTTCCACCTACCAAAAAAGGCTTCATGGGGGTGATACCCATTGTGAAATTCTTTTGTAAATCTTGGTTTTAAATGTTGTCCATATATTTAACAAAGATCTTCTTACATAATGGTTAAGGAAGTCTCTGTCAATCTTGGCTTTACCGTACCAGAGGTAGGCATGCCATCCAAACCTTAAATTTGAACCTTCAAGCCTTAAATTTCTTTCATTTTGTAAGGTAATCCAATCTGCAACCCAGGTAGGTACATCTGCATCATAATTTAAGATTGGGCAGTCCACAACCTCCTTTCTTTTTTTATCAGTTAACAATTTCCATTTAATCCTGAGTTTCCCTTCCAGATAAAATTTGATAGATCATTTTGCCATTCATTAAAAACTTTATCATTATGGATAATTGGAATATTTTGAAAAAGATAATTTAATTTGGGAAGTATGTTCATTTTCATGGTGGCTATTCTTCCTAATAGAGACAAATTTAGTTTGAACCAATTTTGTAAGTCTTTTTTAATTTCAATCCAGACTTTCTTGTAATTGTTTTTAAAAAGTTCATTATTTTGCTTAGTAATCCATATCCCCAAGTATTTTATTTTCTTATCAAAGTGAAAGCAAGAGAGTTTAAGTAAATCTGAGGTTTCATTATCTCTGATGTTGTTAGTAAGCATTTTGGTTTTTTCCTTGCTAATTTTAAACCTGGCGACTTCTTCAAATTTAGTCAATTTCTGATTCAAGGTCTCAATGCTATATTTTGGATCTTCTAAAAAAACCACCAAATCATCTGCATAGGCTTTAAGCTTCTGTTCTTGACCTTTTATCCTCACTACTTTTATTTGTGGGTCATTTCTAATTTCGGTTGCCAGAACTTCAAGAATCATTATAAATAACAGAGGAGAAATAGGGCAACCTTGTCAAGTTCCTTTTTGTATTTTGAAGGGTTTTGTTATTTCACCATTGATTATAAGCTGGGCAAATTGATCTTTATAAATCTCTTGAATCCAGGAAGTTTTGTCTGCAGTTCATTCTTGAGAGTACTTCAAACATAAATCCCATCAGACATTGTCAAAAGCCTTTTCAAAATCAACAGAGATCAGTGCAAGTTTCCATTCGTTGTTCTCTTCAAAGTGCTCAATCATATTTATAATGGATCTGATATTGTTTCTTAACAGTCTCTTAGGAAGAAAGCCATTCTGATCCTCCTGAATGATTGATCGCAGGACTTTCTTTACTCTTTCAGCTAAGATAGAGGTAAAGATCTTATAGTCAGTGTTAAGCAATGATGTTGGCCTATAACTTCCTGGCTCTGTTAAATCTTTTCCTTCCTTTGGTATAAGAGTAATGTTAGCTTGACTCCATGATTGTGGTTTCCGGTGCTTGATAATTTCATTAAATGTAGCTTGTAATGGGAGCATTATTTCATCTTCAAAAACTTTGTAATATTTAGCAGGGAAACCATCTGTTCCTGGAGCTTTATTAGTCTTTAATTTTTTAATTGAAGCTAAAACTTCCATTACAGTTATTGGTGTATTCAAGATGTTACCATGTTCCATGGTGAGTTTTGTAATATTTTATTTATCCAAATAGTTTTGAATTTGCTTCAAATTATTCTCTGGTGCATTATCAACCTTAAATAGTTTAGAGTAATATTTATGAAAGAGTCCTTGATTAAATTTTGTTCTGAAACCAATTTTTCTTCCTTGTGCACAATCAAGATAAATTTAGCTTCTTTATCTTTCTTTAATTTATACGCCAACCATTTACCGAGTTTGTTAGCTTTCTCAAGGTGTTTTTGCTTAATCATTTTTAGTTCTTCCTCGATGTGTACCAAATTCTCAGATTCCAGTTGCTTCTGTAAAATTTTAATCTCTTGTTGAAGTTTATGATTCAAAGCATCATTCCTTAATTTTTCCTCTTTATTCTTAATTTCTGCTAAAATAGATTGGGTTCTTGATTTTCTAATGTTAGTCTGTTCAGCAGCCCATTGGATAAAGTACCCCCGAATCACAACTTTATTTGCATCCCAAATTGATCTCATTGTCATTCCTTCTGTAGTATTCTCTTTAAAATAATGGCCATTTCTGCACGAGGCAAGGGAATCGCTTCATGCTGTTACCCACCAGATCTTCTGGCTCCTTGGTCTGGTCCAGGGTGAATCGGAGCAGTGTGAGGTCTTAGATCCGCACTGCTCTGGCTTCCAAAATGGCTTCCAGTTGGTCATGGGTCCCGACCAACCATGAAGCTCGCCATGCCTAAAGCCCGCCCTCCACAGATCGCAGGCTCGCATTGGTGCAAGCCTGTGAATCTGCACAAGGGAGCAGGCACGCAATGGAGTGCTCTGGAAAAAGAGAAACCTCTTTTTTCTGGTCTTTAAAAAGCACACTGGAGGACCAGTTGGGGGCGTTTTGGAGTGGACTGAGGTGCGGATCTCCCGTAAGTAGTCTGAACCTAATCCGCTCCGAGGTGCAAATGACCTCCATAGAGGACACACTTCACCATTTTAATTCCCCCATGCTGAAAAGGCCTCTGTTTCAGAGCTTGCTTTGCTTTTTCAATATACTCAATACTATTTAACAAGAAATAATTGAGTCTCCAGCATCGCTGCCTTTTATGATTCACCAATTCAATTTGTATAGGATTGTGATCAGAGTTCATTTTTGGTAATACTTCCATGTCCTTAATTAATGTATGTAAAGATTTGGAGGCTAAGAACATATCAATTCTGGATAAAGTTTTGTAACAGTCTGAGTAAAATGTAAATCCTGGGGAACAGCCTTATTTGTAAGTCCAAACTTCCATAACTGACGGATTTTCAAGTAGATTACAGAAACTTTGGGTAATTTACCTTGATTGCTTTTAGTCTGTTTGTGCGACAGACTATCTAATCTTGGATTAATAACTCCATTCATGTCTCCCAATAGAAGTATATGTTGCTGATTTCTCTCTTGTGTATATTGAATAAGTTTTGTTTTGATAGTTTTAAAGAATTTATCCCTTTTCTTGGTTGGAATGTATATTCCGACCACTAGTAATTTAAAATCTAGAAAGTTACCTTCAACACCCACATAATGACCTTGTGGATCTGTAAAGATTTCTTCAGAGGGAAATTTAGAATTGACATATATTAGAACCTCTCTCTCTCTCTCTCTTTTTTTTTTTTGAAAGGCAGAGATGTAACTTCTCCCTAATTTAGAGTTTTTTAAATATTTGATGTCAGATTCTTTAATTTTAGTCTCCTGAAGACATATAAAAAATCTCCCTTTTTCTTTTCCAAATAATGAAAAATCTGTCTTTTTTTGTAATTTGAGTTAAGGCCTTTAACATTCCATTATACAAATGTAAAAGTCATGTTTGCAATAAAAAAATTTAGTACTTAATAAGAATCTTCTTTGTCTGTTCTCTCTTCTATTTTGGAGTCCTGTGGATCTTGTGATTCTTCTTGAACAGAATCTTTATTTTTATCAATTTTCTCCTCTGCTTTAGCTGTCTGTGGAGGTTCTTCAATGTCTGGTCTTTTCTCTGCTCTTTTTTGTAGGAGAAGGAATAACTTTATATGTCAAGGATGTTTTCTCCTGTGAAGAGATTCATGATTTAAATCCAGGAAGCCAGGTCAAGAACATATGAGTAAGAATTAAGAGAGCGAGAAACAATGGGGATGTGACTGTGGGGGTTTGCTACAGGCCTCCAAGCCAGCCTGAGGATTTGGATGAGGCCTTCCTGGAGCAGATGACCACACATTCAAAAAGGAGAGATGCAGTAGTAATGGAAGATTTCAACTATCCTGATATATGTTGGCAGTCAAACTTTGCCAAGAGCACAAGATCCAACAAGTTCCTCACTTGCCTTCCCTTGCAGACAATTTCATGGTCCAGAAGGTGGAAGAGGTAATAAGGGGATCAATAATTTTGGATCTGTTCCTGACCAACAGGGATGACCTTGTTAATGGGGTGGAAGTGGTGGAATCCTTAAGTGGGAGTGACCATGCTGTATTGCAATTTGTCATTCAGTGGGAAGGAGAAGCCAAGTGTAGCCAGACATGCATTCGAGATTTTTAAAAAGCTGATTTCTGTAAACTCAGGAAATTACTGGCTGAAATTCCATGGTCAAGAATACTGAAAGAGAAGGGAGTTCATGATGGATAGGAGTTTTTTAAAAGTGAGATATTGAAGGCACAATTGAAAACTGTGGCAATAAGGAGGAAAAATGGCAGATGTCTAAAGAAACCAGAATGGTTGACTAAAGAACTTTCAGATGAGCTAAGTGTTAAAAGAAATGTACACAGAAAATGGTAAAATGGTGAGATCACCCAAGAGGAATTCAAACAAATAGCCAAGGTAGGTAGGGAGAAGGTCAGAAAAACTAAAGCACAGAATGAACTAAGGCTTGCCAGAGACATTAAAAACAATAAAAAGGGCTTTTTTAGATATGTCCACAGCAAAAGAAAAAACAAGGAAATGATAGGGTCACTACATGGAGAAGATAGCCGAGTACTAACAAGGGGAAGAAAAAATGCAGAACTACTCAACGCCTCTTTGCCTCAGTTTTCTCCCTAAAGGAAAGAAGTACTCAACTGGGGGGGGGGCAGGGACGAGCAGGTCAGGCAGTGGGAGAAACGCAGCACAGAATAGGCAGAGAAGTAGTACAGGAATACCTGGCCACACTGGATGAATTCATGTCTCCAGGGCCAGATGAATTACATCCAAGGATATTAAAAGAACTGGCAGAATTCATTTCAGAACCCCTCACAATAATCTTTTAGAACTCTTGGAGAACAGGAGAAGCCCCAGCAGATTGGAGGAGGGCAAATGTTGTCCCCATCTTCAAAAAGGGAGGAAATGAGGACCTAAATAATTATCACCCAGTCAGTCTGGCATCAATACCAGGAAAGATCCTAGAGCAGATCACTAAACAGTCAGTTTGTAATTACTTAAAAAGCAATGCCATGATCACTAAAAGTCAACATGAGTTTCTCAAAAACAAATCATGCAACACTAATCTTATCTCTTTTTACGATAGAGTTACAAGCTTGATAGATGAAGGGAATGTTGGGGATGTAGCATATCTTGATGTCACTAAGGCCTCAGACAAAGTTCCCCATGACATTCTTGTAAAGAAGCTAGTAAACTGCACGCTGGAAAGGGCTATTGTTAGTTGGATTTGTAATTACTTGACTGACCGAACCCAAAGGGTGCTCACCAATGGCTTCTCTTCTTCCTGGAGAGAAGTGACTAGTGGGGTACCACAGGGTTTTGTCCTGGGCCCAGTGCTCCTCAACATCTTCATCAATGACTTGGATGAAGGAATAGAGGGCACACTGATCAAATTTCCAAATGACACCTAATTGGGAGGGGTTGCTAATACCCCAGAGGACAGGATCAAAATTCAAAATGACCTCGACAGATTGGAGAGCTGGGCCAAAACTAACAAAATGAATTTCAACAGAGAGAAATGTAAGCTCCTACACTTAGGCAGAAAAAATGGAATGCACAAATATAGGATGGGGGATGTGTGGCTGGATAGCCATACATGTGAAAGGGATCTAGGAGTCTTGGTGAACCACAAGCTGAACCTGAGTCAGCAGTGTGATGAAGCAGCCAAGAAAGCCAATGCAATTCTTGGTTGCATCAATAGGAGTATGGTAGATCAAGGGAAGTAATAGTACCACTCTATTCTGCTTTGGTTAGACCTCATCTGGAGTACTGTGTGCAGTTCTAGGCACCTCATATTGGCAAGGATGTTGACAGGCTGGAGCATGTCCAGAGGAGGGTGACCAAAATAGTCAAGGGTCTGGAAGCCATGCCCTATGAAGAGTGGCTTAGGGAGCTGGGGATGTTTAGTCTGCAGAAGAGAAGGTTAAGAGGGGACATGATAGCTGTGTTTAAATATTTGAAGGGATGTCATGTTGGGGAGGGAGTGGACTTGTTTTCCACTGCTCCAGTGACTAGGACAAGGACGAATGGATTCAAACTTCAGGAAAAGAGATTCCACTTAAACCTCAGGAAGAACTTCCTGATGGTCAGAGCTGTTCAGCAGTGGAATATGCTGCCTCGGAGTGTGATGGAATCTCCTTTCTTGGAGGTTTTTAAACAGAGGCTGGATGGCCATTTGTTGGGAGTGCTTTGATGTGAGTTCCTGCATGGCAAGGGGTTGGACTGTATGGTCCCTGTGGTCTCTTCCAACTCTATGATTCTATGACTCTATGACTAAGAGCCAGCATGGTGTAGTAGTTTGAGCATTGGACTATGAAGCTGAAGGTCAGCGTTCGATTCTCTGCTCAGCCATAGTTACCCACTGGGTGACTGTGGGTGCATCACACACACTCAGTTACCAGAAAACCCCATGATAGAATCACCTGAGAGTTGCTGTAAGTCAAAAACGATTTGAAGGCACGCTGCAACGTATGAATTCCAAATCTTTCTTACTTTGTGAGCTTTGCAAACAATGTGCTCATGAGCATGAATCAGGATATATATCGGTCCTCTGTTAAAGAGCAAGTGCTAGACTAAACTGAAAATTAATCTTTTTCACCACAGTCAGATTCATCTTCACTGTCTTAAAGTACAAGGTATATTTGCAGGAAACAATATGAACATGAGACTAATCCACAATTTTGAAATTTATGTGGTGCAGATGCATGGTAGAATGTGTGGTGAAATGTTTGCCTATATCTACTCAATTTTACCACATACTTGCTAAAGGCCAGCTGAACTGTCACTAGGTTGTCTGGAGCTACATTAAATCCAAAGCCCTTCTACCATAGAAATGTTGGGAATGATGGGCTTATGACTACCCTCACCCTGGTATAAATTTGTACCAGCATTGCAATAGCACTTGCAAAGTGTAGAAGAAGAACGAATAGCAGAAGATTCTATGGATCAATACCAAATTAGGCAAGAATGCCAAATCATATAACCGTCTATCAGAATCCTAAAAGGTAAATCTGTTTGGGTTGTATGAATCCTCACAGAGAAAGGCTTAAAAAGAATAACACCTTATTGTTAACTCTATTTTCAATGTTTCTTTAAATAGACATTCTCCTTCTCAACAACTGCAGTCAGTGTGACATATAAAATGATTGATCGCTCCTGCTTTCTCTGTAGGCAATGAACAAAGGGTTGTTTGTAGCTCCTCACTAGACAAATCTTGCCATTTGAATGACATTTAATTAATATCTAATTCAACGTATGACAAAATTGCAGGGCCTTCAGCACATGGAATTCTCTGTCAAAAGCTGCAACCTGTAAAATCCAAAGTAAGCTTCTGATTTACACAGATAGTGACTCTAGAGCCAAAACTAAGGGAGAGGATCACAAGACCTGTTAAAATCTTGTCAAATGAAGGTACAATCCTCCAAAAACTCCTGCTGCAGTTCCTCCAAGTCGTCACGATCTGGATTGCATAGCCACAGTGCTTAGTGGAGCAATCTCTCAACAACAACCAAAAAAAAATTCTGAAGAAAGATGTCTCCAGGGTAGAAAATGTATCTTTCTAGAAAGTTTATCTAGTCTCCAGCAAAGTGTCAATCCTAGACACTTATTTAATGTATCATAACTTTTAAAAGAAAATAAAAAGCAGACTGGTGACAAACAAATTTTGCATGCTTTTAAAAATTTCTTTTGTTTTTGTTTTGAATGGGTACTGCTCCGCTGAGATTAGCCAAACTCTCTGAAGTCATATTGGTTTATCTTGAAAAAGTTAAGGACATAAGAGGCGCTCTTCCAGATCAGAGAAAAGGTCTATCCAGTCCAGAAGTCTTTTCCTGCCGTGGCTAATCAAATGCTGTAGAAATCTGACAAGGAGGACATGAATGCAGTAGTTCCCAGCCAACTCAACACAGTTGTGGCTGATGGCTTCTATGTTGGGCAATAGTGAATCTACTCTTGATTTTAGTCCAGGCTTTCAAACAACCGTCCATGGTGGCCAATCTGTTTTAAGGATAAGTTTCAGCATCTTGGGTAGCTCCTTTAAAGCTCATACTGAAGCCCAGAATGGAGTCACTAATTTCAAAATATTGTCAGCTTTGATTCCTTTCTCAATGAACCACAACATGGACTTTGGTTTTATCACAGCAGCCATATGCTACATCAGAATCTTCATTTGGCTACTTCACAAAGCTTCATCTACTCACAACTTTTCCAGTCAGCACAATCTGCACAGTGGACCCAAGTTAGGATTACTTATCTCCGGCTGCATAATGTTACATTTGCTTTCATTGAACCACATTTGCCAGTTCATTCCTCTCTCTTCATTTTGAAGAGGACTTTTTGAAGTTCTGTGTTGTCGTTTTTTGTTTTAATCATGCTATATAATTTGTTGTCAGAAAGCTTGGCTACCTCAGTGCTTCTCCTTATGAAAGCAGGAATAGTACCACTCATATTAACTTCAGACACTTTATAAATAAATTAAAGTGCATCAGAATGGTTTCAGTGTAGTTCCTCAAGACACCCCACTGTTTACACTCTTTTACTGCAAAAAAATGTTAATGCTGTCTCATCTCTGCTTTTCTGTTCTTCAGCCACCAATCCATGAGCCATCCTCTCCTTTTATCCCACAACTGCTAAGTTTGCTCAATAGCCTTTTCTCAGGGACTGTGTCAAAAGCCTTTTGGAAGTCCAAAAGACCAGGTACTGGTCCTGACTCATCAGCGTATATGTAACATTACGACTTTCCTACTTTCTGCTTTTCCTGAGTGTGCATCACTTATGACCCCCTTTGAGAAAAACATGAATGTGCTTAAACTGAACTGGCTCTATCATTAGGGGGATCCCTTAACTGTGAAAATAAGGCAGCCATCTCAAACAGAGGATGATAGTAAGTGGAGGATGCAGTAGGCCTCTGGCCATTCTTCCTGCTCTCCCTATGCATTGCCTTCAATTGACCCTCCTCAGACCAAGCTGGCACTGGTGCTGATAGCCTGTCACTCAGCTGAGATCATAGGTGGCTATCTCACCAAGTCATGAATTCCAACCACTTTCTAAGCAGAGACAAAGGCTTTTGTCTAAGGCCATTTCCACCCCACACTATTATAGTGCTATTATTCCACTTTCAACATCCTGTGGAATTCTGGGGTTTATAGTTTACTGAGACTAAAGAGTTCTCTGGCTGAGAATTCTAAATGCCCCCTCCCTAAACAGCAAACCCCAGGATTCCATAGGGTGTTGAAAGTGGAATAATAGCACTATAACAGTGTAAGGAGGAAATGGCCTAAGTAACCAGACAGAATGGTAGCCAGGCCACACCCTTCAGCAGCCCTTGGACATCTACAGACATGACTCTGTGTTCATATGATATACCCTGAAGTTGTTGCTCTGCAGAATTTAGTTGACTGGATAGTTGACATGGGTCATGTAGAGTGGTTAACAAGTAGCAGAACAGTTTGGGAGGTCAGAATTGTATGATAGGGCCCTAACCATTGGTTTGTTTCAGTGTGTGGGATGGGTGGTGGCAGTAAGAAGGTTAGTGGTTCTTTGGTTAGGAAGGTATTTTGTCTTTTACCTCTACCAACAAAACCTCTTGGAACAGCTCTGTGCTTGAATTCACGTAAGTACATTCCACTGATTTTACTGAAATCCTCATCAAACATTTCCCAATGTGCATGCAAAATAAACAAATGCCATCTTTGTCCTATGCTTTTTCCATTTCAAAAAGTTAGACAAAAGTTATGTTCTCCCTCATCACACTCATATGGATGATTTCCTATTCATATTAAACTCTCATATACAGTATTAATAAAGGACAAACTGTAAGACATATTTTACATGCCTCATTAAACTGGGGAGATAAAGTCTTCACAAAATATAATTGCTTTCTGATGGGAACAGAACACAAAAACAGCAATCACAGGCAGTCGAGCCCCCAAATTTATGGTGGCCTCTTGGGTTTCTTTATTATTTATGTCATGACATCAAACACCTAATTCATTAGAGGAGAGAAAGCTACATGGCCATATTATAAATTACTTTAACAGCATCTATGGTACAGTAAAAGTTGAGACATGTGTGGTTACATTTTACTGACCATTTTATACCACTATAGTATAAAATGTGCACACACATCTCTTTGAAACCTGTGGTTACTCAAATGCACAAGTGTGCAAGTACACAGGTGCTCTTGTAAGAATATTGTTCGGTCCTTCCTTTGTTCTTCATTTCCCCCTTAAAACAGGATGACTTTTTCATAAACAAAAACACCATACCATAAACATTATTATTAAAAGGCACCCATGGAGTGGGTTACACATTTTTAATTCTTAAATACTGTCCAGTGGGGAGATGGAAAGCTAAATCCAAAACAAATACAGATGTGTTAGTCTTCTACTTATTTATTTATTAGATTAATGCCAAGACAGGTACTCAAAGGTACTGCTCAAACCCAATTTATCTTTAAAGAATATGCATAATAATGTAAGTATGGATAAAAACATGGACAGAAAAATATGGAAATAATATTTCAGAAAACAATTACAAAATGATAAAAGCATGGTGTAAGGAAAGAATGTAACCAGGTGATATGGCCTTCCAGTGCTCCATGGATATATCCTGGACCTAACCAGTCCAAGCCTACTTACTTTCCAAAATCAGATAAGGTCAAGTATAGTCAAGGTAGTTACGGTGGTAGGCTTTAAAAGAATGAATAGGCAGAACACATATATTTCCCTAACACAGTGGGTTTAATTTGACCCAGGTCCAAAGAAAAATAATTAAGATATTTACAAAGGGAAGTGATTTTGCATCCAGATTTCGAGTATTTTAGAAATAGCTTCACAGGGTAAAATGACAGAACTGAGATTCCACTCCTTTTTTCTCTTTCTTTCTTTCTTTTCTTCTTTTTTTTTTTTTTGGAAAGAATTCCATTCTATGATTTTCACCCTCAGTTGTTCTTCTACAGTCACAAACCTTCCATTCAGCAACTGAAGTCTAGTATGTGGTTGGAAAAAGATTATTTTTTTCTCTAATCACCCTTGAATAATTTCCCATCCTGTTCAGTAGCATCCCCCAGCTCTCAAGAGTGGATGAGGGAGTAGAGACCATGTGGCTGTAGGGAAGAACCCACAAAATTAACCTCCCCCCATTTCTGTCAGTGTGTACTTCCCTCATGGGGGATCCTGCTTATAAGATCTAGGCCAGAATTTCTCCCTCAGACATGAAGACAAGGATTTGTTAAAACCAGTAGACTGCTCAAATAATCTGAGATTCACATGAAATTAGTGATAGCAAATGTCTTGTATTTTTCTAACAGCAATTTAACTGTGGCAGTTTCAGAAATCTGATAAGGAATGTACAGCAGTAAAAAGGCACTCATATAAGATGGAAATATACATCTACACGACTTTGATCGAGAAATTCTTGGCCTTACCCAGAGAAAATAGTTTAACCTTGCTTGGTTCAATTTATATTTACAAACTTCAGAATAGAGAGATATAAAAAAAATAACTGTGCATGAAAATGCAAAAAGAAGGGGAGGGTACCCACCTCCTCCATGCTTTCACAGAGGTTCCAAAACAAGCCTTTTGTTTCGCCAAAGTGATGGAAGGGGGAAGCTGGCCCTTTAACTTGTATTACTATGCATTTTATCATGAAAAACAACCATAAGCCACATTTTTTAATGAGGGCAATGAGATCTGAGCTGAGAAGGGAAATTTGTGATCAAGGTCAAGGCTAGTGAGACTTTGCAGGAGTTCTGGAGAATGTTATGTTGTGAGAGAAATAACAAACAAGGTAACCTCAAACGGATTTTTTTAAAAGCACATTTGCATTTCAATATTGTTGTGCGAACAGAGAATTCCTCAGAAATGCCAGTGGTTAGACTAGTTTTTGATCAGAGGAAGTTTCTCTCAGTGATTGTTATCAACTGAAACCATTCTGCTTCCAACCACCAGCACTTTCCCACATTTTTTTGTCAGAGCTTTCTTCTTCGTCTTCTTCTTTTTTCTTTTTGTTTTGTGCTTTTTTTTGCCACCTGTTTATCAAAATAGGAGCTTTATTCCATTATTTTGCAAAAATTAGCATTTTCTTTCTGAAATGGCCAGTGTTAAGTTATATAGACATCATTCCTTTGGGAAATTTTCCAGGCATATGGGAATTTATTTATCCATCCATCCATCCATCCATCCATCCATCCATCCATCCATCCATCCAAAAGAGTTGAGAGTGACATGCTCGATCCTTTAGCACACCTGTCAGCTACCATTTTGTTTTCAGGATCTCTACTTAAGCTTGAGGCCCAAGGTCAGCCAATGAACCTCCCTTCCTGAGTTTGAGACTATAGTCCAACAATCTAACTACTATAACCAAGACATATAGGAATGGAGGCCACAATGCCATAAATTTCTGTTCCTGGTAATGAATGCCACATTCACTTCTGCTTTGCTAGGATGCTTATATAAACAGTTACAGCACTATGACACCATTTTAACTGCCATGGTTCAATCCCGTGGAATGCTGGAATCGCCAGCTTACAGAGAAATATTTAGAGTTTTCACCAAGAGAGCTCTAGTGTCTTACCAAACTCTAGATCCCAGAATTCCATAAGATGTTGCCATGGCAGTTGAAGCAGAACCATAGTGCCATAATTATGTAGTGTGGAGGAAGCCCTAATAACTACTGTTTCTGATCTGAGAGATGAGGCAGCAAAGATGCAGCTCTTTTCAGATGACTTATCTATTGTGGGGAGACATGTATGGTGATGGAGGAACTTTTCTGGCTCCCTTGAGAAAACCTTCTTTTTAGGGTTCCTTATCGCAGCAAGAGAATCCAATGGGCACAATGTTGAATTTGCATTGTCTGTATGCAGCTGTTTGACAGAGCATGAATCAACTGGAAACGGGAATAGCTGTCATAATCTTTCTCCCCTCCCTTCTTGTGTGTATTAATTCACCACCTTTGTGTCGCATGAAAAAGGCAGCTGTCTTCTTTGTTTGTAAATCTCAACTTGGTTCCAAGCCTTGTTGCTCCTCATTGCTCACATATCTTAACAGAGCACAGAAGAGGACCTGGCAACATCTCTCCTGCTCTTCACAAGCCAGTAAGTCTTAGAATTTCTGAGCTTGGCTGTCTCAAAAGTATTTGGACTCTGAAAACCAAATGAGCTGAGAGAATGGTGCTCTCCCCCCTCTCCCACATTAACTTGAAGCCAACAATAAGTCTGAGAAGGTGGAGGGGGAGAGAAACCCCCAGGATGTTCCAAACAGAAGCTTGCAAACATACATCTGGGAAGAACAGAAGGATGAGGATTTGAATTAAAAAGTGCAATGGCAGACAAGGAAAGAATTCTTTCTTCCTCATTTCACCATTTTATATTCCCTCTCCTGGAACAGTGTCTATTTTTCAAAAAGAAATGGCACTCTGTTACAGGAGTTGGCATTTAGATGGGTATTATTTAGCCCCTTGAAAACAAGCTTTTCAAATCAAACCATGCAATGAAATATGAGGATATCTATATGTCAGCACCTTCTAATATTTTAAAATGTTGATAGGAAACATATGTAGTGTAGGATCTCCAGCATTATCCTGTCCGCTATCTGTTGGAGGTTGTTGCACAGAAAATTAATGACACTGATTTATGGAAGATACTTCAGCACCTGGACGTTATCAGCTTGATACCTGCAGCCGGAATGAAATCATAAAGCCATCTTTTGGCTTCAAAATAACTGTCTCTTCATCTAGCAGCCCCATGGACTGAAAAGCAACTTTAATCTTTGCTTGCAATGTGACAGGGGAAAATGTTGTCAGCTCAATAACACATAAACACATATTTGCCAGTGTCAAACTTCTCTCTTCCTCCTCACCCTCCAGGCAGCTTAAGATTTATGCTTTCTTTCAAATAAGATGCCTAATTTCCCCATCAAGAGATATTGTGTATTTTGATCTTCATATTACAGATACTTGGGGAGAAAATTGTATGAAATTGGGCAATTTTGTGTGTGGTTTATTGATACTTTTTTTTTAATCAGTAGATGTTCACATCAGACATGGCACTGATGTCAGAATAGCCTTAGGATGTCCAGCTGAAAGAATGATATTATGCTGGGCTGTCAAATATTTCTCACAAAATGTCATTGACATGAAAGTAACTTATGCCATTTCCTTAACGTGAACAGTTATTTCTCAAAGGGAAAAACAACTTTCAGTTAAAAGTGAAAAATTGTAGTTCAAGATACTGCTAAACTTCCAAAAGCTAGGATATTCTACATAATACCTCTATAGCCACTCCACTCCTTACATAATGCATCACTGGTAGTGTAGACAAGCTAAAATAAAACACAGGGTTTTGAAATATCAACATCTGCAAACAGCAGAATTACAGAACATTCCTATACAGAATTAGCCTATCTCTACTCATCCAGTTGGATATTCCATATTTGGAGGAAAGAAATCTCATTGTATTAGTCCCAGGCATTGGGTTTCATCCCAGGCAAATGGGATACATTCTATCAGTAAGTATTTTACAACCTGAAGACCTGTTTTTAACTGTAAATGGTTTCTTTCCTCATTAAAGCCTCCTAATAAATAAGGAGGTTCACTGACACATTCAGCTGGGGTAATAACTTTGCTAACTTTGTGCTATCACATTGTGGGAAGTGATTTGCAGCCCACTCCAGAAATAAAATAATGACACTTCTTTCCATTTTGAAACAATAGCAGTTGCTTGACATTGAGTTGTGATGGTCCTTTACTTGAGTCAGATGTTCAGGACTGTGAAGGTACCCATGTTTGTTCTTGTGTTTTTTTAAAAAAATATATATTTATTAAACATATATAGATAAAATAGAAGTAGGATTTTTCAAGTAGTGTTCTTTCAACATCAACAATGGGTTACCTACAAAGCATTGTTCATTAAAATTATACATATTTACAATCCTATAGGTTTTAAGTATCTTTTAAATGTAACATCATTGTTAATCATGTTTTAAATCCTGTACCTCTTTTAAACTTCCTTTACCAAGAATGAGGAAGATAAAATATCTGTTACAGAGTTCTCCAATGTTATTCAATATGGTTTGTTCTTGTTGTGTGCCATCAAGTCATTTCTGACTTATTACCACCTTAAGGCAAACCTATCATGGAGTTTCCTTGGCAAGATTTGTTCAGAGGAGGTTTGAATTTGCTTATTGGGGTGATATATGTTCCACATGCCCTTGCTTTGAGGAGCTACAGCCCAACAGCCTTAACTCTGGCTTTAAATCAGTGTTTCTCCCCTCCCTTTAAGTTTTCAAAATCTGAAACACACTTTAATCTACAGCAAAAAGTGCTTTATATCTATATACTTTGGATGGATGGATGGATAAATGGATGGATGGATGGATGGATGGATGGATGGATGGATGGATGGATACTACACACACACACACACACACACACACACAGACAGATAAGAGAGAGAGATAGATTCTCTCTCTCTCTCTCTGTATGTGGACATAGAGAGTGTATACACACACACACACACACATACATTTATAATGATTAAAGTAATTTTTGCTGTAGAGACCTTGATAAGTTCCCTTGGATTATTTCAGGAGCAGATGCTATAAGGCAGCACTTATCACTGTTTGAAAACGGAATCACTTTTTTGTTCTTAATTATTTATATAATTGGTTTTCTATTTAATCTTTTTTTGGATTGGTCAATTTCTTTAGTATTATTAATTTTTATTATTTTTATTTTTTAATTATTATTAAATTAATTTTTATCATTATTAATTTTGACAAAGAAGCTTATTTAGATGTAGATGTTTCATTTCCTTTTCTTTCATCTTTCCTTTTGCTATTTATAGATGTTGTATGTTGATATTCTGGATGTAATAGTATTCTATTATGCAACATTTTTTATATATATAAAAAGAAAGGGAAAAAATCTTCAAGGAAAAAAATCTGGAACACCACTCTTGTGTTTGCTTGGGGTAGAAGTTTAAGGACTGTATTTTCTGTTACTGTGATCCAAATGTCCTTATTTTGGGATAGACTTTAGCTCCATTATAACTTTCAGTCCAAAAGTATTTTGCCTTCTTTGGGGAATTTCCCTCATTTTGAAAAACAGGAAAATAAAAGAAAGTGGAGTAATTTTAAAAGCTCTCCTTCTCTCCAAGTGTTCTTTGTCATTCGCATGTGCTTGAAGTTCCAACCATGCAGCATATTCCTGCTTTGAATGGCTACCATTCTGTGTTCTGCTTTTGTTAAAAATGGGAGGCCTCTCTGGCCCTCCCACTCTGGAAGCACAGAGTGTAACAACATAAACATTATAAATGTTTTCTCCAGAAGGAGTAATGTACTGTTCAAGGTTTTTCCCCCCAAGAAGGACATTCTGGGATCACAGGTGTTCCACAATAGCTAACTCTACCTAAAGATGGGATTCAGGTCACAAAGCCACAGTTTTCACCCCATAATTGCCGTTCTGTATTGTTCACTGTCAAAGGCACCAGTAAATAACAGCACTAAATGAAAAGATGTCCCAAAAGCAAAAAAGGGCACCATCACACATTTTTAATGGGATAAAGGAATATGGAAAGCTGACATCAACTCTAGCTATATAGTGGCTAGAGCCACTGAAAAAATATAATTGCAAAGCAGAAAAAGGTTTGAAAGTTGTGTTAACACACATCCCAAAAAAAGACAAATCAAAACAAGAAGAGAGGATTAAAATTGTAACAACTGGAGGTGTGCATGCTTTACATTATGGGCAACAGTGCCTGCTTAGTGTATTAAAATACAAAAATTAAAAAAGAAGCTAAAAACAAGAGAAGCATTGCACACATACATCAGAACAGGCAACAGTTTGGGATGGAGAAATATGTAAGTTACAATTTCTTTAGTGAAGGAAGAAATGCTGAAGTCAGTGAACTGGCCAAGAGCAAATGGAAGTTGGAAACCACAGCCATAATTTGCTTGCTTGCTTTCAGCTGTATAATTTATGTGGAAATGGTTACTTTTTTCCTGTTTGTGTCCAAATATCCTGGAAATCTTTCTTTTCCTCCTTCTCTACCCTCCAACAGCCCCAAGTGCTGCCCTCCCTTTTACCACTAAAAGTCCATTCAATGACTTCCCATAGTTTAAATTTGGCAAGAGTTATCTACCTAATGTGTTTGATGGATTTTAGGCATCATAAGACGCATATACTTAACATTTAGATACACTATGTCTTTCAAAGCATATTCATTTCTGAGGTAGGGCTAAATACAATAGTGCATTAGATTTTTTTAAAAGCCTGTCTTGTTAACAACCTTCAGATTGTTTTCATATAGAAATACTGATACCTCTGGAAAAGTCAACTACTTCAGGGTCAGGGCTTAAGTTAGCAACTATGAAAAAATACTGTTTGAACTGAGCACCCTGAACTTTTTAATGCATTGGAATGGGGCATGACAAGAAACAAAATAGAACATAATGGGGAAGTACAAGCCCATTACATCCAGACTTTATTATCATGGCCTTGAACTAATATTCAATTAGAAAAATAGCATGCTTCATTTTCAATCAGTCCAAGTAATATGTCTAGCTGACGCATCAGACATATAAAATGAACAAATCATTGTACAGAAGGTCATCCAAATTCTCCAACACATTTCATGTTCTAAATAGTTAGATACAGAAGTATGGGATGCCTAGCCTCAGCTCTTCCATGGTTGTTTTCCTCACATGGGAAGTGAAATGCTTAAAGAGGAGAAGCTCTTCCAAGTGAACAAGAACCCTAATTTCAAGGATCTTCATTGCATGGAAAATCTCCACAACTACTTCTTCTCAAGACACATCATATTCTACGTGAGGAAAGCCTGACCGGATGGGACCGTGTTGAACCAAGAATGGTGATTAAATATTTTGGTCTCCAGGTTTCCACCAATCTTGGCTTGTGGCTCCAAGCTCAATGAGGCAATGAATCAGAACTTTAAAAAAAATTCATCTGAGATGTTTAACTTTACCACAAGTAGGTTCAGCACTTTGGATAGCACCCTAAAAAATTAACTGAAACTCAGAGATTTGTCATACCACTGATATCAGAGCTATCAGATTCCACTAGTTACTCTCTCAGAGAGTAGGTGGCCAGGCCAAATGGAACAGATGCTGTGGATCATTTACTTAGGATCTTTCAAATTAGGAGTCTTAGACCATCTTCATCATATATACTGTACTGAATCACACTCAGTATTTGTCTTGCCTAGCCCAGTCTCATTTTGTCTGACTAACTCTAGCTTTCCAAGGATTCAATAGGGTGGCTATAATCCTGTGTTACATGAGACAATTCTCTGTTTGAAAATGTCTTCTATTTGAAGGGCTGCCCAAACCAATCCTGGTTTAAAGATTTATTTTAAAAAGGTAACTATTGACTGCTTTGAAGAAGCCACAATAAGAACCATGAACTTCCCCCCTTTTCCCAGAGAGTAGGACAGGAACTAGATCTAGCAGGACTCACAGATAAACTGTCTCTTCCGGGCTTTTATTTCCCTCCTACCCCTAAATACAAGGCAGATTTCTTCCACATAGTATTTAAAAATGCACAGTCATTAGATCTGGATTTGGGGGGTTATGCAATTCAATGAATGCTGTAGTTAGGAACCATGAGTCAACCAACAGGAAAGACTGATAGTGTTCAGGACACTAAAATTGTGCAGGCATTTAGATGGGTTAAAGATGTATAGTGGGTAGAGTCACACACAAGCTTCTACCCTAGTGTCCCTGAGCAGGTGGGCACCTATGGACACACATGCAATGTGGGAAGGTTTGAGAATGGTCTAAAAATGGCTTTTTTTAGCCCCTGCACATTGAAAATCCCAGTCGTATATAGAAGGTTAGCCCTGTTCATCTGTTGTGGCAAAACCAGCCAAAAGCCTTTAAGATTCTAGTTTTCAGATGCTTATGTCAAGGTTGTTGCCAGACAGGCAAAGTTTTCCTATTAATGGATGGCAGAGAGAAGAGGCAGTGTGGCCAGACAGCCAGGTGCAAGGCCAGCAGGATTGTTATGGCTCTGTCTTGTGTATGTGGTCAGTGAGCTCAAAGACCAGCTGTATAAATTCTTGCCAAAACAAAACACCCACATGGTGTATAGCAATAAGCCCCAGCACGATAGTTGCATCCACCTGTTGCATAGCAGGATGGGGCATGCCAGTTTCCAAGTCCTAAGGAAACTGTCTGAGTGCTTTAAAGACTGCAGAGTTGATCCTTGTGATGCCTTTTTGGACTGTGCTGTCTGCAAGCAGTCCAAATCAAAGGTGCAGCCATTTTGTAAGTTTAGTACCAGGGTATCTACGTGGCCTTTTCAGTTGGTGCACTCAGACCTCATTGGTCCCATGCCCAAGTCTCAGGGTCTGGCACGGTATGTGATGCTCCTGGTAGATGACTACAGCAGATACACATTCTGCTATCTCCTGAAACAGAAATCTGAGGTGTGTGGAGTGTTTAAAAATTGGTGTGCCTATGTGGAATGTCAATTTGGGATCGAAGTCAAGGTTCTCCAGACTGACAAAGGAGGTGGATATTTGGCCACGAATCTGCAGCACTGGTTAAAGAAAAAGGGCATAAATCACAGGTTAACGGCCCCCAATTCTCCTGTTACCCTGATTTCTCGGGTCCCTTGGGAGACACCTCAATGTGCTCCACGTGATGGGGAATGGAAACTAGCCAGAGCATGAGCAATAGCAATGTGAGAGGCAGGGTAGCCTAGCGGGGTCTTTTTACCCAGTTTTTACAGGGTCAGACCAAGCCAAAAACTGAACAGAAATGTGCAATAAATGACTTTATTGAATGAAAGTTTCACACACCAATGCAATCACTCACACACTCACTAGACCTACTAAGAAGCAAAAGAGAGGAAATTGGATAGGGGAATATTGAAGGGGTTGTAGCTGGGGTAATACTGCACCTTTTCCTGAAGTCCTTGGTCCAGGAAAAACAGTGAAGAAGTAGAGTTCAGCACAGAGAGGGCTGAGGGGATTACTCAACGGATGGAGAAACGGTCAGCTGGGTTAACCAGGAGTGATCCAAAGAACCGCTCAAAAACTGGGACTATTTGTAGGGGAAAAAGTACCTGGAGGGCTAATCCTTTCCCGGGTAGAACAATGGGTATTGCAACAGAAAGAAGCTCCACAATGGTAACTTCCTTTGTGTGATGAGATTGCAAGGTGTTGCCAAAGTCTCAGGATCTTTTGGCTGCATTGGGTTGTGGTGTGAATTCATGTAAATGGTTCTTGGCTGATAGGATTTTGCTCAACATGGGGCAAACACGCTAATCTCCTCAAGTCGGCTTCTCAGGGGCTGAGGACCCTTTGTTTACTGTGGGTTTGCACAGCTTGAGGTCTCCTGGGGCTACGTGACTGGAGATTTTACTGGCCTGACCTGGTTTTCGATCGTTTGACCATTCCTGCCTATGTGTCGATCCAGGTGACCTCTCAGGCGCATGGAATCATATTTTAATATCAAAATTGTAGACCCCAAGACAAGGTTTTCCAGTGGGGTAACACTCCGGAGCAGAACGGAGTTGTGGAACGTAATGGGGGAGTGATCCAGACAATTATGAGTTCCTTGTTGGCAGACACTAACATGCTTCAGAAAGCTTGGGGTGAGGCAATGCTTACTGCCAATTACATTTGTAACAGGCTTTGGAACTCTGTCATAAAGGTAACTCCTTTTGAAAAACTGTATGACAAGAAACTCTCTGTTGCTCATATGAAAGTGTTTGGGAGTTATGCCTGGGTGCACATTCCTAAAGCCCAAAGGAGAAAGGGGCAGCCCAAAGCCTGCAGGTTGAGATTTGTAGGGTATTCTGGAGGAGGGTATCACTTTGATCTCGGTAATGGAAGGGTGGTGGTATCCCAAAATCCTCAGTTTGAAGAGCACAGTAATTGGAAAAGGGTGCATGCAAATTCTGAGGTGCTCCTTCCAATTAGTGATGAAAGTGATGCTGAGAGTACAGCACACTCTCCTGCCGCTAGCCCTTCAAGAGTTAAGTAAAAGAAGGAGACAGAAACTGAGCAGGGAGAAGCAGCTCAGAGTGCCGAGCAGTCTGATGGGGAGGAGAAACCTGGCCACAAAAGAAGCAGATGATGAGGGGGAGTTACAAATACCTAGACGGTCTGGGAGGAAAACAAAAGGCATTCCTCCACAGAAGTTTTTTGTTGCAAAACAGTGTGAGGGTATGCCAAGTGTCCTGCGAACCTGAAACCTTTGATGATGTTCTGAGTTTGCCAAAGGCACAGGCTGACTGCTGGTTCGATGCCATGGAGCAGGAGATGGAGTCCATAGCCAAACATGGGGTATTTACACTGTGTAAGATGCCAGATGGTGTGACTCCGTAGGCTGTCGGTGGGTGTACAAACTCAAACCCCTGGCTTTGGGGGAGGTAGAACACAAAGTCAGGCTTGTGGTTCAAGGTTTTGCTCAAAGGAAAAATGAGTCATTTGATCAAACTTTTGTGCCAACGACCAGAAGTGAAAGTATCAGACTGGTGCTAGCTCTGGCAGCATAGAGAAATGCTTTGGACACCACTTTGATGTCACAACAGCCTATCTCAGTGCTGAGTTGCCAGAGACCATCTATACGCAGCAGGCATCTGGGTATGAAACTGGTAAACCAAATCTGGTGTACAGGTTAAACAAAGCCATCTATGAGCTCAAACAATCTGCCTGTTGCTGGAACAAGTGCCTGGATGGTGCTTTGCAGGGCTTGGGTTTCAAACAGAGTGCAGCAGACCCATGTGTGTACACCAAAGGGTCTGGGAAAGACCAAGAAATCTTGCCAGCCTTTGTTGATGACTTGTGTCTGGTCACCACAACAAAGGAACGGGTAACAAGGTTTAACAAGGAACTGAGCGAAACATTCCAAGTTAAAGACCTGGGTCCCATCAAACAGTATCTGTATATTGAGGTATAGAGAACAGAGAATGGATTTCTGCTTAGCCAGAAGCAGAAAATATTGCAACTGCTGCAAAGGTTCAACATGTTTGATTGCAAAGGTGTATAAACCCCCATGGTACAAGGGTTTACAAAGGCCATTTACGCACGGCCTTAAAGAAATGGTGCAGAGCATCCTCCAGAGAGGACATCTGCACCTGGGAGCAGACTGGGTTGGACCTACTTACTGTTAATTCGCACCTCAGCCCGCTCCCGAATGACCCGAAGAGGTCGTCCAGCGTGCTTTTGAAAGACCGCTTTAAAGAAGTCTTTCAAAAGAACAGAGCGCGCCACTCCGTTCCCATGCAGATTTGCAGGCTCGCACCAGTGCGAGCCTGCGATCTGCTGGGGGCGGGCTTTAGGCTGGCGAGCTTCAGTATTTGGTGGAGAGCCTCCACCAACCAGAAGCCGCCATTTTCATCCCCAGAGCAGTGCGAAGCAGCAGCCATGCACTGTTCCGGACCAGCCTGGACCCAAGCGTTGAGCCCAAAGGTCCGATAAGTAGCGGCACAGGGTGATTCCCTCACCCCGTGCAGAAATGGCCAAAGTCTGTGGATGACAAAGTGTTCCCTGACAAAGAAATGTATCAATCTGCTGTGGGATCTCTGTTGTATTTGGCAGGGTATAGCAGACCAAATTTGTCCCTGGCTGCTAACATTCTAGGCAGGGCAAGCCCTAAGCCCACACAGCAACATTGGCAGGGGGTGAAGAGAGTGTTAAGGTATGTAAAAAGTACTCTGGAGTACTGTCTG
The DNA here is from genome assembly GCA_948472985.1 of Iguana delicatissima. Classification (NCBI taxonomy): domain Eukaryota; kingdom Metazoa; phylum Chordata; class Lepidosauria; order Squamata; family Iguanidae; genus Iguana; species Iguana delicatissima. The sequence continues at coordinate 970,109 of CAOKZL010000345.1, read as the reverse complement.
TGTGTGTCACCTTCTGGGAAACCTGAATTGGTTTGTTACTGTGACAGCGATTTTGCTGAGGACATGTGTGACAGGAGGTCAACCTCAGGAATCCTAATAATGTGCTAAGCCTATCTTAGAGTGTGGCAATAAATCAAGCCTCTAAGTCTTACTTAATGAGCCTCTGGAATTCTTTCTGCTTCACTGGGACCCTCTGCTGTGGTGAAACCTTGCATCACAGATTGCACTCTGCATATGCTCAGAAGAGCCAAGTCCTGCCAACCCTGACAGCTTATGCTACAAAAATCTGATTTTCCATTTAAACTCCTGTAATACAAACTAATAGACTATGGTTTGCTGCACCTTGTGCTTTCTTGAGGCAGTGACTATTACATAGTATCTTCCGCAAATGTGGACTTAGGTTATTAGAGTCATGACTGTGCCATTTTGTTGAATTTCAGATTTCGATTATTTTCACTGCAACAACATAGTGGGATCAGCCTTCTGCAGACCAGAAGTACAAAGGCAAGAACTTTACTAGTGTCTTAGGCATGCATAGGTTGCTGGTATCTTAGGTACTCAGACATTCCTTTAAAGAAGCAGTTGGACATTTTCATTGAATACCCAATATTTTCATTCAGGTTAATGTTATGGAAGCAGAGTTTTGCATGAAGTGCTGCTGTACATGCCAAAGCATTTCTTTGCCAATGTACCTCTACCTGTCCCTGCTTAAATTGGCCATGTTACTCCTTTCTGCTCCATCTCACTGCACATTCCATTGCCAATTCAGTTGTGCATTTGTGCTATGCATTCAGTGACACGGTGTTGACATTCAACACAAGAACTGCATAGCACAACCAGTGAATAACTCTACATGCAGAGGTTTATACTACACAGCACGGATTTGGGATCTCAACCACAGATCCTCCACTTGAGTAACCACCTCTGAGATGTATAGTGGTCCATCAGCTTAACACTATCTCTCAGTCAACTACAAAAGAGCTAATGAGGACGCACGCACATGGCTGTCACATTTTCCTTTTGAAATATAATTAAGTTGAAATCAAATTGAGCAAAGGAGAACTATTATTTATTCTAAACCAACTCGAATGCCATGCTATAGCTCCAAATGAACTAAGAATGACTGTTATTTAGGACACATTTTATCACAAGGATAATGAGAGACTGCTCAGTGATTTATTCCACCAGTGGACACTGGGGTGACATACAGTGTGGCACGCTAGCCTTATCTATCTAATTGTGCTTTTATAGTTGCTTATGGCTTCTCTCAACCTTCTGAATATTTTACAAAGCATGCCAAGTTCTGTAGTCATGGAGTGAAATAGACTGCCTGAGAGGAAGAACTGTTAAGTGAAGGATTTGACTGGAAAAGATTTTCTCCATTTGAGGAGAGAGTGGAAATGAGCAGTAGATCAAAGCGCTGAGCCCACCCTTCCAAGCTGAACTATTAAGAAGAATTAGAAATGGCCAGAGTTTGTTTTGCCCTTCAGCTTTGTAACTCATTTCAAATTTGGGTAGCTGCCTTTTCCAAAACAATTAGCTTGCCAAATGCTATTAATCATTGTATCCTGTCTTTAACATCCCCAGGACTCTTCCATGGCAGCATTAACACTTTGAGTAGGCTGTGTAATAAAATTGGTATCTCATTTCTTTATCGACTTGATAACTGTGGCATAGCGTTGTTCTTGTTGCTGTTAATTATTTCACCTGAACTCTGCTCTCTCATGGGAGGAAGGAATGCTTGAGGCTCCCCAGATGGAGCATGCACCAGCCAGTCCCACACAGGCATTAGCCAGGTTGAAACCAGTTCAAATTACTCAGTACAGCTGCAAATTACTGTAGGAAAAATGACACAAAGAACTTGGGATTTTAAAAAGTAGAAAGCAAAATTAACAAATCTGTCCATCAAGTTGTAGTTTTCTTAGTGCTTAGCTCTTCAAAATCTTGGTCTTAGTCCCTGTCTATTCAGCCATATTTGTAGCCCTATATTAGGGTTGCTATGTCTTTTTTTTTCCTTCCTGACAAGTTTATCATCTTTAACAACTACATATAAGGCTAGTCCATGATGCTTTCCAGATCATAGATGCAACTACTCAGGTTGGCTGGGTTAGATGACTGATAATTTCAGGTTTCCTGGAATAACTTGATTATCTGATTCCATTCCTGTCTGGTCCAGGCTTGGTTTTGGAATGAAAACATCTTTTGTTGTTGTGTGGATGACCTGGGAAATGGATGGTGGGAGTTGATCATCTAGACTATTAAGTTGAACTCACTTCCATCATTTTGGGCACTGTCCTTGGCCATTTGGCTGATGGAACATGGAGTCACCTACCTTCCTTCCTTCCTTCCTTCCTTCCTTCCTTCCTTCCTTCCTTCCTTCCTTCCTTCCTAATTTTTATGTAGCAGACAATCAGATTTTACAATGACATTCAAAGTGTTACAGAAGAAAGATTTTCCCTGGAGTATAAAATAACAATGTTTCTTTCATGTTCCTATTCCTATATTCCCTGATCCTCTCCTCTGATCTATTTGTAACTCCATTAATATACAATTTTAGCTATTCCCGTAATTTTCCCCTCCCCCCTTAACCCTCTGAGTGATGGGATCACCTCTCTCTGGTGGCTTTTGACCTAATTTGCTTAACATCCCCAGAAGGTTGTGTTAGTAGATGGTTGTTTTGTCTCATGACCATTAGCTTTATGAGGTTCCTGAAGACTTAATATCATCCTCTACCTTTTTATCATTTACTTGACATTGTGGTGAAATGTCATCCAAATTTCTGAGACTGGGTCTCACTATTAATCTGATGATACTCAAATCTATCTTTCTTTTTCAGCAGATACAAAGGAGACTGTAGAAGTTCTGAATCACTATCAGTGTGCAAAGAGATCTTGTAGCACCTTTGAGAGTAACTGAAATAAGTTAGTGGTATAAGCATTTGTAGACAGTCTACTTCACCAGATACAGAGAATGAAGTGGCCAGTGACAGACATTTATATCTATGAATAAGCAGGCTGTATGTGTGAATAGCAACAGAAACTTGTGGGTATGGTGATAAGGTGACGAGTTCAGTTTTAACCATAGTTGTTCGGGGACAAAGATGGGAGAAAAGATGGTGCCTAAAGCCAAGGTAAGTAGATAGCTATATGAATAGTGGGAAGTGTTATTGGAAGATAGCATGATGCTGTTAACCAGACTGGTGTAGTGGTTTGAGCATTGGACTATGACCTTGGAGACAAGGATTTGATTTCCCACTTGGCCGTGGAAAACCACTGGATGATTCAGGCACATCACACATTCTCAGCCACAGAAAACCACATGATAAGGTTGCCTTATCATGGGGTTTGACTTGAAGGCACACAACATCATCACCATCAAGAACAACAATGATGCTGGCTAGGAACCAGAAAAGAGATGTGATAAAATGGGCAAGAGAGTGTTCGTGAAGCTAGGGTGTCAAAAGTGTTACAATATGTGCCAGGAAACTATTGTCTCCATTCAACACACCATCAATAGACTGGAGTTTGTGGATATATTCAAGTTCTTCTGTTTTTCTTTCCAGTCTTCCTTTGTAGGTTTTTTTCAGTTCAAGGACTGATGTTCTGAGCTCCAAGGTGGAACATCCAGGAAAATATCTGTGTGCAGTAAAAGGTTGGATTTGGCTGAACAAATTGAGGCTCAATACAGAAAAGATAGAGGTTCTATTTGGGCAGCAGAAAGGCCAAACTGTGATTAAGATGGCAAACTGCTCCGGATGGAATTACACATACTCTGAAGGAACAAGTCTTCACTTTGGGGGTGATCTTAAACCTACAACTCCTTCTGGAGGCCCAGATAGCTGTCCTTTCACTGACCACATCATGCAGTCTGATGCCAGGCTTCTCAAATTACATCAACCTCATAAACTACTGGTTCTTTGTGGTCAACACTGCATCACCCCTCTATAGATCCCCTCAGGCAGAATTGGGAAGCCCAGACTTTCACTGGATCCTCTAAGATTCAAAGAGACAGAGGCCGCAACAGCACCCACTGGTCTAAAGCCTTAGATAGAAACAGAAACAAGAGAATGTAACCAAATGGCTAAGACTAGAATTAGTACCAAAGTAAACTTCAAAATGAACATACTCACTTCCAAAATAAGCAGATGCATTTATTTACACAGGGTTGGAAGGAAGGGATAACTATTTGCAACCAAGAACCTTTTTTTGGAAAACATATATAACCAGCAAATATCACAAAGAGATTCCTGGCTACACCTATCAAAACATCAGGAAGGCTTTCAGGCCACAGGAACAAAGTCTACACTGGCCAAAATCATGTTGGTGACCTGTTGTTGTTGTTGTTGTTGTTGTTGTTTGCTTTCAAATCATTTCTAACTCGTGGTGGCCCTAAGCTATCATAGAGTTTTCTGGGGCTGAGAATGTATGATATGCCCAAGGTCATCCAGTGGGTTTCCATGGCTGAGCAGGGAATCTAATCCTGGTCTCCAGGGTCATACTCCAGCAGAAACCACTACACCACAACTTACAGGGTAGTTTCAGGGATGTTTTCAACAGTACTTAGTGGTTTCAGGACAGCAAAAGTAATCTCTGTTGGGGCAGAGCAGATTTCATTCTTCATAAAGATGGCCTTTGTTGCTGTCCCACAACTCCCACATTGCTTTGTCCACAGTGATTTTACTTCTGGGGTTTCTCTGCCATCTACACTACTGCTCCCTCCTATGCCAATGCAGTTACACTGGCCAATAGAACTATGGTCACAGAGTAGGAGTACCCACAGACAGGGGAAATGGCCAGTACAGTTAATTAACACCAATAGAGGCAGTTTATGAAGAGCAATAAAGATAGCCAAAGAGGGGTCTTCTGTTCTTTTTACCCTAGAAAATTCACATGGGTCCTAATTAACCAAAGAAGAGGCAAAAGGCCCCCACATCTTCTAGCAGGAACATGAAGCTTTCCGTAGCTATCTAATGGCCAAATTTCTTTCACACAGAAGTTGCTGGAATGTCTCTGACTAGGCCTTCTTGGAGACTCCTGGGTGTCTATGATAAAACCGCAGGCTGAAGAGGCTAAAGAGCCCTTCAAAACAACAGTTATGATGAATTGGAGCTGCTGTAGAAATCAGAAACTAAATTAACTCACCAAAAGCCAGCCTCTCATGACGCATCAGCTATGCTTCTTCTCAGGGAATGCAGATTTTGCAGTGATCCACACCTTAATTACTTCTCAGACTATTGCAGTTGTAACCTGTGTGGAATTGCCCTTGAAACATGTTCAGACTCCACAGCCAGGGCCAAATGCGGTAGCCAAACTGTTGTCTGATATGTACTTTTGAGACCGTATCTCTCCGGCCCTGGGTCAACCCCATTGGCTTTCCAATTTGTTTTCAAGTTCAGTTCAAGATTCCTATAAAGCCTTAATTTGGTTTAGGGCCAAGAAATCAGAAAGTCAACTGCCATTTAATAAAAAAAGTAAAATATTGGTTTGTGTTCAGATAGAGATTTACCAAATTTGCATTTTTTCCCTCATAAACAGGCCAATGCTTTGGAAAGAAAGCAAAACAGAGAAATCCATTTATCTCAAAAACTAAAGAAGGTTCATGTCCCTTTAATGGTTGTATAAGATAGGAAATTGCAGCAGGTGTTGCTCCATACCTAGATGCATGGCAAGCAGCATCTGTTAAAATTCTCTCTTCTATAGCACCATTAAAGGTAGAGAAGTTTTCTCCAGTTCTCACTCTTGCAACCTTACCTGTAATTGAAGTTAAATCTGCACTATACTATTATAGTGCTATTATTGTGCTTTCAATATCCTGTGAAATTCTGGGGTTTATAGTTTACTAAAGCCCAAGAGCTCTCTAGCTGAGAATTCTAAAGGTCCCTCCCTAAACTAAAAACCCCAGGATTCCATAGGATGTTGAAAGTGGAATAAGAGCACTATAACAGTGTAGGGCAGAAATGGCCTGAATTTCATCAACATCAAATTTCTTCCAGATTTGAAATCCAGAAAGAATCCACCCTCTGGTCATATTGGATGATTTGTTGTGACTTCTATGATATCGCCTCTGTTTATTGGCTTAACTGCAGCCTTCTTCCTCTATATGAATATTTGTAAAATGCAGGTTCAGTTGCCTTCTGCCTGGGACAAACTGTGGTTTGAACTGGGGAAGTTGCTCTCTATGCATCCCATGTGATTGCTGGCTTTGGATATTATGATTAAGTCTTCCGAATAGTATCCTGGAAGGTCATGTCTGCCAAAATTTCTTCTAATATTTCCAAACAATCTAGTAAAATATGCTGTAATCAAATGCTTTATAGAAAACCTTTTACCTCTGGAGATATTTCTTTATAGTTTTCTTGGCTAAGTGTTCTTCTCAGAGAGATAACTCTGTTAATCTGCTTCAATATAAAAAGAGGAGGAGGAAGTGGTCAGAGGAGGCTCAGGATGCCTTTAAAGATTAGAACATTTATATCAGCATATTCTTTTCATTACTCAAAGACATGGGTTGCAACCTCAGTAGACAAATGCTTTTGTTGGGGGGGGGGCTAGCTGTATTAAATTTATTTACCCTGCTTTTTTAAAAAAATCACAACAACAAAATTGATATGGAAAATAAATCTGTTTCCTTTTTGACCAAACCACCCACTGCAAAAATTTTGCACAGACTTGTTGAATATTTGGCCTGTGAAATGGAGATGGTCTAATAAAAGTTCTGTTAAAGGTGATCATCTTGTCTTGAAATATTTTATGTGAATTGTTCTCTGTGTCTTCTTTACTGGTTCTTCAATGCATCCTGGCTTGTAAAATCTTTTAAATGAAGTCTATCCTCATCAATTTTTCTCCATTTTTAAAAATATTTTTTAATCCCAGTTTGCAGTACAATCTGAATATTTTTTAATCCCAGTTTTAAAGGCTACAGATGTACGCCTTTAAAAAGAAGGCAAAAACTAAATGGACTTCTGTCCACCTATAACTGCCATTTTTACTTTTGACTTCTGAAATGGAGTTGATTTACACTGCAATTTCATACCAGAACATCATTTGGTTAGGTGCCATGGAAGCTTACTAGACAGCTCTTTATTTTAAGGATTATCCCTTATTTCAGAAAATGATCACTCCACAGAAATCAAATCAATGTGCCTAATTTAGGAACACTCCAGCTACATTGCATTCCATAAAAGAAACATGCCAGTTGAACTGTTGCTCTTACTGCTGAAACACTGATGAAGCAACCATGGGACAATGCAGTGTTTCCAAATACCATTTGGAGCACATTGTTCTTGCTGAGGCATTTGTCACAAGGAGATGAAATAGGTTCAAAAGGCTGTTCTGAAGAATTCTTCTCACTTCTTCTGAAAACAGAGTTCCTTGGAATTTCTTAAAAAATTCTGAGATCTAAATGACTCAATTAATCAAAAATTAAGCAGATTGGATATCCATAGAAAATGTGATCCCTTGTGAGGCTGATATACATTTGAAATGAACTTTCATCCAATCTTTAATGGATCTGCAGATTTTTTTAACATTTGACCAGATGGTTTGCTGGAAGCCATCTGGTGCTGAGTGACTCTGCATTGGGGAATCCAATATCCATACTGCAAGGTGGTAAAGAAGGCACAAAGCTTGGGAAAGCTACTTTGGTCAGTACAACTCCCAGAGTTCTCCAGCCACTGGCAGTGGCCATACTAGCCAGGAGGATCTCAGAAGTATAGCCCCAAAATAACTTTTCCCAGGATCTTAAGAAGGCATGAGGTCTAGAGGACACGCAGCTACTGAGTGAGTAGCAGTACCCAACACATGAGTAGACCATGACATTAATGATTCACCATTCACCAGCTATATTTCTCTGTGCCATGTTCCTTCTGTCAGTTGGCATATTTCCTGCCATCCTGTTCTTGAATCATCTGCAGCAGTCCATGTTCCAGCTGTTCCCTCTAGAGGAAACTGCTACAGATGATTCAAGAACAGGGTGGCAGGAAATATGCCAACTGACAGATGGAACATGGCACAGAGAAAATGGGTAGAGAGACATATATATTCTTCATTCATGATAGTACTTCCTCACCTCATATGCTGAAGCTAAATGGTGGGCAATGTAGGATAGACAGATAGAGTTCGTAGTTAAACTGATGGCTAGCAATTGGGATGGCTTTAGCACGGGATTAGACAAATTCATGGAGAACAAGGCTATCAAAGGTGTTGTGGAGGGGTCCACAAAAGCTTATGACAAAATTCATCAGACTTTATGGTACCACAACACTTTGTTGATACTCCAGTATCCAAAGTGGTATGCCTGCCAGCAGCAGTTGCTGGTCAACCCAACTGGGAGAGTGCATTCTCACTCATGTCCTTGTGAACTTCTCATAGGCATCTGGTGGGTCATTGTGTGAGAACAGAATGCCATTTGCTCATGGGCATTTTATTCAGGGTGCTTCCAACACTATTCAACCTCTCAACTGAGTCACAGAGTCTTGTGCTATCAAGTACCTGACAACATAGTTTAGTTTACTGGCTCTTTTCTAGAGAGCTATTGGTAGCATAATGTGAAATCCCATTAGGGTGGCTGTAAAATAGCTGCCCATGGTCTAGTGGTTAAGAAAATAATTCTTTGAGAGTCAGCATGGTATATTGGTTTGAGTGTTGGACAATGACCCTGGAGACCAAAGTTCAATTACCAGCTAGGCCATGGAAACCCACTAAGTGACCTTGGGTGTATCACATACTCTCAGCCCCAGAAAATTCCATGATACATTGGCCTGAGGGTCATCATAAGTCAGAAATGACTTGAAGGAACACAACAACAACAACAAAACAACAACAAAAAAAACCCTGGTAACATACCAACATGCTAACATATCAAAGCAGGTAGGAGTCATGCCTCTTGACAAACTTGACTTGTGCAATGTTATTTTGTATAAGGAATGTCATTTCATTGGTAGCGGTTTATATAGTATTCCAATTGTGCAAAGGGATTGGGGAGCTGCCTTTTTTATATTGTCGAAGGTATCACAGAAATGAAATAAATGGAGAGGAGGGAAGAGGAGAGGAGGAGAGCAGATAGGGGAGGAGGAGAAGAGTAATTTCATCTGTCCTATTCCATAGTTTTCTATCATTCAAAAGGGGAAAAAATATATCCCACAGGTAGTATGAAATCTCCTGGCAATTTTAAAAAGTGTAATGTCCCTCATTTTATCCACGAAACATTTTTTTATTAGTTTGACTGTTGAATGATTCAAGAGGTGAAAGGCATGGGACAGAAATGAATTGATGTAATTTTTTTTTCCTGGAAGAAAAGAACTAGCTTAATAAGACACACATGTAATATACGAGCAGATACAAGCAGCAGCTTCAGAATGATGGTTTTGTGTCAGCTTCTGACAAGATGAAGATGTGGTAGGAAGATTATATATTACGTCGTGCATTTGGTTTCTGTTAACTGGTTCTTGGGAAACTGTGTCAGCTTCATTCCCATCTTCACCTCCACACCAGCATCTTCTGCATGCAACATTGAAAAATGAGGGGGGGGGTCTGCTTATTTGTTCTAAAAAGTGATACACTCACAGAACATAAACTTTATTTTGCTTATCTGCATAAAAGTGTACTGAAGATGAAATGGGTGGGAAAAAAGGCAAGGTACAAACACAGAAAATAAAACAATGACAAAGTAATTGGTTGCAAATCACAGGATCCAGCCAAAGTCAGTCCCCTTTAAGTTCTGCTGGTTTAATAAATAGCAGTGGAGCAAGTACTAATAAGAGGAACAAAGCCTCACCTATATGGCTGCAGCCAGAACTTGGGATTATTACTTCTTGGGACTACAGCTCCCACAACCCGCCAACCAGCATGGCCCCTGGGGCTACATCATAAAAAAGTGACTCTTATACAGAGGTCACCATGGATGTAGCTGTTAGATAGGGCTTAAAATGGGAAAATCCTCAAAAATCACATATATTTATTCCTTTATACCAAAGATTAGGGTTAGATTTTAACTACAGTATATCTTGTATTTGAAAACAAATTCCTCCTTTAAAACTATGGCCCAATAGCCAACCTTTTCCTTAATTTCTAGCATATCTTTACCAACATCCTATGAGTAAATGTTGCCTGTGTGATAGGACTGATTTTGAAACCAGCTTTATCATTTTAATATCTTTCTAGTGTCAGGCTAAAACATTTTAAAAAAAAATCCAGAGGTTAACTCTGGTTGACTGTTTTTATCTTGATTCATGTGAAGTTATGCTGCTTTTATAGGTTTGCTGCTTGTGGCTTATTTTTATTTATCAGCTGTTTTATTGAAGTTTTGATATTTAATTTTTAAACTGCTCTGATAATATGACTGAAAGTGAGGTACACCTTTTTGTAGATGATAGCTATGTGGATGGTTAAATTAGCAGGCCATTACATTTGTACGTGCATTTCTAGGTCTTGATATCACTGGAAAAGGAAGTTCCCTAGTTCATAAAGGCAAATTCCCCATGGAAAACAAATAAAATCAGAATCCTTACAAAGGAATTTATACAAAAATTACTATTTGAATGCAGATCATTTATAAAGCCCTCACTGACTACCTAACAAATGATAATATAAAAATCAAACATGACACTATACCTGTAGGACCTGACTCTGACAGATGGAGCTGCGTTTAAATAGCTTCTCATTGCCAGTTCCAATCAGGAAAAATACACAAAAGCTAAGATCCAACGGGCAAAGCAAAATGTTCAGATCTTGGATATACACCAAAAGAAGGGTAAGAGCAAAGAGCAAGGAGAATCAAGCTCTCTTTACTGCAAAGTCAATAGGTATAAGCAGGTCCAACTCAAGAAATTTTGCTGCTTAAGATGGACAAGACAAATCTCTCCCAATTCATACACCAAAGCCAACCTGACATAACTGAACCAGACTCTATCTATATCTATTTATTTAATATTCCACCTTTCCCTTAATCTGAGATCCAAGAGGACTTAAAGGAGAGGTTAAAAGAAAATAGATCTACAACAATGTAAACTGAAAAATGTAAAACAAATTAAATAAGCAAACTAACAAAATAAATTTAAAATGACTTTGAAATACTTTGAAGCACAATAGTAAAGATAAAGTACAAAACACCCCATTTAAAGACCCTAGTTAGTAAGAGAAGGTCTGTCTAAACAATAAAGTCTTTGCCTACTGGGGGAAAGAGGCAGACTCCCATGAGAAGGAATTCCATATCCTGGGAGTGGTATGAAGAAAGCCCACTCTTTTACTCCTTTCCACTCTTTTGACATTGGTTGGAAGTGACAGAAAGCCCTTTCCCAAAGATCTGACAATCCAGGCAGGCTCACATGGAGAGATACGGTCCCTCAGACAGACTTGGTTCAAGGCCTATTAGGCTAAGTAAGTTATAATGAGAACTTTGAATCATGCCCAGAAACAGATCATTAGCCAGTGAGTCTTGGACACTCATGGGACAGCATCCTCTACTGCAGTGGTTCTCAACTTGTGGGTCCCCAGATGTTCATGGACTTCAGCTCCCAGAAGCCCCAGCCACTATGTCAATGCTCAGGGCTTCTGAGAGCTGAAGTCCATGAACATCTGGGGACCCACAGGTTGAGAACCACTGCTCTACTGCATCCTAGGGCACCATACTAGAAAAAAATGATTAGGGCAGGCCAGATAGTACACACACAAGGACTTTACTGTTTTTACTGCCCACTTACCCCAACCTCTGTCACCTAGATGGATGCCTCCGTCTCCCAACTGATAGGGAATACTGATGGTTCACAGACTAAGCAGAGGTGGAACACCACATCCCATACTTTTAGGATCCAGAGCCCCTTATCAGAACAAGGTGCCCTGATAAATCCAGCCTTCACAACAAGGCTATTGTAGAATACATCTTGAAGCAGCCAGGTGCATCAACAAGAATGAAAGTACAATCCAAGTCATACTTAATAGGATGTAAATCTCAGTGAATTCAGTAGGACTTATTTCCATGTAGGTATGCAGAGGGCTTTGCTATGGTCAAGCTACGGTCAAGCTATGTTGGTTCAAGCTATGATCAAGCTATGTTATAGACAGAACTTGGATTTTTTAGATTTCAGCTCCCAGAACCCCCCAGTCAACGTGTTAATTTTTCTAAACTCTGGTTGTGATGAGTTTTATGGAGGCCATTTTTTAAAAAAACAGTATGTATAGCATCACATGAGACTCAACATGGTGTAGTGCTTTGAGCATTGGACTACAACCCTGGAGATCAGGGATCGATTCTCCGCTTGGGCATGGAAACCCACTAGGTGACCTTGGGTGTGTCACGTACTCTCAGCCCCAGAAAACCATGGTAGGTTCTCCTTACGGTCATCATAAGCTAGAAGTGACACTCAACAATAGCATGGCATATCAAAATAATTATGTCTTAGTGATTCAGACCTATGGAATGTCTGCATTATTATCATGCTGAGTTTAAAAGCACATTAAGAAAAAGCAGGGCCTTTAACCAGTGGCAGAGCTTGGAGTGTGTGAAGGGGGGGCAGGAGGGGGGCAGGGCTACGATGTGTGGGAGTGTGGCACAGTGCGTGAGGATGTACCCACAGTGCATGGGGCATGGCCACAGTGTGTGGAGGCATTGCTATGAGCTGGGACACCCCAAAAACATTGCCACCTGGGGGCAAAGCGCCCCACACACACCCCTGTTCCTACACAACTGCCTTTAACAATATAAGTGCGAAGAAAGGGAAGAAATGAAGATGAGAAGGAAGGAGGAAGAAATATATAGAATGCCTGTTAGCTAGGCATATGCATTAATATAAGCTTAACATATGTCCATAATTTGAAGATGATATCTGTAGAAAACACTTTCATGTGTGGATAAAACATTAAGGTATACTGAACATTGAACAATGGATTATACGTATTTGCCTTTCGAACACTGGAATATGACTCTTACAACTACAGAAAGGGTATGCTGAATCCAACCATGCTGGCCATTACTTGACATCCAGATCACAAGAATATACTGTAAAAGTCCTTATGAATCAACTGGGTCTGTCCTGAAACAACAGGGGATATAAACAGAATGTAATAGAATGGAACAGGTTTTAAAAATACCAAAGACTGGTCTACTACAAAATTAATGTTTTGAAGTACATGAAGCCAGAAAAGGGTGACTACTAGCCACGCCCACATCATATTCCAAAAGGAAACTTTTCCTGGATTACATCTCCAGCTTTTAGCTGAATGCCAATTTCTCTTCAAAAAAACATAATGGTGTCCAATATACCTCATCAACTTCAAATTTAAATGAACCACATGTAGTTTTCAATCTAAAGAGATTTTAGATATTGAGGCTAGGATAATTTTCCTTTGGTTAATTTGGACAGAACCATCTCACTGTTTATTCCACTTAATTCAAAATTCATTAACATCAAATTTAGTGCTTTCCAACAAACATTTGTAAGCAACACCTGTTGGGTTCAATTTTTCTGAGGATACAATTAGTGCTTCTTACACAGCAGGAATAGCTGAGGCACGCAGAGCTGATGGGCCCATAGATGGACACTGAACAGTGTTGCAATTGTAGATAATGCCATATTGCAGTACTGAAAATGAAAAAAAAACCTTGGATCTAATATATAAATACATATATATGTTTAAATCCTACAATCAGCCCATTGGAATACCCCATGGATCAGTGATAGGAAGCATATGGCCTTCTTAGTGTTGCTGGTCTCAACGTTCATCAGCTCCCACTATTGGCTGTGCTGTCAAGGACTGATGGGAGCCGCAGTCTAACACCATCTGGTGGGCCACACATACCTCACTCCTGACAAGAGGTTTTAAGTCCATTTTAACAGGGCATAGACATCCTGGCTTCTAGTTTAGCATTTAATGAAACAAGAAAGGACTCAGAGATAAAAGAAGAAAGGAGAAGAAGAGACAGGAAAGTGAAAGCCCAAATGAGGAAACAGCCATTTAATGGCTATGTGCATATGTGCCTTCAACTCACCTATTAACCTATGGTGATCCCATTAATTTCATAGGGTTTTCTTATGCAAGGAGGTGGTTTTGCCAATTCCTTCCTCTGAAATATAACCTATAGCAGCTGGTATTCATTAGTGCTGTTCCATCCAAGTTCTTACCAGGGCTGACCCTGCTTAGCTTCCAAGATCAAATGAGATCCGGTGGCTTTAGGGCACTCCTTTAAAAATCTCTAAGTAGAGGGAAGCCAGGGGAGGGAATTTTCTTCCAAATGCAAATAGCACCCATGGTGGGTAGGAAGACATTTGGTACAAAGACTTAAAAATCCCTATCTAACCCCTACAACATGGTCCTCACCATGAATACATGGACTACTCTATTCACTAAACAGAAAATGAAAAGATGTTTTGTCACACTTGCCTTGGTACTGAGTACCTGTTGTTGTTGTGTGCTTACAAGTCATCTCCAAGTTATGGCAACCCTAAGGCACACTTATCACAGGATTTTCTGGATCTGAGAATGTGTGAAACGCCCAAGGTCATCTAGTAAGTTTCCATGGCCAAGCACGGAACTAAATCCTCATCTCCAGGATCATAGTGCAATGCTCAAACCACTAACCCATGCTGGCTCTCTACCCCATACATTTTTGAGCAAAATGGGGATCAGATATGCACATGGCACCTTGCAATGAACAGCATCAGGAAAACCTGGGTCCAGCATCACCATCCCATGTGAGAAGTCTGGAAGCAATGGGGAAGAAGGAAATGGAATTCAGTTGTCCTCCTAAAATGTACAGAGAAGTCCAGAAGAAGTCCAGTCATAAGCCAAATAATTCTGGCAGGAAGGCCTCCTTCATTCATGATCATACAAATAATGGTACCCATGCAATGTAATGCTGTCAAGTTCCTATTTCATAAACTTAAGGAAAACTGTATCAATTTTAGAATACTGCCTTTAGTCCTGCTGACTGGCATAACATACACTGGTGGCAGCAGTGTAGGGCTGGAAATAATATTCATAATCATCTGTTCACAGGTCAAAAAATGGGTTTCCTGACAGTGGGAAATTCCACTGGGACCAGGAACAATTTTTTCCCTCATCTGCAAAGTCCCAAAGTGTTGTGGAGGAATTATTCTGCAGGAAAAAAATGAGCGCAGGAGGTTTACAAAGAAAACACTGTTTCTAGCACAGGAGACGCATGTGCTAATTTTTAATTTTTGCTTTAAAAACCCATGTCTTTCTTCACAATATGTCAACAGGCAACTTGAAGGCAGATACGCACACGCACACACACATAAGGGCCATTTTGACACTACATTGTTATAGTGCCATTTCACTTTCGGCATCCTATGGAATCCTGAGATTTGCAGTTTAGGGAGGGGCATTTAGAATTCTCAACCAGAGAGCTCTTTGGTCTCAGTAAACTACAAACCCCGGAATTCCACAGGATTTTGAATGTGGAATAATAGCACTATAACAGTGTAGTGCAGAAAGGAAGGCCAAGGAGCAAGGGGGAAAGAATTCACAGCCCCTTTTAAGACTAATTGATTTAGATTCTAGCATGAGTTTTTGTGGATATCAATCCATTTCCTTAGTCATTTCATCTAAGGAAATGGGTTGATATCCACAAATGCTCATGATAAAATATAAATCCATTAGTCTTAAACAGACTTCTTGATTCTTTGTTTTCTTCTTCTGTATTTTTCCTTCTGCTGTAAGACAGACTAGCAGGACCACTTCTTTGAGGATGGACAGTTTTATTTTCAAAACGATGGGCACTTACCATCACCCTAATCTCCTCCTTTCTTTTCTGCCTTACCCAAGGAAATTCCAAGAGAAACAGGAGGAGATCAGCTTGCCTTGAGGTAACTTGTTGCTCAATTTGCTGTTCTTTACATCTGAGCCCTTCTTCTCTTTTCTGGTTCTTCAGTGAGGAAGAGAGGAGCAAGGAATTGCCATTGCACCCCCTTATGGTTTACGCGTTCACCCCCTGCCCCCTTTTGGTCCACCACTACTAGCAGGGAGAATACTGTGGAAGAAAAAGTATCATAATTTTTGTTTTCGCATGCAAGGATTTACATCTCTAAGGCAGTGGCAGTGGCACAAGTGGATAGAATGATGATAGCAGCAGTAGGAGCAGAATGCCAAGAGATGCTGTGGCAACATGCAAGGGGGTAATATCAGTGAAAGCCAACTGTCAGGCTCCCAAGCTGCCCAGAGCAAGCAGGGTAGCTTTTTCTGGCAGCAGACAGAGATGTCTCCCACTGCCATCCTTCTTCTTCCACTACATACCACTCAGAAGAATGCCTTCTGCTTCTATCATGGGCCATTACAATATCTTAAGCCACCTATGGGATTCTGGTCTTTGTAGGTCAGAATAAATTCTTACAGCATCTGAGACAAAGCATTTATATTGTGCCTCAGCTGGTGGGACTTTGAACTCCTCAGTATCGCCTCAAATCATTACACATTTTGATTAAACCCTATTATTAAGAAATAGATGGCAATCAACCCCTTGTGCATTAGAATTAATTATTTTTCATTATTATTTCATACTGCAAACAGCCTCTTGCCAAGGTCCTTTGTTGCTGTGCAAACAACTTTGAAACCGGACAAAGCTATCTGAGCATAAATATTAATATAAGAGAAGTAATGCTAATATGCTGTAGGGAGTAATATACTCTTGTTAGGGGGATGTAGAAAAAAATAATGTTAACAGGTCTCTTCTTTTCTCTTTCAGTTCTCTGGTTTAAACTAGATACCCAGCTGAGAACTGTTACTGACTAAAGGACGGATGCTCTGGGTCTTCAGTGTTTTATTTCAGATGTAAATCAAACAACTGTTAACAATTGCAACTCTGGAGGTGACTGTGTCCCAGTCACAGCCACTGCTGCAAAATAACCCACTATTTAAATAAAATTATTGATTTTTCTGAATATATGCCACCCCACAGTCTACTGTGAAGGAAGAAAAAGAAACAAGTTCAAAAGCACCAGCTCCCAGGGTGTTGGGTCATACTAGCTGGCAGACACATTTGCTCATTTCCTGAAATCACAAATGACTTTCTAGACTGGGTTCATTCTACACATTGATAAAAATCAGTAAAGATGATAACTGTCTGTATAACATTAGCAACTCCTTTTTTAATTAGGTCAGGGGGGAAATCCATTTGGTTCACAGTTTTCAAATTAATATGCAAAGCAAGAAAAATTTTGATCACACGTCTGCAAACTTTGTGATATAGTTTGTTTATAAACAAAAGTGTATATTTGGGGAAAGTGCGCGCACAAAAAATTGCATATTCCTAAAAGCAAATGTATCCTAGGGAAATTGCATACAAAAACTGTGCATATTAGGAGAAATGTCATACACATTAATAATCAACTGGACATTTTTTTTTAGAAAAAAATTGTGAACAAATGTAGAACTTGGCCCAAATAACCTGAAGATAGGGAAATGAGAAACTGATAAAAATCAAAAGACATTTGTTCATCCCCCATTTTGACACATGCTTAGGTATCTGAATTGAGATGCTTCTTAAAGATCCTGCTGCTATTCACCTGTGACGTATCATCACAAAGGACTGCTACATTGCTTGACACAGCTGTCATTTTCTCCCTGACATCACAGATGGTGTACTGTCAATTGAAAAGTGAGGCAGTGAGATCCCATCTCAGCTGCCCCAACCTGCCATGCTAATATGCAAAAGGTTGATCAACATGATATGAGAATATTAAGGTGAGCGCTAGAAAGACAAATACCTTCCTATGGCTATAGACTATAGCAATGATTCTTAATCTTTTCTTTACCAAGGACCCCCTGCAAATATAATTTGTTGCCATGGACCCCCGAGGTATAGCCCTAGTTTTAAATATTTAAATTTAGATTTAAATATTAAATTATTTATTTAAATATTCAAATATTGATTGATTGATTGATTGATTGATTGATTGATTGATTGATGGCTTCTGGAGACTACAGTTCAAATCCCTACTCAGACACTGGGTAACGTGGGGCAAGTCACACTCCCTCAGTCTCAGAGGAAGGCAAGAGCAAACCCCCTCTGAACAAACCTTGCCAAAAAAAAAAAAAAAGAACCCTGTGACACTTTAGGGGTGTCATAAGTCAGAAATGACCTGAAGGTAGACAACATCAAAGTGCCACTGACAGAAAGAGGTTTTTCTAGCCATCTTCTCTCTCTCTCCTTTGAAAACTGACTTATGGTGACCCTACAGTGAATGTATCACAAGCGTTTTCTTGACAAAATTTGTTGCCTTTGACTTTCTCTGAGGATAAGAGAATGTCACTTGCCTGAGGTCACCCAGTGGGTTTCCACGGCCAAGTGGGGATTCAAACCCTGGTCTCGAGAGACATAGTTGGGCTCATGCACACACCTACCACTGTGTTCCTTTTGTCAGGGATGCAGCAGCGGGGATATATGTGCACATATACAAACTGCTCCCTCATTTGCAAACAAGGGAGCAATTTTGGTAACTGCAACCCCCTGACACTATTATGTCCTTGTTGCAGATGGTGATGGTGGTGGTGGTGGTGGTGGTGGTGGTGTCCAATGGCAGGGTTTAGTAGACCCTGAACCCTGGGTTAAGAACCACTGGACAATAGCACTGCTCTCCTTCTTCTACATCTGCATTATTCAGATATTATCACTACCTTACCCTCCCAGGAATATATAGATCAGCTTCATATCACAGAATCATAGAGCTGGAAGGGATGACAAGGGCCACATAGTCCACCCTCCGCCATGCAAGAATACAAAGTACAGCAGCAGTGGGATGAAAAGAGATGGTACAGCATGTTATAGCTGCAACAATGGGCATAAATCATCATTTTGGAGGACTTTTAGGTGGCCAGTAAAAAGTATATTTATTTCCCTTGACTTTTAATAGCTTTTTCATTGGACAGTAAATGTTTTATCTCTCTTCTTCCTAGTTGTAATACTTTGCTTTCATTCTGCTCTTGTATTTGTGGTATTTTGTTTTGCAAACTATTTTGGAGATAGTTTTCAAGGTGAAAAGGCAGGATAGAAACACTTTTGTTTGTTTGGTCATTCATAACAAAATGATTACTCAAATATGGAGGCCACTTTTGGCATTTTCCTGATGATTCTCACAACATTTTTCAGGCCTCCTTTTCTCTGTGCTCCTTATGTTCTCTTCGTTCTACAGACACAGTTTTAGTGACTCAGCCTGTATCTGTCTGTATCCTTTTTCTCTCCCACGCATGGCACCTTCCTTCCAGAACTCCTTATGTCTCTACAAAAGGAAGCAAGTCTGACATGATACAGCCATTAATGCAGCCAACTAACTACTCACACACTCAACTAAATCCACAGAATGTGTCACATCAGAAGAATGGGTTCATGCAAGATGGTAGCTCCTCTTTGACTTTACTTGCAATTTTCTTGTTCATGGTAGAGAAAGGATCTTTTTCATTTTACTTTTTATTTTATTCTGAAATAAAGTTAAAAATAGAGATAACAAAAAAATGCGTGTGTGTGTGGAGTAAAAAACATTAGAACATTAGAAAAGGAAGTTCATGAGAGATCTTTTTGCATTCATTCCAAAACAAACTTTTGGATATTATGAATAATATGTCAGTTGCCTTTTTTTCCCTCTCCTTTCCCAGATGAAACCTTTAATATGTGAGTGAATCTGCATACATGCATGTTACCACACCATACACCCCCACTCTGTGGGATGTGCTATTTTCATAATGGGATATATTTATGGCTGAAAAATGCACTTGAAAGCATGCAGGTTGGATGACCTCAAACATGATCAGGTCATAAATTCAGAGAGGATTAGGTGGGAAAGCCTGATGCTGATGAGCTTGGGATAATCGTTTCTAAAACAGTAAGTTGCGAGTGCTCCCAAAAACAGTAACAGGTGAAACTGCCTAGATGAAACAATTAGGAATCCTACTGTGAGCATATCCTATGGAGACCTTCCCTACTCACAATAGCTGATCTAAACATTAAGAGATTGTAAGGACTCCCATCAATGTTTTGTCACCTAGAGTTAAGACAATCAGCCCATTCTGGACTCCTATGCCAGTTTCATGGAGAAGCCATTACAGCTTTGTCCGTGCACCCTCCTTCAGGGCAGGAAATAGGGTATAAAACCTAGCTCCAGACCCCATAATTTTTAGTACTTGGATGTGATATGTAGTGTCCAGACCTCTGTTCATTCTTGCTGCCCTCAGACACACTGTCTGAGCCCCTATGCTTTGACTTCCAGTTTTAGGAGTGGTAACTTTCACCCTTTCTACCCAATCTTTTTCTATCCAACCTTTCTTGCCTCACCTTCTGATATACTCATGTGGTTCTTGAGAGTGTCTGATTTCTTCTGTGTTTGTTAATTCCAAATAAAATACTCTGTTGAACTTTTAAATGCAGACTTCTCTACAGTTAGGACTGGTGTACACAGGTGAAAAGGTCCTTCTGCTATCCTCCTCTCACAGGCTTCCTTTGAGCTATAATTCCCCAGAGATTTTATGACACGAGGCAAGAAAGAAATCCTGTAAATAAATAAATAAGTAAGTAAGTAAGTAAGTAAGGTCCAAAATGTATAAGCCTGAAATCACCTTCTGTGAAAGAGTCTTAGAAATCCCATTTCAGCCAAGAGTCTTGCAATGCCTTGAAGACTAAGAAGTTCTACTTGGCATAAACTTGCATGGATTACAACTGTTTCATCAAATGCCTGGAATGCAACCTGAACTGGCAGATATTCACATGGATGTGCAGGTGGGATGGGGATGAAGTGGAAGAGAAATTAAAAAGACAGAAATGCTGATAACTATCTTTACCTCTTTCCTTTAACAAGCTCACTCTCCAGTGGTATGTCAGAAGTGCTTCTGCCTGTCACCACCATCAGCACAAGCTTTGTGGGGTAATGGAAGGGATGCTTTCCTGAGTCTATGCTATGGACTAGAGTAATGTTGTCCCTCTTTACTTGAAGGAACATTGTGTTGATAATGTTTAGTTTCCACTTGGTTAAAATACCTTCCAACTGTCCCAGTTTGGCAGGGACAGTCTTGATTGATCCTTTGTCATTCCAGTTTTTCAGCTGTTTTTAAAATGCCCTTTTTTCTCTGTCTTCTTCCTACCTTCCTGCTTTGTTCCCATCTTACACCGCTTGTTGCAAACTGGGCACCAAATTAGTTTGCACTCAGCTTAGCAGGGTGTGGAAAGAGAGGAGCAGCCAGATTCTGGCCCTTCCCACTAGAGTAAGACAAAAATAAAATGCTGCAGCTCGTCCTAGCTTGTATGTTCTTCCTCTTTCATAACTTTTGCCATCTGACCACACTCTGATGTTGATTGGCCACACATGTCCTGCTTCTTGAGTGTGAAACATTGGAAGGTATGTGTTTGTAGCCTGCTCTTCAGTGCTCATTGAAATTTCATTTAACAAAGATGTATCACAATGTTATTCAATATCAGTGTCTCAAGTCTTCAGTCTGAGGTATGGGGGTGGGAGGTAAGCAGTCATTGGGAGGTTGGTAACAGTGTCATACCACAGATAAAACAGATTCCCAAACACAGGATGCTGGAAAGTCTTGATATTATCCAAGCATAAGAGAGCAAGCAAGAAAAAATATCAGAAGCAATAGAAATGCAAAAAATCATAGGCAAGGGAAGTTCCCTAAGCAGTAATCATAAACAAACAAACAAAAATTGTATCTCTTTAGAGTATAAAGCTTTGGATAATTTCAGCGAAAGGGGCTGCATAAATGACTGTGAGACCACAAGGACAGATCAGGGAGAGGATTGACATGGAGCTGTGAACTTAATTACTGATGAATTTTCCAGACAGTTCTCTCATTCACTTGATAAGGAAGGTCTCTCCAGCAAACAGCTCCTTCTGTGACAGCCACTTCATCCAGTGTATCATGCTTGTTCCAGGGTTTGTATGAAAAAATTGACTATCTGTCTCAGCTCTCAGAGCAGCAGACACATCTCTGGTCCTCCCATCAAGCCAATCACATACAGTCCTTCCATCAGTTCCAATAAGCCATAAAGCTCACATTTGAGAAAGTTCAAAATCAGGCATATAGACCAGAAGCTTGAAGAAGACAACTGATCTCAACTATAACACATCTCACACGCACATGACAGTAGACTCTGGTTGTGAACCTATGCTCCATGAGCATACTTCCATAAGGCTTCTGTTGCAGGGCTTTTTCTTCTTTTCTCAATTCATGTTCCCATAGTCAGCACATGTGGGAGGGGGGTAGATGCCACCAGAGCAGCATCTGCCTGATATTATGCAGCTGAGGGCAAAGAAAAGACAGCATTTGCTATTGTACATCCAGCAGAAAAGAGTTGATGTCACTTTCGGGATGATGTTGTGCTATCTCAGCAAACTCGCCTCTTTTCTCCCAACTGCAGAACTGCAACTAGACACTGTCCAGGTGTCTCCACCTTCCCCAGGTTACTAAATGGTCATAGGGGCATGCCCCAGCATCAAGAAGCTGCAGCAGAGAGAGTCGTCGCAGAAATTTCCACAACTTTCCAACAGTGACATATGTGAAGTCACCAACTGGATTCCAGCCAAATGTTTCATGGCTGATACCCATTTTTTATATAAATTTAATCACATATTAACTTCTAGTTAGAAAATCATGACACAAAGTGTGCATGTTTGTTGTATTCCAAATATTCAATAGCATTATTATTGTTGTTATTTAATCCCTGAGGTTCCATTCCAGTTCTGAATGGCAGGACTGAAGGAACAGATGAGCGCTTGAAGCTGTTGTCAGTTTTCCCCAAAGGAATAGCTCTGTTTTCAGTTTATTCACATACAGCTCTATTGTTGCCAGAATTTTAGCTACTGCCTTTTAAACAAATCTTCCAGTGTATTTCTTAGTAGATCAAAACCTTTCATTTTAAAAAAATGGAAAATAAAAATATACCAAACAGAAAGGAAATAAATGGCTATTAGGGGAGCATAAAAATAAGAGTAATGACAAAGACTTTGCTCATGTATAAAAATGCTGCATTTCTTTCTTCGTTCTGAGAAAATTACAGCACTTAAAGCGTCACTCATTTTATAATTAGTTGCACTTACAAACAGGGTAACACTCAATTTGCTGATTTTTTTTTAAAGTCCAATAATAAATAGTCAAAAAAACAGTTTAAAAAAGACTCAAAGCGATGAAACAGAATGTAAAAAATAAAATCCATCAATATATTCAGTTTGGGAATGTCAGCCTTGAATCATACAGAACTTTGGGTGTGTATGTGCAAATTCCGTCTGTTCATCTTAGTTTATTAAATCCTATTGCATTCTTGTCTTTTTTTCCCCCATATATACCAATGTAATTTTAAGAGCACACATTGTATTAGCCACATTTACAGATTTTCAGTTTTTAGCAAGTTCATTTATCAGTAGAGAGCTCCCTGGTTCTCATCCAAAGGACTTTGGTTTTCAAGGTGTGGCTTATACCTTAAAATGAGCAATCTACCAGGAAAGGCTGTAACCACTGAATCTCCTAGCCCATTCTTCCATTAGTTTCATCACACAATGTGCTAGCTGCTACAGATGAAATGTGACAGTTAGATCTATGGGATGTGTGATGGGGCCTACAGTGCCTAGCTGTGATGTCTTGTAGTATTTCAAGGCACAGGCATACTCTCCAAGCAATTATGTAGCATGCATAGTTTGCACAGAATGTCATGCGTGCTCATCACTTCTGAATGAGCAGATGTTTGGAACCAAAAGCCAGATTGATGCTATAAGGCTATACAGCTGAAGCAAGGCCACAAGATGATACAAACCAGGAATTCCAGATGCTCCAGATGATGAGATGATAGGCATCTGACCACAGGGATGGATAACTGTGGGCCTTGAAAAGTTGATGATCTGCAGTTGCCTTCCAGCTCTAGCTAGCACAGCTACAGTTCAACAACATCTGGAAGAGCATCACTGCCTGTCCCTGTTACACCATAACTCGAAAGTGATATCTATCCTCAAAAGAAAAACAAATATCATCCCCTACCCCATTTGTTCAGAGTACAGTGGTATCTGATAAGCTACATTACATTAACCACTGTGGCCTGGTGGCGCAGTGTTAAATGCTGGTACTGCAGCCACAAGGTTGTGAGTTCAATCCTGCAGGGCTCCAGGTTGACTCAGCCTTCCATCCTTCTGGCAGGTTGGTACAATGAGTACCCAGCTTGTTGGGGGAAATTAGCTAACACACATTATAAACCACTTAGGGGGTACTTAGCACTCATAAGTGGTATAGAAAGGTAACTGCTATTGCTATAAATGTAATTGCTACATAAAGTTAAAAAATTGAAGTTGCCATCCTTCTGTAACTGTAGTCTCTCCTGTCAGAACTGAGGCCTATTTTAGCTTTGTGACAGGCTGCAAGTGGAGTTTCTTTCTGACTAGAGTGGGTCCAGATCAAAAGACAGAGTCATAAAATGTAGCCAAAATGAAGCTTGGGTAGATAAGAAGCTAGAAGGACAGAGGTCAGGGACCAGATAAGGCAACTGTCAGGATTGTGCCATGCTTGTTTTGGTTTGGTGTACGGTTTCCCACCTGACATTTCCTGTGCTGAAGAAATAGTGAAGCAATGCGGGAGGGATCAAGTGAGGGATCAGAGCTCTGGTTTTATGGATTTTGCTGCTGTGAGATTCAGTTCAGTAATCTTTTGCCTCCACACTCAGGTTTGTTGGGCTCTTGATCTCCAGATTCAGGCTCAGAACCAACAATTATCTTATCTTATCTTCTTCCTCCTCATTCTGGGTCCTGACAAGGTGTTTCCTGTTGCTACTCAAAAAGTTTAATTACCAGAGCAGAACACACAGTTTAGAGCAGGAGTCATACAGGCCTCCATTGGGTGGACATGGGCATGGCTGAACAGTTCCTTCCCTTCTGTTCCCTTCTCCTGCCACTTCCTTTGTGCCATATTCTTGGTTATACAGTGGCCCCTCCACTTTTGCAAGGATTCAGATCTCAGAACCCTCATGAAAGTGGAAAAACCATAAATAAGTTTCCCACACACTCCACTCCACCCCCTTCTGCCCCCCCCCAGCAAATGCCAGCCTTTTCCCTTGGGCGTATTCTCTGCATCTAGGCAAAATTCATGGGAATGGGACAAAGAAGCTGTGCGTGTGCGTGCGTGTGTGTGTGTGTGTGTGTGTGTGCGCGTGCGCGCCTTCCCCACCCCCATTCCCTTGTGGTTTGCTTCAATGCATGTTCTCTGTGCCAGGGAAAAATGTATGGGAATGTGAAGGGGAGCTTATAGGGGAGAAGGAAGGTGTGCATATGCCTTCCCCCACATTCCCTTGCTTTTTGTCTTCGCATGCATTTTCCGTGCCAGAGAATGGGAATGGGAGAGAGGAGTTCCAGAGGGGAGAAGGCACATGCATGCCTCTCAAATAATCAAATTCACAAAAGTCAAAGGATGTGGAGGGAGGACTGTAGACTCCTTGCAGCTAGGACCTGACCTTTTCTGCTCTGGAAATGTGGTTCTCAGAGCCAGCCCTCCCATTTTGCAGATTGAAGCAGCCACCTCCAGGGGAGCAGGAGGAAGAAACAGTGAGGTGTTGGAAGACAGAGCTGTATGGGGCTATCAAAGCTATCCTGAACACCCTAAAGGGTAGCATGATGTCTTCAGGTATGGGGGACAACATTGTCCCCTCAGCAGTGCTGAAGCACGCTTCAACGATTCCTCTAGCTGACTTCTGTGAATGGAATAGGAGAGTGGAAGGAGGGTGATTTCATCCTTCCGCCAGCTAAATGTCTTGGGGAGACACTATACGAAACATACACACTGATGATTCTGTGTAACATAAAATAATAAGAACAACAAGGAGATAACATGGCTCATTGGCACCACTAGCTTATAGAGACTTGGCACTCATCAAGTTGTTTTACAAAAGCAACACAAGAAGCAGTCGAACCAATTACATAGCCCTGTCATTCATCAAGAATTACTATGCTGCCTATGGGGAACTTCCCATGGACCTACAACACTGAAAGCGCAAGCTTTTCCATTTTCCCTTCCAATTAAACAGGAAAGCAGTAGGAATTCTACCATTCTACCACAGGATAGCCAGCATCTCACATGGTCAGCACAGTATGTAATTAGTGAAAAGTATCACTTTGGGGTGTATTTTTCAGCATGCTACATAGGGAATTAGTTACTCACAGCTTCCAGTATACCCCAAGCCACATTTGGGAGGGAGAGGGAAGAACAGACTTCATGGAAGCTGCTCCAATTAAGGCTGGATGATAAATTATCAAAACAAGAATATATACCTTCCCTATTCCTCCTTTTCCTTCTGTTCTTGTCTTCCAATGAATAATGTTAATGAAGAATTCTGTGAATGGGGTGTGTGAGATAGATGCAGATTAACACACCAGAAAGAAACTTAGTTTATGCCATGGCAATTTATGAAGGAGTAGAATAGAACTGGAAAGGTTATGTTTTGGATTGCAGCTACCAGAATCCACCTGGCTGGGGGATTCTGGAAGTCACAATCCAAAAAGTATTTTCATAAAGGTCTAGAACCTTCCAGCATGAGGCATTTGAAGTGTTGTAGGTCAAAAAGTATTTTTCCTCCAAGTTCTGCATTAGGCCAAGTCCAAACAGCCTGGAGATATTATATGTAAGCAGCACCAAAATAATTTTTGTAGATGCCTTATTTACCTCAAGGACAATCAAGTGTAATTAAATAGTGGTAAACAGTTGAATTGCCATAGACTTCCCATTCAAGAAACAAGCAAAGAGAAAAATTCAAAAATGGTCAGATGCTTTTAAATTACCAATGAAGCAAAAAAATAGCTGATTGTAGTTTTAAAAGGAGAAAGTGGGGAGAGGGGAAAAATATGGAAGAACCTTTAAGACTAAGTGGATTTTATTTTAGCATGAGCTTTCATGGATATAAACCCACCTCTTCAGATGCAGTACCAAGTGGTATTAAGGCCTCAGGTATAAAGCATATTTGTACAGTTTACATTCTATTCCACTCCCACAACTGTATAAATGTGTTTTATCCCTGAGGCCTTAATACCACTCAGTACTGCATCTGAAGTATAGCACACATTGGACCAGTAATTGAGTTTATATTCACAAAAACACCCTTCCCAAAGAGACAAGACTGGCACTCTTCTTGCTGTCTTTCTGCAAGCGGGTAAAAATCATTATATTCTGCCAGGCAGTGGCAGAGCTTGGAGTGTGTGGAGGGGGCAAGGCTATGATGCGGGGGCATGGCCACAGTGCATGGAGGTGTGGCCAAGGTGCGCAGTGGTGTGGCTACAGGTTCAGCCACCCCAAAAACATTGTCACCGGGACGAATTGCCCCCATCAGCCCTCTGCCAGCCTTTGAGAACTGATTTTTTTAGAGGAAACCAGCCTTCTATAACATGTCAGACTGTTATTTGTTCTCGTTTATTAGTTTATGTTTTAAACAGGTTTTAATTTTATAATGGTTTAATTGGTTTTTCACTTTTAAATGCTGTGACTATGTTAAAACAAACTATGTTTGTTTTAACTGTTGTAAGGTGCTTGGAATCCCAAACTGTGAAAAAGGTGGGATTGTTGCAGGAGCCTCTCTGTGTTCTCTGGCCTCCTGCAACAGGATGATGATGACGATGATGATGATGATGACGATGACGACGACAACAACAACAGGTGAATTTCCCAGGCTGTGCTGAGGCAGGAAGTGCGACCGCCGCTGCTCTGGAGGCTCTGCACGCACAGCAAGTGCACGCGGGGCCCTGGAGCAATGCACAATCGTGCACCATTTTTGGCTGAAAGCCAAAAATGAAAAAGTGTGTGAACGGCACCTGCCCTACCCTGGAGTGTCACACAATTGTGAGTGCGTCATGTAGATCGCTGCTCACAATTGCACGACGCTCCAGGCGCCCTTTCACATGGCAAATGCTGTGCGAAAAGGGCGTAAGACAAAGAATGAGAAGAGAATGCACATATTTATGAGTACCTGACTTGTGAAAAAGCCAGATTCTTGATGAGTTGGACTGTTGTTTTGACCAAATGTGAGAGAAGCTCCATTTCCAATGTAGGTGGACTAGCTGGCCAATCAGAAATGTTGGAAATGCAAAAATATTCAGTGTTTAAAGAGTTAAATGTATCTTACAGGGAGTAGCAGCCATAGGGTTGGTGACTGTTTCAGAGACCAAAAATCTCCTCATGTTTTATCCACATCTCTAAACCTCTCTTACACTGATATTCTTCAGGAACACTACTCCTCTTACCTCTGCCTCCTTCTTCCTCTTCCACTGTGCCGAAAGTAAAACTAACTTAGGCTATTTCTGCATTACACTGCTATTATTCGACTTTCAACATCTTATGGAATCCTAGGGTTTGCAGTTTAGGGAGGGTCATTTAGATTTCTCAGCCAGAGAGCTCTTTTGCCTCGGTAAACAACAAACCCCAGAATTCCACAGGATGTTTATAGTGGAATAATAGTTTTATAACAATGTAGTGCAGAAATAACCTTAGTTCTCTTCCTGTTCTAGCTTAGCCTAACAT
Organism: Iguana delicatissima; assembly: GCA_948472985.1. Lineage (NCBI taxonomy): Eukaryota > Metazoa > Chordata > Lepidosauria > Squamata > Iguanidae > Iguana > Iguana delicatissima. Next base: position 941,631 of record CAOKZL010000345.1, on the reverse strand, counting down.
GCTTAAGAGACATTTCCTATCTCTAATGGAGACTCTATACTAAAGTGTAGTTTCTTCCCAACAGCCATTGGTGTCAATGTTTCTGAAGCATAGTAGTTATCCACTGCACACTTGTACTGTCTATCAGGAAAATAATTAAGGAGATTCTTCCACCCTCTATATGATTCCTGATTTATGTGACAAGGGAACTAGGCAGTTTAGGTATGAGACACTGTGAAACGGGGGTTTACTACATAATGTTTAATAGAGTCAGGGAAAATGGAAACAAGTCCAGAAAAGTGTTCTGACTGAGGACAATCAGGGGTGATTGTTGTTCTGTTGAGAATATAGGATATGTCATAGCACAAGACTGGGGCTCAGGAGATCCAGTTCAAGTCTACCCTGAGCTATGAAACTTGCTGGTTGATCCTGGGCAACTCAAGTACCTAACCCATATTTGTTTGATGGTTACCACTATACTGACTTGTATCACGGGATCTCAAGGTACTGTACAATTAAAATCAACATAAGCTTCTAGGGCTGTCAGGCAAAATAAAAGATAGGGCTCCTACACCTCTGTGATGATTGTATTAAAAAGGAAATTTCATCAGACATTGCTTGTCACACAACAATACCTGCTGACATACCATCTTCTAGACACTTGCTGAAGGAACAGACACCCTGTCCCTCATTTTACCTGGCAATCCTAAGCCCTTGAAAACAATTTAAACTTTAAAAGAACAACAATGATGTAGATATACCAGAACTATATTTATGGCCCTAGGGTTGTTGTGAGAATAAGGTGAGGAAGAGTAAAGCCTTATACAACACCTTGAGCTCACTGGAGTAAAGGGTCAGGGGAGAAATAAGTATAAGTTAGGGCCTGTTCAAATTTTTATTTTAAAAAAAATCTCCATGAGATAGCTCACTACAAAAAGCCTCATTTCTCACCCATTGGGACTTCCTAGGAAAATGTTTGCAATCCACACAGTTCTCTCTGGGTTGGTGGGGTGTGTGTGTGTGTGTGTGTGTAAAGAAAGCTGGATAGACAATTTGATGAATAACATTCAGATTTCATAATGCTACAACTGGCCAACAAGAGATCTCTTCTGTGTCTTTACTTACTATAAGTTTTGGAGACCTGGATGAGCATGCCTTCATTTTTAAAGGTACAGTGTGTCCAAAATCTTCTTGTTCTAGCATACTGTGCTCCCCATCCCATCCGGGGGGGGGGGGGAATCAAAACTAGCCAACTGCAACACCTTTAAAAAATTGTTGCAGTCTGTCTTCAAATAAAAAGCCAAAGAAAAAATAGTTCTCTTTTTCTTGGAATTGTTTTGGATATTCTATGAAAAGGAAAATTTTGTCTATTTGTTTAAAAAGAAAGAACTTGAGCAACAGACAGACAAACAAACAAGAACATTTCCTGCATCTATTTTTCCCCAAATAAATAAATGTGTGTTGTTTTTTTAAGAATGCATTTGGACCCTGTCTTTGTTTCCTATTTAGCACACATGCATATCTCTAATATAAAAAGTCTAACATTTAAAAAAAAACACAAATCCTTGCCTTTCCAATTATATCAGCTTTGGGTACCAGTAAAAATGAGTGCTAACCTCGACTCCCTCACCTTTCCCCCTGCTCCCCATTCCTGAATAATCAAACTTACAATCACACCAGCAAGACTGGCAAATCCCAATTAGAACTGATACAAGAGACACTGGTCTCTTTTTGCAAGGTTCCCTTTCAAACCAAAGTTTTGATTTAATCCAGTAGCCAGAGGACTGGTGCTGTGAAATTTTAACAGAGAGTGATTCCTTTGTTACTTGCAGAATGGAAGACTCGCTGGACACAGAAATCTAACAAAAGAGGTTTCTAGCAATGTGCTTTGCTTGTTTCCCCATGATTCCAACACTCATCTTACACAAATGCAGTCTGATCCTGCTTATTCAACTTGCAGTGAAGGGAAAAAAATGCCATAAGTTCACTTCCATGTTTCCATTAAAGAGTTTTTATTCCAGGCTTCCTAACTCATTTCTGTCCAAAGTTAAAATGTTCCACATCACCTTCATTTAAAAAATTAAATTTTTTTAATAAAGGAAAATGTTAAATAGTCTATTGTACTTCCAAATAGAGCTGAAATAGCATTAGGTATACTTTACCTGTGTGGAAGACTTCCAGTGTCACTGGAAATACTCCACATAGACTTCTATGTGCATCTTTTGTAAACTGTGCCACAACCTACCATGCCACAATGGCCATTTCCGCACGAGGCAAGGGAATTGCTCCATGCCGTTACTCACTGGATTTCCTGGCTCCTCAGTCCGGTCCAGGGTGAATTGGAGCAGTGCGAGGTCTTAGATTCGCACTGCTCCAGCTTCCAAAATGGCGGCTTCCGGTTGTTTGTGGGTCCTGACCAACCGCGAAGCTTGCCACGCCTAAAGCCCGTCCTCCGCCGATCGCAGGTTCACATTGGTGCGAGCCTGCGAATCTGCACAAGGGAGCAGGCACACAATGGTGCACTCCAGAAAAAAGAGAAACCTCTTCTTTCTGGTCTTTAAAAAGCACGCTTGAAGGACCAGTTGGAGGCATTTTGGAGTGGACTGAAGTGCGTATCTCCGGTAAGTAGTCCGAACCTAGTCCACTCTGAGGTGCAGATGACCTCCGTAGAGGACGCACTGCACCATTTTAATGCCCCCATGCGGAAAAGGTCAATGTCTGCAATATATGCTTCCCTGACTTATTGAGTAGATGGCGGAACACTGTTCTAACAAATTATGCTTTTCTGTAGGAGGGTTTTTAAAATAAAAAATGGAGGGACACCACTTCTGCCTTAGGTTTTGCAAAAGGCCAGCTGACATATTTTGACCAGAATGCTATTGGTCAGTCCCAACTAGGGTAGAGCCATTGAATCAATCAATGAACAGTGAGTCAATTCACAGGCAAACCAATTGATTCAAAGGATCTACTCTAATCAGGACTAAAAACAAGATTTAGGCCTCTAGGTATATGCAGACATGCAGGCAAAGCAATGGCCTTGGGGCTGAATTCTTTCCCTATACCACCCCTGTTCTGCGATCAACCACAAGTACTTTTTCTCCCATGACTGATTTACACAATGTTTCATGAACTAGTGAGCTTCTCCTTAGCCTGTTTAAGTCAGAGCTATTTCCAGTGTCATAGATATAGACTTCCAATTGTGCAGTGTGATTTCTCTGTGCATCCCCATCCTGCCCAAAGACTGTTCTAGAAGGTATGCCAACCTCTGAAATACATTTGGGGATCATGTGGTGTCAGTTCTGCAAGTATTTTCCACATTTCACTGATGGATGAACACAGCTGGATACAGCTCTTGAGTTGTCCCACAGGCATGTCCAAGACATACTAAGAACTGTAATCAGTAGCTTTCTTTATGCGTTTAGCAATCTTGTGCTGTTATGTGCACTTCTTTTTCATTGCCTGCATTTTAAAATTCACTTGAAGACAACACAGTAGTCCAGTGAGTAAAGAAGGGCTCTACGTACCAGCATACATAAAAGCTAACACTACTTTTTCCACTGTTAGGAAGGTCTAAGGTAAAACTTTACCACAGTCACAAATGGATATTCTATCTCTGTCCTTAGGGTAGCATATTTATTTTATGTGATATACCTTGGAAAATCAGAATTTAAGGCCATTTCCGCACTAGACTGTTATAGTGCTATTTTTCCACTTTCAACATCCTATGGAATCCTGAGGTTTACAGTTTAGAAAGGGAAATGCAGAAATGGCCTAAGTATAAATAAATGCTTATAGCTGTTATGTTCTCCCTTCTAAAGAGAAGGAGTTTATCATGAGTTGACCAGTTCTCCTCCTGCCAACTTTTCCACAGCTGAACTCTGTTGCTTCCTTTTGCCCTGTATGCCCTTCTGTTAATTACTTTGATTAACTACAGGAGAGACTTATTAAATTTACTGATTCCGCTGTCTATAAACCAATACCCTGAAATCCCTCGGCATCAATAGCCAGCAGGAGATCTCACAGAATCAGTTTTCCTTTTTTCGTTTGCGACAGATGAAATTTCTCCTTACGTAAACCCAAAGCACACCTGAACCCAACTTGAAAGACAAAAGCAAAACACACAAACCCTCTAAACCCAGGGGGATTTCAACAGCACCACCAAGATTAAAAGTCTTGCTTTAAACAACAGAGACTGAGAGAAGGAGCCAAATGCATTTGAATTGTCCAGAACATCAGTGGTTTTCAAACCTCCTCTCAAGAAATGCTGTCTACAGTAATTTTCTATAGAGGAACCATGTACATACACTGCAGAGATTTCTCAGAAGAATTATACATCCCACACTCAGTTCATATATACTGCAAGGAGAAGGAGGCATTACCCTGAAACAGCCAAGGTATTTTGGCACTTGAGGCAGAAATCCTGAAAGGACTCTCCCTACAGCTAATTAACTTACAACTAGCTGTTGCAAATATACAGCAGTAAGAAATTCATGTTTTCACAGTAACAAATTAACAACAATAAGAATAATACATTTATGCTGCCCTTTCATGACATCTGAAATCTGCTGCCTACAGCAGCTATCACAGTCCGCATAAAGATAGGGCTGGTCCTGATAGAATCACAATTAAGTTGTTTTATGAAGTTTTGTTTAATCTAATAAAGAATAAAACAATAGATGGTGCTACTTTAGCAATAGCAGTTATAGCAGTTACATTTCTATACTGTTTATCAGTGCGAAGCACTCCCTAAGCAGTTTACAATGTGTGTTAGCTAATTGCCCTCAACACGCTGGGTACTCATTTTAGAAGGATGGAAGGCTGAGTCAACCTGGAGCCCTGCAGGATCAAACTCACAACCTTGTGGCTGCAGTACCAGCATTTAACCACTGCGCAACCAGGGCTCTTAGGAGTGAAAGGTGAACAAAATTCTTATGTGTCTAGCTCTTCTCTCCCACCTTTTGATTTTCAGACACACAAACTTAACATTCAGCATTTACCAGCAAAAGGATTGGGAGAAGTTCCATGTACCCATTTCAGTGCTTGGCCCTTTTTTTAAAAAAAGGATCAAATTCAGATGTTTTCCCTCTGAATTCAGATGTTCACCCTTTTTTCGTTTGTTTGTTTATTTATTTACAAAAGTACAACAAAACTGTAGATGAAACAAAAGCAATAAGGCCGGAAACAAGTTTAAAATGGTAATGAGAACAGAAAAGACAAAGCACACATCCTTTCCAGTGCCAAACACTTTAATGAGGATAAAACAAATTTAAGATTGTAATCTCAAACTGCTTATTGGATGCCAGCACCAATACTACAAAAAAAATGTGCCTCTGTGGCACTTTATATCGAGAACAACAGTGTAGAAAATTGCTCATTTTGAAACATATTATCTATCTCCTGAGTCACCCAATCCAAATATCTCTGGGATGTACATCTTCTCTTTCCTAGATAATTGATTCTGATTTTACATTACTGGTACTTCTCATCTGAAACAAATTAGTGGTTTATCAAGCTGTGACCGCATTACCAAGTCTACCATCATATAACCCAAGCTGATATATGGGAAGTAACAAATAGGGCTGACTCCACTCAACAATTACTAAGGCCTTTGCCAAAGCCTTAGCTATTTTCTGCTATTAACTTCCAAAGATGACAGATTGGAGGGTAGCTGAATCCAAACTGAAACCACATTCTGTTGGCTCTTCACAGAACCAAACTGTCATACAATCTGAAAGGCAGAAGAATTCCCATAGAGTTTCCCCCCACCTCCAAAGGAATCACCAAATATTGAAGACCGCTACTTGCCATTGGAGATTTTCCACATCATCACCTGCTCCTGGTTTGTCTGGGTTACTTGATAGTGAATGAAAGGCACATGTACATACACTTAGTCCATTTCTGCACTACACTGTTATAATGCTATTCCAGTCATCCCTCCACATTCACTAGGGTTAGAGGCACAGGACTGCCATGAAAATGGAAAAACCATGAATAACTCTAGGCCCTCCCAAACTATATTTAACACACAAAAAGTATAATCACCATATTCAACCCACCATGGATTCCTTTGAGGCACCAGGGTTCCTTCACAAGGCAGAAGTGGCTGGCTGGTGGGACTTACTGCCACCTCCACTGCTGCCCCACACAATTTTTAATAGAGATTTCCAAGCCTTATTTGCAGTTTCTCAGTCTCATGAGGCTTGCAGTCCCTATTAAAAATGGCATAAGGAGGCAGTAGAGGTGACAGCAAATAATCCGTGAATAATCAAATCCGCAAAAGTGAAACCCGCAAATGTGGAGGGCTGACTGCATTCCACTTTCAACATGCTAGGGAATCCTGGGGTTTGCAGTTGAGGGAGGGGCCTTTAGAATTCTCAGCCAGAGAGCTCTTTGGCCTCAGGAAACTACAAACCCTAGAATTCCACAGGATGCTGAAAGTGGAATAATAGCACTGTAACAGTGCAGAGCGGAAATGGCCTTTGAATCACTTTGATCTCTGTTATAACCTCACTCTTTCAAAGGCTAACCTAGCATACACTCTGAATTAATTACCCTGAATTTCACAGGAGCACTATTGATGAGTTCATTGGAAAGTTTAGGCCATGGACCACAAGAATTAGTTGATAGGGTTGCCAGGTCTCAGGGCATTGGCTGACATTTCAGAGTGTTTCTCCTGGGAGCTATTCATACACAATTAACAGCAACATGGTTCCTTTTTAACTGCCATGGCAGCATCCTATGAAATCTTTGGGTTTGTAGCTTGGACAGAGGTACTAAAGGAGCTCTCTGGCAGAGGACTGCAAAGGCCTCTCCGTACCTTGCCAATTCCAGGACTCCATAGGATGCAGCCACGGCAGTTAAAGTCAAATATTGCACTAGAACTGGGTTGTATGAAAGTGTCTTCTGTCTCGAGAAAGGGAGACAATTCTCAGGGGGAGCAGTGTGGTAGAGAAGGAAGTTTCTTTGTTGTCTGATGTGAACTGGATTTAAAGCCTGGACACCTCATTCCCAGCTTGTCACAGTGTTTTCTAGCTCAGTGCAGAGGTGCCCTGACATTGTGCAATGTCAATACACACAAAAGGCAAGAAGAAGGGGACATAGGTAGAGACACAGTGGTGTAATCACTTGGGTCCATCATTCTATTTCCAGCAAGGCAGAGAGTGAAGCATCAACACTGTAACTCCCGGTCCTTTCTTGTTGCCCAAGCCCTGGCACTATAGGCAAGAGTGTCTGAGGGGGGCTGCCCAAGAGCTGGCCATGAGCCTTCCATAAGCCCAGGCATCAGCATGAAGCCTGGGAAAACTTCCCTTGTGTCATCATGTGTGTTGTAGATAAGGCCTCATTGGATGGAAGCCCTAGCAGGACTAGTGGCAACTGCTGCAGCTACAAAATGCTTTGTCTTATTCGCCTGTCCAGTGCAAAATGCATTGCTTTTTCCCTGATTCTGTGTTATCATATTACCTGGTTTTACCTCAACTCTGTACTCATTTACCTGGATCAACCATTATCCTGTTTCTACAGTCAGATGATCCAGAAGTCTGACCCACTTCCAGATTCTTGCCTGCCCCAACTCATAGAACATCATAAGAACCTGCTCCAGGTCTCAGGATCTGTCCATGAAATTTTAACGAATGGGTTGCTACTGACCTTGCATCCCTAACAGTTCAAGAGAGGCATGATAAACAGTAGTTTTTACAGTGAGAGCCCCATCTTTTATTTACATGCTATAAAAGATGAGTGGCTTTAGACAAATGTCCTTATAATCTATAGAAAGGAAAGTAAATCTTTGCTCTCTTCACTGGCTTGGCCATATAAATGTTCCCATTCAGCTCCAGCAAATAATCATATGTAGGAAAAGGCAGTCTTGCATGTAACCACTAGGAAATCTAGAACATTTACTAAAACAACATTTCCAGCTTTCTTTTCCTGATGCAAGCCCTGTATGTATAGGTTGTGTCCATAGACAGCAAAGCTTGGAAGTAACTCATTAAAAGCAATAAATTTCTCTGAATTATACATTGTAAAATGAGTTACTTGTTCCGTTTTCCCAACAACATATGTATAATTAAGATATGTGATGATCGCAGCTGAAGGAAGGGTAAAATTGCTCTTTTCACTGTAACTGTAACTTTTTAGTTGCTCTTATAACTCTGGGAGCTGGCCTCACTAAAGCCTGGAGATGAAATATCAGGTAGTTCAGATATTAGTTTATACTTCTGAACTCAGATTATTTTTTAAAAAAATACAAAGTAATCATTTTAGGTCTTGCTGAGAAATAGGGAAATAATTTTTTAGACATTACTATTATAATGCCAACAAAGTGCTCTTTAAGGACTTGGAATTATTATTCTGTTTTGTGTTTTTTGTTTTTTTTAAGTTATCCTTCTAAACTCTAATTTGAAATTTAGACATATTATTAGCACCGATGCCTACATTTTGGTAAGTGGCCACACTGAGATATGAATTCTGACAATCTCACATAAATTTTAGACCTGGCCAAAAATAAATGTATCTTTCTCCTCTTTTTTTGATATACAGATGTGAATTCTGACCATCAATGACTACCAACATTCAGCAGTGCATTTGAGGTTAGTCTTCAGTCATTTGCATGATGCCTTTAGGACTGTCAAGCACTCATGTAACACATACAAATAAACCTCAGATCAATGCTATCAAAGACCCTCATGTGGATGAACTCTCTTGTACTAAGATTATATTCCTCATATGTAGATCAGAGCAGCCAGGTGTTGATCTGACTTACACAGCCTTCCCAGACAAGCTGCTCCAGCTCTTCAGCGTTGTTGTGATTAACAAATATGGCAAAGCCATCTGCTGTCTTCAGAATCCAGCAGGTTGACAGGCTCTCTGGTCCTTCACCTTCACCCGTCAGAAAGAAGATCAAAGCAGCCCTGCACAAGATGTTTTGCAGAGTCACACTCACTTAGCAGGATGTCAGAAGGGAGGAGGAATAAAGCAGATACATCTTCAGACTTTGCTCAAAGAGGAAGCCTGCTTAAAAAGAAATACTTAGCATGTGCCAGTAGAGCACTTGGACGTTTACTTTCCAAAGCAATTGGACAGTATTGAATCAGGGATAAATTAGGCCCAATTGCTTTTCCTTGTAGTTTCACTTCGTGCAGAATACAGCATTTTTACTGTTCTTTCCCTACAGTGGAAAATCTGTAAGTAATTTCAAATGCTTGTTTGGGCAGGGGGTAGGGAATCAACAAAATAGATGGATAGCTTCACTGAGCAACTGCATTTAGTTATTGTTTGTACAGCAAAAGCAGATCTCCGGGGTCATTTTCCTCCATCTGTAAAGCGCTTTTTTTTTCTTTTTTGCCTTTCAGCGCAGTCATTTACTGTAGTTTCTTTTAGCTAGACTCCAATCACCTCACTTTATTGACTTTATCAGATGGCAGTAAGTTTAAGATCTGCTAACTGAGCCATCAATGTTATTGTGCTGCATTTGACTCCATGATGTCTGAGATCTCTGTTAAAGTACATTTTCCTCTGGAAAATTACCAGAATCATCTTATAATGAAGGACATTCTGTTTAGTGCCCCTGACTATACTAGGCAAGCATTAGCAGTCTTTTTGTCCCTAATGCTGTCAAAGTGGGGGGTTTTTCCCAGAAAGTTAGGGGGAGAAATAACATATTGTATGGTTATACAGCCTATTGTACTACACAGCTTTGTAAAATCCTTCATGACACAAATCCTTCCTGGCTTGCTCTCCAAAACATTTTGTTTGGATCTTGTTTCTCTTAAATCAAGGGTGGCCAGCTTCAGTAGTCTTGTAACCACATGTTTCTTCATAGTCTCTAAGTAGGCAGTGGCATATGATTCCCCATACCAGGAGGTAGGCAAAGTTCTGGGGCTCTACATAGCCTTTCAGGGTTGCTTTTTTGGCCCTCCAAACTCTCAAGATTGACATTTTAGTGCCTCTAGATCTGCCTCTTCTGGGAGCATGCAGGAGTGGCAATTCAGCCTTTACATTGATTATGAGGGGCCTGTACTAATTAACATCAAAAATTACCCGTTTTGTAATACCAAAGTTGGACCTCGTCACTTATGGCTTCCTGATTGTTTGTTTGTTTGTTTGTTTGCTCGCTTGCTTGTTTTAATTTTATGCAGTTAATGAGGGTCTTGGAGGGTTCCAGGAGCAATAAATTGTTGCCCAGAGACAATTGCCTTTGCCTTTCTCTGAAGCTGAGAAAGTGTGACTTGAACAAGGTCACCTGGTAGGATCTCATGGCCAAGAGGAAATTTGAACCCTGTTCTCAAGAGCTGTAGTCCAACACTCGTATTACAGCATGCCTGCTCTCACCTAAGGCGAACCAGCTCTACAGGAGATCTAATCCTGCTGGTGACAAAACTTCTAGAAATAGCTTGGTGATATGTGTCAATACAACGGCTTGCACTTTTGGATTCTTGTTGTGGGCGCGGTGTCAGGACTGTTAGGAAGAGCACCACACTGCAAAATTTCCCACTAGTGCATTGCTCTTAGCACCGTCCAGACACTACCTGTGCCAAGTGCAAAGAAAGAAACTGAAATATATAACCAAGCGACCCCAGCCATAAACTTGAACACATTATCCACATAGGTGTGGCCCATTGTGAAGTAATCCAGCATATTGAACATATTCTACAAAATGTTTATGCAACCAGGTGAACCAGATGCAAAGAAGAATATGGCTTCTCTGAAAGACATACTTCTCTAGAAGAGAGAAATTAGTAAGAATAAAAGCAGCATCTGCCACAATAATCCCTATTTTTGCGGCTATTAATGCTACTGGGCTCTTTCCTTCCTCTACATCTGATCCTCCTGTGCCCCATGCTGAATATGACGATAAGGAGGGTGCCTTTGCATTAGGATCTACTCTTGATTCTCATTTACAGTAATGGATCACATTTCTTAATGAGGTAATGCCTATTGATTCAGACTAAGAACAGAAGCTTCCTGTAGCCCTTTAAGGTCAGAGGAAGTCTTTTCATTGATCTCATGTGTCGGAAGATCCCAAAGGGAGGTTAATTGAATATCTGCCTGGTGGAAGTTAGATAGGCATACTAATCATTAAGACACTAGTTTTACAGTTAAAACTTCTATCAGTTCTGCTAGCAGAAGCTAAGAAGAACTCTTGGCCACAATGTTCTGTATCTTATAATTGCTCTGGAAACATAAACACTGTCAACTTAAGCATTTGTCTTGCTTTGTTCCAGCATCAGAGAGCAATTGTTTTGACAGACTAACTGTTCTGAGCATTCTTGTTCAGCTTATTCTGCACTTGCTAAGTAACCTAAGCTGAATATAAATTAAATTATCTCTCCTGGGAAATTGCCTTTTGTCTAAATGTCATCCACTTGCACAGTGGATGTGCAAGTAGAACATCCTGACTTTGAGGATATGCTGTAAACCAACCCTGCGGAAAGTTATTTTGGAGACTACAGTTCCCAAAATCTCTGAACCAAGGGGTTGGGGCACTGATAGAAATGAGGCACAACATACCACCAGTTGAGCCGAAAAGAAAAGAAAAAGAAATGTATCCAGACAGTTACAGAAGGCTCTTGTGAGCATCACAATAGAAATTAAACATGAATATCTGGGTTCACAACCTGACTGGTAATGTGCCAAGAAGCCATGCCTTGTGAAGAGAAACTTAGGGAACTGGGTATGTTTAGCCTGAAGAAGAGAAGGTTAAGAGGGACATGATAGCCATGTTTAAATATTTGAAGAGATGTCATATAGAAAATGGGGCAAGCTTGTTTTCTGCTGCTTCAGAGACTAGAACATGGAGCAATGGATTCAAACTACAAGAAAAGAGATTCCACCTAAACATTAGGAAGAAAGTCCCAAGAGCAGTGCAGTAATGAAATACACTGCCTTGAAGTGGGGTGGAGTCTCCTGCTCTGGCGGTTTTTAAACAGACTGGATGGCCATCTGTCAGGAGTGCTTTGATTATTTATTCTCGCATGTGGTTGGACTGCATGGCCCTTGTGATCTCTTCCAACCCTGTGATTCTATGATCCCATAATTCTATGCATTTGAGTGGCTGTGTAAATCAGGGATCTCACCACTACATTGTGGCACTACAGTTTCTGAGACTTTGGCCATTTCCACATGACGACGCTGTTCCGTGTCGCCTCGCTGCAGTCCCGGGTCCAGAAGGGATCACATCAGCAATGCTCCCCTCTGCACCCGCTTGGTCCATGCAGACGAGAACACAATGGCACCACATCTTCCTTCTGCAGCACAGCGGGGCTTTTTCCATTGCTGCGGTGTGTAAGGAAGCATCGCCAATGCACTTCCACAGCTTCTGCATGGCCAGAAGTGACAGGAGCACCGCGCGATCACAGACGTGAAACAGATTTTTTCCGTTTTGTGAAAACTGTACAAGCACGACACTCTGCAACAGGACAGCAGAAATGAGACAGCGATGTCATGCGGAAAGGGCCTTTGTTGTTTGTTGTGTGCCTTCAAGTTATTTCTGAATTATAGCAAGATGAGGTTTTCTGAGACTGAGAGTATGTGACACAACCAACCTCACTCAGTGGGTTTCCATGGCCAAGTGGGTAATAGAACCCTGGTCTCCAGGGTCATAGTCCAACACTCAAACCACTACATCACACTGGCTCTCTTCTAGGACTTTACAATCCAGTTTTGCAACTCAGATGAACCTTATGCTGTACAAATGGTGATATCCATCAACACCAATTGTGGGAATCATGCCACCCTCCAAATGTCGTTGGATTAGAATCTCAGCTTCCCTCATCATTGGCATAAGGATGCTGAGAGTTTCAGTCCAATGACACCTGGAGGGCTGCATGATTCCAACTCCTGGTTTACATCAATAATGCATGAAGAAGGATAGACATGGATCTTTCTTGCTGAATCAAGGTGCTGATCTGTTGGGTGGAATCTCTAGAAGATTGTTCATTGTGCTAGGCATTTGCAGTCATATTGGTTTGTTGTAAAGAATCCAAGAATCCTCTCTGCCACAGCAAGTGCATCCATGTCAAGCAAGCTCCAGTTCCCAAACCTTTAAACTACACTGGTGCATTACTGGGGAAAGCGCCTTCCCCACTTCCAGAATGCTTTGTTGCTGTTAACAGTTATTTGGGTTATTTGGTTCCACTGATTGACTAGTGCTTGTGATGTTAGTAATGGCTTGCAACACATCTCTTCTTCAATGTATGCACCAGTTTTGCAAGATTCCTGAAAAGTTTTTAAAATGTATTTGTGCTGTCTAGGAATGGTAGCAACCTAGGTGCTATGTGCACAAGGCACTATCACACAGAGAAGCAAGGGCTGATCACAGCCCTATTCTCCACAGTCCCATTCTCCTTCACATATTCAGTGTGCTTTGGTTCCAGTCATCTCCACGTTCTGCCTTACTTATTAAGCAACCGCTTCTGGACTGGAACTGAAAGGTATCCTTTCTAATTAGTGAAGGGAATTGTTAATGAATCAGATCCAGTGGTGTAGGAATGGGGAGAGGGAGTGGTGTGCCCTGGGCAGCACTGTTTGGGGGGTGACTCTGCTTCTTGCCTGCCCCCTCCCATGCACTGTCACCCCTCTCCCAGGTGTCGTAGCCCTGTCCATGCACCTCTGCCCCCACCCATACCCTGCTCAGATCTTCTTAACCATACTGAAGAGAAGAGTGCAGAAATATCTTGGAAATATCTTGGAAGTGATACTTTTAAAACTAAAGATCCCAGAATATCATGCTGGCTGGGGAGTACTGGAATTTGGCATTCAGTGGGAAGGAGAAAATAAGGGTAGCCAAACACTCATCTTAGATTTTAAAAAAGCGGACTTCAGTAAACTTAGGGAGCTGCTGGCTGGAATTCTGTGGTCAAGAATAGTGAAAGAGAAAGGAGTTCAGGAGGCATGGGAGTTCCTTAAAAAGGAGATATTGAAGGCACAGTCTAAAACTGTGCCAATAAGGAGGAAAAATGGAAGGCATCTAAAGAAACCAGAATGGTTGACTAAAGAACTCTCAGCTGAGCTAAGTGTTAAAAGAAACATGTATAGGAAATGGAAGAAGGGGAAACCTCCAAAGAAGAATTTAAGCAAGTGGCCTGGAAATGTTAGGGAGGAGGTCAGAAAGGCTAAAGCACAGAACGAACTTAGGCTGGCCAGAGACATTAAAAACAATAAAAAGGGCTTTTTAAAATACGTCCGCAGCAAAAGGAAAAAGAAGGAGACGATAGGGTCGCTGCGCAGAGAAGATGGTGAATTACTCACAGGGGGAAGAGAAAAGGCAGAACTGCTTAACACCTTCTTTGCCTCAGTTTTTTCCCAGAAGGATACAAGCACTCAACCTGGCGGTTGGGGAGCAGGTGAGAAGCAGGGGAAATGTGGCACAAAATAGGTAGAAAGGTGGTACAGGAATACCTGGCCACACTGGATGAATTCAAGTCTCCAGGGCCAGATGAATTGCATCCTAGGATATTAAAAGAACTGGCAGAGGTCATTTCAGAACCGCTTGCTATAAGCTTTGAGAAATCTTGGAGGACAGGAGAAGTTCCAGCAGACTGGATGAGGGCAAATGTTGTCCCCATCTTCAAGAAGGGAAAAAAGAGGACCCAAATAATTATCGCTCACTCAGCCTGACATCAGTACCCAGAAAGATCCTGGAGCAGATCATTAAGCAATCAGTTTCTAATCACTTAGAAAGCAACGCGGTAATCACGAGAAGTCAACATGGATTTCTCAAAATTAAGTCATGCCAGGCTAATCTTATCTCTTTTTATGATAGAGTTACTTGCTTGATAGATGAAGGGAATGCTGTGGATGTAGCATATCTCAATTTCAGTAAAACCTTTGACAAAGTTCCCCATGACATTCTTGCAAAGAAGCTAGTAAAATGTGGGCTGGACAGGGCTACTGTCAGGTGGATCTGTAACTGGTTGACTGACTGTTCCCAAAGGGTGGTCACCAATGGCAGATTCTCATCCTGGAGAGAAGTGACTAGCGGGGTGCCATAGGATTCTGTCCTGGGCCCAGTGCTGTTCAATATCTTCATCAACAACTTGGATGAAGGAATAGAGGGCATGCTCATCACATTTGCAGATGACACCAAATTGGGAGGGGTTGCTAATACGCCAGAGGACAGGATCAAAATTCAAAATGACCTGGATAGATTGGAGAGCTGGGCCAAGGCTAACAAAATGAAATTCAACAGAAAGAAGTATAAGGTCCTACACTTAGGTAGAAAAAATGGAATACAGAAATATAGGATGGGGGACACGTGGCTGGATAGCAGTACGTGTGAAAGGGATCTAGGAGTCTTCATAGACCACAAGCTGAACATGAGTCAGCAGTGTGATGCGGCAGCCAAGAAAGCTAACGCGATTCTCAGCTGCATCAATAGGAGTATGGTGTCTAGATCGAGGGAAGTACTGGTACTGCTCTACTCTGCTTTGGTTAGACCTCATCTCGAATACTGTGTCCAGTTCTGGGCACCCCAATTCAAGAAGGACATGGTCAAGCTGGAGCAAGCTCAGAGGAGGGCGACCAAAATGGTGAGGAGCCTGGAAGCCATGCCCTATGAGGATAGACTTAGAGAGCTGGGTATGTTTAGTCTGCAGAAGAGAAGGTTGGGAGGGGACATGATAGCCATGTTTAAATATTTGAAGGGATGCCATGTAGAGGAGGGAGAGGGCTTGTTTTCTGCTGCTCCAGAGACCAGGACTAGGAGCAATGGATTCAAGCTGCAGGAAAGGAGATTCCACCTGAACCTCAGGAAGAACTTCCTGACAGGCAGGGCTGTCCAGCAGTGGAATATGCTGCCTCAAAGTGTAGTGAAGTCTCCTTCTATAGAGGTTTTTAAGCAGAGTCTGGATGGCCATCTGTCGGGAGTGCTTTGAGGGTGTTCCTGTTTGTGCAGGGGGTTGGACTGGATGGCCCCTGTGGTCTCTTCCAACTCTACATTTCTATGATTCTATGATTCTGGGAATTGTAATCCAAGGAGGTAACTTCTTCCAAAGTCTGTCGAGTGTTGAAGACATATTTCCTACATGAGCAGGAAATTTACCAAACAGCATCTATATTTTATCATATAGATACAGTTTACAAATATATTATATAGATTACAAATATATAATGATCATTCAGAAGGAATTAATTCCAGCTGATTGGCAAGAAAGAAGAAAGAAAACTTGACAAGGCATTAGAAATCTAAAGCTGGGAGCAAACATGTTGTTGTGATCTTGATATTTACTGCTCATCTGTGCTCATAGATGGCTCATTTTAATTAGGGATTTATGCCAGTCATTTGGCAGGAAAGGGGGTGGGGGACACATAAATCTGGCCAGGGAGTGTTTTCATTCAAATGAAAAGATTTAGAATCAAGAAACATGCTAAATCATAGCAAATAACAGAAGAGCCAAGACTCCAAGAGTCAGGCCTCTTCCCAGAGCAGCAATTTGGTCTCAATTTATATGATCAGAGGACATGGGTACCAAGCAGTCAGTTTGGCCAGACACTTAACCATTTTCTTTCTCAATCAGCAACATCTGTACCAAATGTGTTGGCCCAGCTGTGCATATGACATTCCTCATTGGCTCTGATTTGCCAGCATTTGGCCATAATTCCCAGCAATTCTTACATCGGCTCAGGCAATAAAATGAAGGGCAAGGAAATGCTGTCAACAGTGAGATCATGTATCTGCCAAGATTAGATATTATATCATCATAACTCACTACTTTGGTCTGATAAAAACAATCTTTTTGGCCATCCAGAAGCACTGTATCATTCTTATACTTTGATAGCTAGCCCTTTTAAGTTCAGCTAACGGAAGTTTTTCCTCACCCAGCTGTTTGCTAGTTAGTGTCCTACTTTTCTACTTTTCTTATTTCCCTTAGTCCAGGCTTTGCCCTATCTTTTTCTTAATTCTTTTGCATTTGCTTTCTAAATATTGCTAGATCCAGTCACTCAGATCAATAGCTCATAGACTTTTATAGAAGAGAGAATGGAATTTAGCTGAACACTCAGATCCAAATTCTGATTTCTTATAAATTATTTGGTGCCAACTCACAGCCTCTAATTACACTTCTGGCTTGTGGATTCAAACAGGACTCCACATCCCTAAGATCCAGTGAAAGCTAAATATTCTCTCCAAACATTTTTAGGTCTGTGCTATGGCATTCTTCCCTATAGTTCAGAGTTCCATTAGCTCTAAGGAAAAATCATACTGCCACCTAGTGCTTTACGTAAAAAATATCTGTATTTCTACAAAGCTCAGTAAATACAATTTCATGCTAGTTTTACAGATAGTGAAATGGAGGTGGATTGTTCTGCAGCCTTTGTCTACAGCACTGATTTACAAGCATTGCTCCTCCACTTGTTTTAAAGTTCAGCTCCCAGAATTCCTGATTGTTGTTCAAGGTGGCTAGGGCGTCTGGGGATGAAGTCCACAACACCTGGAGGACTAAAGTTTGGGACTCACTGGTCTAGAGGATGCTCTGACAAGCAACAGTAGTTCTTTTGAGAGTGTTAGACACCTTAAAACAATGTCTCTAGCACATACATTCATAATAATGGCTATGGTTGACAGACATTCCTTATTATAAGGGATACTCCTTATCTGAGAGCCTGAAACCTGGCTCCTAATAGGGTTGCCAGGTATCCTTTATTTTAAGGAACAGACATTATTTGAGAGCTGGAAAGCTTGTACACTATATAGACCAGGACTTTCCAAATGGTGCGTCCTGACATGTCAGTGTGTCAGCTGAAGTGTGTAGGTGTGTCGCCTCCCCAGGCTGAGAAAGATCCCCCCATCCAAGCCTCTCCCACTGCTGCTGCTGCAACATCAAGCCAGGATCAGGTAGGGAGGCTGCCTTTCCCACAGCTGCCACCCTTGCTGGGTTCTTTCTTCAGCGAGGGCAATGGCAGCAAGCCAGGATTGGGGGGGGGCTGCCTTTCCTCCTGCTGCTGCCCTTACTGGGGTCTTTCCTTGATGAGGGTGATGGCAGTGTGCCACAATCAGGAAGAGAGGCTGCCTTTCCCACTGCCACAACTCTCACTGGGGTCTTTCCTCAGTGAGGGCAATGGCAGCAAGCCAGGGTTGGGGAGGGGCTACCTTTCCTATTGTTTAACCTCTGGCTTGCTAGCAAAAATGAATTACTGTGTCATGAAATGACACATGTCCAGAAAGTGTGTCACCAACATGAAAAGTTTGGAAAGCTCTGTTGTAGATTGGTTGGGATGCCAAAAATCTAGTATTTGGGGTTATGATGTTGGATCCCCTAGACTGCTAAAAAGACAAATGGGAACAAGAGCAAATCAAGCCTGAACTCTCCCTAGAAGCCAAGATGCCTAGACTAAGGCTGTCATACTTTGGCCATATCATGAGAAGACATGACTCGCTAGGAAAGACGACACTTGGCCCTTTCCGCACCTTGCCTTTTTTCGGCACTGGGGTGTGGGGATCGTGCAAGCAGCCTCCAGCGAGAGGCTCTCACATCCTGGTTCCTTCAGCTCCGCATGACCTGCCTGCTCCTGAGCAGGCAGCACGAGAACCCCGCCTCTTCCTTCCGCAGTGCAGCCTGGGAGTTTCCTAGGCTGCACCGGGGCAAGAAGCCTGAGTGCTGCGGCTCCAGAGGCTCCGCGTGCACGGCAAGTGCACACAGGGCCCTGGAGCAATGTGTGATCGCACGCTATTTTCGGCTGAAAGCTGGAAATAAGTGCACAAGTGGTACCTGCCCTACCCTGGACCATTGCACGATTGTGAGTGCGTCGTGCAGATCGCTCCTCACAATCAGGCGACACTAAGGGGCCCTTTCACATGGCAAATGCCGTGCGAAAAGGGCCTTAGTGAGATAGAAGACAGTAGGAAAAGAGGAAGCCTGCATTAAAGATGGATAGACTCAACCAAGGAAAGCACATCCCTGAATCTTCAAGACTTGAGCAGGGTAGTTGATGATACGGTGACCTAGAGATCTCTTATCTCATAAGAGATCTCATAAGCCAAGGTTGACCTGATGGCAGTTAACAACAATCTTTTAAGAAATGATTAGGCCAGGTTGCAAGTATGTCTGAAGTTCACTGCCAATACAGATAATTTTACCTCCCATTCCTTTCTCCTCTCTCTGAAAGATGGTGTATGCTTTCTCCTGAACACCCCAGTAACCAAACAAAATGAGTGAGGGAAGAGTAGAGTACAACCTCTCTTTGGTATGCACATAGATACTGCATTTTTATTCTAACAACAATCCTCTGTCATAGGTTAAATTAGAAGACTGTAATTGATTCCTGGAGACTCCCTGATATTTCTGGGAAAGGTAAATTTGACTCTTCTGATTCCATCCAGTGCATCTATAGAATCCTAGAACTGGAAAGGATCACAAAGTTTATCTAATCCAACCCCCCTGCACCACAGAAATCCACAGTTATAGCATGGCTCATTTTGTTTTACATTCTGTCACTCCTACTCAGACAGACTATTATAGAGTTTGGAAAGTTATGGAAAAGATGAACAAAAATTATCCAAGTGTTGAAATATTTTCTTTTCAAGAAAAAGGTAAAAGTGCTTGGGGGTTCTTCAATCACCTAAGTAAAACCTTAGGGACAGTAATCCCCTGGCAGTGCTCCTGTGTTGAAGGAAAGAGCAGTGTGTTCCAGAAAACCTGCCCTGGATGTCTCAGGCTAATCTGCTCCCTTTCAGATTAGGGTATCATCACGACTACTGAAGATTCAGCTGCTGGTCTAATAATCTTCTATGGATTGAATGGGCATCTTTTCCTTTAGGCTGTCCCTTCTAGAACAGGTGAAAGAACCATATGGCCCTTCAGATGTTGACCAGCAGTGCCCTGTATTTTTCCTCTGTGGTTATGCTAACTCACGTTGATGGAAGTTGCAGTCCAGGAACTTCTGAATGGTTATAGAATTCCCACCCCCTACTTTTGAGATATCTCAGAATATCAGTTTTCACTTAAGGCAAGAAAATTATTGTGTCCTTGTGTTCCTTGTCCAGACTTTACCCAGATGTATGGAGAAACTACCCACCCAAATCAAGGACAGCATGATGTTGGAAACCTCCTAGGATGAACTTCAGAACATACTTCAGAAGTGGGCAGCAGTGCACCAAAGCTGTGCATCAAAGTTGCCATAAGAATATATTTTCTTTTCATGCATAATATACCTCGTGATGACTGGTGATGAAGAGAAAATGTGCTAACTTTCTGAATGTCACACACACACAGAAAGGATCAAATGTGTTGTAAAAACACATTTAGTCCACACACCAGCCAAAACATATCCAAAGGATAGCTCTCTTAGGGATACAATTAAGTATGTCCTAATGCAGGAAAGAAGAGATTACATTGCACTTTGCCACCCTGTCTCTTCTCAGCCAAGAAAAAGCAACAACACCCACCTGTTAAACTAAACAGGTAGGAGAGGTGAATCTAATCTTCTGCTTTCCAAGAAAGACAATTTAGATATTTTTTCCTGGGATTGTTCTCTCTTCAGCCTTGCTGCCCCTAAGAATAACAACAATGGGAATCTAGCTAAAGCATTTTGATACCTTGAATTTGAAAGCACTTGGCAAATATATCAATGGTATGGGGGTATGTTTACTTAAAACAGAATTACTACCATCCAGATAACCCTCAAAATGACCATTATTTCTAACATTTGGCATTCAAAAGTTCAGTGTACCTATAACAAGAAAAATCAGTCCTAGGTCACATATTTAAAGCACATCATGCAAGAGAGAGTGGCACACACACTACATCATAGGAGTGGAGCTGTGTCAGCCCCTCTAACCATTTCTGCAATGGGATGGGGAGGAGGAAAGGAATGCCAAAATGCAGGTGGCACTCCATGGCTTCATCGTCAAGGACAAAACCTGATCTTTGTCTGTACTTTTAATTCCTTTTTTAAAAAAACAAAAACCTTGCTTGGATTTACATAGTAGATGTCACCTTCTATAGAATTTTCTTCATCTTAAGCATTCATTGAACTCTCAGCCTTGAATCCCGGTGCCTGTTTAGATAGCCAGCTGTGACACTGACAAAAGCATAACAGAATGCTCTATTAAGTCCTACCTCTGTTTTACTGATTGACATTTTGTGGATTTTTTGTGTGATTTGCTACAAGGATCCAGATTCCCAATGTGGTTTGGTTGGTTGTCTTTCATAAAACGGACATTTACAGTTCCTGCTTTGTTTCTCCTCTATAAGCCATTAAAAACTGTCCTTTTCTTAAATATGATATTTCAGTAGAAACACACACATACACACACACACATCACTTGCTCTATTTATATCATATATTGACTCAAACAATATAGTAACACTATTGGATATGATTTATTACAGTGATTTAGTGAATTTGGAGATGACAGAGCTGCCAAATGACAAGCTCCCTTTTTCCTCATGGCAAGTAATTAGCCTTCTTTTTGCCAAAGGGCTCCTAAGCTGCCCTGTCAGTGTTATCCCAACCTAATAAAAAAAAAAAGCCGTTATTATCTGAAAGAGAAATATATATTATTCACATCCTGATTTTCATACTCTCAGCTGCTTTCCCTTTGCTTTCGGGGAAATGTCATATACAGCAATTGATTTTCAAGATTTTGTATCTTCAGTCCCACCAATCACTCTGTCAGAGAAGCTATGATACAAACAAAAAACCTATTTTTTTTTTAATAAGGACTTTTATATGCTTGTAGACACTCTGTTATATTTATCCTTTTCAGGACATCTAAAAATATCAGTACCATCATTGGGACTAAGTAAACATAAACAAATAAAAATAATAATTCCATCAGAAGTGGAAAGTCATAATAGCGTTGAGCATAAATGCGGCTGCTATGGTAACTGCAAAATAATTTTAAAATTGGGACATTATGATGGGAAATAATCTTTGTCGCGGTGACTGGAACACCTGTGTCCCACCTCAGCTACCTCTATATCCTACCAGTGACACTTGTGGTTGTGAGCCACTGACACTCACAGGAAGAAGACTTGCTGTAAGCCTCAACACTGCCATTGTCTGAACATTATTCTTAGGCTTTGCTTCACAAGTATTTTAATGGGGATAAAAAGAAGTAGATTGGTATCACATTTCAAGTCAGTTGACGCATGAGCCATTTCAGGCTCTGAGGTCTGAGTAACTATTATATTTCTTATATTTTATTTTTCTTTCTTTCTCCAGGTATGGGAGCCAAGGAAGTTATTTGTATAACAGAAAGTCTGGAATTCAAACAGGGAAATCCTGATCTATACATAGAGCACACTAAAGTAGTTGAATTGGCCTTTCCCCTATAGGTATGGGGGGGACATATTTTTACACACACACACACACACACACACACACACACACACATATACAGGATGAAAAAGAAAGATCCTCAAATATCATCTCTTCATTCAAGAGACTAGTACAACAAGTACAAGTACACATACCATTATGTTTTTTAACTGTGCTTGTATATTACTGTGTATGCAGATCTTAGAAACATGACCTTTTTGAACTGCAACTCCAAGAATGCCTAGCCAACAAAGCTACAGCATGCTGGCTTGGGAATTCTGGAAGATATAATCTAAAAAGTAACTTTTCCATCTGTGCTTGTATGTGAACCACTTAGAGACTCTAGTATAATAAGCAGTAAAGAATCGATTGATTGATTGATTGGTTGGTTGATTGATTGAATAGTATTCTCAACTCTTTTATTTCTTTAGGCGATTTTACAGGCAAGGGCATTTATTGGTGATATACTCTACATGTAATCTTAAACTGTACAACCCATTTTGCCACCTCAGCAGGGCCTGTTCATTTTGCGGAGGTGGAGTACCAAATAGCACATCTTTCATACATAGTATCAATTACAATTGGAATAAATCAGAAACTGTCTCATTTAATTACAAAAAAAGACAATATAATCTCTCAAAGAGCTTCTCACTGAGGCCAAAGGGCTCTCTGGCTGAGAATTCTAAATGCCCCTCCCTAAACTGCAAACCCCAGGATTCCACAGGATGTTGAAAGTGGAATAATAGCACTATAACAGTGTAGTGTGGAAAGACCCACAAGCTTTTCTTCAAGTTTGAGAATCCCTGTTCTCGCAGAAAACATGTCTCTTCTAGCATCTGTTGCACAAAGTCATGAGAAAGTTCCTGGGAAGTTTCCTTCTTTCATTCAGTCCAGCAGTTATGAAGTTAACAGTTCAACTATTCTCCTACCACTATCCAATTATAGCCAGCAAGCCAGTCTTATCAGCATCAAAGAGAAAACACCTACACTTTCTCATGCTGTGTTTCTCCTTGCTAAAGTACAATTCAGTAAATAGACTGAAATTCTTGTAAATAAATTGAAATTCAGTCTGTCTATGAAAATATATGGACATAAATCCTTAATTGTTCCATTTTAAATAGGCCAACAACCAATCTTCTTATTTCAACCCCAATCTTAACAAGGTAAGCACACTAAGGCCATTTCCACACGGGCATATTGCCCACGCTAGAGCGACCTCTCCTGGAGGTCTTCTTCACCGGGGGCTGCGCTAGAGCAGTTAAAAAAAGTGAGGTTCTAGACCTCAAACTGCTCTAGCACAGCCCTGGGGGTGGCGCTGTGAGTTTTATAAAAACCACCTTCAAAAGTGGTTTTTATAAAACTTACCCGCGCTGCCCCATAGCAGCCCCCAGTGAAGAGCTGCAGAGACGTGGTAGCGCGTCCCTGCAGATCTGCCCGGGGGCGGGCTTCCGGCTGGCGTACTGTCCTAATTGGCGGAGCGCCGCCGGAAGCCGCCGGCCGCCATTTTGGGTGCCGCCGAGCGCCGCCGAAATTCGGCAGCGTTTGGAACGGCAGATCCGCGCTCTCCAGAAGGACGGAGCAACCCGCTCGCGGGTAAGCTCCGCCCCTGCGTGCGCGGCCTCGTTTCAGGGCCTCCCCGTGAGGAAAGGGCCTAACTCTTGGCTGCAGAAAGTGACTGACACAGCTTCTGTTCATCCATTTTAATAGGAATATTCTTCACTTGTGTAACTTCGGATTTTTAAGAAGTTTTAAAAAGCAGCTGCATTTAATAGCAAGGTGAAAGATGTAACTCCCCCAGTTGTTCCAATTCCTTCAAGGGAATTCTGTACCTCCCCACTCCTCCTTTAATCCAGGGTAAGTTTCTCCATCCTAGATCCCTCTGGCTAGCACTTTCACCATGAAAGCTCTCCTCGCTGCAGATTTGCTACAAGAAGTGTCCACCTGCTTTCCTGCCTGGAAGCTGAGTCTGGAATGTACCTTTTATTTTCAAAATGCCAGAAAAAAATTAAGCATACTTACGGAGAGGCACGATCTTTAAAAGACCTGAATCTTTAAACATATAGGAGGACAAGGATGGAGAAAGTGGAATAAGTTTCCTTTCTTTAAATATCCTGAAAAACAGACTCAGGCTGAAATGTTTACTATCAAAAACAACCTTTGAATGAGAGCAAAATACATAAGCAATTTGTAAAATCTCTTGCCTCTGAACTTTGCCAAGAATTAACAGCAATGTTTGGGGTGCTTTAAACATAAGATGATTCCCAGAGGGTGGAATTTACACTAGAAAGACTCATTCCTGTGGAATTTCACAGCCTAATCAAACTCTGATTTGCCTATATGAATTGAAATGCTCTCTGCCTTTGATGCAAATCAGAAGAGTGAGAAACAAGACTTCTGAAAGACTGCTAGGGCCACCTTCCTCCATTCCAGTGGAAATACAGATGCAGTTCCACATCATTGTATTTTCTTGAGCTGATGTGCATTTGGATTTCTACTTTTGAAGAAAAAGGCTGCCTCATTCTCACGTTTTCTTGAAAACAGCAGTTGATCAAAATGCACATCCTTAATTGTTGACATTTTGCCATAAAATGTTAATTCATGCTGGAGGTATTTTAAACTTCAAAGAATTTTATATTTGTCCTTCCAGAAAGTAACTAAGCTTACTCCATTCCATCAATGAATTCTATTCAGGTGGAGGACATCAAAGCTTTGTCAGCATTTGCTTTGTTTCCTATTAGCTTAGACGATATTCTGTCACACTTTATATCAAGTTAGCTGGTGAGTCATGTTCCTTTTTTCCCATCACATATTAAAATTAGCATCTTTTACAGGAACAGAATTTTGGAAGTAGAGATTCATTCTTTCTCTCCATTTTTCTTTTCTAGAGTAATATTGTACTGGGTGTGGCATTGGTTGAACCTTGACTACTGGATACAGACTCCCTACAGGTGTTAGCACTCAATATGTTTATTTGACAGGATTTAATTCAGCTCCCTGACAGAGTTCTGAAACACAGAGCTACAGCAGGGTTCCAACCAGCACCATGAGAAAAGAGTATCTGGAAAATGGGCTATTAGTAACATGGATGAACAAAACGCAGCAGGAACAATATTTTAGGACAGTTACATAGGAACGCCCAGGTCTTAAGAAGAACTCATGTCTTTAATACATTGTCAGGAAGAAAAAGACTAAGAACTGAGAGTTAGATTTTGCGCCCTATACTATAAGACTTGTAGCTTTCATATTATGAACTTCAGCAATAGCTTTCAAAATTTCTGCACTCAAGGAGCCTATTCTATATCAATGTGCCTGCTTAAAAAAAAATATAAATTCTACAAACAATTCAGAGTTATGTGGAATTTGTGAAAACCATAGCATCTGTGGGGGGACAGTGTGGCCCTTGTGACCTGTATTGATCCATACAGACTGGAAAAAAACCCACTTTTCATCTGAAAAATTCCTTGAAAAGACTTAAAATATTAAAATATCAAGGTGTCCTCCATTCCACAACAGCAGGACCCCCTGAAAACAATAGTCCAGAAAGATGAAAAGAACTAAGGCAATTTCACTTCCTGTTACCAAAACGGTGGCTGCAAGAGCACAGCTTCAGCCCTCAAGAGGAGCTCAAAATTGGTTGTTGTGGCCCCTTAGGCACCTGTGGATGTTCATCTCTGTTCTAGGGAGTTAGGAACACAGGAACCTGCCTTGTACTTGGGCAGATCATTTGTCCATCTAACCCAGTGCTGCTGGCACCGATTGGCAAAGGCTCTACCCCACAAGATTTTGCATTCGTTTGGTCAGAGCCCAGGGGTGTTCATGAAACAAGAGTGCAGCCCACGATGTGCTCAACATTCTAGAGCCACATACCACAAAGGAGGTTCAGTAGCCCTAGCCAAGATGTCTCCTTATATAGAACCTTATGTGCCGTTGCTGATTTTGTCTCTGAGACTTTTCTGCTTTCGGAGAACACCAGGATTCCCTGAGACATAGTTCTGGTTGAATGAACTACCATTCCAACCCATCATCTTGAAAAGCTACCTTGGCCGAGACAAGAGGGGACAATCCCTTCAGCAGATCTGGGATAGCAGCTTCACACCATGAAGCCATGGTATGTTCTCTGGAAAACAATAAGTCCTATCACTTCCACTGACCATCTAAGTTGCCCTTGTATTTCATACTATGGGAATGTTAATCTCACGGTGTTTTGCTGAACAGATGGCAACATATTCCAGTACAGTATTCATAATTAGAAAGTAGATGATGCTTGTACAATTGAGAGAAAACAATGTTACAGAAATAAAAGCTCAACTGTTTAGAAAATGGTGAGATTAAAACACTTTGAAGTCCTATTTGGATGCTACCCAGGGAACTTGAACATTTAGTGCATTTTAATATAAACAAGCAAGTGATTTGCATGATTATTATTGGAATTAAGGCCATGGGCTTGACTTGTTGCCAGGACTAATAAGGGAAGTACTTCTTATATTCCAGCAGAATCGGGGAAAGCCAGTCCAGTACGTCCAGTTTATAGCAGCAGCTGAACGCATAACCAAAGGTGAAGTCGTAAATGCAGGCACTAAGTCAAAGCTTGAGATGGAAAAAACATTTCAGTGGTTTTGATGTTCTTGCCGAAATCATGCATTTTGCACCTACTCAGATTTGTCATGAGACAAAGCACACCTTACCTCAAAAATCTGCCCACTTTGTAAGACTTGTAGTATGTTTGGGCCACAAAAAATCATGCATGTATTTTAAAAATGTGAACAAGTAAAAATGGGTACAACTGAAAAATACATGTAGACATTCTGTGATCATGTGTAAAGTAATTTTAAAAAAAATGCATTACGAAATCATACATTATGGAAAAATGAATAGAAATTTCCATGTGGGGATGAAATACAAAGCCTTTCAAACCTGATACAAAGAAAAGGTGGTCTATGAATGCAGGTAGGATTTGGTAAAATCCAACAAAGCTGAGATTAAGGCCATTTCCACCCTAGACTGTTATAGTGCTATTATTCCATTTTCAACATCCTGTAGAATCCTAAGGTTTGCAGTTTAGGGAGGGGCCTTTAGAATTCTCAGCCAGAGAGCTCTTTGGCCTCAGTAAACCACAAGCCCCAGAATTCCACAGGATGTTGAAAGGGGAATAATAGCACTATAACAGTGTAGTGCGGAAATGGCCTAAGAGTATTCCGTATCTTTTGGCTCAAATATGGATGAGTTGTCTTTGTGGTAAGGTAAAAGAAGGAAGCATCAAACAAACAGTTTGATTCTCCCTAGTGAGATACATAGTTTAGAATAAAGGTGGATTGTCTCAGATATAAAATCATGGTGTCATAGACCTGGAAGTGACCACAAAGGCTATCTAGTCCAAACCCATGCCATCTAAAACATTCCTGAAAGATGATATCCAACCTCTGTTTAAAGGCCTCCATCTCTGAGGCATTCTGTTCCACTGTCAAACAGCTATTATAGTAAAGAAATTCTTCCTAATGATGAAGTGGAATATCTTTTCTTGTAATTTGAACATCGGTTTGTGTTCTAGTCTCTGGAGCAGCAGAACACAAGCCCACTCCATCTTGTGCATAAAATCAGCTGTATGGATATTTCAGGTATCTCAAGGTAGCATTCATGTATTTTGGTCTTCTCTTCTCCATGCTAAATATACCCAGCTCCCTAAGCCATTCCTCATAAGACATGGGTTTTAGACCTTTGATCACCTTAGTCACCCTCTTGGATGCAGTTCATCTGGCCCTGGAGACCTGAATTCATATAGAATAGTGAGGTATTTCTTTACTACCTCTTTTCCTATTCTGGATAATAATCCTCTTAGTGCAGTATTTATTCTGTTTTCACCAGTTGGAACACTTTTCTCCTTTTGGGGAAATATTAAACAGGCCTTCTGTCTGTCCCCTGTTATCATTTCTAAATCTTCTCTGTGTAATTACCCCACTATTTCCTTGTTCTTCCTCTTGCTCGAAACATAGCCCAAGAGCCTCTTTTTATTATTTTTAACCTCTTGAACACTCCTGAGTTTATTCTGGGCTTTAGCTTTTCTGACTTTCCCATACAAGTAGAGCTATTTGTTTCTATTTTTCTTTGGTGATTTCTACTTTCTTCTATTTTTTATACAAATTTCTTTTAAATCTCAGCACATCTAAAGGTTCTTTATATATCTACCTTGAATTTTTTTAGGAATCTAACATTTTCCCCACCTCACTAGAATTGTTTGCAACTGTGTCTTCAGTATCTCTGCTTTAAAAACTCTCTTACCTTTGAGCACTTCTGACCATAGAATCTCACACAGTATTTCTCTAGTTCTACTGAAATCAGCTTTCTTGAAATACATAGCTTGGATTAAAACAGATTTAAGTAAAGTAGGTTTTGATCATTTATAGTGAAAAATAAGACACTATCAGTTCACTGGACAACTTGACCACCTGGACTCAATTCAGCCTAATGTCTCTTTCAAAGTCAGAGCAGAGTTCTTCATGATACTGACAGTTTCAGAAGTGCCCCAGGCAGGAATAGCTTCTCCAACTTCTCCTGACGTCACCTCTTAATAGCTAATTGTCACAAACCTTTTCAGATGTGAGGTGCACTTTTAATTCCAGTTCATATATGGAACATGTTTTTCAGATGTTTTTACTGGGTTCTTCTTTCTTTCTAACACTTTCCTGCACTCTCTCTCCCAAACTGGAACAATCTGCATTCATAAGGCCAAGTTAGGCAAACTGCAACTAGCCTGTATCTTCAAACATTAGGCTTCCAAGGCTAAATCACAATGAAGACTTCACCTCTGTCTCTTGACCAATTCTTGTATTTTAATATGATTCTTCATTTTACCCCATCTCTTTTTGTTTACCTGACATAACATCATATACCTCCAGAAAGGGGTTGGCATTGCTGAGCACATGCCAAAGCCCATATGTTCTCAGAAGACTCACAGCTGACCACTCTGGTCTTCCTGTTGCTCTGCTTGCCATTGTCTCTTCTTTCATTCTGGCCCAGAAAAGGAACATTAGTGAGCAACTGAAGCAAGGGGAAGGAATATCCACTACAGTTATTCACTCTCTTTTCTTTTTCTCCTAGTCATGTAAGAATATTTAGTATATATGCTAGCTGAGAGCAGCAGGCTAGTGATTTTATGACTATAAAACAGCTATATTTACTCTGGATGATCACTGAAAGAAAAAAAGAAAAAAAGAAAGAAAGAAAAGTGTTTTTATCATATCACGAAATCCATCAAATTGCGCAGAGCTTCTAAACTTGGTTACAAAAACCCCTAAAGCAAGATTCTACGTGTGTATGTCTTCTCAATCAGCCATTATGGAGACTCCAATGTGCAGCTGGCCTCTTTCTACCTGCGAGAATGCAAACCAGGAAGGAGGGAGGAAGTAAAGCATAAGTTCAGCATTCTACATATAGATCTAAAAATGATAGAGGGGAAATCACTAGGAACTGTCTATCTTGTCTATAGAGTTCAACTGGTTCAGATTATTTGCTACAGTGCTGGTGCTTTAATTTCCAACAAGGAGCTGGGCTCAGAGAAAGAGTGTGGGTGACAGTGAAGGAGAAAAAGAGTTCACTGGGGGATCATTGCCCAAAGCTCTAACCCCCAAAGCAAAGAGACGGCAATAATGAAATCATATGTCATGACAGAAAAAAGCTATCTCTTCAGCCTATAATCCCACAAATATGATTTTTTCTAGTGACAGCAATTCCCAGCCTACTCACCCACTTCAACAACAGGAAAAGCTTTTCAAATATTAGCATACATTCAAATTTCTCATGCCAAGCAGCCTATCTAGATGTTGTACTTTGTTCTGAGAGTCATGTAGCCCCTTGTGCTAATGCTGTGAGCTCTTTTCTTCAGAAACAAAAATGTATATACTGTGCTGTAGAGTCATCAGCTGAAGAAGCTACCCTAGGGGATTAATTTGAATCTTTGTCTGGTTTCTTTCTTTGCGACCTTTGAGATAAAGGCTATGCTTGTTTACAAAGGACTTTGGGCTCCCACATATTAAATAAGGCAAAATATTAAGTAATAATAAAACATGCCTTTTGCAAGCAGCAAGTGATAGCGGGATAGCTCCCCTCCAGCTGTGAACAGTAACAACACACACACAAGGAGACGAAAGTGTTGATTAAATTCACAGAATATAATTTGAACATAGCAAGTCCATCTCTGAACAGCAATTTGTTTCTTTCTGTCTTTGGATTTCAAGGTAGCTGATGATAAAGCCTAATGCCTTGGGAGATTTCTTTGCAATAGCTCCTTTCCTACTATTGTTTTTCCCCCCTCCATCCTCAAAGTCCACATTTCAGAGTCACTCTGCATAAAGACTCTCAAGAACCATGTTGATAATCAAGGTTTGCTTCTAAGCCTCCAGTTCAAAAAGCTGAGATAAAGGAAGTTGCAACGACCTGTGAGAACACATGGTATTCCATTCTAATTTCATTTTTTGTCAGTTCATCTCCTTTCAACCATGCACATAATCCCAGTCTGAATGTTTAGGGGCGGAGACCTGTGGAAACTTTAGGGCAAGAGAAAGCAAGAAAGAAAGGAAACTGCTTTGTCCAGCTGGCTTAACCCCCCCCCCCTCGGAGAACTTTTACTGGCAAAGGGTTTGCAAGGAGCAATAAGTAGCACTGTCACTGCTCCAGATAATTCAGTCCCAAAGCAAGGACAGGCTTACAGCAAGAGAAGATACAGATCTTCACTATTTATAAACACATTCATTGTGAGGAGAAAGACACCTAAGCCAAAATATAAATGACAAAAGAGGTAAAGGGAGAATGCACAGTGTTCTATTTTGTTTTATCTGAGTTTTAGGCCAGGACAGGCATACCTACAGCCATGGAACTAATCTGATTAAGGTTGCCAAATATCAGAACCTGGACCTAAATGTCCAGTTTTCATGGCTCATCTTCAGAGGGGAGATAAGGAGATAAGCATGCAAATCCACCAGTTTTTGTGAGGAAGGCTCAGCTCCAGTGAAGAGGAAACGACTGCACACAAATCTCCAACCAGTGGAGATGAAGCATCCTACAATTTGTAGAGCTTACTGGATTTGTTGAAGCAACTTGCAAAGACTCTCCAGTGAGTCTATGTATTTACTAAGTTAGCTTCCTCCTTTCCTCCCAGTGTTTGTGATGCCAGGGCTCATCCTCTGTCTTCCTCTGCATCCATTTTCTGACTAGAAGCAAGTAGGCTAAATTGTATGTTCCCCACCCTGGCACTTTACAGATCATAGTTTTTCACAGGTGATAATACCCATTACTTGCTGGGGGATACTGAGAAACTGTTAGCCAGAAAAGTAACTTTTCTAAGATCAGCATGTGGAATGAACTTAGGGAATATGACCCCCCCCCCAATTCAGGCATGTTCCTTGTGTGAGCCTGAGTTGTTCTTTGTTTCTAAGCAACGATTCAAATGATTTGGCCTCCATGTGTACCTGCTGGATCTATTTCACATCTTTATGGGATGTTTCTTGCAGCATGCAGGAGTTAATTTCACCTGCTTTTGTTTCCTGTTACTTTAGGGCACATGAGTACATTTATTATACAGATAGTAACCACTGCTCTGAACACATCAGTTTATACACAGTTTCCTGTCAGTTTCCCAGTGTAGATGCCTCACACTTGCTGAGGTTCAGCATTAGAAACAGCCATTTTCTTGTACATTACTTTTAGACAAGAATGTCGGTGAAGAGTGATTCACTTATGGTTCTGCAGAGCAGCCCAAATTGAAATGCACAAAACAAAACAACAAGATCCTCTGAACATCATCAGATTTGCAATTCTTGGAAGAGAAAAAGGACAGGTAATATTCAGACTGGTTGTTAAGTTATCACTTTCTCTTCCCAAGATATTTCTTTTCCGTTTTTTAGTTGAATTTTCCTTTGTGCAGCTCTCTCCTGATCATTTTTGCCTGTCTCCTGTAAGTTCTTTATTCTCTCTTATAAAAATCCTTCTTAGATCTGGCTGCTTCCCCCAATCCCTAACATCAGCTACTTTCTGCTAGGTAGTTGCCTTATATTAGCAGCAGCTGACCAACAAGAAGAAGACTAGGAGGTGGTAAGAAAGAGGGCCTCAAAGAAACGAGTGCTCCTTGGAAGACTGGCAGTGCTGGTCTTCACAGAAGCTTCTACTGCTCTGTCCTCGCAAGGAAACAGAAGCTGTAAAAATTGGCTCTAGCATCTCCTAATGCTTAAAGAAATGGGAAATTGAAAGCAATACTGCAAGGACAACCTTTATGGTTGCTGATGCTCTTTTTTCTCAGTGTATGCAACTATAAAAGGTGCAGGAACAGTGTCCTTTCTGTCCCACTTGGTCACCCTCAAAGTAACTTGTGGATACAGTGGCCTTCCTTTTGTTCTGCAGGATTATTATTTCCAGCCTGCTCCATTCCCACAATTTGGGATGCATAAGCTCATAAGAAATTAGTGTGAATCCAGGGTTTCTGTAAAGTTAACAGAGTACCAAGTCATAATTACCTAGGCCAACAGAGGAAGTAGGAAGTGGTCTATATCAAGACAGACAAGATTCTTACATTTAGAGATGTGAAAACATAGGGCCTATAATGGCCATAACGAGTGGGGAAATGCTATCCAGAGTGATCAGTATGAATTTGTGAAACAGCACTGAGGGTGAAATTTCAGCATGCCTCCCTTGACAAAATGTTCAGAAGGATGCTGAGAGACAGAGGCAATAAATGCTGAAGTGAACCCATCCTGTGAACTCCAGAACTATTTATAATGGGGGGAGGAAACTTGGTGGCCTCTTGAAGTTTAGAATACAAGTCCCATGTGCCCCAAGCAACATGGTAAATAGTTTGTGTTATGCGTCTTATCATCCAAAACATGTGAAGGCCACCACCTTCAATACTTGTCAGTTCAGTTGCATCATTTATAATTCCACAATGGTCTCTAATGCAATGCCACTTTGTGACTAGCAGACTAAATGGAAATAGACATGTTGAAGTCCTACACTTAAGATTTCTCCTCACCAGGATGTCTGAGGTCAATGTTACTTCTCATATTAAGCCACTGATTTTTCTAACTGCCCTTCATATTTACTGGTGAGCTGCCAATCAACTGGAGAAGAATTTCAGTTTGAAGCTGGCAGGGCATTCGTTATGCATATTTTTTCAAAAATAAATTTCACAACTATCCAGTGGTGGGGAGGAAAAAAAGAGGTAAGGAGGAAGAATACTTCAACTTTAAATGATAGTGCTGGAATTGTTGTTGAGACTGTAGACAGTATCTCACTCTGTATGGCTAATACAGAGTGTATATATTGTGTACCATACACACAGACACACACACCTATCATCTATATCTGTGACATATTTTCTACCAAACTGTGTCAAACAAGAGGCCATGGTCACCAAGAAGGTGGACTATATACAGGAGGCTGGAAAAGAATTGTTGGCATTGTTTGCAATCCAGAACATAAACCTACATGATCAGTGAGGTGTCCTATTACCCTGTGACTTGGGGGTCCCAGTAGGGGCGCCCAAACAACCAAACAACAACAAGCAAAGATGGGGAAATTAGCTGGAGCGCTCTCTTGGCTAATGAGAGGCAGGGTAACTTAGCGGGAATCTTTTACACAATGTATACAGCATCAGGTCAGTGAGTAGGCAGACAGTTCAAATAACAATTAAGATTTATTAAACAATTATTAAAGGAAACATGAACACACTCCTAACTAGAAAAGGAAAATAGAGTTCAAGGGGAATGGGTGATACGCCACCTTTCCTGCAGTCCTGGGGAAGTCGATTGTAGAAGAGGAAACCCGGCATGGCGGCCAAGGGGAATCTGCTGAACCGAGCGGCAGCAAGGCAGAGTAGAAGTCTAGAGCGATCCGCCAAGAGTTCTAAAGAGCTCTCAGAACTGGGAGTTTTTATCAGGGAAAGAACAACCATAGGCTAGTTTGGTCTTGAGCGAGAACAATAAGTTTTGAGTTGGAGACAATGCCTCCGAAAGATCAGAGTTTACATGATGGAATTGTGTTCCGAATTGACAATAGTATGGCCGGTTTATAAATGCAGCTAGCTCAGCAGTTAAGCACTCAGCTCGCCAGGGTGCCCTCTCAGGGCAGAGGGTCTCTTTGTTTATCGAATAAGGGTGTTTGTTTCGGGAGGTCCCGTAAAGCAGATCTGGCAATCTCTGGCTTGGTTTGGTGGGAGCAACAAATAGTAGCCATGCGTAGCTTCGTGCTTGTTCAGTGGCCTCACAAACACTTGGCTGGTGGCAGAGTAGGGCCGAATTGTGATATTAAAATGATATCTTTGGTTCACCAAAGGCCAGGCCAGTACACGGTGGTAACAGTCCTCTCAGAAAAATGAAATTATATTGAAATATTATAAGGAATATTCAAATAATCTCCCTCATACTTTCAATGAAATGGAGATTGTGGGAATGATGCCCTGCTCCTACACAAATGTGGAGGCTGATTGTATGCCCTAGAGTTGGGCATATAATGTTAATGAGAAAGGCCCTTGTGTAGCATTCCCTTGTAAGCAGGAATCCTGACTGGTCTAAAGGTTAGCTACTGTGTGGAAGAGCCTTGCTCGTTGACAAGTCTATGCTTTCTTACTGGAAAATGTTGATGCGGTCATATGGTCGTCCATGGGTACGGTGACTATAGATGTGGTGAGGATCTAAGTGGTTAGTTAAGCTGATGAAACAGTTCCATCAATGGAAGCAGAAGGAGAAACATCCCCCCCCACTTTCCTCCCACCATGCCCTCTCAGATCTGTCCCAGATGGAACACTCTGTATCAGATTGTGGGGTCAGATAGAAGACTGCTGGAATGTTGAGAGGAATTCTGGCTCATCCTTCCCCCTCTCCCAGTCTAAATCTAAGTGCAAATATGTTTGTTTGTTCATCTGTTGATTGATTGACTAAATGAATTAATGAATGTAATTATACCCCTTTTTCTCCCTAAATGGGATTTAGGTCAGAAGGTAGAGGTGCTGTCCATTTTTTGTGTACCTATTGAAGCTCTCAACATCAATAGAGACCTTCTATAGGTACATAATATCTTCATGCAGCAGTTCTGTGAAGTCAGTCCCAAATATAAACAGGGAGAATAGACTTGAGAAAGTGTCTCTAATAATGTGAATGAAACACAGGAAGATGGCAGATAGCTGAATGGAAAAGAATGAAGTAACAGTTAATTCTTTGGGTGTACAACATCAATGAAATACCTTTTCAGGAATACTGAATAATGGAAGAAAACTATAGACACTCAAAGGTGAAATTGTCTTTGAGTGTAACAGCTACCAAAAGGAAAGGAAAAGTTTAAAATGTAAAAAGATACTCTTTTCAATTTTTTAAAAAAGAACTATATTACACATTTTGAATGTCTGCATATCCCTTGAGGTTTGCATATTTCGGTCACATAGTTATCCAATTAAAATGAAAACTCAGTGTTATCCTTTAGGCGAGGACAGCTGCCAGCTGCAAAGTTTTATAAAGTCTTTAATCTTGCCCATAAATATTTAACAAGAATTGGTTGGTATACAAACCAAAGAAAAGTAAGAAATCAAAAGCAGGAGGTCAGCACTAACCCCTGCATTATATGGACAGAAGATAAATTCTCAGCAATAACATTGCTTTGTATTTCTTTTAAATTAAAATTATTATTAATATTCATAGAAGGAATTTGCTACACTTATGTTCCCCCACCTCTGCACCTTCCAGACTGTTGGAAGCATTTCTTCTTAAATTTAAGAAGAAATAGTTAAATTTCCTATAACATTTCCTATAAAATAAATTTCCTATAAAAATAGTTAAATTTCCTATAACAAGCTCCTACTGGTCCAAGGAGTTCAAAGGTCTACACAGAGCAACACAGATTAGAATGGTGGGTAGAGTGTGTGTGTGTGTGTGTGCACGCCTTCAAGTTGCCTGCTGATTTATGGCAACCCTATGGATTTCATAAGGTTTGCTTAGGCAAGGAATACTCAAAGATGGTTTTGCCAGTTCCTTCCTCTGAAATATAGCCTTTAGCACCTATATCTGTTGGTTGTCTCCCATCCAAGTATTAACCAGGGCTGCTTAGCTCCCAAGATCAAATAGGATCTGATGCCCTTAGAGTATTTAGGCCCCAGATGGGTAGAATACAAAGGCCAAAATCCAGTTGTTAGTCCCATGCAGAAGAGATCTACTCGTTCAATGGAAACCTGGTGAGTCAACACAAGTGTATGTCTCCTTGGTTACATTAGTACACTCTAGCTGGTAAAAGATAATGTCAATCTGTAAACTTTTCAAGCTTTCTTCAGGTGTTTAAACCAAAGGTCTGCAGAAAATTGTTCATTAAGAGGACTTGTTTGGTTGCTGTTGCCTTCAGATTGTTTCTGACTTATGTCAGCCTTCAGACAAACCTGTCATGGGGTTTTCTCAGCAAAATTTGTTCAGAGTGGGGTTGCCATATTACCCATAAATAATATCAACAGTAAATTATGTTGGCTTTCAATTTCTTTTTTACCTTTTACCTCTATGCCTATATCAAAGGACATTGCAAAGTACTGTAATTGTATCTTTGTATCTAAGGCCATTTCTGCATGACAGGGCTGTGCCACTTGTAGCGCAGGATGGCAGTGGCCGGCAGGTCATGCTTCTGTGTGACGTCATCACTTCCCCACTGCCATCCCGTCACCAAGCATCGTGCTGGCGCAGTTTTCACAAAATGGAAAAAATCTGTTTTGCATTTGCAATCATGCGCTGTTCCCGTCGCTCCCAGATGTGCAGAAACTGCAGAAGCACAATGGCAACACTTCCATGTGGACCTAGAATTGCAGTGTGACAACACAGAAGAGCGTCATCATGCAGAAATGTCTTATACTTTGTATGATATACAAGTCCTTTTGATCAGAAATTCCTGCAGACCTTTACTTTAAAAGCTTCCCACCCCCTGCCCACCTGAAGGAGGAATTAAAATGTCTTGGGCTTTTCAACTATTAAAAATCATCTTTCAGGATTTTGATAAATGCCTTCTTTTTTTTCCCCATAGGTAAAACCCATAGAAGCTGTCTAGTTTTTCTTTTTCTCTACTCTAAAATTGGAACTAAGTTGGATTTCAGCCAATGTCTGTTTCTATCCAATTGATAGTGCTTGCCTGTTGTCTTCCTGGGTTTGAACCTAGAACAGTAAGGGAGCAACAACAGCAACAATGGTGGTAGCAAAGTGGCAATGTTGCCGGGGGGATTCTGGAAGCTGGCATCCAATAGAGTAACTTTTCCAAGCTTTACAATTCCAATACAGATTTTATGCTGAAGATAGATCTGCTAATGACTTTTAGGGATGAGTGCTAAGACTGGAACCTTCAGGATCTTTTTCCAGACTGCCAAACACTCACCATAAGATTTAGCTATTGACATAATGTTGCTGAGCTTTCCTGAGGCATTTTACTGGCCACAGAAAGCTTAGTGAATGCTCAGTGAGCTGGACCCATAATCTGATCCAGTAAGGTTACACTTAAAATTTTATGTCTACTGCAAGTTGACACAAAAAAGGCTCACTTTGAAAAGGTTTGTTAAAAAAAAACTTTTTAAATATTCTGTTTTGACCATAACACCTGTGTCACCATACCCCCACTTTGAGGAGTGTGCTATTTTTCATAAATTAGATATATATATATGGCTGAAAGCATGCTTGGAGAATACTGACTGTAAGCACGTAGCCGTGTCAGGATGACCTCAGAATGGCCAGGTCATAAGTTCAGAGAGGATTAATTGGGAAAGCCCAGTGCTGATGGACTTCAGATGATCCTTTCAAAAGGCTGTAAGGTACAAGCCCTCCCGCAAACAATAGAAGGTGAAACTGCCCAGATTAAGCAGTCAAGCAACCCTGCTGTGAGCCTACAGAGACCTTCCCTATTTACCTTACCCAACAAAGACATTAAGAGATTGTCAGGACTCCCATCTATGTTTTGTCATCTAGAGTTAAGAGAACCAGCCCATTCTGGACTGCTTTGTCAGGTTGTTGGAAAGCAATTACCACTTTGTCCATTCACCCTCCTTCAGGGCAGGAAATAGGGTGTAAAAAACCCAGCTCCAATCCCTACAATTTGTAGTATGTTGCACATCACACTGCACATGGTCCCCCAGACTCCTTATTCTCTGTACTACCCACAGACTCTTGTCTGAGCCTCTCTGCTTCAATCTTCTGGTTCAGGACTCATAAATATCACCCCCTTCACCCAAAATCTCTCTCTCTCTAAACTTTTTCACCTCTCCTTCAATAGTCTTGTATGGTTCGTGAGATTGCTTGATTTCTTGCGTGTGTCTATTAATGTCAAATAAAACACTCTTTCAACTTTCAACTGAAGTCATCGCTACAGTTAGTACTGGTGTACAGAGATGAAAAGATCCTGCCACAACCCTGTCTCTGCAGCCCCCCTTTGAGCTAATAGTTCAGATTCTACGGAGATGCTAGCACTGCTGGTGGACTTCAAAGTTCCCTACCTTTATGGTAACACCTAGTTAGTATATCTTTAAATGCAAAACCCTGACACAGATGGAATCACACTCAACAAATTCATTTTTATCCTGCTAAAGGATTGTGACTGGTAAAAGCCATGGTAAGTGCTCGGTTTGGAAAGAAAATTCTTAAGTGGTCTGCAGCACTTAAAGAGCTTGCAAATACTGAAAACCCATCCAGGCTATGCTATATATATACACCTGTAACATCCTGTGTAATGTTTTACCATCTTAACAACTATTTTTCTTGCTATCTAAAAATGAGTATGCAAGGGACTGACTGAATTTTTTATATACATGTTAAACACCTTTAAGGTCAGGAAAACAAAGACAAACTGCCTGATATTCCAGGACCGTATCTTCTAATGCATCAGATATTACGCTGTATGTCCAATAAGTAGGTAATTTGACAAGCTACTTGAAGCTTTATTCCCTTTGAAAAACTGCCTATCAATTACAAAGCAGGAGCAAAAGATCTTGCATCTGCAATATATAAGATAATATTGCTAGCCCCATCACAGCCTAAGCAAAGTTTGGGAAATCTGAGACACCAGATTTGGCCACTCACTCCCAGGCAGGACCCGAGTTTCCCCTCAAGAGAAAAGTCATCTGAAATGCGTTTCTTCTAATATGTGGTGGTAAATTTTGAAATACTGACATGCTCATCATGGCAGTCACCACCCCTCCTCAAGGAAAACCTGAACTGTACACTAATTATGTAGGCATATTACTGGTGGTGGTTTGCACTGCTACTAGGAGAAGACCTTTTGTGACTCTACGGGATTGTACCTGCACCTTCAAGGCCAAGCCATCCTGAAATACTTTGCATTACAAAATGGATAGCTCACAATAAGATACTGTTGCTTAGAAAATCCATTTCTCCTCCAGCTGCAGATTTCAGGGCTATCTCCTTATAAACAACCGACCCTCCAAACACCTCTGTTTGTTTGGCTTGGGAAGGGCATTGGGAATATGTATTCCTCCAGATGTTGCTAGATTGCAAATTTCAGTGGCTACTCACAGTCCGGCAACATCTGGAGGGTCACACATTTGCCAGCCTTGTGGCCTTGTATTGTCGCCTTGATTAATGAATGCAATAAAGAGATACCATATGCACAAGAAGAGTTTGCTTTCTTTTCTTTTCTTTTCTTTTCTTTTCTTTTCTTTTCTTTTCTTTTCTTTTCTTTTCGTCTAGCCCAACTCACTTGGGAGATCAGTTTCCCCAGAATCCTATATTCTCCAGTACCAATTTTCTATTGAGCTCAGATAATTCAGTGTTTAAATATAGGACAAGAGATATGTAATCCTGTTATCAAGTCTTTATCACTGGGAGTGTGCTTTGGCTATACTGTTAATAGAATGACGAAATTAATGGTTGAGTTTTTTTAAAAAAATCATAGCATCATGTTCTATACCTATTAGGAATAAAGTAGTGCTTTGCTGAATGCCTATCCCTGCAATAAATAATGTTGCCTTCTGGAAATTTGGCTATATCAAGGAAAGTATACAATTGTTTTTTAAAAAAGGCAGGTACAAAAGAAATTGCCTTCATCTTCCAGAACTGCATTCCAGTTCCAATTGTCTGGTCATATCTGTCCAGAAAGTCATTATTATTTCAGGACTAGAAAGGTCACTGAAGTTCTGGTCTGCAATGTTCAATCTCATATTACATCAGAGAACAGATGCACCAGTGAAGTACATTTGGTAGCAAAATGTTATGAGCTGTAATTTTAGAGTCCCTACAAATAGTGCAAGTTAGTGGAAGGGCTTCTATTATAGTTGCATAATAACTTCAGAGTTATCAGGGAAAGACAAAGAAGTTCAAGTGGGTTCACAATGAGAAATAGCATAGTTGGATTCCTTCAGATAAAGCAGAGAAAACACAGAAATTACAAGCATTGACTTTGCTGCACTTTTAAATTGGTATTTTCAGCACCACTTTGAAGTGATTAGCAGGACAGACTTGGATTTCAGTTCTATTTCCAATTCCTCGAGTGACCTTGGGAAAGTCACTTTCTTTTGCACTGTTTTCAAGTTCTGAGAAGGACAAAGGCTTGATGCTTCACTAAGGAATGTTGAGGCTTAACCATTTAACCATTTTGTGCTGGGAAGGTTCCCTGATCAAAACAGCTGAGCAGCAGCTGCCACATTGAGGCAGAAGGCCTCATGGGATGAAATGTGTAAATAGCTGGAAAGTATTATTACCATTAATCATTACTGTACAAGCCATCCTTCCATCTATTGACTCAAAGTGGCTCATTTTATAAAAAGGTATTTATAAAGCACCTTTTCTTAAGTGAGCGAAGTACTCCATATATCATCCCTCATTAATCTTCACAACAATCGAATAAGATAAACTAGCTTTTTTTTTCCTGCAGCAAACACATGAGGCAGCAACCTTGCTGAAGCCAACTAAGTCTGGGTCTGGCCAGTGAAGAGGGGATTGCCTTAAATCTCTCATCATCAGTAGTCCTGAACCTACATGCGAGGAAGCTGCAGCGTAAATGTCATGTTCGTGGGTGTGGGTGTTTTCAAGTCACCTGTCGATATTTGGTGACCTCATGAATTTCATAGGGTTTGATATCAAATACAGAGGAATCTGAAATGGCTGAGCAGCTGTGACTTGACGAAGTCCATCCAGTGATTCATAACTGGGATGAAACATGGAAGGAACCTGTAGTGCCCCTTTCCCTCATCATAACACTTCTGTGGCAAACTGGTGTTATCACTGTAGTGTCAGAAAGCACAGGGAGCAGTGCACTTGGTAGTATTGTGGAATCAGGGCTCCATTACTGGAAACTCCAGGAGTTTTTGATTAGCAGGGACTATGATATTTCCCTCTGTGACCTTCTTGGATACCCCTGTTCTCTTTCAGTTTAATTGCAATCCCTACCATAACTGGATGGGAAATGGGCTTTCCTGACCACAGTGTATCATTTTCAGCTATCCCGGTTGTATTGTGAGATGGCTTGGTCTGAGTTTGGAAATTAGCTCCATTAGCTTTGCAAAAGAACTGCTCTCTACAGCTTCCTGCATGGGGTGGTGTTGCTATAGAGAATGTTACAATGAGGCCCTGCACTTCTGTGTTGATCACTACGCCCCTCTGTATAATGTTTAAAGTAAGTCCACATTTTCATATTAATTCTGCCAAAATGTGCAACAAACTCTTCTAATCCAGGTTTTCAGTTAGTCTTACTGCATCTACGCAAGCAAGATGTGATGAAGCAGCTGTGCAAGATTCTGGTAGGCCTCCGTGTAAATACTAATGTTGTTCTAATGAAACTATACTTAAGAACAGAAGAAGCCCCTTGCAGATAATGACCAAACTGAATGCAGCATCCTGTTCACATAATGGCCAGTCAATTGCCTATAAGAATCCCATAAGCAGCATATGAGTGCAATTGCACCTTGCCTTCCATGTTCTACAGCAAATATCGTTCAAACAGCATGTAGCCTCTGATATTGGAGGTGGAATATGGCCATCTTGACCAAAAGCCACTGAGTGCCTACTAAGAGTCTATTGTAAATAGCCTAGGCTACAACAGCCAGCGTAGTACAGAGGTTTGAACATTGAACTACAACCCTGGAAACCAGCATTCAATTCCCCTCTCAGCCATGGAAACCCACTGGGTGACCTCTGGTGCTACACATACTCTCAGCCCAGAAACCCCCCTGATAGGTTCAATCTTGGAGTTGCCATAAGTTGGAAATGACACACAACAACAGCAACAACAACAACAACTAGACTATAACAGGGTGACTTAGAAGTCTCCCATTCACAGGGAGTTGAAGTCAACTTGCTGGTAATTATTAGCTGCCGCCACCATTTTTAAAAACAACTTATTTTCATTTTCCTGGATCTGAAGAATATTACTGATCAGAAATCTAAGAACTATGGGAGAATTTGAAAAATCAGATAGTTAAGAAAGTCATCTTGTATGCACAAACATACGAGAGCAGCAGTCCCACAGAGTGGATTGAAATGCTGAAAGGGGAATCTTTCAGCATAAGGCAGAATTTGACATGCCACATTCAGATATTATTCACCTTGCTTGTTGGAGAGCCTCTGTACATGGAAAAGTTCCCTCTTTCAGACTCTTCCACATGAGATAAGGGATGCTGGAAGACAACAAGGTTAGGTGATCCCCTGCTCACGTGCTGAAAAAAACAAGGTAATACCTGAATTAGGGTATCTATCACTTATACCTTGATATACAACACAACATAATTTCTTCACTCACATAATCAGGAACAATAATGTCAAAAGAGATATATTTTATTTTAATTCAAAAAGGAATTGGCACAGGCTATAGAGTCAGACTCCAAGAAACCTAGTTCTGAACTGGAATGCGTAAGACAGCACTAGCCCACACAATGCCATCTTGTTAGCCATTATCCCACAGGTTCAAGGATGCTTCTCTGCATATCTGTGTGCTGTAGAGAGGGTGGACAATGCTTCCTTTGAATCTCTATCTACAGATATTTAATTTATCTTCAACATCCAGTGCCATCTTTTTCTGGACTAAACCCAAGCTGATCATGTCCTGCCAGAGAGGCTGTTGCCAGTTTGCCAGTCACACTCGCACAGTTCTGTCCCTAGCAGCAGTGTTCTCAGTAATTTATAGGAGAAAAGGATTCAGTGTCAAGTTAACAGGGAAGATGTCCACTTGAACAGCACTGACTCATCTACTTTATGAATAGTCACTGTAATCGCCTTAACAACAGAGTCTAAGCTTTAAAATAATCATTACTGCCTGAATTTGACGCATTCCATTTTCTTTCAGTGTGAATCCTACCTTTTCTCATCTATTTAGTACATATGCATGTCTACATTCATCCAGGTGGGCAACTGTTGGAGTCTAGGGGGGCACATTAGCCCCTTTGGAGTGCCTGGAGGGCTGTACCTTTCTCCCACAAAAAAAGCCCCCACACCCCACTCCATATCCTCTAGGGGTATTCTGCTGTGGTTTTAGGGCCCACAAGGCCATTTTATATAGGTTTTCTCTGCTTATTCAAGAGGTTAAAGACAAGAGCACTGTTGAAAACTGGAAATTATCAAAATATAAGACCTAGTCATTTTAGTTTCGAAATGTATTTTGGCCACTGAAAAGCATAAATAACATGTGAAATATCACTTGCCAATGTGTGCAAAAGCTAAATAACCATTGAGTGAGAGAGAAAAATAGTCCATGGTGCAGAAGCATGTGGATGGTCATGGAAAGATGATGAAATACATTGAAAGAGCAGACTACATGTTGAATGTATGCATTCTGGTTATAGTTGAAAAGCAGATCATAAAAAAGCAGGGGATTCCTGCACAAAAAAAGACCTTTTCTTACAACACAAAATGACCGGGAGGTCACTATCTATTTTTATAAAAGGCTTCTTCTGGGCCAAACCTTGGAAAAATTCCCCCATGCCTCCTAGAGGTAATCTGTAGACAAAAATATCACCCCTAGGGGTCCTGAGAGCCATAAAAATGACCCACAGGCTGCACTT
The DNA here is from genome assembly GCA_948472985.1 of Iguana delicatissima. Classification (NCBI taxonomy): domain Eukaryota; kingdom Metazoa; phylum Chordata; class Lepidosauria; order Squamata; family Iguanidae; genus Iguana; species Iguana delicatissima. The sequence goes on along the minus strand of CAOKZL010000345.1, from coordinate 897,398 downwards.
TGGCCATCTTTGGCCCTTCCATACCTTACCATTTTGTCACTATCCCGTTGCAATCCCAGGGACAGGGACACGCTCCTTCTTTCCACAGTGCAGCTGGCCATTTCCCATGCTGCACTGGGGAAGGATGTGCATAGATTGCACTTCCACCATTTCTGCACATCCACCAGCGATGGTAGCATTGCATGATCAAGGGCCATTACTGGATTTTTTCCAGAACATCCCTCGATTGTAATGGGTGGAGTCATGATGACATTGTGCAAAAATATGACTCGCAGACCAGCAGCAACGCATCCCCATTGTGGGACAGTGACATTTGTGTGGAAATGGCCTTTGATGTACGTGGGTGGGTGGAGACAGAGAGAGAGAATAAATGAGAGAGAGATTGCAGGCAGGGAGACAAACAAATAGACAAACCCACCCTTGCCAACTCAGATTTTTTTTTTTTTTTTTGCTGGAACCAACTAGCACAGCCATCCCATGGAAAAGTGCCATGGTCCCCTGCAAGAGATGGCGACTGCAGCAGTAACTTCATCATGGAAACAGCAGAGAGCTCACTCATTTGGGGTGTGTGGCTTTGTAAGTGGCACTGAATTGTGGTAACCTACTTTGTGATATCCAGAGCATTTCTCCCCAGCTCTTGCAACAAAACTATTTGGCAATAATAACAAATAACAGAAAAGCAGCTGTAGTCACTTTGCTTGCCAGTGGGAAGTATCATGAGAGCACCTCACCTTCTATTTGTATCAGAAGTGATCTGTCCTGAACTGGGTAAAGATGGAGCTACCTTCTACATGCTCTGCCTTTTGATTCAATGCAATTCCCATCTTTTAAGTCTAAAATGATTTCTTAAGCTTTCTTCCTATAAAAATAACCACAATCCAGAAATGTGATCAATAGACTGTGTATCAAACCGAAACAAGGGATCATTTTTCATATTTTAAAAGGGGATGGAAATGTAATATAAATATAAAGCCAGAAGCCCAAATCTCTATTTCCAATCTGCTAGCTAGAGATGGTTTCTATGGCAGCAGAAAATATAAAGGATTTATTATTATTATTATTATTCAAAGGCACTATTGAATTTAAAAACAATCACTTATCCCACACTTTTTTTTCTTTTCTGATACTGTGCCAGAAATGATAAAACAACAGGCATTTATACTATGAAATGTACTTCCACTTTAAAGAAGGCGTGTTAAAAGTTGTCATCTCCTCCACCCCCACCACCTCCATATTCTTCTTCTCTTTCTGGTGCTAGAATTCAAACATTTGTGGAATGAAGGAGGGCATCTGGTTGTTGTCTTATAAACAGCTGGGAGGGAGAACCTAATTTAATTAACAATATTAAGCTAGGAGAAATGGGAAGAGCAGCAAAATTAGTCATGATTTGCCATCAACACTTCCTTTGGAGTTGTAGAAATGAGATTACATTTAGAATAAACAGCTGTGTGGCTGATAATCATTCCCCACTTTCAAAATTAGAAGCCTTTTAGTTCTCCTTTTTAAAAGTCTGACAACAGGATTTACTGAAGGCTATATATCCAGCAGACATGTTCATTTCAATTGAGTGAAAGACTGGCAGTGCAGGGTTAGAACAACTTCTAATCACTGGTCAAAATCTAAAGATTGCAAGCCAAAATCCACAAGTGATTTTGAGATGCTACTAAACTGAGGCCATTTCCACACAGGCTTAAAAAACCGGTGCAGAGCGTCCTCCAGAGAGGATGTCTGCACCTGGGAGCAGAGTGAGTCAGACTACTTCACATAGTTCCACACCTCAGTCCACTCTGGAATGACCCGAAGTGGTCGTGCAGCATGCTTTTTAAAAACCTGTTTCATCAGGTTTTTAAAAAGCATGGAGCACGCCACTCCATGCCACTCTGTTCCCGCGCTCCGGTGCAGATTTGCAGGCTCGCACCAGTGCAAGCCTGCAGATCTGCCAGGGACGGGCTTTAGGCTGGTGAGCTTCAGCGGTTGGTGGAGAGCCTCCACCAACTGGAAGCTGCCATTTTCGTCCCCGGAGCAGTGCAGAGCAGCGGCCATGCACTGCTCAGGAGCAGCCTGGACCCAAGCATCGAGCCAAGAAATCTGGTAAGTACCAGACCGGAGAGATTCCATCGCCATGTGCAGAAATGGCCTGAGTTTATATCTGCCCCCCCGCCCCCGTTTCAGAATTCTCAGAGCAGGTAGCTATTCTCAATGTAGCCTAAAGTGAATAAACTGCCAGTTATTCATCTCCACCTACCAAATGTCAGCCACCTCACAATAAGTCTTAAGGGGAATGTGTAACTTTAAGCCTTCACATTACAGCATGGAAATAGCATGTTTTGGATGAGAGCTCCCTCAATCCTTCAGCCAGCGCAGGAATTCTGGGATACTGGGACTGCAGCTCTAAAAAGGAAACATTTTCCAGTCTTTGCTTCAGATGTTGTCAGACTTGTTGTTGTGTGCTTTCAAGTCATTTTTGACTTATGGCTACTCTAAGGCAAACCTATTACTGGGTCTTCTGGGGCCGAGAAGTGTGATGCGCTCAAAGTCACCCAGTGGGTTTCCTTGGCTGGACAGGAAATTGAACCTTGGTCTCCAGAGTCATAATCTAATGTGCAGATCACTACACCATGCTGCCTCTCTGTTGTTGGATTGTCATACTCATAATTCCACACCAATTGCTATGCTGACTATGGCTGATGGGAAATTCAATCTAACAACATCTGAATGACCACACATTCCCCCCATAAATAACTGTTATTTATTGGGGGGCAGATATGTGGTTATTCTTAATATAATTTTAAGAAACACAAGGACCAAACTGTGAAGACTCTTCTGTAATTGCTAGTCACATAAAAAGGGCAAGAGTGAAAAGTCTGGTTATAAAAGCAAATAGGCTGTACAAGCAAGACTCCAATTATATATGACTTTAACCATTCAATTTGATTACCTCTTTATTTGAAAAATTAATTTTTATCTCGTGGGACTGGAGGAGGGGCATTGCACCACTGCAGCATTTGGCATGAGTGTGGATGTGGGCATTAAGAAAAGAATTGAATTAATTAGTTAGAGTCAATTAAGTTAAATTGAAAATTTTCTAACGAAAAGGGGCAGCTTAAAATATTTTGACTAAAGTGATTGAACTCAGTTAAAATTCCTGCTCTAACTTAACTCCAGAATTGTTGAATTCCAGTAACTGTATATCTTAATTTATAAAACTTATAATTTATTACTTAATTCCAGAATTAAGTTATAAACAAAGTTATTCATTCTGTGAGAAAGGATGCTAAAGACCCAACAAATTTGAAGGTAGTTTAATTCCAAAGATAAAAGATTTTAAATCAGCAACTAATAAGGACAGATTATACCAGAAGGTACTGGTCCTCTTTGCCTCCAAGTGGTCTTCTAATGTTTGATGCTACATTCCTCATGGAAGCTCTTCATCTTTCCCAGGAAACTCTGGAATCCGTGTGGGAATTAGTAATAAAGTAATAAATCAGTAATAATCACAGATGGCATTTTTCAGCTTCATTCTGGTAAAGCTGCAGACATTTGATTTAAATTTAAATGGCAATTTAACATAAACTTAATAGTTAAATTCATCCCCCTTCTAACATAAATCCAATTGAGTTAAATTTTTCAGCTTAATAGCTGGTAACAAAATGCATGAATTCTTCCTTACCTACAATCTCAATAATACTTTCATTTCAATGGGAGATTTTTTCCCCCTAGCACTAATGGCTCCATGCAGGACGGAGTGTCTGAGATGGCAGCTGTATTGAGAAGGATTATCCTTCTCTCTCTCTTCTCTGCACTGCCAATGACTGTTCCCCCTAGGGTCTTAATTCTGGGTATGTTCATAAGTCAGAATGCAATCTTTCCGATAGCCTGGCCCCAAGTGCTGTAGGACTTTATAATCAGCACTTTGAATTATGCCTGGGAATCAACTAGAAAGTGGTGATGCTATTGGGCCAGTGGGGGGCGGTCATGTGCTCCCTGTAACCAGCCCTGGTTAACAGTCTGACTCAATAGCAGCTGTTGGCTTCCCTGTCTGTGAAGTGGTAAATTCAATCCAGATTTTCACTAGCTTTCTAGGAGTTATCCATGGTGCTGAACCTATTTAAGAAGACTGTTTGGCATCTCAGACAGCTCCCTTTAAAGCCTTAATTGAAACCTGGAATGGATTAATCGCCCAACAGATGGGAACCATCAGCTACCACTTACCTGACTGCAACATTTTGGACTACCTGCAGCTTCTGAATACACTTCAAAGATGGCCCCACATAAGCCATGTTATGGTCATCCAGATAGGATGTAACTAAGTTGTGTGCTTTCCAACAGCACCTCAAGGTAACTAATAAGTTTTGATGTAGCAGTTAGGCTTTGCTCAGGGACACCTTGGGTTGAATCCAACATAAATTCCAGAATTGTTTCCCCTCCTCTCCCTCCTGCAGCCCCTGAAAACTGGCTGAGGAGGATTTTCCTGCCCCAGAACTGCTTTTAGAGGCACACAGGAGAAGCAGGGAGAGGATAATTTGCCTTCCAGTTCTCTGCTAGATGGTACTATTCTGCCAGCTCCTGAGTTCAAATCCCAACTCAACATGCAGTTTATGGGGCAACCTTGTACTAATTACTAGCCATTAGCATAACCTATCTCATCAAGCTGTAATGAGGATGAAATGGAAGAACTACTTTGTACCCTGGTTTTAGAAAATGAGAGTTAAAAAAAAAATAACCAGATAACAAGTTCACAGCTTGCAAACTGGATTGCTAGGGACCCACAAATCCCATTGCACCACATGTATCATAGAACTGCACTGTCAGAACAGGAAGAAGGGTTGTAACATAATATTACATCAAACATCTGCAGCAGCATATTGAGCCAGGGCAACTTGTATACCATGCAGGTGACAAATTCTAAATCAGTAGACAAAAGTCTTCTCTGGTTGTGTGAGGTCTGCAGTGTAGTATTCATAGTCATTAAACATACACAAAACGTTTGTTCCAAATATCTTCTTGTACAATTAGATTTTGGAGAGGAGAGAAACAGTGGAGAACCAAATGGTTCTGGCAATTTGTGGAGTAAGATGTGGGGAAGGGGCTCCCTCTGAAATAGTAAGCTGAACTCCCCTCCCCCACTTTACTCCATGATCTGCTATATCAAACACTCTTTGATAACTCCATAACAAACCTGCCATTTGCTACAAAGACTGTTCTTGGTGGCAAGCTTTCTCTTAAATCTTTTGAATGAGCAAAAGTAGGTTTGTCCCCAAATCAAGGTTAGTCCTACTCACAGTGATGGTCCTTGAACCAAAACCTGTCCGGGTGCCATGGGATGCCAGTCCCTGTTGAGTTTCCAAGAAAGAAACAGTTGTAGCCAATGGACACAGATATGGTACTGGTCCCTGCAAATTGGGAGGTGGGGGAGAATAATTGCCATTCCCCCAAATTAGATAGCTTGAAAAATACTGACTATGCCTGTAGAAGGAATGGGACCACAGTTCTGAGGTGAAACAGAAAGAGAAAACGGGACAGTTGACACTGGAAATGCTGGAAGCATGGCGTGCAGAAGGACATCTCTGAAGCTCTGATGCGAGACACTGAATTTCAGGACTGGCTACGCCAAATGGCAGAGTGAGTCAGCTGCTTCAGGTGTCACATTTTGAATATCATAAAAAGGTAGCAACTAGATATTTGTTCTTGCTGCTGCTGCTGTTGTTATATTTTTACTGCAAAGGAGCTAGAGAGAGCTGCTTGGGAGATGCCAAAAGGGCTTGTGAGGGAGCCATTTCACTTGCTGCTCCATCTCAGGCAAACTTGAACATCTTTGGTCAGCCTTAGTAGCCTTGACTGTCAGGATGTTTAAGCTGTCTCTCAACCTGTTCATGTGTGGAGATAACAGCCTCTTCAAATCTTGCAAAATCGTTAACCACTGGTGATATGTTTCCAAATAAACCCAAAGACAGGTCACAGCTGTGCTCCTTGAAACTTCTCACTGTTCTAAGAAGTGGATAGGATGTAGCAAACTAAACCAAGTATTGTAATACACATGTGGATTTAGTGAATAGAAGGCCAAGGAAACCATCGGGAAAGATGGCAAAAGGCACCATTATCGTACTCAAGCCTTTCTGGCCGGAGTTACAGGCTTAAGTGCCAAGCATGCAATTCTGAATAAAGTTGGAAGAAGTTACTTTTAGACCACAGTTCCTATAATCTCCCAGCCAGTATGTCCCATAGTCGTGCCAGATAGAGATAGTGGGGTATATAATCACCAACAATAAGTTTTCCAAGCTCTGTTTTTAAATGAAGGAAAATATAGATTTTCCATGCTTTGGTTCTAAACATGGAGAAGAGTATACAGTAGGCAACCAGGAGCAGAGAGAAAATATGATACAGTCCTGATTTCATTTCCTTGCTTCCTATCATACATATCTACCAGCTGATGAATATTGGTCCCCTGTGGATTTTCTGGAACTCTGGAATTTGGATTTTTTTCTTTGTTCCTATTACTGCAAGCTAAGCTTGACCTTTAAATATTAGTATTTAAATTTTAATGAAATTGCAGAGGAAAATCAGATTGACAGGTGTAATACAAGTTGGACAAAATAGCAGAGTAAAATTATTATGCTGTTTTGAAATTCCCATTAGTGATAACGAGATATGTACGTATACCTCTGTACGCCTATCTGAAAATGTACTTAGGGGGAAAATTCCAGGCAGAATAAATGAACGGGAAATTGACTTAGAAGTAATTATTCTTCCTCAATAACTTTTGGGGCAAAATTCTTTAAACTGCACAGGTTTCTTAATGCACATAAGTGAACATGTTCTACATTTTTTTTTAAAAAAATTGGCTTCTTGTCATATTCATTTCCTAAAATACTGTACCCAGAGGCTCTTTTTCATTTCACTAATTCAGTCAAATCTCGATCTTTTACATCACTTGCCACTCCAGCTAACTGTCCTCTTCCCTGCTAATAAATGAGCACCTCTGAAATATGCATGGATATCAAGCTTAGTTTGGCTTTAGTGTTAATAAGAGAGCAGACCACCATGAAGTTCAACATTCTTAAGAGCCATACAACAGTGCAGCAATAAATTCTGAATAACAGGGGCTCACCTTGTCACCTATTCCCTCAAGGGCAGTCCAAAAATGCAATGTTGATCCATATTAGTATACCTGCTGTAGCACTTTTCATCTCCACTGGGAGCAGGTCTTTTTAAAAACTAATGGGTCTTAATTACCCATACCAAACCAAGCCATGCTGTAAAAAAAATCTTGCATTACAATATCAATAGTTCATACACTCTTACTCTGAAACTTACCATCAGGATTTCAGCTAAATTCTGAGGAAACAGAGAAGTGGGGAAGGGAAGTGACAGGTTACACCATCAGACCTACTAACCACAAAGTTCCAGTACTAAAGATCTAGAAATCCTGGCTTTGCTAAAGCACTTGGTCTTCCCACAGAAACCAACAGCACATAATTGTGTACATAACCAACTGTGTGCTCCTCACTTGGCTGTAGATGAGAATAGTAGGTTGATAAGGAGCTTTGCAATGGTTAACAGAAATAGGGTTAGAATCATAGAATCATAGAGTTGGAAGACACCACAAGGGCCATCAAGTCCACCCCCCACCTTCAGAAAAACACAATCAAAGCTCTCCCAACAGATGGCCATCCAGCCTCTGCTTAAACACCTCTAAAAAAGGAGACTCCACCACATTCCGAGGCAGCATATTCTACTGCCAGACAGCTCCGACAGTCATGAATTTCTTCCTGAGATTTAGCTAGAATCTCTTTTCCTGTAGTTTGAATCCATTGCTCCTTGTCCTAGTCTCTGGAGCAACAGAAAACAAGCCCACTCCCTCTGCAACATGACATCCCTTCAAATGTTTAAACATGGCTATCATTTAAACATGGCTCTTAACCTTCTCTTCTGCAGGCTAAACATACCCAGCTGCCTAAGCTGCTCCTCATAGGGCATTGCCAGACTAAAGACTGAAAAGGGCTACTGCACCTTTAATGGTTGTGTAGAAGTGGGAATTTCAGCAAAGGTTTCTTGTCTGAAGGTGCCATTCTCATTAACTGATGCCCATACTTCCAGCCAGTTGCTCGCTCAACATGCCTTTTTGCATCTGCCATATGCCTGAGCCAGCATGGCTTAGTGGTTTGAGCTTTCCCTGCTCAGCCATGGAAACCCAGTGGGTGACCCAGAGAGTATCATATACTCTCAGCCCCGGAGGACCCTATGGTAGTTTCGCCTTGGGGTTGCCATAAGTTGGAAACAACTTGAAGGCTCACAACAAAAACAAAAACAACAATGCTTCTTGAGGATTTGAGGTATGAGTATGCCTAGGTCTTGTATGAAATCTTCTTCTCTGCCTCTTTATGAGAACAAGGGAAAGGCTAAAGCTTGGAATCCTCTTTCAGCCCACAGGCCAAGTTCAGTTTTAGAGAAATTTGTGTCATCAAAGGAGGTGGAAGCAAAATGGTGGGATTAAAATACCAGCAAATTTCTGCTCAAATTCTTTATTGTCAGTAACTAAGACTTAGGAGAAGCATTTCAACCATTTAGAATGTGCAATGGCCTCCACAAGCTGGGAACAATGGTGTCATAGGAGGAGAGTGTGACCATCTGGGGAACCTCAGACTGGCAAACTTACCCAATTCAGCCCCAGAACCTGAGAGTCCATCCTCCTGCTATAGTCTCATCAGACTTTAATGTCTGCATGCTATGGCTGGATCAACTGAGGCTGCAATTATACATCCCAGATAAAGCAGATCAGGCTGTCTAGAGACTTGCTAAGTGGGTGAAAAAAAGTCCTTTTGTGTACCTCAGTTTCATCTCAGCAATGCATGTCTGAAATAACTTCCTTCATCCTTCAATCTCTGTCAGGGATTTTTTTTTTTAATAACTCACTTTATTCCAAGCTCAGGATTTCTTTTCCGTTTCTTTTAACAAATTGTCATATCACCAATTGAGATGCCAGAGTCTTTTTGGGGCTCTTTGTCTCCTACTGTGCTGTAACATATTTATTCTGTTGCTATTCAGAAGATGTGTTCAGGTTCAGCTCTGGATTTCACTTAATTTTGCTTTATTTAATCTCTTGAGGCATTTTCTAGGCATATCAGCTGCCTTCTCCTTTTCTCACCTGCAGTTGTTAAGGGCTGGATGGATCCTGTGGGAGAATATGACACATTGGCTTATCAGAAAAGAAAAGTAACTTCGAACAATGAATGGTAAATTAGAGAGGAGTTTTGCAACACCTGTCTTTTGCAATACCCTCCTGGCTAATGTGCATTTATGATGAAAAGGTTCATAATATTAGTCTCAGCTTTTGTCCACATGAGTCTGAATCTTGTTGGTAGTCCCCTTAGTATCACACCACTGAATCTAAGGCCCTTTTCGCACGTGGAGGGGGAAACAGGGGAAAACGTGCTGAAACGGAGCTTACCGGCAGCCGGGTAAGTCCATCCCCATGTGGAGCAGCGTGAGCTCACTGTTCCGCAGTCCTTCAGCGTCCAAAATGGTGGCTTCCAGCTGGCGGAGGCTCTCCAACAACCGGAGAAGCTCGCCAGCCGGAAGCCCACCCCCAGCAGATCTGCAGGCACATCTGCACCAGAGTGCAGGAACGGAGCGGCACAGAATGGCGCACTCCGCGCTTTTGAAAACCTGTAAAAACAGGTTTTTAAAAAGCACTCTGTGCAACCAATTCAGGTCGCTCCAGAACGGACTAAGGTGCAGAACTGTGACAAGTAGTCTGACCCAGTCCGCTCCCACGATGCGGACGACCTCTGTCAGAGGTCGCACTATGCCGTACTACTTACCCTGTGCAGAAAGGGCCTAAGTCCGTCCCCATGCGGAGCAGCGCGAGCTCGCTGTTCCGCAGTCCCTGGTGTCCAAAATGGCAGCTTCGGCATCCAAAATGACAGCTTCTGGCTGGTGGAGGCTCTCCACCAACCAGAGGAGCTTGCCAGTCGGAAGCCCGCCCCTGGCAGATCAGCAGGCACACACTGGTGCATGCCTGCAAATCTGCACCGGAGCACGGGAACGGAGTGGCACGCTCTGTGCTTTTGAAAAACCTGTCAAAACAGGTTTTTAAAAAGCACACCGCACGACCACTTCGGGTCGTTCCGAAGCAGACTGAGGTGCAGAACTGCGACAAGTAGTCCAACCCAGTCCGCTCCCAAGGTGCGGACGGCCTCCGTCAGAGGTCGCACCACACCATACTACTTACCCCATGCGGAAAGGGCCTAAGGGTCAGTAGTCTGACTTGAGACAAACCAGTCAACACTGATGCAAACCCCATTGATTCAACTGGTCTACTCTACTTGGGATTGCCAATAGGATTCAGACCATGGTCTTCTATTTAATGCACCTCAATGGGAAACTCGGGTTCAAAACTCAAATTAGCCTTCTTTAATTTAGTCCAGATGAAAGCATCTCTGCTTTTCTTGGAAGACTTTAAAATTATGGAACTCTTTCATTGGATCATAGGATCATAGGCCATATCTGCACAATAGGGGCTCTTTCGGGTTGTCCTGTTGCAGTCCTGACAGTGAGGAGAACATTACAGGAACGCTCCCCTTTGGATGGGACTGGCTCCCTGAAGAAGAGTGTGTGATGGCCCTGTCTCTTCCTTCCACAGCGCAGCCAGGCATTTCCCAGGCTGCGCTGGGGAAGGAAATATCGCCATCATGCTTCCTGCCCTTCTGCAGGACAGGTAGGTATGGGAGCATCACACGATCTTGGGTGCTAAATGGATTTTATCCTTTTATTGAATATCCCATGAGCATGATGCATAGGGATGGAATGGCAAGAGGCCAGCAACAACATTATGCGGAATAACAACCATCCAACCACTGCCATCCTGTCCCCATAGAAGGACAGTCCCATCATGCAGAACTGGCCGTAGAGTTGCAAGGTACTCCAAGGGCCATCTGGTCCAATCTCTGCCAAATGCAGGGATCCACCACCAAATCACCCCTGAGACATCCAATCTCTGTTTAAGAACCTCTAATAAAGGAGAGTTTATTATCTTCTGAGGGAATCTTCTTCCTTGTCAAACAGCTTTTATTGTTCTTCCCTGAGCCCTGGTTTTGGGAAATTGGAAGGATATTAATGATGATAACATTTAGCTGGTATCTCCTTTCTTATAATTTGAATCCACTGATTTTAGTTCATTCCTTGGAAAAAGAAGATAAAAGAGAGAGGGTGGTAGTTTGAGTGCTGGATTAAAATTCTGGTAGACCAGGGTTTGAATTCCTCACTCAGCCATGGTAATCCATGGGTGATCTTGGGCAGGTTACACTTTCTCAGCCTCATAGGAAGGCAATGGCAAATTTCAGCTGAATAAATCCCACCAAGAAAGCTCTGTGATAGGTTTGGCTCCAGGTCTCCATCACCACAACCATACCATCACCTCTGGAGCATCAGAAGACAAGCTCACTCCATCTTCCACATGATGGTCCTTTAAACATTTGAAGTTGGCTATCGTATTACCACTCAGTCTTCTCTTCACCGTGCTACCCATCTCTTCCATCCTCTCCAACTAACTCCCATTAAATCTGTGATCTATCAAGATACCTAGATTCTTTTTATGTATCCTTCTGTTTTGTTCCTTATTTCCTTCTTTCCCTATGCATTTCCCCCAGAGCTGAAAGATTAGGAGTAGAACAACATGGTTAATGGAATCAGAAAGATCACTTGAAATGTGAAGCTTCAGCTAGGTCTTCAGTTACCTTCCTTTCATTGGAAAGATTGCTGGCTGATTTCTCTCAGTATATGGATCTGCCTTAAGTTTTACATATAGGGAAAATGGAAATCTTGTTTGCTTGACTCAGAAAATAACATTCAGTCTATGCATGAAAAGAAACAAGAGCCAGCATAGTGTGGTGGTTTGAGTACTGGACTATGACCTTGGAGACCAGAGTTCAGTTCCCCGCTTGGTCATGAAAACCCACTGGGTGACCTTGGGCACATCGTACACTCTCAGCCCCCAGAAAGCCCTCTCATAAGTTTACCTTAGCGTCACTTGAAGACATACAATAACAACAGCAGCAGCAGCAGCAACAACAACATAAAAAAAAGACATAGGGAGGAAGTAGACTTTGGGTTTCTGAAAATGATAGAAAAGTCCAAGTTCAGGAAAAAGACTCTCACTTGCCTCTCTCTGCAAATATGATGTGGGGCCCTAGAATTTGTTTTTAATCAGGTTGTGTGGAAAGTGTGGTCCTGGGGGCACATTCAGCCCCCTAAGCAGTTTATGCACTCCTTGGCCACTCTAGAGTCTCCTGACTGGCCTTTTTTAGCCATTCCCCCAAGGTGGGTTGCTTCTCCTGGAATGCTCTGGCAATTCACCTTTTAAACAGACTACAGGGGTTCTCTACACTGCAAAACAGTTTTCAAAACTGGTTTTCAAAACCAGATGTGGGCTTTCTCCACTTATGTTCTGTTGATTTTTGTAATTTTGGGCGTGTGTCCTCTGGAGACACCCAGAGGCAGAATACTACAATAGCCCAATTCCAACTTCATCTGTGCAGCTCCACATATGCTCAGCCTACTTCAGGGCTAGCATCAGTACCAGGCACAGCTGGGCAAACAACAGGAGACTCAGAGAGATGACCAGGGCTGACATCAGGCCCTAAATCAGTGGTGAGAATCATGTGGCCCTCCAGATATAGCTGGTCAGCAACCCTTGGCATTCTTTAGCATTAGTTGTGGCGGCTAAGGCTGCTGGGGCTTGCAGTCCAATAACATGAGGATGGCATCATGCTTCCATTCCCCGATTAAATCTGGCTTGGTGTGTCAGTGGCTTCAGACAGGAATTAGATTTAGCACTAACGATAGATAGATGGATGGACAGACGGACGGACGGACGGACGGACGGACGGACGACGGACAGACAGACAGACAGATTTATTCATTTATTTATTTCTTGAAAAACTTGGCTTTAAATGGAGAAACACACTGGTCTGGGTGGCATTAATTTTTTTCTTGAAGGAAGCAACAAGTAATGTCTGAAATTCTTTTCCCACTGAAAGAAAGTCTTCCCACTGAAAGAAACCTATTTACAAGTCAGGACTTGTTCTGTGCAAAATTTGTACACAGTTGTTTTCCAGAAATTGCTGTTTCTTGAGCAGAAAATGTTGTAATTAGGGGCTTCTTCCATGTAATAGTTACTTACAGTTGATTTGCACAGAAAACAGCGTTTTTCTCTCCCAGAAGCAGATTTTTCTATGCAGAAAAATACTGTTTTCTGTGCAAACTAGCCACATGCAAATTTTGCACAGAATAAATCTCAAGCTTTGATGATTCCCATCACTCCAGGATTCTTTTTGTCAGAGCTTCTTGACACTTGAAAAAAACATTTTTAAAAAAATCTCAGATATTTTCAATTATTCTTTTTATCCCAAGGCAGTACCAGGATATGTTCTTCTCCCCTACAGCTCTGTACTTCCACGTCTCCAACACAGCCATTCTACGTCAGTAGCCAGGACATTTGGGCCAAGGAAACAGTGGCTACAGCAAGCTGACCAGTCTAAACGGAGAAAACAGGATTGTGTGTAACTATATTTTCGAACTCTTTATCACATCGCATTTTCCTACATCCACTATGCACTGAGGAACTCTGCATAGCTTTGGTCCAGCTCATTTCATACAGAATGCTACTCCAGTTCACTGGACTTCAGTATAATACTGCCAAAATGTAGCTGGAGGGGAAGGGCATGAAATTTTCCTTCAGTCCCGAAATTTTTAGCACTATGGTAACTTAAAATTTCAGTTGAGCATTTGGAAATACAGCTTAGAAACCCAAAGAAAAGAGGCAGGTAAAGTTACCAAGATGATAGCCAGTGTGGTGTAGTGATTTGAACATTGGACTATCATCCTGGAGACCACGGTTCAATTCCTCTCTCGGCCATGGGAACCCACTGGGTGACATGTCATACACTCTCAGCCCCAGAAAATCCCGTGCTAGGTTTGCCTTACGGTCACCATAAGCCAGAAACAACTTGAAGACATACCAACAACAACAAAAACAACAACTAAGTTACCAAGGGAATATAACACAGCAAATATAAGAGTTCCAGGTGTGAATGATTTTCAATGTCTCACTGGATAGAATACTAGAAATTTGGGGATAGGAAGAAAATTCCATGGGGGGAAGAATTCTTATGGGGGACAACAAACACATCTTCTTGTGGCTACACCTAGGGAAAGGCCAACCAAATCTGCCAATCCTCGAATCTTCAGCAAGGATTCGAGATTCGCAAATCTGAATCCCTGTGCTAAAATAGGGAAAACGAATCTTTCGAATACACCAACCAAATAGTTTGTTGGAGACCGGGATGCTTGAAAACTTGGGAGACCATTAATTGGGCTTTTCTAGAGCAAACTCTAAAGGTTATAAACTTGGGTAGGCAATATACAGATTGGGTAATGGGTATTTATAATAATCAAAAAGCTAAAATAATAGTAAATGGAGAAACTACCCAGAATATAAATATAAATAGGGGGGTGAGGCAGGGATGTCCTTTGGCACCGTTTCTATTTATATTAGTTTTAGAAGTATTGATTAATAAGCTTAGACAAGATAAGCAACTTTATGGTGTTAAAATTAAGAATGAAGAATATAAAGTCAGTGCGTATGCAGATGACTTAGTAATTATATTAGAAGATCCTATTGTTAGTGTGGAAATACTAAGGAATAAATTGACGGAATTTGGTTTATTATCAGGCTATAAAATAAATGCGCAAAAAACGAAAATAATGACTAGAAATATCTCTTTGCAAGAAGAACAGGAATTAACAAAAGTAACAGGATTTACGTTAGCTAAGCGGGTGAGATACCTTGGAATAATTATTACAAAAAATAATGTAGACCTATTTGGTAACAATTATAAAAGGATCTGGAATGAACTTAAGAAGGAACTTGAGAGATGGCAAAATTTGGAATTATCTTTAATGGGTAGGATAGCTGTGATTAAAATGTCTTTTTTACCAAAATTTAATTTTTTGTTCCAAAATCTTCCAATAATATTGAATGAAAAACCTTTCGAGGAATGGGATCGACAACTTAGACAATTTATATGGAAGGGAAAGCGGCCCAGGATAAAATATAAGATTTTAGAAGATAGTAAAGAGAGAGGTGGATTAGGATTGCCAAATTTAAAATTATATTATTATTCAAATTGTTTAGAGTGGATATCTGAGTGGATTACTTTAAGAAATAGTAGATTATTAACTTTGGAGAGTGGGGAATTATATTTTGGATGGTATGCCTACCTATGGTATGGCAAGGCCTCTATAGATAAAGAATTTAAAGCCCATCTTTTAAGAAGATCTTTAATTACAGTGTGGTTAAAATATAAAAGAATTTTATATTTAAAAATTCCACTTTGGGTTTCATCTCACGAGGCTTTTTATAAAAAAGAGATCCCTAAATTAAATACTTGGATTATATATAAAGATTTATTAAATGTGAATGGTGAAAATATTACTTTTAAATCAAAAGAAGAATTATATTCCCAAGGTTGGCAGACGCATTGGTTATTATTTTTGCAATTAAAGGAAAAATATAAAAAGGATAGAATAGCTGAAGGTTTTGAAATCAGAGAAAGAGATTTTGATAATATTTTAAAACCTGATTTAAAACATAAGGTAAGTTTAATATATAGTGTTCTTTTGAGATTATTATATGAGACGGAATTTATTAAAGATACAATGATAAAATGGGCACAAGACATGAGCCAAGTAATCTCCTTAGAAGAGTGGGAAAGATCATGGACAAATACTTGGAGGTTGTTGAAACCAATAAACTTGAAAGAAAACTATGTTAAAATGCTTCATAGGTGGTATATTACTCCGGTTCAAATTTCAAAGATGCAAAAAAATGTAAGTGATCTTTGTTGGAAATGTGGGAAGAAGGGTACATTATATCATATGTGGTGGCATTGTGAAGTAGCGAAAAACTTTTGGATGGAAGTACATAACGAAGTACAAGATGTATTTAAAATTAAATTTTGCCTATCTCCAAAAATATATCTTCTTAATATGATAGAAAATTTTCACATGAATAACTCAAAAAAGAAAATACTTTTATATATGATAACCGCTGCGAGGTTATGCTATGCACAGGTTTGGAAACATAATGGGTTTCCAAGAATTGAAGATTGGTTGCTAAAATTGTTAGATATAGTGGAAGCTGATATAATAATAGGGTCCTTAGAAGATAAGGGGAAAAAAGAGATTAGTGATGAGTGGAAGATATTGTCCCCTCTATGGAAAAAATACTGGAGTAAGGACGTCATAAATTTCCCTTTTTAAAACTGAAGAATCATTTAAAACATATTAATTAGTGTTCAGGATATGTTTCTCTGTCTCTGTTGCTTTTTTTTTGTTTTGTTTTTTTCTTTTAAGTTTTTTAAAGTTATTAGTTTAATAGGGAATATAATGGGGGGAAAAGAAAGGTGCATCAGATTAAGATAATTTACGATTTGGGTCATAATTTATTTAATTATTTAACATATAATTTTATAAATAATAATAAGTGTGTTGTTTATATGTTGATATATGGATAGAATATTATAGATTTATGTTACAAGATATTGAAGGATATGTGAGAATTAGAAGGAAATTACAGATAAGAAAGCATGTGCATATGGAGTTTCAGTGGGATGTTATTAATGGGGGGAGGGTGAGAGGGTGATATGTTTGAGGACATTTTTCTTTTCCTTTTGATTGATGATTTATTTATATTATTTATAAAGAATATGTTATTTAATTTAATTTAAATTAATTATATTATATTATATTATTATTATGTAGATATTCATGAGAAATAAGGTGGAATAAGGATTCAATATTTTTTATGATATCACTACCTCTCATATTGGGGTTATTATTTGTTATGTGTTGGTAGTTAGGTGAAGGGTAAATAATAAGTTAATGTTAGTGGGTACTGGGTTGCTTTTTTATCTTTTTTTTTTCTGTTTCTTTTGTTCTTTTTGTTTTGTTGAGTGATTTTGTATTGTTTGTGTTGTATTAAATAAAAAAGAAAAAAAGAAAAAAAAGAAAAGAAAAGAAAACTTGGGAGACCAGACACACAAGGGACATGGTAAGTGGGTGAGTTTTTCCTTTGGAGTAATAATGGCCTTGGCGAACAATTTCAGAAATTACATCTTGGGTTGTATTCTAATATATTTAAATTGAACATTTCATATTTAAGTTCAGCACTATTTTCTGTGTTGAAAATCAATGGCATGTATAAATGCTGGGCTCAGTGGGTCTGACGCCTATCAGAAGTAGTGGGGCAGAGGGCAAAGTCACACAAGCTCATCCAGTCATTGCCACATGCAGCCCAGTGTACCTCCTTCCACAAGACCAGTGCCTGGTTGTAAACCTATAGTTAGAATAGGATGAGAAGTGAAATATCTGTCATGGTTTCTCATGAGCCACATGACAAACCACATACAGTAGAAAGGAAAAATTGTTTTTAAAAATGGGCACCTCTGGGGCCCGCCAAAGGCCTGATTGTCTGAAAGGTAGAGTCTTCTTGAGATTTCAAGGACAGCTAAAAGATTCCTTTGCATAGCTCTCTTGCAAACCTTTTTCATATACAATTCTGGGGTTTGTAGTTTTACAAGGTGTCACAGTCTTCTCTGCCAAAGTGTGCTGGTACATCATCAAACTACAAACTACAAGCCCCAAGATGCCATAAGGAGCTATGAAGAGAAAAGCCAGTTTTGACCTGGATTATCTCTGTATGTAGTATGTGGCCCTGTTTACACAGGCAGGAAAATATGGGATTAATAATCCACATTTTCCTGCCTGTGTGAAAGGACCTTCATGTCCTGGGGAGATCCTGAGGCAAAACTATGACAATTGTCTTGGCCAGATTTCTTCGGAGGGAGGTTTGCCTTTGTCTAGGCTTTTGCTAAGTCTGAGAAAGTATGTCTTGCCCAAGATTATTCTTCTTTCCCTTGCTTTTTAAACCCTTTTTTAAAAAAAGGATTCAAAAGATTTGAGATTCGTGAGATTAGTGGATTCCCAGAACCTTCCAGGGATTCAGATCTGGATTCAGATTCAGAAAATTCTGGATTCGTCCCATCCCTAGCTATACTGCTGAGTAGAACAACCACAAAGGGTTAGGGAAGAGTGAGAATGTTATTTGTTTTTGGTAAGAATTTACTCCAAATTAACAGCATCTTCATATCTGAGAAGAAAGAACTTGAATTTTTTAAAAAGTAAACATGGAAAAAACCCAAGCTGACTGATTGCTTCAATGATTCCCAAGACCATGAGCACTGAGCACTTAAAAGTTAAGATCCATCTACAGTCAACTGTTAGTGAAGAATTAAAGTCACCACCTTTTCTTTTTCTGTGAGGCTTCTCATCTTTGGCATGTATATGGCAGGTAGGAATAGTACAGTTCCATTCTGAAAGCAGCTGTGCATCCTCCTGACTCTGGCCCATGTAGGTGGACTTAATTTTAGCTTGTTTCTTAAGAATTTACCAAAATTAGCCGATTGCATATTTGGGATAGAATTTGAGCTTTAAAGAATTTCGAAGGCAGGAAAAGCAAAAGAGATTGATATATCCCTTCCATATAGGGAGGGGGCCTGCAAGGAAAGATCTGCTACGCTTCCTGCACATTTCAGGGGAACATTAAGAGGAGTGTATAAAGATACAAAGGGATCTTACAGCACCTTTGAGACTCAGGGACATTCAGATTGATTAAAAAGACCAGAAAGGAATCTAGTGTTTTCACAACAGAACCTCCCATCCCACAATACTGAGGAAAAGCTGCCTATTCTTCTGCAGGATATTTCTGTAGAAATATTTGGTGTCTATATTAAGCAGAGTGCAATAGGGCTAGTGCAACATGAACTTGTGGTAGAAACAGAAGAAGTAAGTCTGGATGTCTTGTAAGATAAGAAGGACAGAAAGAAAGAAAGAAAGAAAGAAAGAAAGAAAGAAAGAAAGAAAGAAAGAAAGAAACTTGTGTTTATTGTCTCAAGAAATCCATCTTAGGGTACTAGACAAACAAAGTTGACTTATATTTGGTTTCAAAAGCCCCTAAAAACTGGCTCCCCATTGTCGGGCTTGGGCTGACAATGGATCCTCATGGATGCTCTTTCCCACAGAAAGGAAAATAAAGGAACCAACTAGCTTCCTGAGAGAAGGGGAACATGACCTTTGAAGGCAAGAAGGAAGCAGAAGGCTCAAATACATAGACCAAAGAAAGAGACAGAGAAATGAAAACAAAGGGCAACCATTAGACTCCTTTCTCTTACTAATCACTTTATAAAATCCTCTTTGCTTCCAACAATTTATCCTACATATGCAAAAGAAGCAACCACATCTCTCTAATTCCCCTCCAAAAAGTTGAACTTGCTAGATGTATAATCTATTAAGCTTTCTATCTGCTGAAAATAAGTGTGCCATAAATAAGGAAGGTATCTTTTCTTAGTGAATTGAACAAGATGGCTCATGAGCTTCCTTCTGACATAATATTTTTTGTATGAAATTTATATAGAGAGGCTAGCTTCTTTTGTGCTCTCTCTCTTGTCCATCTTTTCTCAAGCCAGTTATCCCCTCAAATTCAGTCAAGTTACCCACCAGAACAAGAATTAGTGAACAGGCAAAAGCTTCAGATTGTATTCCCTAATTTGCCTGTCTCCCAATCCTATTTTTTAAAAAAAATAAAATAAAAGCACCATTATATTTATTTATTTTATTTATTTAGTTCTCATCTGTTAAAAAACACTGCCACCTTCTGGCTTGTCACTAAAGCTGAACACTTTATCAGAATGGAGGGCTACTCTGCTTAATGAATGTGTCTGATCATAAAAGTCAAGTTTGCTTTGAACTTTTACAGGAAAATGCCATTGATAATAAAGGACAGTGCAACGGAAAGTGCATAGGTAGATTTATTATCACTATACTGTGTAGGTTAAGTTTAAGAGCAACATTATTATAGTCACACAGCTCTGCACAGTTCAAGACAAACTGCTGATGCTCTCAGCTATGAATTGCCTAAGCTACTGAGTGGCAACATTATCCAACAGAAGAGTCAAATATTAATTTTAAAAGCAGAGAACATAACAGAAGGGGCAAGAAAACATAAACTAAGCAGACAAAACAACAGACGGATCACTTCTTGCTGCTAACACCTCAAAATAATCATTGTTATTATATGATGTTATGAATCTGGGCTGTCTTGATGTACTATGAAAAGGCCTCTCACTATGGTTTGAGCCAGAATGTCACAAGAAATGAGCTCAGGGAATTGATAAAAGAATCATGATTTTCTCTGAAGATCTTAGCCTTCAGAATTTGGTGGCATCAGTTTAGTCAGTCATGGGAGAGGGCTGTGACATGGCAAGCTTCCTGAAAGAATCAAAGTGTCAAGTTATATGTGAACCAAGAGAACCATGATCCATGGTTAGTTGTTGGGGAAGTTATTTGGAGAATAACTTCTTTTCTTCCCATACCATTTACCATTTACCTGATGTAGAATCATAGAATCATAGAAACCACAAGGGCCATTCGAGTCCAACCCTTGCCCCCCATCATGAAGCATTCCCAACAAATGACCTCAATCAAAGCATTCCCAACAAATGGCCATCCAGCATCTGTTTAAAACCTACAAAGGAGACTCCATCATACTCTGAGACAGCATATTCCACTGTCAAACTACTCTTATCATCAGGAAGTTCTTCCTAATGTTTAGTTGGAATCTCTTTTCCTGAAGTTTAAAGCCATTCCTCTATGTCCTGGTTTCTGGAGCAGCACCAAAAATCTGGCCCCATCTTCCATATGATCCCTTCAAATATTTAAACACGATTATCATGTCACTGCTTAAATTTCTTTTCTCCAGATTAACATACTCAGCTCCCTAAGTTGCTTCTCATAGGGCATAGTGTCATGCCCTGCTTCCAGAACCTAGACACAGACTCTGACTCAGAGACTGAAACAGCAGAACCTGCTGAACAGGAGGAGACAGCACCACCCACCCCAGAGACAGAACAGGGAGCAGTGCCAGCCCCAGCAGAGAGCCCTGCTCCTCCTGACATGGAAGATAACTTAACAATACCCACCTTCACCCAGTGTAGGCATGAAAAGGAACACCTATGCCAATGCCAGAGAATTTATACTAAGCAGCAGTTAATCAAGCACCAGCTGCCCTGACCTCTGAACCTATAAAAACTGAGCCATTCCCCTCCAGAACTTGTTGGTGATTAACTGACCATTTCTCCTGGTGTGCCTCTGCCTGTTTTTCCTGCTGAATCTCTGCCTGTTGTTCCTGCCTCTGACTTGCGATTGCATTGACTGTCTTTGATTTATAGATATTGATGGGACTGTTGTTTGCTTCATATTTGTGTAAGACTGTTTCCTTACTAGAGTAAAATAAGGAATCACTTTGTTGCAAGAACCACTTGCTGTGTGCTTCTAATCCTTATCAGCTGCCCTTTGGCCAACTACCCAGACTAAGCATTGACATATGGTGCCCAGGCCTTTTACCATTTGTTCACCCTCCTCTGGACACATCCTTCTTGAATTGTGGTGCCTGGAAATAGACACAGTATTTCAGATGAGATCTGATCAAAGCAGAATAGTGGTATTATTACTCCTCACAACCTAGACTCTATAGTTCTATTCATGCAGTTTAGATTCATATTGGATTTTTAGCTACTGCGTCACATTGTTGCCTCTTGTTCAGCTTGTGGTCTATTGAGACTCCTAAATCACTTTCACATGTACTGTGGTCAAGCCAGGTGTCATTCATCTTATATCCGTGCATTGCATTTCTTTCTGCCCAGGTATAGAACCTTACATCTGAATCTCTGCTTGGTCATAGAAACCCACTTGGTGATGTTTGGTAAGTGACATTTCTCAGCCTCAGAGGAAGGCAATGGCAAACCTCTTTTCAAAAAAATCCATTCAAGAAAAGTCTATGATAACAGCCATCTTGGGGTCACTATAATTCAGAAATGATTGGAAGGCATAACACCACACAGAGCTAAACAACGAAATGTAAATTTTTCTCTGTTGAAATCTGTTTTGTTCATTTTGGCCCAATTCGCCAACCTATTAAGATAATATTTCTACTACTCCTGTAAACACCTAGTAGAATAGGGATTAAAGGACCTTACTATAGTCGAGGTTTCTTCTAGTTTCTCTCTATACACAATTAACCATTGAAACAGTTAATGAAAATAAAAAAAAAAATTGACTGGTTTGCCTCTAAGAGGCCAAGCCATAGTTATAAAATCATATGGGTTTTGTTTAAAACATACACACATCCCTGTCATGGGGTAAATAGTTGTTTTAGAGGGTAGCAATTTAACCAGAAACAGGGGAAGATGGGGTCAAATTCTGGCTCTTACCACCATCAACATCAATTCAATTTACCCGTTTTCTGTGCCAATTATTTGTTAAACAAACCCAATTATTTGGCCATGCTGGCCTGAGGATTCTGTGCAAAAAATAAACTTTTTCAAGCTGTGCTCATCACGTTTCCACACTACATGCTTATAGCATGATTAGTCCACTTTCAACATCCTATGGAATCCTAGGATTCTAGGGTTTGCAAACCCTAGGATTCCATAGGATGTTGAAAGTGGAATAATCATGCTATAAGAGTGTAGTGCGGAAATGGCCTATGATATCCAGCCTTGGAACTGCAGCAAGGGGCATATTGTTGTTCCATGCCTTCAAGTCATTTCTGACTTATGGTGACCCTAAGGTGAATCCATCACAGAGTTTTCTGGGGCTAAGAGTGTGTGAGATGCCCAAGATCACCCATGGCTGAGCAGGGAATCAAACCCTGGTCTCCAGGGCTGTAGTCCAATGCTAAAACCATTAGATAGGGAGGCTGAAAACACATGATGTCCTAATAGTCTGGATGCTGCCCTCAGTCCTGAGAATCACAATACTTTCACAATACATGCCAGAGTGGCAGCAATGGGGAGCCATGGTGAAGATTAAACCCACATATAGTTTAGCATTTAAGAAAAAAAGAATTTAAAAAAGCTTTTGAAGATGAACAGATGTATACTATAAATCGGCAAAAGCAATACAATTTTCCTCAAACAAAGCATAAGTAATTCTTTCATTGAAAGATTTGAAAATTAGTACCAGTAATGCACTCTAGGAAAACCTTTTACCCCAAAAAGAATTGTAATATTAAGGATGTTGTTACCTGCCAAGTCTGTGAATTGTAAGCTGGCTGCTGTTCTGCAGCTTTTGATTAATCTATTCATTATTCGCTTGACCCAACTACACAGTTTGCAAAATCTGCAGCGGGTGTATTATCCAAATATGGGGATATTAAACTCTTAAAATGCAGCTTTTTAAAGGATGGCGTGCTTTCTGGAGACAATTTAGGCACAGAGTCCTCGGGAAATCTGGTTTTAATGAAGGCGTGCTTTACTAAATGAGTCAAGTCAAAAGGCCACTACCTGAGAAGTCTAAACCTTCCAGCTTCCCATTTTAAGGAAGGATCAGACATCAAAATTACAGACTTGACTGAAAAAAGAGCAAGCCATTTCCAGAGTGCCACATGTGCTGATGTGCCGTGGCGTGTGAGATAGGCTAACTCTTCTTTCCAATATGGTATCATTAAAGAGTATGATATATAGAGGCTGGCAACATAAACTATTAGAAGCAAAATGGAGAAAGACTAAATAGCATAAGAAGTGTGCCGGGCTTTCCTTTGACTTCACTTTGATACTGCTGGTGCTTAGCTGAAAGTGTACAATGTATGTAGACAGGAGGTATTTACTATGCTGAATGAGTGATTCCAAGAGTTGTAATAAATCTTGAATGCACATGCCTTAGGAATGACAAAATGTGACAGAGCAGGACTTACCCAGCATAATGCCAGCCAGAATTGCTATTGGAGATGTTTATCATTCAGAGTAAATGGTTCTCTATTTTATACTATATTTCTGATCCATAGCATTTATTACCATCCTGTAATTTACTATTTTTGATATAATTTTTTTGTGGACATCAAGATTATGTGTTCTATACTTTCTGGATAAATTGTCTGAGTTTGCACATATAATGTTCACATAGTTCCAAGAAGTCTGGCTTGTTATTTATGAGTAGCATGCCCACTGAATTGGAGGAGCATTTAAAATAACCTGTGGACATCTGTCCATGATTTAATTACTTGTTTAGTTTTAATTGTTAACCAGAGATTGGAAGTTAATTAGTATTACTACTATTTTTAATTATTATGGCATAGTTAAGTTACCTATCAACTGTAATTGCTCCTTTTGCAGTGTAGCTGTAACCATTAACATTATTCTTATGGGTATGAGGAGGAATATCACCTGGTTCAAGTGCTAGATTGTCATGCTCTGTTTGGGTATTAAGGCAATGACATGATGGATGAGAGATGTTTATGTTTTGTAGCAGTAGTAGCAGCTTGTACCACTCAGAGGTACAAAAAGTACTGTGGAAGTAATTGCAATAAACATTTTTAATCATACTGGTAACTAGCTTCTTCTGTGAGTGTGTTGGAACTGTAACTGTAAGTAATTATTTGCAAATGTAACTTTTAAAGTTTTGATGTGAATTAGGACCTCCAGATTATGTCTTCGTCAGCAAGCCAGAGTCCTAAACTAAGGACAAATAATGGCTTATTACTCTGGTTAGTTGAAAAAGAAACAAGTTGAAATTCTTGGTTACACATTACACCAAACCAGGGATGGGAATCAAGTAGCCCTTCAAATATTGTTAACTGATACATGAAGAGTGCTAGAACTTACAGTCCAGTGACATCTGGAGGGCCAAACAATTCCTGCTCCATACTAAAACTGACTGGAAGATTCACAATTTGCTTAGCTTTCCTACTTTTAAATGCTTATAAATGAGCCCAGCAGAAATTATCTAGTGGCACATACCAGCAAGTCACTGATACATTAATAATAAAATAGAATGATTGAGAATTCTGGCTAATGACATCCAGGTGTGTCCATTATGTTTCTACAATTCAAAAAGTCTGCAAAATAATCACACATGGAAACCAATACAGGGAATTCAAAAACTAAGCCTTATGCTATTCTTGTCCCACCAACTATAACAACGCCCCAAAATAAAGAGCTCTGGCACATTAAAATGGAGAATCTTTATGGCAATGGACCCTATGTTGCTTTCATTTCTTCATAATTGTAATTGGGTAATAGAGACTTTGTTGATTTCATCTCTTCTTTGCATGCTGAGCTGCTGTTTTTACTGTAACTTCAAAACAAGTTGCACAAGATGTCAGGAAACCAGAACTATTAAATTAAAAGATGTTGTACTGGGGAGGGGCAATCCAGCTGTGTAAACCTTAAGAAGTACAAACCTTTTCTGGAAAATCAAGGCTTATGTCTGCCAGTATCCAACTATTGCAGGAATGGACAAAGTCCCCACAGCTGTTCAGACAGCTCTCAACACCTCCAGGTTCCTTAGACTGACATTTTACTGATTTGAAAAAAATAGTGGAGGGTGGTGGTGTGTTGAAGTGCTTCTCCTAGAAGCCTCCAAGAAAGGCTTTTGTGATTTCACCTTTTTGATACTCTGGCTGAGGATGTAGTGGTTATCAGGGGCTGTGGCCATGCCTCTTTGTGTTATCCACCCCCTTCCCAAACCAGGGAAGTCTTAGAAGAAGGCAATATGCTGCTATTCTAATACGGTTGCCCGCCCTGGTCTATAGCAACCTGTAGTACAATGGTAAACACTGATACCTATATATTGGTGGTAATGGCCCTAAACAAATTGCTACATTAATGCTCCCTGTACCTGCTTCCACCCTGCCAAGTCTTTAGCAATGTATCTTACATGCCAGTCTTACCTTTGATCTTCCACAGTACTACTTAATCTACTTTGTAGGTGGCTCACAATATTTCTAATATTAAACATACTCAATTTATGAAAATAATAAGGGTCTAAAAAGTAACAATTCCTTAGATGGTTTTGAAACATTTCTAGACCAAAATTAGGTTTGCTACACACGTATTACATCACCATGCCACGTCTAGACATTTCAACAGGGGCTATGAAATTCCTACTGTTAGTAATTATTAACTGATACAAAATAATTAAGAATGGACATATGGGACAACAAGGAGACATATGTCCTTGAAATGAAATGACAGTGAGGCACATGCCCCTCAAAGATATATGGCCCTATGATTAACCCAAGATTCTGAAAAAGGAGAATTTATTATAACCACCTGAATTACAGTGCAATCTCCTACTTGTGTGCTCAGAGGTAAGTGTCTCTAAATTCACTGAAGCAAAGAGTCTTCCAGCTCTGATATCAACGTAATTTATTATCATGGTACTGAGTCGCTTCCACTAGCAAAACCACCTCTGAGCATTCTTTGCCTAAGAAAAGCCTATGAAATTCATGGGGTTGCCCTAAGTCAACAGCCAACTTGAAGGCACATATATACATGTGCTTCATACCAAACTACATATAAAACATATCAATGTTCAAGCAGTTCAAGCAAAGTAAAGCAACATTCTTCAAATATTTACAAAACAATGTAAAAATTGCTGGGCCCCAGTAAAGTTTATTTGTTCCTTCCTCTTACTCCCCACAATTGGGTCCTAGTTTGTTTGAGGAAAGCACTGAAGAACTCTCCAAGACAAGACTGGAAAATATAAGAAAACAAAACCCAACAACAGTAGATCTGATTGCTTTTCTCTCATGCTATGTCTTGCCTACAAACCACATACACAGAGGAAAATCAAGCCATCCTGCTTAAAAGATTTTTTGCAATTTTTTGAGAGTCCAACAAAAACTGATCTAAAAATTAGCCCATGTCTTAGTTCAGCTTTCTATATTCACCAAAGCTATTCCATTTAAATCTCCCTCAACCTGAGTTTACTGTAGATTCCAGAACCAATCAATCCAGGGTCGGGGGAAAAATCAAGAAATAAAAACTGTGGAGGGTCCTTTTTTGCTACTGCTGTTGAGGCATGTCCTTTGCAGAATGGTCTGTAAGGGTAAGACACTGCTGGAAGGTCAAATACTTCAAGTGAACCTGGTTCACCGAAAGGCTTCCAACCCTCCTCCAAAAATAGAGAGTCACTGCTGTAAGGCAGGCAAGGTTAAATTAGTTGACATCCTCCTATGCTCCTCAGGGAAAGGATGCTTCAGCAAACTGTCAAGATTTAGAATCACAAATTGTGACAAGTGGTGCTTGAAATGTCTCTCTAAGCCAGATAGAATGAAGCCTGCACAAAGGATCTGCACGTCCAATTAGCAGCTCCTTACCTTCAGTGACAACTTGAAATGCATTCCCAAGGTTACTCTTACAGAGTTGTCAGCTAGGAAGCCCTTACTCATCCCAGTCATCCCAAACTTTCTTCTGAAGTTTTTTTCCCCCCACTGCTTCAAACTGCTTTTGTTTTTGTTTTTTAATGCAATCTAAATTGAAATTAGTTTTTATGACCAGATTTTGTAACCATGTTTTAGTAACTATGTTGGTTTCAAATTGTTCCATATGGGGTCTCTCAAACAGAAAACAGAGTTGGGTGGAAGAAAAATAAAATGTATTTGGGCTTCTTTAGAAGGAAATGAAAATGTCTTTCTCCCCTCCACTCCCCTCTGCATGAAAACCACCATCACTCTGTGTATGCACACATAAAAAAAATTGGTGTGGAAAGTCCCTAGTCATAACCAGTAACTCATTATTCATATATCTGAGAACTCATGTATGTTACTGGTTTGTGACAGTAAAAAATTTACAGAACTCTTCCATCTGCATTACCTGCTATCCCCCAGTCCCAAATTTACGGAACATGTTTGGTTACAGAAAGGGATGTATTCTTCAAAGAACTGAAAGAAATAAAAATATCGCAGTACCTGCAGCTGAAGGAAAAGGGCAGCTGAAAATTTCAGCTGTCTGACAAGTGAAAAGAAGCTGTGCAACTGATGTCCCAGGAATTCAGCTAACATTCTTAAATTGACAGTCCAGCATAGAAATTGGAAAGCTTTCATTATAGGAACTCTGTCTAATATCAGGGTGGAAAAAGCACTAAAACCCTACTAGAACACTGGTCTCTTTCACATTACACAATTCTAGTGCTATGCTTCCACTTTAGTGGTCATGGTTCCATCTCATGGAAATCCTGGGATCTGCAATGCAGGGAGGAACATTTAGAATTCTCTGCCAAAGAGCTCCTCTAGTGACTCTGACTACACTACAAACCCTAGGATTCCACAGGACGCAGCCAGGGCAGTTAAGCTGGTATTAAGGTGCTCTAGTTGTGCAGTGTGAAAGAAAACTTCCCTTTCCTTTAATTGCAAGTGCCTTGATTAGTGAATTTTTGCAACAGTCTGGCTTCAAGTATAGCCTGGCATTTTTTCCAAAAATTCTCTCATAATTCGTAAGTCCAACACTGCTTACATCAATTATGTTTTTAAGAAATCAAATTGGAACATACCTACAGATCCCACTTCCAGGATGGTGTTGCCCCCTTGGTAAACCCTGTCCCAGGGTCTACAACTTTGATATAAAATTAATCGAACCCACCGGAGAGGTCACCCGGATGAGCACGTAGGAAACAATGGTCATACGAACAAAAGAACCAGGTCAGGCCAGTAAACTCCCCTGTCACATAGCCACAGGAGACCTCAAGCTGTGCCAACCCATGGTGGACAAAAGATCATCAGCCTTTAAGGAGCCAACTTGAAGAGAGTAAGAATTTTCCCACAAAGTTGGGCACTGGAAGCAATAAAATCTTATCAGGCAAAATCCATCTACATAAACTCACACCACAACCCAAAGCGGTGGAGGATCCTGATACTTGGATAACACCTTGTTATCTTCCAATATCAAAGAAGGTGCTGGTGTGAAGTTGTTTTCCGTTGCTGTCCCCTTTGTTCTCCCTGGGAGAGGACTTGCTCTCAAGGTAAATTTTTCCTACGAATAGCCCCCATTTTTGACTAGTTCTTTGGATGCCCCCCTCCCGACAGCCACGTGATCTCCTCAGCATCTCTTCACTGATTTCCTTTTCTTTCACTGCTCCTCGGACCAAGGACTTCAGGAAAAGGTACAGTATCACCCAAGCTACAAATCCTTCAACAATCTCTCTGTCTTATTTCCACTCTTTATTTATTTTTAGCTCTTGGATGCACGTGTGAGTGTTTGTGTTGATGAGAGCTATTACTCTTTAATAAAGTCATTCATTGGACCTTTTTGTGTGATTTCTGACTGGGCCTGACCCCATAAAAACTGGGTCTTGCTAGGTTACCCTGCCTCTTGTATTGCTATTGCTTGTGCTCCATTGAGCTTACTTTCCCCATCACTTGGAGCATAATGAGGTGTCCCTCTGGGAGCCCCAGATTTTCAGAGTAACAATGTCCTTGCAGATCCAATGTTTGGAATCTTGCCAGTTGCCCTGCCCTTGTTTCCCCACTGAATGCCTTTCTGGATTTGGTTCCTGGACCTCAGGGTGACCCTTTAAAAATGAACCTGTTGCTGTGTAAGTTCTTTATAGTAGGTGCAGCCTGACTCCTTATCAGGCTTGATAGAGACAGCCCAAGACAGGTTTGCAAAATAACAACAACCACTGTAGATTTGTTAAAACTCCTTAATATAATATATTAATTCTTGAATATTCTATTCTTCCATGTCTCCCTCAATACCAGAGTCAGTTCTCCTTCCTAACTGTCCTGTCTTTCTGAAATCCACACCTTGTTTCTGTGAGCTCCAAAACCCTGTTGCTCTCTTAGCACTAAGTTGTGATTGCCTGCCCTCAGCCAGATCTGCTTGGCGCCCCTTTGATACCTCTGCCTATGTATTTAATGAAATTTTGTGTCCATTTTTCTGGGAACAATAGCATTTTCATTTGCTATGTTTCATAGCAAATGCTGTCTCCCCTGGGTTTTCAACTCTGGTATGTGATTTATAAGGGCATCACCAAACTATAAATTGCATGATTACATATGATGAAGCAATGGCAGTTAAAGTGATATCAAATTGCTATAGCTGGTCAGGGAAAAGACACTCTGTGGAATGTGGTAGATGTGTAGGAGATATCAGTCTACACCTAGAAATGTGTACTGAAACAGAGAAGGGTGGGTCTGCCTCCATACCTGCAAAGCCAAACTTAGGTCTGTAACTCATATCTGTTTACGTAAAGCCTGGTACAATGATGAATAGAATCGATATCTTAGGGGCTAAAAGTAATAGGTGATGGCAAAAGTTTGGTGTAAAAACATGAAAATACCATGTATGCAGAAAGACTGGTTTAAATAACAGCTGAGGAAGGACCTCCAGCCTGCTGTTTGCTTATTGTTATGTATTTTAATTCATATCCCCCCTTTTCATTGCAAAAGTATTCAACAGCGCTAACCACAAGATGAAATACAAATTAAAAATTAAACCATAAAAAGAAATCAATGAAAAGTACATCTATAGCAATGAAAGAAATGATCTACCTGTCTGTGGCAGTGGTAGCATATGTGAGCATCATACTAGATGGACCAGGGTTTGACAAAGCATTTTCATTTGTCATCATTCAAGTTGCAGTTTCATGTTCTGATCCCAAAGTGGAGGGGAGTGGCTCATTTAAAGTAAAAATGTAGGCAGGCATAACACATCAAGAAGTAATGGTGAACCACCTCAGCTTTTATAACATTTGTTGTTGTTGTTGTTATCATCAACCAAGGTACAATGCCCAGTTTTAAAAAAAAAAAGTCAAAATTCCAAATGAGGTCTTCATAGAAGAAGAAGAGAGGTGTCTGTTACAACTCATTGAGAAACATTATTAAACAGGTAGAAAACTGGAGACAGCTCTCTAGGCCACTGTCATTAAGATTCCTGAGGCACAGGAAAAAAAGGTAGAAAGACAAGAGAGAGCTAATGCACTGCAGATTCTTGAGGATTTCAAAGAGGCAGGAAAATGAGAGAGAGCTCGCTGAGTTGCAACTGGTTGGATTTCTGAGGTTTGAAAAGTGTGGGAGACGGAAAACAAGAGCTTCCACGGATGGCTCCAGGGTCTTAGGTATGGACCTGGGCAATGCCAGGTATAGTTCAGCTACTTAATATGATTAAATGATTAAAACACAATCCACTAACTGAAACCTACTTCTAGAAACAAATCATCTTATAGGTTGTTGTGGGTTTTCTGGGCTATTAGTATTTTCTCCTGACATTTCGTCTGCATCTGTGGCTGGCATCTTCACAGGATCTCACTTCTGTTGAGGAATTGAGAGATTTTGGTAATGAGTCTCTCAATCAGCAGAGTATCTAGTAATTGCAGAAAAATGGAAGTTGAACAGATTACCAGTCCCGCTTCTATCACTCTACCCCAAACACACTTAATCTAGCCCAAATAAACACAAACAGTTTGGTTAAAAATATAAAAGAGTTTACTCACAAAATCTTGTGCATAGTTTACATAGGTTCAATTCTTGAAGAAAGGTAAGAAATTAAGCACTCACATGTTTGCTGAAAATAATCCCTGTTAGGAGATCTCAGAGCATGCTTTCAGAACAAAAGGTGAAGACAAAAGAGAGATCTAAATGCCAAGACAACCTTTTAAAGAACAAAAAAATGTGTACGTGCTGAAGGAAGAGGTGTTAACTAAAACAAATGGGAAGTTTTCTCTAGGCTGTTTCTCTATGCCTACAATACACATGCAAATTAACTAGCCAGTTAATTAAGCATGCACAGGTTGCCACTCCCAACAACTTCCATGCCACCAGATCCTCTGAAGATGTCAGCCACAGATACAGGCAAAACATCAGGAGAAAATACTAATAAAACATGGCCTCAAAGCCCGGAAAACCCACAATGACTTATGGATTCCGATTGTGAAAGCCTTCAACTTTACATCAAATCATCTTATAATTCAAAAGTCTTCTTGAATGAAAGGAATACCTTAGTCTGTCAACAGAAAGACAAGAAAGAAAGAATCCACCTGATGTCTCTTGTTATGGGATTGCAGAGCCTACCAGCAGCCGTCTCCCCGCTCCTTGGTATACACTTAGTTAAAACCTTTGTTTCTTCCTGTTAGCACAAGCAGCCCTCCACTTTTTCGGGTTTCACTTTTGCGGATTTGATTATTCACGGATTACTTGCTGTCACCTCTGCTGCCTCCCTATGTCATTTTTAAGAGGGACTGCAAACCTCATGAGACTGAGAAACTGCAAAGGAGGCTTCCAAGTCCCTATTAAAAATGGTGTAGGGCAGCAGTGGGGGTGGCAGTAATCCCCACCAGCCACCCACTTCTGCCTAGTGAAGGAACCCTGATGCCTCAAAGGAATCCAGGGTGGGTTGAATATGGTGATCGTACTTTTTTTGTGCGTTAAATATGGTTGGGAGGGTCTGGAGTTATTCATGTTTTTTCCATTTCGCAGGGTCCAGTGCCCCTAACCCAAGCGAATGTGGAGGGGTGACTGTACTGCTCAACAGTTATAAATACCACACGGGCTTTCATTTTGAAATGTTGTCTTTGAACCGCTTTGTATGCTTCTGTGGCGTTTCTGTATGTTCCTCTGCAGGATTTATGGGACCTCCAGGTAAATGTGTGAATGAGTGTCCCAGAGGTAGGACAGTTGGGGGAAAGGTGAATAGGCATGTTATTTATATGATAAAATCTAATTCTTTTTTTAAAAAAATATTTTTATTAAAGCCTTTAATTAAAGATAAAAAAAACCCTCCCCACTTCCAAGCTTGTTTTCCAGTTGAATCTGCGTGTATCCATTCCATTCATACATAATTGTTGCTTACTCCAGGGATTTGTTACATCTTACATTGTTAAACAATTGCTTTGTTACCTTACTACCTTGTTACATTGTTACATTATTATTATTTTTACCTTGCTACGTTATTACATTGCATTACTTACAATCTTGCTTTATTCTTATTTCTTTTCTTGTATTATGTCTTTATCCAATCCAAAACTTCTCTCCATTCCCTTTCAAAGTTCTGGATAGGTTTATTTCTCAAAGAAAATGTTAACTTTTCTGTCTCTACCATATCCAGGACTTTTAATTTCCATTCTTCTATATCAACATATTTCCTTTCTTTCCAATATTGCGCATATATCAGCCTTGCAGCAGTTATCAGATATAACAGTGTCTTCTGATGACATCTTATTTCTGTTTGTTGCCCAAGCATATTTAACAGATAAAATTCTGGCTTCATTTCAAAATTTACATTATAAATTCTTTGAATTTCATCATGTGTTTCCTTCCAGAATTTCCTTGCTATATTACAAGACCACCACATATGATAAAATGTCCCCACCTTTTCATCACATTTCCAACATCTTGCATATCCATTTTTAGTTATTTTTTGCAGTCTTTCTGGTGTCATATACTATCTATGTAACATCTTATAAAAGTTTTCTCTTAAATTTAAGCTTGATATAAATTTTATATCTGTCTTCCATGCCCTCACCCATGTATCCAATTCAATTGAATGTCCTACGTTTTGCGCCCACCTAACCAAAAAAATAAAAATAAAATCTAATTCAATTGCTTTTACACTGAAATGGAAGCAATTCTAAAAATTATGATAATTTAATCTGGCCTTTGAATATGCATTTGATGTGTACTGGAAGCCATATGAGAACAAAAGTGAAAAATCCCATCCCCTATTTTGCTCCTCTACACCTCCTTGTCCTTTAGAGAGAAACAGCTAAATCAGTTTTTTGAAATCCTAGTTCCTCACACTCTCCATCAAACCCCATAGTTCTCTGGATGCAACCACACCGCCAGCATCATGTTCCCAAGCTGCCTTTACCACTTGGTGACCTAAAGCTTTTTAATTACCCTAAATTTGAGGTGCTTTATGAAAGGGACAGAAGTTTTATAAAAATCCAGGCAAAGCAGGCTTTGGATACAGAATCAAATGGATAATGCCAAATTGTTGACTATTTAGTACAGCGCCCCATTCAATTGATTAACAACTAACTTAATTCTGGAGAAGCGCTAATCCTGAAATTCCAGCTTCAATCAGTAACTTCTGTTAAAGATACTTAACGGTTCTTTTTGACACATTTTCAACTTAATCCATAGCTTAACTGATTTTAATTTACAGTATTAGATCCTATCACTGTCCTATAGGATCCAGCAAACTACAGTAAGTTATGGAATAAATTGGAAAATATCTTGAAGGCACCAGATCTCATCTGATACTGGAAGTTAAGCAGGGGCAGCCCTGGTTAGTACTTGGATGGGAGACCACCAACAAACACCAGGCTGTAGGCTATAAAGTATCTCAGAG
Organism: Iguana delicatissima; assembly: GCA_948472985.1. NCBI lineage: Eukaryota > Metazoa > Chordata > Lepidosauria > Squamata > Iguanidae > Iguana > Iguana delicatissima. The sequence goes on along the minus strand of CAOKZL010000345.1, from coordinate 863,157 downwards.
AAAGGAAGGAAGTGGCAAAACCACCTTTGAGGGTTCCTTGCCGAAGAAAGCCCTATGAAATTCATGGGGTCGCTATAAGTTGACAAGCGACTTGAAGGCACTGAGGCCATTTCCGCACTACACTCTTATAGCATGATTATTCCACTTTCAACATCCTATGGAATCCTGGGGTTTGCAGTTTCAGGACATCCATAGGATGTTGAAAGTGGAATAATCGCGCTATGAGATGGGCACAATATACCATATGTGGTAGACTTGTCCAAAAGTTAAGAAATATTGGTGTGAGATACATAACAGGATATGTGAAATATTGAAGTTACAGATGCCTATGATTCCTGAAATGTATTTGTTGAATATGATAGATCTTGTAGAAGGCATGAGCATAAAGAAACATTGGAGAATACTATTGTACATGATAACGACAGCACGAATTGAATATGCAAAGGTATGGAAAACACAGAAAATACCTACAATTGAGCAATGGTGGGGGACTTTTATTGAAAACAAAACTGCTGATATAGTTTCTCAAAGACTGAAAGGGAAATCAGATGATGGAATTCAGAAAGAATGGCAAATTGTGGGGGGATGGCTGGGTGAAGTTTGATAGAAGTCTATAATTCATGGTATTTTGTGGAAAAATTAACTATGATGATTATGGTTGATATCATGAAGCTGGAATATGGAAAATGAAATGCAATGAACCTACATACTAAATGGTTGGAAAATGCAGTACAATGTTATAACTACTTAAGAGATATTGAAAATGAAATCTAGATCAGTCTGGAAGAATCAACAAATAGTTCATGTGAAATGGCAATAACAATTGTTTGTTTTTATTTGTGAAATTTCAATAAAATGATTTAAAAAGGAAGTGGAATAGTCGCGCTGTAAGAGCGTAGTGCGGAAATGGCCCTAGGCACACTTCATTGTCCGAGCAAAGTTATTCTCCCTTGCGTAGCCCGCAACTGGATCCAGAAATCATAAAATCGTAGAATTACAGAGCTAGAAGAGACCACATGGGCATCGAGTCCGACCCCCTCCCACGCAGGAACAAGAAAGATTTACCAGCAGCCTGGGGAAAAATTTAAGGTTTTAATTTTAAGAGAAGGGGAAGAAACGTGTCTATTTAGGCTTAAAAGAATAGTTTAGCTATGGGAGTTTTCCGTGGGTGGTGGGAAGGCAATTAAACTCGAAAACCCAGCAAATGGCGTAACATCCTGCTTCGAAACACGCTATATTTTGTTGCAAAGTCCAGCTATAAGATATGGCACACGGTAGGCTTTCCTTAGCATCCGCACTAGACTGTTACAGCGCTATTATTCTACTTTCAACATCCTATGGAATCCTGGGGATTGCCCTTTACGGGTGGGCTTTTGCGAGCCCTCCCTAAACTGCAAGCCCCACGATTCCATAGGGTGTTGAAAGTGGGATAATAGCGCTATAAGGGTCTGATGCGGAAATGGCCCCGTAACCATCCCCTTCGGGTTCCGACGCCGCAGCCTAAAGCCAGGGAAGCGAACGGAGAAGCCTCCTCCCAGCCGCCAGAGGCCGCTGCACGCTTGTCGTCCTCGGTAGGGAAAGCTGGGAAGGAGAGCGCCGGAAGCCGCGGCGTGTTAGCTGACGCGGCCGTTTCCGGTTGCTCTTTCCGCTGCCTCGTCGCTTTCCTTCCGTCCTTCCGTCCTTCCTTCCCTCCTCGGAGCGCGTGTTGCTCGCGGGGTGCGGAGCCTGGGAGGAGGCGGGCGCGATGGCGGCCAACGCGGGGACCCTGCCGATGCGGCTGTTGCGGAAGAAGCTCCACAAGCGCAACCTCAAGATCCGGCAGCGCAATCTGGCCCGGCAGGCAGCGGCTGCGGGCTCAGCTGGTACGCGGGGAGGGCGGCCACGGGGCGGGGGGCGGGTAGGCGAAGCCATTTTGTGGGGACGGCAGGCGGGGGGGAGGAGGAGGAATCCTCACAGGGTGTCGAAAATAGGAGTTCGTTTCTGGGGCGGCGGCTCCGAATGTTAGAATCCAAGGGCTGGAAATGTCATCAGAAGCCGTTCTTAGGTGCCCAGCTGGCCGGATAGGAAGGCAGGGAAAAAGAAGGGAAAGTGCATGGCAGGGAGTAGCCTGGACTCTACTGGTAGTCCCGAGGGGGAACGCACGCGGAATTGGGTTTATCTTCATCCTAACTGCCCAGTGTTAACACATCAGTGGATTCAGTAGGTCTGCTCTAATCGAGACTAGGCAGGATCCCCACCACTGGCTTGAAATCTGTTGGCTAACCCAAAGTAGCGTAGACCCATTGAAGCAGTTGTTGCGTGGTGAGTCAATACATTGCTGAGCCCCGTTAATCCAGTGGGTCTACTTTATGTGGAACTTAGCGAGAGAATTCAGGTCAGTGTGTGCTGGGCACAGTGAGGGAAGGGGCTTCAGACTGCGAACTGGTGCAGGAAGTGATGGCCAGTGACAGTGGCCACCCTTGCACTATGCGTGGGTTCAAAGCCCTGCTCAGTCATTGAAACCTGCCGTGTGAGTTTGGCCGATCACACTGTCAGCCTTATGGGAAGGCAAAGGCAAATGGCTTCTGAACAAATAGTGCCAAGAAAGTCTCATAATACAGAACGTGTTCACCTTAGGGGCACCATAAGTCAGAAACACTCGAAAGCACACAACAACAATAACCTCATGTTGTAAGCAGGATTAGCTTTAGAAGTGTGCGGCTATTTCACCCAGTTGAAATACGGAAGTCTTAAAATGAGCTGCGTGCTCAGTGAAATACAAAGCAAGGCTATGGCAGATTTTAGACTTGTTGGATTTACTTTGTTTTTTATTAGAACAGTGAAGTTGAATGACTGGAGATGGGTGCGGAGGACCTACCCCTAAAATTAAAGAGTGGTGTCGTTCTGAGTATGTTCTGACCTCTGGAATTTGTTTTCAGTGCTAGAAGTGAACTGAGGTCATAGTCATATCATGAAAAAAGAAAATCGTGTGTAGTTACCCAAGTTTTTTTTCTACCTTTCAACTTGTTAATAATTTGGTGAGAGAAAATGATTTATTGTTAAATGGATTGAACCTTAGCCATTTTCTGCTCACGCCTGGTGTAAGGTGCTCAAAAGCTAAGCAAATGAAAAGTGACACATCTATAATGCTCCTTCTCTGAGACATTGTTTGCTCTTAGGCTGGTCCTTGTAAGAACTGCAAGAAAAAGTTGTATATTTCTAGGCTTTTGTGGTGGGGGTGGGGGTAATGAGGTAGCACACATGCTGAAGCTAGGCAGAACTGAGTATGATCAGTATCTGGATGAGAGACTGCCTACAAGTGATAGGACGGAGGTAGAATGGTTGCAAAGGAAACATGGAGAGGCTAGGATCCATCCTGCACACCATAAGAAAATGTTGCTGTTAGGGGACTATCCTAAAAAAAAAAAAAAGTTCAGCATGTTTTTTGAGTGACACTTTGATCATGTTTACATATAACATTTACCACTTGGCTTGTTGGGGCTGCTGTGATGCAAATAGGAGGAGGAGAGTTTGTTCCATGGTGACTGTCCTGAATATTGAGAAACTAAGGTGGTTGGTTGAGTTGAGATATTGTGAGTTCAATGTCTGTTGCAATTTTAATTTTTTTATGTGTATTTTATTGGAAACTTAAATATCCTTGTTTCATGTACAACATGAAAGCTAGTGCCTCTTCCCTGTTATTTGTTTCTATAGCATATTTATGTGACTCTATCTTGGGTGCACTTTAAATATTTATTTCTGCAGTGGTAGATGCTTGTGCAGGAGCTTTCAGTATAGGATAAATGCCATGTATGACACCTGTTGTGCCCTTTATAGAGATTTTGTGTGGGTATAAGTTTCATGGAAGGGTGAATAGCATCTGTGCAAATGGGGCCTTGGAGTAAGTTGAGGATTTGTGTGAATCTAGCTGGAGAAGCAATTTATGCTCAGACATAGTAAATATTCTACAACAAGGAAACACAAGAGAATATAGATGTTCCAGGGACCATTTAAATAGCATTGTTTTGGGGCCAATGTAGGTACTCTTGTCACATTCTGCCAGTGTGTAAGGAGGGTATGCATGTTGCTGACCTGTCATATACGTGTCACACCCTGGTAGATGAGTCTGTGAACAAGTCCTTTAAAGTCAAGATGTTTCATTTTGGATAGTGTTTGACTTATCACTAATGTGTATTTCATTAGGAGAAGCAGTTGATGACCATTCAGAAGAAGTTTGTAATGTATCTGATGTGGTGATGGAAAAATCTGAAACAAAGGACGTGGGTCAGGTTAATGTAATACAAACGGCAGAAGAAACTGAAGGTACACAACCCGAGTTGAAAAAGAAGAAAAAGAAAAGGAAAATTATGGATGAGACAGAAGATGGTATAATATCTTTGACTTACTACATTGCTTTGAATTAGTAACTTTGTTTTATTTCCTTGGTTTAATCCTTTGCTGTCCTTATGTGTTGCTACAACAGTGATATCTCTCAGTGTAAAATGCATGTGGAGAAATTTAACTTCCATAAAGAACCAAGAACAAGGAACAAGTCCTAGTCATACTCTACTCTGGGTGCCAGCTCTACAGTAGAATTTTTTAAAAAATTGTGTGTAGATTGGAGCAGAGTCATAGAGCTCAACCTCAGCAGTGACTAGCCTATGATAACTTAAAAATTGTAATTTATAATTTAATAACTATAAATGAAACCTTCAGGGTGAGTGAAGGCGTATCTCAGATACAGGGAGTAGCTAACAACGCGAAATTCTTTTGTGACTTTTCCAGAGCTTCCAAGTTATTCCCTACTAGGCTCAGAGTGATAACTAAAATTAACATTTGGCCTGATTCAGCAGCACGACTCTTAGCGCTTAAAGAAAACTGTGCTGCTATCATCCCCTTCCATTTTCCACTGTGTACCTTCTTTCTGTGTGACTGCTCCGTATTTTGCATCATTGTCTTACTCCATCCATTGTAGCTTATGTACAGGGAACTTTAATAATTATATGAGACTAAAGTGATATAAGGAAGGAGTTTTGAATGACGATTCTCCCCCACTGTCTTAAACTATATGAATTGCATTAGGAGATATGCAAGTGTTTACTTTTGACATAAAGTTATTTCTTTGTATGTGCACAGAAGCTAAAAAGGCCAAATCTGAAGAAGAGGGTACTAAAGTAGAAAAACAGATCTTACATGGGGAACCCAAAGAAGATGATGATGACAATCTGAATGAGAAAGAAGAGGTTGAAGATGCTGATGGACCTATGTTGCCTCTAGGACTAACAGGCAATCTTTTTTCCTTCTCTGTTCTGTTTCTTGCATAGTGGGAGTTTGCCCATTGACATATATTTGTTTAGGTAGTACAGGTGTATTTCAGTTAACAAAGTAAATGTGTTCCTGGGCATTGTTCCTTTAAGAAAAGTTTTGGTGCTAGAGACAAGTAACCTGGAAAGAGTAGGAATAGGTTCCAATGCCACAAAAAAGAAAAGTAGTTTAGTACGTTTCAGTAAACTTTATATTCAGTATTAACAATATATGCATATGAAGTGAAACAACCAGGCCAGGTAAGCCTTGCGTAAATAAACAAAAACATGTTGAACCTTCTAGAGACTATTTGAAGCCATTTTCCAAAACACTTCCAGTGGTGACTCTTTCACCAGCCTCTACTTTTATTTTGATTTCCATTTTGGTGATGAAACTTATAGATCCTCACATTTTTAACATGTTCGAGGTAGCTGGTGAAGGAGGCTTATCTGCTGTCCCCCTTTTTTTTCTTTTTGGCTGTTCATGGAGACAGCTGCTGTTTATCTTTGTTGTAGACAGGCACACACAGTTTCAGTAGGATCACCTAGAATGGAATTCCACTCTTTCCAAGTGCAAATATTTAGTGCATTGTGTACAGCAGATGTGACACTGAAAATCTGTGTTTTTCCAAGCCTCTTCACGATCCAGTGCCAATCCTGCCAAAACACCTCCAGCTAACCAGAGGACTAGGCAAAAAGGGGGGCTGTGGGATGTGAAACATTGTAAAAAGGAGTGTCTTTGTTAGAAGCTCAGTTAACTGAGGTATACAGGTACTGGATCTTTCTCTTCTTAAGGAACAAGTAAATGATTAATAGATTTATTAATTTATTTAATGTGGATCTTTTAAGAGTTTTATGTAATTCAGTGTGATCTTTTTTCAAATGAACATGCATTAGACCGGGATGAAAGAATCTGGATATAGATGTTGGACATCAAACAATCATTAGAAGCAATCACTTAGTGATAGATTTACTTTCATTATCAATTCACTGGAGCCATTAGAATGGAGTGGAGTGGTGGATTGTTGTTCTGAGAGACCAGGAATCGAATCTTTGTTCGTCCATGGAAACCCACTGGGTGATGTTGATCAAGTCACACTCAGCCCCACAGGAAGGGAATGGCACATCTTCTCTGAATATGTCTTGCCTAGAAAACCCCATTATAGGTTTACTTAAGGTCACCATAAGTCAGAGATGACTTGAAGGCACAAAACAATTAATTCACTGACTTACAAGTAACAGAAGATGTGCATCCATGTCTTTTCATAGAAGAAACCTGTATGTGTTCATTAGAAAACTAAGTGATGGACTGTGGTTATTATTTAGCTTTAAGGCCAGTTTGTGAGCTTGTTGTTCATCTAAAGCCTCTTCTTGCATGATCAGATATATCTGTTGATTACTGGAATCTCAAACTGCTTTTGAGGGCAGACTGGAAACTTCAGCTAGTCCAAAATAGGATGGCTAGATTTTTAACTGGTATTGGCTGAAGAAATCATGTGATGGCAATTTGCACTGGTAGCCAGGTCCAGCTCAGTATCCTGGTTTTAAACTTTCGGTGTTTAAAAATCCTATATCCTGGTTATCTGAAAAAACATGTTCTCTCATATGTACCTGCTGAGACCTTAAGGTCATTGTTTGAGGCCTTTCAAGTGAGGCAAGGAAGGTGGGTAACAAACTTTCTATAGTGGTGCTGTATGCAGGCCTTCCTCAGAAAGTGATTCACCTAGTACCTATTTTATGTTTGTTTTTTTCCCAAGCATTTTGGAAACTTTGTTGATCCTATTTTATCCTTTACTGGTTTAACTTTGCAATCTTACTATGTTTCTTTACTATTCATTAGTTTTATACACTGCCAAGTTAATGGATGATTTCAAATTGCAGGAAATAAACTATGTCCTAAATATGCCTAATGAAAGATAAACTCACAGCAGTATAAGATGGTAAACCAGGACTTGGTTTAATCTCACAGCAGTATAGGATGACAAATTCCAGTAACCCACTCAGATGGGTGTTGCTTATGGAACATATGCTGGGCAATATGTACGTAGACAGATGCTGCATACATTTGAGATTATTTTGTTGTAAACACTTGCTTGAAATTGACTCTTACTACATGTAAGTCCTTGGTTTTTCAACACTACTGCATGTACCTGTCACATCTGAATATGATTATATTAACTTTAGCACCTGACTGATGCTAGAGGAAGGCATATGCAGCGAAATAACACACAATAAAGCATCTAGATATATCCAATTTTAAAATAAAATTATTGCTTACCATCACATTTGACATAAGTATTCTTATTTTCTATAGTTTGTCAACTTGATTTTGAAGGACCAAGTGGTATCAGTTCTGAACAAATTTTAGAAATTCAGTCCATCGCTTAATTTGTGACACTTTTAAAATTCTTCTACTTTAATAAGAACAAGTCTGCTTGGAACACAGCCACTAATTTGGGCCAGACGGTTCAGGGAAAGAGATTGAGATTGTTTCTCTTTACAGGTGCGTTTGAAGATACTTCCTTTGCATCTCTTACGGGCCTTGTCAGTGACAATACCTTGAAAGGTATAGCAGAGATGGGTTTCACGCACATGACAGAAATTCAGCATAAAAGTATTAAACCACTCTTGGAAGGCAGGTAAGATGTGCACTTTATAATCAGATATTTGGTTCTGTACTTGCTGAGGCTGTGCAAATGGAATATTGAGATGAATGAGCAAAGATAACGTGGGTGTTTTTTGTGTGAAAACTGGCTGATAATTTCATCCATATCTTAAATGTCCTGGCCACATTCCAGTACAAAAGGCCCACTGAAAATCAGACATCAATGAAATTGAGACTGCAGTAGTTTGCATACTGACAGGAGAAAAGCCCAGTGGAACATAATAGAATAATTTGAATAATCACATATAGTAGGGTTGGAGAGTGAGTAGCACTGATACTGGACTCCAGTTTCCACAGTCCCTTCGCAGCATAAGCAATGGTGAGGACATATGGCAATTGCATTCTTTCATGAGCACTTAAAGGACTACCTGTTCCCTAACAGTGTTATTTAGGAGTGAGTGGGATGTGTTTCTGAGTCAGTGCGGGATTATTGCCATCAAGTAGAAATAAACGGTGTTAAATTCAAGTAAGATCACAAACAGAGAATTACATAAAATTGAAGACAATTTAAAGAACAAATGTTTTCCAGAAATTTTCTCTGTGTAACAAGTGAAGCTTCATTCTGTTACCTCACAGGCGTTAGCATAAATGGTTAATTAACTGAATCCAGAGAATGAAAGCTTGGAAAAAGCAGGATTTGCTTGGCTGTTAAAGATAAAAAGCCAAACAGAACTCATGTCTTACGTAGCATAAGCAGAACTCCTTTATGTGGAACTTCTTAAGCTTCACTGTCTGATAGGCAGTATTACATACTTTTCTGTCCCTGTTTGTATCCAAGGCAATCAACATGTGTTATACCCAGTTAATTAGCACTGGTGTCCTGTGATGGAGACCTTCGCACTTGCAGCTAACTAGCTCTTTAAATGCCTTAAGAGCAAATAATGCTTTACTTGCTCATTGTAAAAATATTTTATTCTGTTTTAATTTTTGAAGATGGGGATAGTCACTGCAGATCAGCAGGACCGGCTAAAAATTGTATACCCCTGCCTGGGAGAAAGTCTTCTTGAATTCACTGGCCTTTTTGAGCTGTCACATGTAGGGCCGTAGTGTTAGCCTGTTTATGAAGGTTATTATAAATTAGGCTATTTATGAAGTTTTTGCATGTGTTAGATTATTTTCATTGAGTGTTAAATTACACCATCTTTTCTGCTTTGCCAGATCATTTCTGAATTTAATTTTTTTTTAATTTTACCCACAGAGATATTCTTGCAGCAGCAAAAACTGGCAGTGGCAAAACCCTTGCATTTCTTATTCCAGCTATAGAACTTATCTACAAGTTAAAATTTATGCCTAGAAATGGTAAGATTTTCATTTTTCACTTATTACTTTAGATAAATTTGTGGATAATAGCATATTTCCCATTACTTGAGCTCAATGAGCATCTTTCTTTTTCCTTTTAGGAACGGGTGTCCTCATCCTTTCCCCTACCCGAGAGCTTGCCATGCAGACCTATGGTGTTCTGAAGGAACTGATGACTCACCATGTCCATACCTATGGCTTGGTGATGGGAGGCAGTAATAGATCAGCTGAGGCACAGAAACTTGCAAATGGCATAAACATCATTGTGGCAACTCCAGGCAGGCTACTGGACCACATGCAGGTAGGGAAAGTAATTGTCAAAGAATGCACGATTCATTTTCTTTGCATTTTGGTAGGTAGCAATATGGTTTTCTAATGTTTTGCAGAATACCCCAGGGTTTATGTACAAGAACCTGCAGTGCCTGGTAATTGATGAGGCTGATAGAATTTTAGAAGTTGGGTTTGAGGAAGAAATGAAACAGATCATAAAACTTCTCCCAAGTAAGCCAGACTTTCTCATTTTCTTTTAATATTATTTTTTTTTAATACTACTTAGGTGTAGTACTTAATAATGGAGTGTATGACATCTGTTCTTAAATACTTCATAATTCCTGTGTTCACTGTATGGTATATACATTTTGTGGTTGGTTAATATATTTACACTGCAATCTATGCATTAAGTAAATTCTCTAAATCCAGTACAGTGCTGATGTAGAAGCTCTCACCTGCACCCACTGCCATCCTCCATAGCACCAAAGCCTGCCCCAGAGGATTGCCAGACTGCGGGAGCAAACTTTATAGGCTGCAAGGGGAAACGGTTGGATACTGTGTTCAGTGAGGCTTATTTCCAAATGTGTTTGAGAGTGCAGCTTCAAAAGTATGTTTTGATATGGATAGGTATTCACTGGTGAATGAAATACTGGGTATAATACTTCATAGCCACTCAGGTTTGAAACAGTTTTGACTTTTAGATTCCAAGCTTGCTTCTTATCATTCGGACATTTTAAAAAAGATGTTACTTTATAGAGGTCTGAACTGCCTGCTGCTGTATCACAATTCTGTTGAAGTTGTTTCTGATGTTTTTCCTCCCAGAACGCAGACAGACTATGCTGTTCTCTGCTACCCAAACTCGTAAAGTCGAGGACCTGGCAAAGATATCTCTAAAAAAAGAGCCATTGTATGTTGGGGTTGATGACAATAAAGAAACAGCAACTGTAGAAGGTCTTGAACAGGTAATTTGAGCAGCATTAACAGTAAAATATTCACATGGTAGCAGAGAGTATGTTTGCCTTTTATTCCTTTTCTGAATAACCATGTTACTTCTGTTGGATTTTTTTATTCTGTCTCTCATTTCTCATTGAATGCTGAATGAGTATCCAAGTATAAATATACATTTTATGATCAGTTAATGGAACTTTTCTAATTTAGATTTTAATTCTTCAGAATTAATCACATTTCTTTTCGGATATTCGTGCATCACCTGTAGCAGCGTAGTTGCTGCCAAAAATGGTTTTGGTATGGCAGAAGTTCTATATGGTGTCTGAATAAAAGAACATTATCAAATATAATTAATTTTCTCACTCAGCAGATTATGTGGAATGTTTTTGTGCCATATTTTAAAAGTTATTTTTACTAAAATTATACACTGCTAGAAATCTATCAGTTGATTTAAATTTTAATTATAGCCATGCATATTCTCTTTTGTTGATAATGTAAAGAATTTTAGGGACTTAAGAGAGATTTTAAAAGGTAAGTCTCAACTTTTAAGGGAATCTTTACTCAAATAAATTGTCCTAGTCTAGACAGTAATTTTTGCATTTGTTCGTTAATAAATCCCAAATAATTTAATAGGTTTGCTGAATAAAGATGGAATTCATTTTTTTTTAGATGTACTTGTAGTTTTTTAAAGCTTTATTGTAAATCCTCTTCGTATTTAATTGATGAGAGTACATCTTCACACTTTACATTCTTGGAAAAATGATAATGCTTCCCAAGTAGGTTGTTCAACATTGGAACATTAAAATATGAATCTTTTGCAAGATTTAGTTAAAATGGGGGATTTAAATGATTTGGTTCGAATTTGTATGAAGGCTGTATGTTAGACAAATTTTCTTTCTTTTTTTTTCTTTTCCCTTTTTTTAAGGGTTATGTAGTATGCCCTTCAGAAAAGAGATTCCTCCTGCTATTCACTTTCCTCAAGAAGAATCGGAAGAAGAAGCTGATGGTATTCTTTTCTTCATGTATGTCTGTAAAGTACCACTATGAATTGCTTAACTACATTGATCTCCCAGTTCTGGCCATTCATGTGAGTATGTGACATCAATAATTTTCTTGAAAGCTGGTAACATTTATCAGTCTCTGGTTTGTTTGATTTGCTGTAGGTAACATTGTATGTACAAGTCCATCATGCATCCAACATCTGGTAATAATCTTTAATGTAGCAGTTATAAAAAGAAATCTCCTTTTCATCAATTTAGATCCAAAGTTTTTATTCTGCTTCTCAGAACACCCGCCACTGGTGGAAGGAGTGAACTGTCTTTACTTTCCCTCCTCCCTTTGCAGCCCCCCTGGAACTACTTCCATTGTTCCGAAGGTTCCCTTTTCCTATCCAAAGCAAATTTTGGGGAGAGACAAGGGGCAGTCGTGGAAAGAGGATCAGCCGGTGGAAAATCCTTGCTGAATCCAAGGCTTCCCACTGACTGAAGGACCCTTTTTGTCTGTTCTGCCAGTCACATTTTTGGCCAACCAAGTACCAGCATTAACTGATAGCTGATCTCTGGCTTACTGAAATTCTGGGCCTAATGTTAATTTTGCTGAATGTGAAAAGTCTTTTTATGAGACGCTTCTCCAGGTATGAAGTTAGACCTACCCCATCCCACCCCACCCCACCCTTTTTGCATCTGCACCCCCTGTCTTGAGCTGACACTCAGGTTTGAATAATGGATGCTGCTTTGAAGTTATTGTAAATTGCAAGTGGCCTTTATGAAGGCTGGGATGCCTGGCAGAATGTCAGCATCTCAGCAAGATTTCCGCAATGGAGCCATAAATTAACCTTTAAATGCCATCAGGAGAGCCCTGTCTCTTAAGGCCATCTTTAAAACGCTATCTGAAAAACAGAGCTCTGTCAGCAAGGTTGAAATTGTTTGTTACAATAGTGTTTGCTGTCAGTTAACCATTTTAAGTAGCTGTACGCTCTTGTACTAAAATGTTTTTTCCCATTGTCCATGATGTGGAAGAAGTGAAGCATCTTTGTTTTTGCATACATTCATGTGAAAACCAGAAAATAAATGTTGACTCGTATACCTTGGTTCTGTGAACTGTTTATGGTCAAAGGTATTGTTATGGATATCTCAGTTACCAGTTTTGCATGGAGTCTTTACAAATTCTGTTGGCCAGTTTCTGCCATTTTACCTATCTTATAAGGCCTATAATAATCTTAATGAAACTTCTCATTGTAATAAGGAGCTTCACACAAAATCTGGTCAGCTTAGCAGCTACATCATAGCAAAGTTTTTCTACAACTTAATCTTGTTAATGAGTTCGCTTGTTAATGAGTATGTGTCAGCTTTATTTTTATCTGACAATTATCAGTGTTCACAATTTAATTTTTGCATGCAGTATGTTGAATTTATTCAGTAGAATGAGATTGCCCCAGATTTCTGCCTGTGGTGGAGGGCTATGTTAGAGGGAACTCATGCCGAATTAATAATTAGGTTTTTTTTAGTATTTCTGTAATTGTTAGCTACTTCCTCACTCAGACTATCCATATGCAACATAAATGAAATGTCACATGGTCTACTATCATTTGGATTTCTTCACAAAAAGCATTGGCCATTGCCAGCCTTTTTTTCCAGGCTGCCCATTTCTTCTGTTATTATGTCATGATTAATGATAATTTCAGATGCATTGAAGTGCTAACATTTATTTGACCTGGCCTGTGGTAATGGTACTGACAGATATTTACATCTTAAGTGGTAGTCGTGGCATTTTCAGAAATACCAGTTTTAATAGCTGTGTCAGCAGATTACACTTGTTGCAAGTAATTTAAAGTTTGCTAGATGTTAACATGTTATAAGACTGCATTGTCTTTTGAATTCATCTTCACAGAACCTTAAATGTCGTCTTGAAAACGTCTTTTCTTCCAGGGCAAGCAGAAGCAAACTAAACGCACAACCACATTTTTCCAGTTCTGCAATGCAGATTCTGGTATACTCTTGTGCACAGATGTAGCTGCCCGAGGACTGGACATACCCGAGGTTGACTGGATTGTTCAGTATGACCCACCAGATGATCCAAAGGTAGTGCAATTTCTAAGATTTATGTGACTTCAAGGATATATTGATACAAATGTTGAAATAATCAAGCATTGTCAGTTGCCACAAAACACAGTTTTATAGTTTAACATAAAGATTTATTTATTACATTTATAGCCTGCCCTCCCTTTGCAGAGTTGAAGGTGCTGTTACTGTTTTTCATCTGCCAGGCCCAAATCCAGTCCAGACTCAACTCTGGGTGGCTTCAGAAAATTTGTTGCATCATACACATTTAAGTGGGGCCCTTAAATATGTGTTGCTTGGAACTTTTTTTGTACGATATTAAATGCTTCTGTTAAAGCTCTAGGGGTTTGTCTGGTTATTATGGACAACTGTGAAGATTGATTGTGCAGCATTCTGAAGCTTTAAAAACATTAAATAGAAGTTGAGTAAATCCTTTTAAAAATAAAAGACATAAAGGAAGTTCCATAATCTTGGATCTGTATATTTGGTATTGGCTCATTGAATGGCTTGTTTCAGCATAGTAAACAGCAGTATCGTGGTTGCTCACTCTCACGTTTCATACACCTGGTCTTAGCATTGTAGTTGGATCTAGGTGTGCTCAAAACATAACTAAAGAGTAGCCTTTGTTACTCAGAAGGAAAGAGAAGGTTAGCAGATGTTACTTTCTGTCTGAACATAGTAGCAGAGGAAGACCAGCTGAAGAAGGGACTCAGTGAGCTCCACAGAGAATCAGGGCTCTAGCAGCTTCCTGCGGATGTATACCACTGAAATTGTTCCGGCTTATGCTGTACTGGCTGCTACCAGTGAGAAAGACACCGCCTCTCCCCCCCCTTTTTTTTTCACCATTACAACAGGCAGAGCTTGAACAATGCAGACTATGGGGAATTGTCAGTTTTGATCCAAAAGCATAACTTTCCAAGCTTGGCTAAGAAAGCATACTTTTCTGAGGCCTCCTTAATTAGTGTTTTCTGCCTGTGTCTTGCTTTAATACTGAGGTGGTTTAAAGTTGAATCTGTAATTGAAATTAGGACGAGTAACTGGCTGCTTACAGCTAAATTTTCTTGTTTTGATTTTGTGTTTGCCTTGTGCATACCAACTTCAGTAACAGGGTCTTTCTTTCTTTGTTTAAAAAAATAAAATAAAAAAGGAATACATCCATCGTGTTGGTAGAACTGCCCGAGGTATAAATGGAAGAGGACATGCTCTGCTTATTTTGCGACCAGAAGAACTGGGTTTCCTCCGTTACCTAAAGCAAGCCAGGGTATGTTAGTATGCATTACTAATGCAAAATTGTTTGTAGTAGAAATGATTAATCATATACTTATATAGAGAATATTTAGAAAAGTAGAAAATAGAAAAAGCTTAGTACAAGTGCAGAGGACTGGCGTAAGAAAACTGCATAATGAGGCTAAGAATATGCTTTCAGTCACTCGAATGTGAAACAAAGGAATAGAAGAAATTATGTACAAGTTGCTTTGGGGAGCAATGCTGACCTTATGGATCTTGATCCCTTCATGTTTGTACTCTTACCAGAAAAGAAAGTGTTAGGTTATGCCTCTTGCCTCCTTCTGTAAGCTGTCTGTAAAAAGTTGTACTTTCTTTGTTTTCACAGAATGATGAGAGCTTTAACAATGGGAAATAGTTTTGGGAGGATGCTGAGCAGTACTGCTGCATACATTAGGGATAGCATGGGGGACCATTCATATGTGCTTGTTTTCTTTTCTACACTGACTTGCATGCACATCTTTTATTGGAGTTACGCAGATATGGAAACTTCCGTGACGCATTTGCCCAGGAACTCATCCGAGTAATTATCCTGCAGCAAGTATTGAATGTGAAATGCCCTTAGTTACAAGGGCGCCTCAGAAAGCAGTTGTGGAGCAGCTGCTCATGCTGTGCATCTGAAGTTTATTGTGGCTCTCTGAAACATTTTTTTGTAGAGCTCATAGTCCAGGTGATAGGCCTGTCATTAGGACACTGTTCCGTATCTTCTGAATTAACAGATGTGGGTGAACAGAGCTGAGGGGGTACAGAGAAAATGATTTCACTTCAGAGATTTGTGATGTGCTAGGCATTAACATGGTAAGGCTCATTATGTTCTAGAGCAGTGGTTCTCCACCTCTGGGCCTCCAGATTTTTTTTTCGACTTCAAC
Source organism: Iguana delicatissima (assembly GCA_948472985.1). Taxonomy (NCBI): domain Eukaryota; kingdom Metazoa; phylum Chordata; class Lepidosauria; order Squamata; family Iguanidae; genus Iguana; species Iguana delicatissima. The sequence goes on along the minus strand of CAOKZL010000345.1, from coordinate 847,481 downwards.
TCCCAGAAGCTTCAGCCCATGTAGCCAATGCTCAGGAATTCTGGTAAATGAAGTCCAAACCATCTGGCGTGTCAAAGGTTGAGAAAGACTGTTATAGGCAGCTCACTGCTATCCTTTTAGTAACTAAAGATTGGTAATTAAGCAGACTGCCTTTGAGTAACTTCTCCATGTAACATTCAGTTTTCCCTAATAATTCTTTCAGGTACCATTAAATGAATTTGAATTTTCTTGGTCCAAAATTTCTGATATCCAGTCTCAGGTAACAATAGCATAATGTCCATCTGCATAAATATTCTTAATCTTACTTTCTGTTTTGTGTGTGCAAAGCACCATCATCATAAACATAAAGAACAGTCAACAACATCAACATTGTGTATGATTATGCTAAGCAACATAACTTTGAGGTTTGTCTGTGATGAGGGTGGAATTCCACTTGAATGCCCTTTAATGCTGATGCATTAAAATAGTTATAATAATCAGTTATAGTAGTCAGTTTTATGCTTATAAAACCATAAAATAGTTATAAAATGGTTATAGTAATGGTTATTGTAATCAGTTTTGAAAATGGTTATAGTATTCAGTTTTAAAACCAGACCCTGTCTGGTGTTGGTTTTTCATTCTGGTACTTGTCCTTTCTTTATGAAGCACCAGGATGATGCGCTCCGGCACAGGAGGTTTAGCTCTGAGATTTGTGACTTTAGAAACATACCGATAATTTTTCATGCAGTTATCAAAAGTCTAACTATAGCAGATTGTTTTTCACTCGCTTAAAAAAAAAACCTTGATAGCTAATATTTAAATTCTATGTCTGCTAAACCCTTTTTTAAAAAATTAAAGATCAGTTTCTCAAGAAAAATTGTTTTGTTAATTTTAAAAATACACTTTGGTATATTTGTATGCTATTCCAGCTCTATTTGGTAAATGTTAGTGTTGGGTACCAGCAAAATGTTCTGTTCACTCATTTATTAAATGACATGGTATATTCCTGGTGTTTCTTGCCATTTTACTCTACAGCTGGAAAAACTGATAGAGAAAAACTACTTCCTTCACAAATCTGCCCAAGAAGCATACAAAGCCTATATAAGAGCCTACGATTCCCATTCTTTGAAGGAAATCTACAATGTCAACAATTTGGATCTGCTGAAGGTTGCTCTGTCTTTTGGCTTCAAAGTTCCACCATTTGTGGATCTTAGTATCCTTTTACTGCAAGTATTAACGCCTCCCTTCCAAAGAAGATATGTTCACTTCTATTATGTTTCATTAATAGGCTGAGAAATTATGGCCTGGGAAAACACCAGTTTGTGTTTGTATTTTTCAAAGTGTCAGAGAAAACAGGAAATGCATGGATTTAAAACATTAATTTGCTCATTCATGTCACAAAAACCGTACTGTGTTGTGGCATTACAGTACAGTTTGTTAGCCAAGCGTGATTTGAAAGGAACTAATCAGTTTCACATGCAGCATGGCAGACTGTTTGGTAAAAACAGATTTTCCAGAGCAGATATTTAAGGTCCATGGTATTCATTCTGTTCTATCTTGAACCAGAGGTGTAATTATTTCATTTACAGGATTAAAATAATGATGGACTAAATTAAGTCTTTCTTGGAAAACCAAGTTGAGAAAGCTCAGACCATTGGTAATCAGAATCACATTTGTTATGAGCCTTTTTCTCCCTGAACTTCTTTGTTTAGACTTTTATCTCGATCTTTGTTTTTACAAACTTGTATTCCTTAACAGACTTTTCAGATGTAAACAGCAGCCATGGGAGAAGATTGCAAAAGAGAGGTGGTGGTGGAGGATTTGGTTATCAGAAATCCAAGAATGTTCAGAAATCCAAAATCTTCAAGCACATTAACAAGAAAAAATCAGATAGCAGACAGTTTTCCCGTTGAAATGCTTATTTGGTATTCATTGAAATGGCTTTTGAGAGCAAATTTTAACTAATTATTCAATACTATCCAGCAATGTGGATTCAGTACATAATTTAAGTACAGCATTTAAGGATTAGATTTTTAAAGGAATTTTTGTGCCAGAGTCTAGTTTGCTGTGAATATTACCAGAGTGGAACATTTCTGTGGGACCTGTCCTCCAACTTGTATTCGCATAGGCATTTACCTAAGCCCTAACCTTCTGTCAGGGAAAACAAATGATGTGTTCTTGGTCTCATATCACCATGCAGCCTCCTCGGTCTCTCTGTGTATTGCAGGGCCAAGGTCTTGAAACAAGACTGACTCCTCAGAGATCCCAGTGCACCAGGAATTCAGAAGTCTGCTTTGACAGTTTGCTGTATAATTCACATTTTAAATAATGAATTTTCTTCAAAGACCTTGTTACTGGGCATATGTGGGAATCAGAACATATGAATATAGTAGCCAATGTGTTGGTTTTTCTAGGAAATATTTAATATGTTTCATTTTGCCTCCAAAATCTTTTATTTTCTTATAAAAGCAAAGGTAGATTTTTCTAATGCTGCAACACTAGGATGCTCACAAGCTCCACAGCAGAATGACTGGCCACTGGAACCATGCTTAGAAATTCCAGACTTATTTTTTGTTGTGGGGACAAGTAGATTTGTTTGCTGTACCAACTCATTTTTTCTTCCAAAACTTCAAGACATTCCCTTTTTCTCTTTGAAGAATAAAAGATGTTTGAAGAAATGAGAACCTTTCTATATAAAGAGACAGTCTGAAAGCTCCAGATGAGTTGTACTTGTTCTAAATTGAATAATACTATTAGAAGTTAGGTATGTCTCCTCCTTGGTCAAAGCTGACAGCCACTTCTTGGGATGTTGGTTCTTACCTTCTTAGATAGGTTTGAACTTTACTGCAGATGGAGGCACATTGTTTGCACATCTGTTTTCTGAATCTTTACTGCTTGAGTAATATTTTGGCATGGCAGCAGTAGCATTACACACCTGGAGTTCAAAATGTTTGTGAATCCAAGTGGTTAATTTTCAACAGCCAAGTGAGATTCCATGACCCCAGGAAGCCTTTTGGTTGTTATTTGAGGAGTAGCTGTTCTGATGCTGCATGAGAAACTTTTTGAATTAGAGAGGAATTTCAAAAACAATTTCATCTATGGTACATGAAGAGGTGTCATATTAGCTGTCCAGTGAAAAGAAACATCAGTGATTGCCCAGACAGTTCTCTAGGTACCACCTGAGGACTTAAGTATGCTTTTGCAATCATCCAGATGTCAACTTTCCTCATTCCCAGCCAGCTTGGTTAAGAGCCATGCTGGTTGGGGTGATGTGAGTTACAGACCAGCACCTCTTGAAGGCACGAGCTTGGGAAAAATAAAGGAGCGATATAATTGTCATTGAGCATTGGCTCTCAAACTGGTAGCATTATGGGAACGTTTTAAAAAGACCGTAAAAATGAATTGGAAATCTAAGGTTTCTTGTGCACTTTTCCTGTGATCAATCTTATGCGTGTTTAATAGACCTCAGCCATCAGACACTCAAGACTTGTCTCATAAAGATGATTGATTATTTTGGGCACTAATACTGTATTTCTTGAGGAATTGCTTCCCACTCAGAAAACCTTGACGAGGAAATTGAACTTTGTAAGCCAGTTAAAGAGAAGTGATCAAAATGTTCATGTGGGGAGATTTTAAGAAGGATCCAGCTGTAAACAGGTGAAAGAAATCCCAGTTGCCTTGCTGCAGATTCTAACAATAGCAATGAAAAAACACTAGATGTAATGTAGCCACTTCTATGAAAATTGTTACAGTGGCTGTGCTGTTTTGCACAGACACCAAGTAACACTTCCTTTTAAAATCATTCCAGACAAAGTGACACAAATGGAAGGCTGATTAACCACATAACCAGTGTTTCTTAAATTAGATAACATTAGGCCTCTTGTCTGTCTTTTTACAATGCTAACTTGGGAAAAAATACCAAGACAAACTAGGATTATTTATGAGATGTAGGTATATTTTTCAAAATAAGCATGGTTGGCATGTTGGCATACTATCATAAAGGTTACTTGCACTATCTGATTTTTTTTTAAGTATATTTAAATTAGAAAAGCAAGGTTTGGGCACAAACTAGTTTTGGTAAGTTGTGCAGTTTTAACTGTAAACAAAATCCAGTGTTGCTTTAAGTATTCTGCTTCCCCCATGGCACTTCTCCCAACACTTTGAAGCAGATATGGCAGCTATGAGGGACAAGGATCCATTAAGCTGACAAATTGCAAGAGCAGGACACACCCCAATATTCTTTCATCTGATACATTTCCCCATTTTACACTCTATGTTTTAAATAAGAAAGCATCAGCCTTGTTGGAGGCTGCGAAACTTTGTCACTAATTTGGCTTTGAAATATCAGCCAAATTGTCCCTGTTTCAAATGATGGCCGTGCCCTGTTCTTTCTTACTTCCCATTTCTAAAGCTGGAAGCTTTTTCAGAAGTGGGGAATAGCATCCTTCTTACTCCCCATTACTGAACTTTCAAAAGCTTTGGAAGGATCCTTCCCTGTGCTGTGGGGGTGAGGTGCTATTAGGAAAAGTTTTAGAAGGCTCCTCCGATATGCAGTGGGAATAGACTATCTCAAGCCCTTTGCCTAACACGTTTGCTGTTCCCCTCCAAGAAATGGCCCAAGCTTTGAGCTAGGAACACATTGTCACATGCCCGGTAAGCAAAAAGAGATGGAAGCATTGTTCAAAGTTCTAAGGTTTCTGGATTAATGTATTAATTACTGAACCAAGGGCAGCAAGTCAGCCACTAAAAATATACAAACCACAAGTTGAATCAATGCATCATTTATTGTCAAGTCAAGCTCAAGCCAGATCACTGAAGTGATTTGAGTCTACATGACTGGAGCTCACACACTTTAAACATGGTTCTTAAATGGCTTTGCACTGGTGAGAATGCCAGACAGGGTAGGCACAGATTTAGATCACACTCACCATCACCATAAAACTCCTTTGGCTGGTCATTACTTTGTAGGGTGTTGGGAGCATAAAAATGTGACAGAACTATGTATGCTGCCTTGAGTTGCATGAAGGGGAGAGATTATAAATGCAGTAAATTAATAATCCCAAAGGTTGGGTTCTTCATGGCCTATCCTCACAAGTGTCTTCATTCTCATTTGCTACTTTGATTATAGTGCAATTTGCAGTCATAATGTGCACCCTGGAATTTGACAAGGAATCACCTACTATTCAAGCAAACTTGACTCTTAAATGTATCTTCCAGACTCAGCACCATAATGCTGTGTGCCGGTTTGAGGCTTTGTTATGTTGCTGGTAGAATTGGCCAATAAACTGGAATACACTTCTCTTGGGAATGATAGGTCTTGTTCAGAGGAAGATGGAGCACTGCAGAGTAATTGGTTTGATGAAAAGAGTCTGTTCTGTTGGAACGGGGACATTTCCAATGTACCTGGGAAGATTTCAACAGCCCTATAATAGATCTCAATGACAGTATAAACAGGTCTGAACTGAATTTCACTTCTGCCTTCAAAACACTGTCACATAAGAAATGGGTACGAGAAGAATCCCTTGGGTTACAAAGCTTGTCTTATTCTGAATCAGTATTTTCTTTCAGTGTGATTAGACATTTTATATTGGGCTAACTGCCTAAGTTACTTAATGGTTTTTCATCACTGCAAACCAACATGATGATTTGATAATAAGACCCTATCCTTAAAGATTAGTAACAGCAAAAAGCAAGGTTACCACTTTTTCCCTGATTTCTAATCAGGTGAGAAGACGTAAATGCCTTTTCTCCACATAGATGGAAACTGCAGAAAATCAGTTATGGCAAATGTGTTTGTATGCCACCAAAGAAAAATTGGCTACTTGTGAAATGATTGCATGCACTGTTCTAATGAGTCAAACAGTGCCTGGCCACTTCAGTTCTGTGCTAAGGGACAGAATGGCCTTTAATTTTCTAGTGCTGTTGGGGGCATTTCCAGATTGTTACCCTCAAGTGCTCACAGCTGGAAGGGAAACTACTGTGGTCCCTAGGATAATTTCTACTTGGGTATTGCCTGTTTCCAAAACAACATTTATACAAATGCAATAAGCTGGGAGTGTGGGTGTATAAAACACCACTGAAGAGGCCAGTAGAGCAGCATAGATGATGGAGAAATAATAGCTTCAGCAGCAAATCAAGAATTTTGAGAATAAGTTCAAAGTTGAATAACTTCTTGTTTGTAACAAAAGAGAAGACTATTGCATATAAAGCCTCTTTCCTGTTTAGCTGTATGTACATGCTTAGAAGCCAAAAGTAGATGCTGTTTAATCAAATGTACATGTTGAGAGGCGTGGAATAATGTTAGTTATGGATCAATTACTGATAGTTACAGTACCTCAAAACTTGTGGTAACATGTGGAGATTACACACTTTCATCTCTCTTTGCCATAAATCAGGACTTGGTAAACTGTTGATCTCCTGGTGTTGTTGGACTGCAGCTGCCAGTAGCCTTTCCAGTATAGCCAAGAATGATCTTGGGAGTTGCAGTATCAGAATAGTGCATTCCCCTTAGATACCTAACTTCAAAAATTAAAAGCCCTTGAAGAAAGCTTGTTATACATCTTAGATTGGATTCAGAGGCAACCTTATTTGAATAAAAGGCATTTTCTGCCTTTAGAAGTGTATATTCTGGCTTAGCACAAGGAAAGAGAGCTGAACTCTTTCCGCTTCTGTGTGCACCGGAGTTACACATGTTGTTCCACAAGCTTTCGAGACATCTACTAATGTAAAGCACTGCAAAAGAACTTCCATAATAGTGCACGGATCAGTGCCACTGCATACTCTATCCACTAGAGAGAAATGCTAGAGGATATCAGAAAAGAAAAATACAAAGAAGCATGTCTTCGTGCAATATATAATTTGAACTGGAATTCACTCAAATAAGATGCAATGATCATGAGCAATTAGATTACACAAATTTGTAGAAATTAATACTACTCTGGTTATCTTTCATGCCTATGTAGAACATCACAGAAACAGTGTGCCACTCAATGCCAGTTAATGTGGAGGGGTGGAACCCCAGCAGGACAGAGCTCTTGCCTCAAACAAGGAGCTCAAACACAGCTGGAAGAATCCAGGGACAATCACAAGAGTGTTTACAAGTTTAGCCAGGACCAACACGGCGCAGGCAGCAAAAATGTTCTCAGAATAATTCACCTTTCCTATGTTCAAAGTACCTACAATTTTTGTCAACATCAATATTCTTAAAAGTGGATATAATTCAGGGTTACATATGTGTGTCATCAAGTTGGCTTTGCCTTATAGAGGCTATAAATGAGACACCTCCAACAGGTGCTGCTCTACAAACTCGGGGCTGTGGCTTCCTTTATTGGGATGATCCATCTATAATGCAAGCTTTTTTTCCTACTGCTTGTAGCTTTTGCCAGTCTTGCGCTCTTTTCCAAAGAGTTGTGCTTTCTTATGTCAGAATTATGATAGCCTTAGTTTGGTTATTTTGGCTTCGAGAAGGAATTCGGGTTTATTTGTCTTTTTTGACAATCCATGGTATCCTTTAAAATGTCCCCTAGCACCACATTTTGAATGACTTGGTGTTTTTTTTTCCCTGTCAGGCTTTCATCATTGTAGCCCTGCAAATTCATGCAAGTTATACTAAGCGCTCCATATTGAATACTGATTTTCTAAACTCACAAAGCAGGAAATATGCAAAATAAAGTGGACTATTCAGGCAACACCATGTGCATGCCATTCTTTCCTATTCTTCCATAAGCTTTTGTCCTTAGCTGAACCAGAAGATGACAAGTAACGAGAACTGAATTCATTTAGTAGCGCTGTGAAGTGGTATTGCCAACAGAAACCTCTTGCTGTGTTAATAGAGTAGGGGGAACAGCCTGAAAGACTTCATAGTGTACAGAAAACAGATGTTAGGAAAATAAAGGTGTCTTGTCAGTGGAAAATACAGGGCTGAAATATTGGTGCTGACAATTGATTTTATTGTTGCACAATTTGACATCTGTACTCCAAAGCTTCTGCTTCTTAATATGCAGTATTCTGAGCACGAAAGAAAGCAGTGATTCTGGATCACGTTGGTGAGAAATTAAACACAATTACATCTGTTTGCAAACCAGCCATTAATTAACGTCTAGTTTTAATTTTTCATTGATAATATGTGTTTTAACCATAAAAACATGACTTGGAAACATTTCTCAGCATCTCAAGGGGACAACTTGTGGTTTTGGACCCAGCTTTTCTAGTACAGTGCATGTATAATTTCCTATTTCTATTACCTTCCTTGCCCTAGCCTTGGGGCACATTTTTAGTCATGAACTCACAAAACAGTTTTTCAAGGTTCCCATTTTTAATTTTTTCATTCATTGATGTTATCTCTTTCCCCTTTCCCCCTTTATCTTGGGAGACATGAGCTCTGTGAAGGAGGCATGCTCATGCTATTTTGCATTCACAGATCATTCCTACACTTCCTGCCTTGCAACAAAAGAAATGATGAAAGGTAATGAAAAAGTTGATTGTATCAGCTGCCAAGGCACTAGGCTTCTTGGGACAGACAGGAAATTGAAGTGAGGCCATTCCATAGATTATGTCAGCAGCCATAAAGGAGAAGTGAATTCAAGCCTTAGTTCTACTGAGCCTAATAAATACAACATTTTACATAGCAGTAATTGCAAATATAATGAGAATTACTACTGTCTTCCCCCACCTCATTTTTTAAAACTTAACAATTGCTTTTGAGGATGATATGAGGCCTGCCTCTTTTCCTCCATTTCCATTTAGTATGGCAATTGCTTTTCTGTTACTTACCCTTTATGGAAATCTAGAGGTTTCACTTTCATCTAAATCTTTCCCAAAATTACAGTCTTGCTCCTAAGAGGCTAGAACGGGTTACCATAGAAACATGAAGCATGATTATCTATGACGATCAAGATAACCTTTTCATAAACATTTAACTAGAGCTTTCCAAACTTTGTTGGTGACACACTTTTTACACATGCATCATCTCACGACTCAGTAATCCAGTAAGTAATTCAGTAACTCGAGGCAGCCCCTCCATGTAGGGCGGGCCCACTGCCGCTGCCCTCGCTGGGGTCTTCCTTGGCCCAGGGCGGTGACAGCAGGAGAGGCAGCCTCTCCACCCGGGCCTGGCCCGCTGCCGCAACATTCGTGCTACACACCTACACACTGCAGCCAACACACGTGTTGCGACACACCGTTTGGAAAGCCCTGCATTAAACAATTACAATGTAGGGCAAAAAAAAATAACAGCAATAGCAAAAACCAATAAAAGTACAGGAAGGTGACTTCACAGATAAAGTTACTTTATCCCTCTCAACCCACTTTTGTAAATCCAACTGTGGCAATCTCCCAGTCGTGGCATCTCTGTTCCCTCACTATTGTTATTTTCTTAAGTAGTATGTTACAAATACCAGGTGCTGTAGGTTCTATTTCAGAGGAAGGAACTGGCAAAACCATCTCTTGCCTAAGAAAACCCTATGAAATTCTGGCGGTTGCCATAGGTGGACAAGGGTACAACATGCATGTCTGTAATCCCCCCAAACCCAGACATGAAGATATACAACATTCTTAACAGGGGCAGCCTCTCCACCAAACATCTCAGTATGACACAAGTCATATGGGAAGTGAAGTAGGCTCTTTCTGCCCCTTATATCAGCTGTGGAATCCTTTTGAACCAGAAGGCCAAATTTCTGTTGTAGACCAATCTGAGGTTTTGAGACCTCAATTCCAGCAAGGCTAAAGCAAAAAATGTGTGGGACTAAAAGTGAAAATCAATTTAAAGTTTAACATCTCACTTGAAAGACCTTTTAACAAAGCCTTTAAATCTGGCTGTTTTGCTGTCAGTGCAACTTAAGAACACAAAGATATTGATCTGTATGTCGGCTAAAGTCAGTTTAAAAATATGCTGCATTGTTTCCTCAGCCAACACTCTGTAACCTATTTGTAACCATGAGCTGCCAATTTGTGTTGTGTGTGTGTTCCCATTAATTTCACAGGGTTTTCTTAGGCAAGGAATTCTCAGAGGTGGGTTTACCAGTTCCTTCCTCTGAAATATAGCTTACAGGACCTGGTATTCATTGGATGTCTCCCATCCAAGTACTGTTCAGCTTTTAAGATCAGACTAGATCTGGCTCCTTTAGGGTATGTGAGCCACTAACAAATTATGCCTCTTTCATGCTAAAAATCTACTTCAACAAAATGTTGGCAATATAACACAGATAATGCTTCCATACAGAATTATGATGTGGGGGATGTTCAGTGATTGCTTTTGGTTGGATGGTTTACAACATGTTGCTTTTGTATTAGAAAAATCTCCGGTATTTCTAGATACCTATTCTTATGATGTGGAATTTAACTGAGGGTCAACATTGTTGGATCCCACATCCTTTTAGTAGGGTTGCAGAAAGACTTACATTCCAAGGTTGGAAAGATAAACACTCACCATTCATTGTTCAGTTGTCCAACAGTCAGCTAAGTATGAATGCATATTTTACAGACATCAATTTGAAGAAACCGTATTTTGAAAATACGGTCAGCTTATATTAATGTATATGCCTAGCCCTTGATCCTATCCTATGTATTTCCCTTCTCCCCTTTTTTCCTTGTTACCATTCTTTTAAAATCCAATAGAAATACATATTTTAAAAACCACTCTGCCACCAAAAACCATGACTGCATCTGTAACAGCCCAGCATTAGCTCTACTGGAGTATTTGGCTGTTGCCCTACTGATTCCCCTTTGTTTAGCATCATGAGTCCTCAAAGAGGACTTTTTCTATACACATTTTGTGACATGTTGCTGCTTTTTCCCAGATGAAAGTGAACTCTGGAAGTTCCTGAATAGAAGCAAAGAGCATCAAAAGACTATGAACGTGAGGGCAGTGGGACCAAAATACTGTAGGAATGTGAAATAAAAACAGGCAAGGCAGGGAGAACAATACTAGAGAAGAATCCTCAGGATCAGAAACAGAATCAGAGGAAGGAGGAAGACAAGGGGAGGCTGGATCAGGACAAGGTGAACACTCTACTCAAAGGCTGGATTTAGAGGCCAGATGGACCAGAGACTGACTTTCTGAGGTTCCCCATCCCCTGATACAGGCTCTGGCCTGGACTCTGAACAAGAGCACTAGCAACCATATCTTAATAGGCTACACCGTGGACTACTTGTGCTATTGGTCTTTCCAATTTTCAAAATGAGGGAAGGCTTGCAATTCCCTCTCAAACCACTAAGAAATCAATTAATCCACCAGTATCTCTATTCCAGCTAAATACATGACACAGTATGTCTTTCCAGAGATTTATTTCTCTGATAGCCTTGTACTTAAGATTTCAGGAACAGAATAAAAGGCATTTGAGGCTTTTCCTATGAGCCTCTGCCGACATAAGAAAACTACAGATAATCTTAATGATAATAGGGGAAACCTGGTTATATGTATTTTGACTGCTAAATACCTACATACAAAGTATTCATGAGGCACATTTGTTACATAAAAGCAAAACAAGCTTCTAAAGTATGGATAGAAAACAAATGAAATTATCTAAATTCCATGGCCTACATCCAATTCCTTCAAGAAATAACCATTTGCAGAAGAACTCCCACAGACTGGAAACATTCAAATACACGGGTCTCAAGAACGGGAACACCAGGGATTGCAGAAACCATCAAATTGCTGCACTGATCTCCCATGCAAGCAAAGCGATGTTCACATTGTACAAGAAAGGCTTTTTACTATGCACACAGAGAGAAATGCTAGATATCCAAATTAGATTTAGAAAAGGAAGAGACACTAGGGATCATATCATAAACTTATATTAGATAAGGAGATAACCAAAGAATTTCAGAAGAAAACCAACCTGTGCTTTATAGATTACAGCAAAGCCTTTGCGTATGTCACGAGAAATTATGGTAATAAATGATGTGCCACAAAATCAGATTGTCTTGATGTATAACTATAACCTGAAAAAAAAAATCATTGTCAGGGCACAATATGGAAAAACAGAATGGTTTCCCACTGACAAGAGGATCAGACAAGGCTGCATTTTATCACTCTTATCTGTTTAATTTATATGCAGAAAGCAGGATTAGATTTAAAAGAAGCAGGTATGAAAATTAGAGGAAGCAACAATTAAATCAATTTAAGATAACAACATATTACTTGCAGAAAATAATGAAGACTTGGAACAAGTACTGATGGAAATTAAGGAAGAAAGTGCAGTGCAAAAATAGGGTTACAGGTGAATATTAAGAAGAAAACAGAGACTACAATTTATATATATATATATGTATGGCTATATCCTCTTTTCTCATATGAACTCATTTGTCAACTGAAGTCTAGTCACCAGACCACACTGCACATGTGCATGAATGGCCACAGAACTATGGAACTCACTTCATGAAGAATTGGACTGGCGACCAAAATGGTGAAGGGTCTGGAAGCCATATTCTATGAAGAATGGCTTAGGGAGCTGGGTATGTTTAGTCTGCGGAAGAGAAGGTTAAGAGTGGACATGACAGCCATGTTTAAATATTTGAAGGGATGTCATGTTGAGGAGGGAGCAGGCTTGTTTTCTGCTGCTCCAGAGACCAGGACAAGGAGCAATGGATTCAAGCTGCAGGAAAGGAGATTCCAGCTAAACCTCAGGAAGAACTTCCTGACAGTCAGGGCTGTCCGGCAGTGGAATGTGCTGCGTCAGAGTGTGGTGGAATCTCCTTCTTTGGAGGTTTTTAAGCAGAGGCTGGATGGCCATCTGTTGGGAATGGACGTTCCTGCATAGCAGGGGTTTGGACTCCATGGCCCCTGGGGTCTCTTCCAACTCTATGATTCTATGACTGGTCAGTTCAAGATGCTTTTGGGTTAGGTCGGTGTAATGCACGGAAATGCGAACACAAAAGGTACCCAAGCCTTGCACTCAAGGCCTGCCCAGCCTGACACCTCCTTGTGATCAGACCTGAACAGTCACGGAGATCTCTGCATCAAGCCAGGGCCAGAGCAAACGGGTCTGCCTCAGTTCACCCTCTCTGAGAACGCAGTCCCTTCCTCACTCTTGTGCCCCTCCCCCCGGCTTCCTCCTTTCAGGACTCTCCCCCTTTACTGCCTTCCCTAAATCTGCCCTTCTCCCAGATGTAAGGATCAGCAGTGATTTATATTTTCCAAGACTGTGGTAGTGTTGGCACTAAGGTCAAGATGATATTATTGGTAGCGTGTATAAAATAAGACTCTGTGACACTGTTTTAAGGAACACAGAGCTTCAAACATTTATTGTAACACTGTTGCTTTAAATGTGTCTTGTATCTAAATGTTTATAAACAGCACACCATTCTTCTCTCTCTTTCAATTCATTCACTATCTCTCGTACACCCGATTCCTCAGTTCTCTCTCCCACAGAGCTCTTCAAATCTCCAGCCTCTCCCAAACACACCACAAATCACACTCCTCTCTTCAATCCCTCCCCAGGCAGTTAAAATCCGTTATTTTCCTCTTTCCACCAGCCCCTCCCCTGGGCTATCCAAGGTTCCATTTCACCAGCCAATCAGCTTAAAACACTCTCAGTTGTTGCCAAGAAGGCTCTGTTGTCAAGACCCCCTCCCGTCAGGTTCGTCACAGTTGGTTATCTGGTAATCAAACAAACTTCTGCATTTTCAAGAATCCCAATGTTTTGCATGCCAGTGAAAACACTAACCTATTTTAAGTAAGTGGGAAGTCAGCAAATACTAGTTACATCTTCCTTGCCCTGATTGAGCCAAAAACTCTCAGCATTCCCAGACATCACAGAGAGGTGTATGTGTCAAATATACTCCTAAATTGTGAGGAAGATACCTTTGTCATGACCTCTTTTCTTTGAAGCATCTGGCTGGCAATATTGCTTTCTACTTGTTTGGTTTTTTTTTACTTGTTTTTTTTTAAATAAGTGGTTTGGACCTTCTGTTACTAATCCCTGGCTAGTACTTAGATGGGACAACACCAACAAATACCAGGTGTTGAAGGAACTGGCAAAACCACTGCTGAGTATTTCTTGTCTAACAAAACCCTATGAAATTTATGGAGTCACCATAAGTTGGCAGGCAAGTACACACATATACAGATCTTAAAATTCTATTTCTCTCATGGTGTAACCACTGAATTATTTGTAAAAATGCCACATAAATATTTAAATAAATATGAAGAGTTACTGATAAAGGGCGGATCATGTTATACATCTACTTTCACGGCAGCAAAAAAGTGATTATTTGAGAAGTGAGACTCTGCACTGAGTATTTCCTCATCAATTCAGAATCCTCATTTTCCCATAAATATGAGTGACCCAAGGCACCAATACATTAGTTTTGTTCTTTGTCCAATTTTTATTGTATTCTCCTGTTAATACAATTAAGGAAAAGTACTCCTATGAAGAAAGCCAGTGTATGTAATGGCTTGAGCACTGAACTAGGACTCTGGAGAGCAGAGTTCAAATCCCTACTCAGCAGTGGAAACCCACTGGATGAACCTTAGTGAGTCACACTCTCTCAGCCTAAGAGGAAGGCAAAGGCAAACCCCCTCTGAAGAAATCTTGCCAAGAAAATCTCATGATGGGTTCACTTTAGAATTGCCCTAAGCGAGAAACAACTGGAGGGCACACAACAATACACCCCTATGAAATTCATGGGGCTCGCAATAATTCAACACACAATTTGAAAGCACAAACATACAGAAACAATAATCATCAATAAATTACTCAGACATAAATTAAGAGAAGTCTATTTTGAAGTCCAAAGATTTAGCAAGATGCACAACAAGGATGGGAGTGAAGGTAAATGAGAGAAGAAAGCCACAAAACTTTATTTTTGAGTCTTGGGATTATCTGGAGGGATTAAAATGTTTTAATAATGGTGAAAGATGTGGTGCTTGTATAAGATGGTTATCACTAAAGAAGAAATGTTAAAGAATGTATTGGCAGCAATAGAGATCTGATAAAAAAATACTATATTATGATTATTACTACCTAATGATGAAAGGTAGAACCAAGGTCTCTGTTTTGAGAAATGATACCTCAGAGCAATGAAATTATTACCTGGGGAGGGGCTTGATTTGGCAGGACAAATAAACTTGACCCACATCACAGGGCCAGCATTAACTTAAAGGTTGTTTACACCCATACAAACAAGACAGCAGTACCAATTTTGACTTGCATTTGCATTACAGCCAATAAACACGTGATTTTTTTCAGGAATGTCAGTGTGCCACTAGATGCTCATGCCTTGACAAAGACGGACAAGGCAGACCAGACTTAGGAAATGTTTGTGCAAGACGCAAAATGTTAATTTTAGAGGATGCTGAGATTATGGAAATAGAACCAAGGTACAATCTATAATACATTCCTTTCATGTATCTTTGCAGCACTTACTGTTTTACCACTCACAAGTCAGTCCCACTGACTTCAGCTAGATTCACTCCACTTGAAGCATGCACAAGGTTGCTATTTTTGTCTCTTAACAAGAAAAATTTTATGAAAAGAGGGAAATCCTGGGTTATACCTCTCTTCCTCTAAAATTTTAACTGAGAGGGAGTAATCCAACTGTGGCGATTTCTCTATCACTAAGCATTTGCATGTGTGGGAAATTTGGGTTTTTATTTTTTTAATTTAATTTTTTATTTTTTTGCTGCCTATTAGATTCTGGTGACTTCTTCTGGAAAGCTCTGATGCCTTCACAGCTGGAGGACAGCCCTGTCAAAACAACCAGGTTGGCAGTGGACTTCAGTCTTGGAACTGATGTTCTGCATACAAAATACCCCCCCAGGTTTAGCTCCATGCCTCATCTTAAGGCTGACCTGGGAAATCTGCGTCTAATGTCAGGTAGAGACGTGGTCAGTGGAGGCACACTGCAGGGAGCGAGACAGACGCTGGATGGGAATTGACACAGGAGGCGTCAAACATTCATGCTGCCCTGAATTACCAACTCTTGACTGGCAGAAGGTCGCCATGCCAGCTTCCTGCAGGATTCTTTCTAGTCCTACCAGCCGATCTCTGGTATTCCCTATTGGTCTCCCCTCCTCTCTCCACACCACTTAGCTTCCAAAATCAGGCGAAATCAATGCGTTCAGGATGTTCTGTTGGAAGGATGGAAAGGGCCGCGGCTCCCTCGTTCTCCGTCAGGCAGCTACCCTCAAACTCCCTTCCCTTCCACTCAGGAGCCACTCGAGCATGCGCGGTGGCTCTGAGCCCGGAGCGCCTGGCGCGCCCGCAGCACGTGGCTGGCGAGGGCGCGAGCGGTCTGCCGAGACGGGCAGGGGCCGCTGGCTTCGGACGCTGAACTTCGGCGAGCGAGACGTCTTGAAGCCTCCGCAGGCGGGCGTGGCAGAAGCGCTTCTTGCAAGAACAAGGCGGCGGCGGCTTGAGGAACCGACCTGCCCGGCGGAAGGCGGTTGGGAGAGGGCGGGGATTGCTCTCTCCTGCGCAGCCTCCGCCGTGTAATCCCGGCCCGCCGCTGCTCCGGTGGAACCAGGGGCTGCGAGGGCTTCATGCGCCCCGCGGCGACGGACGGCGCTCCTTCGCGCCCGCTGGCCGTGCCGCTGAACGGCTCCTCCTCAGCCGCGGCGGGCAACCGCACCTCGGCGCCGCGGGGCGGAGGAAACGGCGGCGGTGGGAGCGGCGCCCCCGGGGGTTCTTTTTCCCTCTTCAGCCTGCTAGCGCTGAGCCTGTTGGCGCTGCCCACGGCAGCCACGCTCGTGTTCTGGGGACCGTCCTGCCGGTGAGGAGGTTCCACTGGGCGCCCCGCAACCTGGTGGCCTCGACGGCGATGCCGCTGAGCCTGGCCAAGGAGGTGTGCGGCGGGGGCAGCGGCGCCGGGCGCTGTGCCACGCGTGGGTCTCGGGCGGCATCCACGGCCTCACGGCCCGCATCCGGAGCGGGTCGCCATCGCCCTGGAGCGCCACTGGTCCCTCGCGCGGCACCTGGACTCCCGGCGCCGCGCCTCCGCCCCCCGGGCCGCCCTGGCGTGGGCGCTGGCGGCCCTCAAGCCCTGGCGCCTCCCTGGGCTGGGGCCCCGAGGGCGCCTGCGACGCCGAGCCGGAGCGCTGCCGGGTCAGCCAGGAGCCCTCCGCCGCCGCCTCCCGCCTGCCCCTCGGCGCGGTCCTCGTCGCCTGCGGGAAGATCTGCAGGGCGGCCAAGTCTCGCCTCGGCTGCGGCAAGAGCAACCCCGCCGTCGTGCCGGTCCCGGAGACGGCCCAGGTAAAGCTGGGAAGGCAGGGGGGCGCGATGGGTTGGTTTCGTGTCAGCTTAGCTTGACTTAAGTCCAGACGGCTCCCCTGTTCACTTTTGGAAACCGGATCCGCACGTGCCTTAACACGACGCCACAGAGCATGTGCGGAAGGCGCACAAAGTTAGCCGGCTCTGGTCGTTTCCAGGTGGTTCTAGTATCAGGGCGAGCGCTCCGTTTAATTTCCGTCCGCGCTTCTGGGACATCCCAGAATCTAGGGTCAGCTGCTAGAGCAAGGAGCTTACTGACCTTGGTTTAATCCAGGGCTCAAGTGAGTCAAGGAGGAGGTGTCGAAGCCGCGTTAGCTTGGACTGTGACTCTATGAGGCAAGAACGGCGGGAGTCCTGTATCAGTTTACACTTAACTAAGTAACTTCTCTTGGCCCGACTCTCGCAAATCTGACGGAAACGTTATTCGAGCGTGCTCGGGTCGTCGATAAATAGACTTCCTTCTGCCTGTGTAGCTGATGCCCATAAAAAGGTTGGGGGGGGCGAGGTACGATTGTGGCAATAGTAATTGCAACTAAGGAGCAGTTGTGAATATGAGGAGTTACTTAACTGTTTCCTATTCAGGGGTTCTACCACAGGATGGAGCTGAGTTTTATTCCCACCATTTTGGGAAAGGAGTAGCTACTCTCTCTGTGGCCCCCCTTCTGCCTCGTACTAACTAACCTACATAAGCAAACGAGCCTCATGTAGGAGTTGCCGTAGGGAGTGATGCCACATATTATGGTAAAAGATTTTAATTTTTAAAAAGGAGTATGTTCCATGATAAGAATGGGGCTAGTTAGAAACAGATACAGTTTGAAGAAAGAACTTTTCATTTTTCAGGAATGGGTTGTGTTTTAGAATAACCGAGCCCTTTGTCACCAAATAGGAAGATGGGTTATTAATTTATGTATTGCATTCGTTTCCTGCCTTTCTCCTGACATGGGACCCAAGCTGGCTCGTGGCGATTGCATATACCACTTCAGACTTGTGCCCTTTATGTGTAGAAAGTAGCAATAAATCTCAAACAGTTTATATTTTTAATGCCTTTGTGAAAATGTACTCCCACAGTTTTATACTGAGGTTGGAGAAGTTACATTTCTGGAATACCCCTTCCAGAATTCCCAGCCAGCATGGCTAGTGGCCGTGCTTGAGGTTCAGATTCAGGAAGGTATAGTCTGCAAAAGGGAGTTTTCCAAGCTCTTACTATAGGCTTATTTACCTGAGGGTATGTTTCAGTGGAGAGCCAGCGTGGTGTAGTGGTGTGAGCATTAGACTGCAATCCTGGAGAGCAGGGTTCAGTTTCCTGCATAGCCATGGAAACCCACGGAGGCCATTTCCACACTAGGGAGCCAGCCCGCCCCTCCCTAAACTGCAAACCCCAGGATTCCGTAGGATGTTGAAAGTGGAATAATAGCGCTGTAACAGTCTAGTGCAGAAATGGCCTCGGTGACATTGGACTCATCACATTTTCTCAGCCCTGGAAAACCCTGTGATGGGTAGTCTTAGAGTCGCCGTAAGTCAGAAACAACTTGAAGGCACACAAACAACAACAAGTTTCAGTGTCTAGGGCCTAAGTACCCTACAGGCATCAGATCCTGTGTGATCTGGAAGGTAAGCAGGATCAACCCTGCTTGTATTTGGATGGGAGATTACCAGCAAATACCAAGCGCTGTTCAGATAAAAAAACTGGCAAACCATTTCCGCATATTCCTTACCAAAGAAAACCCTATGAAATTCGTGGGGTCACCATAAGCCAACAGGCAACTAGAAGCCATATATACACATACACTGAATTGATATGTAGAGGGATGTACTATAATTAGATATTCATGTTTGAGCATTGTAATCACTACATAGTATGAAAAAAATATTTTTTTTAAAAAAATGAAATACACAATACAGTTCCTTCATATTTTTGAAAATATATTTATTTGATTATACTGATGATATATTCTTGGTTAAACCAAAGTAAAACGCAACACATGAAACATGTTGCCATTATATTTTTAAGAGTAGGGAAGAAGAGTTGTGCAGAGTTAACAAGACTTTTTTCACAGAACATCCCATCAAGATTTATTTCTGGTTCCTGAAATTTCTACTTAAAGCCTCTTTTCTCAGTTGGAGCATGGAGAGGACTGACAACTAGAACAGACCTCTTGAAACCAAAGAGAACGGTATAAGCGGTAACCAACAACTCCCATTGGTTTCAGGGGGTCCATTGACTAATAAATGGATTTATCCGTATATGGATTTATCCGTATATGTGCTGAGAAACAGAATCCTTATGCCTCAGCCATGAGGTTGTCAAGATCTAATTGTTATTCTTAAAAATAATCAGTGGTGCCAGTAATTTATGTTAAAAAGTAGGTTGTGCCTAGTGATTAACATATTATCCCTAGAGTTATAAAGAAAAGATGCTACTCTTAGTTGCATTAGTGTGAAATGTTAATGTCTCAACAATTAGTCATTGGCAGGAATAAAATTTCAGCTGTTTGCTGTACAACTAGATACTACATTTTTCTGTTTTTCAGTTGTTGTTGTTGTGTGCCTTCAAGTCATTTCTGACTTATGGCAAACCTATCATAGAGATTTCTGGGGCTGAAAGCACGTGACACACCCAGGGTCACCCAGGTGTGTTTCCATGGCCAAGTAGGGAATTGAATCCTGGTTTCCAGGGTTGTAATCCAGTGCACAAATGACTACGTCGTGGTGGCTCATGTGCTTCTGTTATCAGTTTGGAAAAGTATGAAGCAGGAGTGATACCTAACTGAATCTTTCAAACAGTGTCTCACTTTCATTCATAATTTGTGATGGGATCGCAAAGATTCACACTGGATATTGCTTGTGGCACCATTGAAAGTTGAAAGCCCAGAGTAGCCAAAGAAACACACAAAGTAGCTCCTCTACTGGGTAGTGTTAGGTGAAGCCACCACACATTACGGCATTAAAGATTGGCATTTCTGTCATAAACATTGTGTGTGTGTGTGTTTATATGTGCCTTGAAGTCACCTGTCAACTTGTGGTGACCCTGTGAATTTTATAAGGTTTTCTTAGGCAAGCAGTATTCAGCGGTGACTTTGCCATTTCCTTCCTCTTGGAAAGAATTCCTGCTTATTTCACTGCAATTTCTTTCCAAACACATATGTTAAAAGATTACGTGCTGCTCTTTAAGGCGTTCTGGAATCCAGCTATATATGTGGTGGAATGGCATAGTTTTTATGACTGATCACAGACTGTGAAAATGGATGATATCTTTATTGTAATCAAGGCACACTTTTCAGTGTTCTCTCGTGGGGAAAAAGAGAGAGAGAGAGAAGGATCCTTTCTATTGAAAAGCACTAAATAGATCAAGGTAAAAGATTCTAGCTTCTCTCTTTGCCTCCTTTTCTAGCTTCCCAACTTCATGAGCTTATAGTTAACATCTTAAGGGGACTTCTGCTCCTATAACAGGACTTTTCTCTCCTCTGCTTTGCACCTCATGTTTTCCCCAAACCTGCTTCATCAGGTTTTCCAATTAGAAGTAGATTTGGGCAGATTGACAGATTTAATTCAAGGTGATTAAAATTGATTTAAATCACTGATCTAAATCAAGGGAAAAAAACAGTTTAAATCATTGATTTAAATAAATATCTTTTGAACAATGGTGCAAACCCTGTCAATAGAATGTGTTAATTTTCCACTTTGCAAAGTTTACAACATTGAAGAAGGTATCGTTTTCATTATTTTATTTTGTTGATAACTTTCTTTTTATTAATTTTGGAAATTGCAGTACATAATAAAGCCATTACCCGTGTCAAGCTGTAGACACATCACCACAGTGGCCCCTTGACTTCTGCGAAGGTTTGGGGTGCTGAACCCTCGCAGAAGTTAAAAAAAAAAAGGCGAATAACTCCCCCTCCACCCAAGTGAGTGCTCCCCTTCCCATTCCCTTCCAGGGCTGTCCTCTCTATTCACTTGCGCTTCGCCCAGGTGTGCTGCCTTCCAGGCACCAGGCAACAGGCAAATGACTGGGAGGAGAGAGCAACACAACTAGAGAAGGCACGCACATGGGGCTGCCCCTGCCATTCTCTTCCCTTTTGCCCAGATTTGAGGAAGCACACCAAGGCAAAAGAAAGGGGAATGCGGGGGGGGAGAATGGGGGGAGGCAGGTGGATGCCTCACAAATAATCAAATTTGTAAAGGTCAAACCTGGGAATGTGGAGGGAGGACTGTACATTTGTTGTTATATGCCTTCAAGTTGACTGCAACTTATGGTGGCCCTGTCATGGGGTTTCCTTGGCACAATCGTTTTTGGGAGGAGGATTGCTTTTGTCTTCCTCTGAGCTGAGAGGTTGTGACTTATCCAAGTTCAGCCACTAGGTTTCTGTGGCCAGAACTCAAACCAGTACACCACACTGGCCCTTATCACTGCATCAGATGCATTAAAAAGTAAATCACTCACACAAATTTACCAGCATTTATTTTTAAATCTTACTATTAGTTCTAACTTGAGTAGATCAACTGAAGCAGTGGGAACCTGGCAAATCAACACTTGTGTAAATTGCATAGGCTCAATGAGTCTGCTGTAGTTAAGGGTAAAGATCTGCCATCCTTGATTGACAGACCATACACAGCCACCATGCATATTTATAGATCTATGGTTAAAACTTTTGGAACTGTAGAACTCATTTAGAATTATATGTGCAGAGGAAGGGTATACAAAGGCCATCCTGCTTCCAAGACTAGGAGCCAGGCTTGCATTGTTAAGTGATGCCTCTGCACGTTCTGATCTTCTCTCTTAACATTCAAGAGTTTCTCAGATATAGGGGGAGACAGCATCATCCATCCTGGTGACTGATAGTTGCTTTTTGCTGACACTTAGCCTCCTTGAGGCAGCTACACTCCTACATACTAAAAAGGTTCATTATCCATTGCAAAGTTTGCACAAAGGCCGAAAATCAATGATGAAAACACCGCCAGCCCTCTACAAACGATACCCCTGAAGTGAAGCAAAGGTACACGAAATGCATATAAATTTCTCACTTCAGTGGAAGTGTGTGAACAGTTCTGTTTGTTTCTTGATCATTTGATTATTGAACAAAGTTGTGGATGGGCAGCCAGCAATAGTCAGGCCTGAACAGTTTCAGTACCATTTCCTAGTTTTTGCCAGTTGTATTGGAGCACATCTTGCAGTGCTATTTTATCTAGTTTTCTTACAACACCAACAATTACATTACATATATGGTTCATTTTGATCTTTGTCAGAAGTGATACCAGGTAGGGAAATAAGATACAAAGAAAAATGCTTTAGGTTCAGAAGATATTGCCATAGTCTTAACAAGAATAAAATCAAGATGTTACCTTGGAACAAAAAATGGTAGGTATATTAAAATTTATGGCAGAGCTGCAGCAAGACCATATTATGCCATGGGGAGGTGGAGGAAGAAAGGTTCATTGGAGAATAGAGGAAGGTACCATTACTTCAGTATCTCCTCCTTTCTTGCAGTTAAAATCTTTGTCTACTTAATTTGAAGACCAGAACAGTAGTAAGAAGTGTAGGGAATATAAAAACAACAGCCACTTGTGCCTGAGTACAATGACTTTTAAAAACATCCAGAACATATATATAGTTTTGTTCACTCTAATGTTCATATACAGTAGCTACAGGTGCTGTTGTGGGTGAGATATCAGCTTTGATGAAGGCATGGGCCAAAACAAGGCAGGAGAGTAGCTACTGGTAGAGGCGGGGGTGAAAAGAGGACATTGCACCCCGCCATGAAATTATCTTTCAGTCCTCAAAATTCTACAACTACAGAGTGAGACACTGAAAATCTTTCATGCTTAGAATTCATCTTTCATGTGTTCACCTTCATCTGATAATTTTGCCTGCCCCTCTTTGAATACTTAAATTGTATTTCTAATCACCTAACTTGAAGTTTTAAGTTACTACAATGCTAGAAATATGAAGACTGAATGAAAATTTCATTGGTGGTAGAATTAATATTTGGGAGTCAGTGCCCTCATTTTGACCCTCCCCCTCCAAAAAGCTACATCCCTCTAACAAGGATTGAAACATATACCTCTCCATCTGTTGCACTGCAGTTCCCAGCATTGCTTACCACTGGCTATGGCAGCTTTGACTGCTGGAAATGGCAGTCTAATGGCATCTTTGTGACTCCCATCAATGTGCTACAAGATGGAAATCTGGCTTCGTTTGCCCAGCATTTGATGAAACATTGGGTCAGTTGCCTGTTTCCTATTGGTAGTTCCCAGTGGACTTGACTTACTGAATGGTAAATGGTAAGTCATAATTTATTTAAATCCTACTAAATCAGTGGTGGAACTAGTAAACTGATTTAAACCCTTGTTTTTAATGGGCAAAAAAGAATACATTAAAGACACTAAGTGCTCTGCACCTTTCGAATGTATTCATGTGGCATTGTGCCGTTCTTCATTTTCTGTCATTCCCTCCCTTGGCCAGCACCAGGTATCAAGTGTCACCATTCTGCTGATAATGCCCAGTGCTCCGTTCCACTTATTTCCAAGGAAGAAGTCCTGTGCTAAACCAGTGTGTTGCAGCTGTAATGGACTGGATAAGAGTGGACAAACTGAAACTTAATCCAAACAAGACAGAGGTGCTCCCGGTCAATCAAAAGATAAATCTGGGAATAGGGATTCAGCCAGTGTTAGATGGAGTACTCTCCCTCTGAAAATGCATGTTCACAGTTTGCATACTCTTGGATTCAGCGCCAGCGTGGAAGGTTTTACTGGTGACTAGGAGTGCATTTGCACATTTAAAGCAAGTGTGCCAACTGCACCATTCGTAGAGAAGCTGGATCTGGCCAGATACATGATATACATGGCTTGGTTATATCTTGTTTGGATCACTGTAATGCACTGTATGTCAGGTTCAGAAACCTATTGGTCTAAAGAGCTACAGCCAGATTGCTAGCTGAGGCTGGCTACAGGGAGCATTCAACTCCCTTGTTGTAACAGTACCATTGACTGCCGACTGTTTCCGGGCACAGTTCAAAGTGCTGGCAATGATGTATAAAGTCCTATATGGCTTGGCCTATTTGAAGGACCATTTATGAGCCCATTAGAGCTCTGAGATCATCTGGAGATGCCTGAGGGGATGGGGTGAGCTTTTAATGATGTGCTGTGCAGTTTTATGGTTTATATAACTTTTAAATGAATTTTAATTTGTATAAATTTTTTTAGAGTAGTTCCTCTGTATGCAAGGTTCTGCATCTGTGGATTTAACCAAGCATGCCATTTTTAAAATATTTCAAAACAAAAAATCTAAAAAGCAAACTTTAATTTTGCCACACACCGAGCAGTACGATGATGTGTAGGCATACCATGCTGCAGCCTCCTGCCATTTCACAGATTCTCAGGTTCTCTCCAGCACTTGAATTTTTCACCTATTTATACAAGGGCCACCATTTTATTGCATCATTGTATATAATGGGATTTGAGCATCCATGAATTTTGGTATCCATGCAGGGTCCTGGAACCAACCTTCAGTAGATGCCAAAGGTCCACTGTAATTGCTTTTTAATTAAGTTTTATAATTATACTTTTACCATTTTTTTTGTATAGATTTTTAATTTGGATTGTTTTGAAAATATTGTTAGCTTCCTCGATTCTGCTTTGGGTCATTATTGGGAAAATGCCAGGGTATAAATGAATAAAATTACCCTCATCAGATGGTGATGGTGATGATGATCAAGAGTTTCCTACTGCTCAGGAACAGGGGACAGAGATGTTCATCACCGTGTGCTCCTGGCCCTCCCTGTTCCAGGGCTGGGATATATAGCCCTCCATATGCTGGACTGCAAATCTATCATCCTTCACCATTGGCTAGTTTAGCAAGGGCTGCTGGGAGTTTCAATCCATTAACATCTAATGATCTAATGTACTTCATTTTGGCCACCCCAGCCTAGTCTTTACCTACACACTTGCTTATTTTCTCTTACCCAGTCAGAAGCTTAATCCTTTTTTAGTGTTCAAAAGGGTTGGACTCGGGCTCATGGAAGGTGTTCTGTTGCGACTTTAAGAAAAAGTTTTGTTATTTCTTTCAAAACAAAAATTCCTATTTGCTTTTACGTCTAGGTGAAAGAAGCTTCTCAGCCACAGATGGTGTTTACAGCTCGTCACGCAACTGTCACTTTTCAGACAGATGGGGAAACATGGCGAGAGCAGAAGGAAAAGAAAGCAGCTATAATGGTTGGGATTTTAATTGGTGTGTTTGCACTTTGCTGGATTCCCTTCTTCATCACAGAACTCATAAGCCCTCTCTGTTCCTGCACCACTGCACCGGTCTGGAAAAGCATCTCTCTTTGGCTTGGCTACTCTAATTCTTTTTTCAATCCCCTGATCTACACAGCATTTAATAAAAACGACAGCAATGCATTAAAAAACTTTTTTGTGAAGCAGAGATAAAAGAGAACCAGAAGGGGCAATAGCTGCATTTCCTGTGTTGCTAACTGATGCCAGGTTTCTGTGCTGACTGAAAAATACATCAGACCTTACCTGTTCACGGTAATCAAGCAACAGTGGAGATTGTTGAAGTGTTAAAGGGAAACCAGAACTATAGTCACTAATATGATGGTCTAATACTATCACAGAAGTCCAGAGCTTTCTAGGGGAAAAGGACTGAACGTATCTAAAGCTCCTCCTGCTTCATCAAGTACAGTCCTGTTCCACAAAGTTTTTTATGTAAGAAGTCAAGAACCCATATCTATCTCATATTAGGCCTGTTCAGAGAATGTGCAGCATTGTCTAGTAAATGCTATATCAGATTTGGAAAGCAGCTGGGCTGGAGGACTCCATTGTTCCCCATCTCACAGGACCATTAAAGGGCATAACACATTTGTTTTCACCGACTGCACCTCCCAAAAGTCTTGGGGTCCAAAATGTCCAGCAGTACCCCATGAGTCTTCACAGTTACTATTGATCATTTCATTGCATTTTTGAGAATTTCAGTAACTTCCCCACCTGTCTCAAGGCTCCCCCTTTTTTTTCCTATACAGAAAGTAACTAGAAGAAGTTATTTAAAAAAAAGTCTTGGCTTAAAGAAAAAGGGGGAGGGGATGCTAAAATGTCCAAAAATGCAGAGAAGTGTCCAGGAGCCCCATCTAGGCTTGGAAGAACAATGGGCCGTTTTGGGTTAGAATATATAGGATATGTTTTTTTATTTTAAAATTCTGGGGTGGCAAAAGAGCCTCAGGTCTGCATTCCTGTTTTAAACACTGCCAGTTTGTTTGAAACATTGCTAGGTTTGTTCATGTTAGTAACTTTAAGTGGCAGTATTTATGATAGAAGTAGAAAGGACAAGAATTCAGTGTATTACAAGACACCAGCACATAAAGCCTGTGGTGTGTAAAGGACGATAAAGCACAAATCAATTTTAAAAAACAACTGCTTTAAATTATTTTTCAAATAAAAGAGGCACCACATCTCTTTCTAGGTGAACAGCCTTGAGTCTATCTCGTGGACCCATTTCTAGGGCCTAAAAATCTGTTAGTCTCAGCTAGAGTAGATCCATTTAATAAGTTGCTGGTAAGTCAGCAGTTGTATAAATTGCATTGATAAAATAGAGTGACTCTTATCTACAATAAAACACAAGTGCTTTCAAGGCTGTCTGATATGGGGGATGAGCAATTGCTTATTTTTTTTTCCAGGGTGCCAGGGACCAGCACTAAATTTGTGCCCACAGAGTAAAATTGTTTCTTTCCTAGAAACATGCCAGGGACTGGCAGCCAGTGGCTCGGGGGCACACTGGTCCAGGGATCACCACACTGCGCTAGAGGATTTAGGCTCAAAAATTCACATGGGTGCTATTGTATAATATACTGAGGGTAGGTCGAGTTGTATCTGTCTACCGCCAGAAAAGCAACTGGTGGGGAAGATTTTCCTTCCTTTCGTACCTACTCTGGAGGGTTTTGGGGGAAGCCTGCAGAATAGACTTCGGGAACAACAAAAGCCTGTTATATGAGAGAGTAAACTCATACAACATTGGTGTAGCTTCAGATTGGATCATATGAGTATTCAGGTGTGCTCTGGCAGGCCTTACCCATCCCAAAATAAGCTGATGACCAGTTGACAAGTGGCTAGCCTATCCCAGTTCACATTATCAGATAATTTTCTGACTTTTTTGGGGGTGGGGGGGGGTAGATACTGTCAGGCAAAGTGGGGAAATTCAGGTGTTTCCTGGGTGCTGCATATGTCCCAACGATCAGTCTCTTCACCCATAATCTAGCTCAGTTGTGCAGAGTGGCCTTCCATGCTTTCAACTAAGAGTCTGACTGCCCTACACTGTTGTAATGCTATGATTCCACTTTCGACATCCTGTGGAATTCTGGGATTTGTAGTTTACTGAACCCAAAAGAGCTCTCTGGCCGAGAATTCTAAATGCCCTTCCCTAAACTGCAAACCTCAGGATTCCATGGGATGTTGACAGTGGAGTAATAGCACTATTAACAGTGTAGTGTGGAAATGGCCTTTCACATCCCCCTTTCATACCAGGGAGGGAACCTGGGATTTTCTGGATGTAAGGTATGTTTTTATCTGCTTTTTTGCTACTTCCACACAGTAGATGAAAAGAATGATGGTGACAAGGAGCACAGCGCAGATTGGTACCAAACTATAAGACTTCTCGCATACTCCTTCCTCTCCTATTCTTTACAATTATTGAGGGAAGGGGGAGCTGGCAAGATGGAATTGACAGGAAATATAAATATGGCTTTAGTTGCATGCTGTTGATGGTGTGGAAGGGTCTAAACAAGTAAAGGTTAATGAACTAAAAGTGTACATGCATTTTCTTCTGTATGGCAAGCATGTTATGAAGATGTTTTATTTTGAACACTTATCATTTAGAAGAGTGGTTCTCAAATCTCCAGTCCTCCAGATGTTTTGGACCTCATCTCCCAGAATGCCTTAACACTGACCAAGCTGTAGCACTTCTGGGAGTTAAAAGACCCTAACAGCTGGAGGAGCAAAGTTTGAAAACTACTAATTTGGAGAGCTCCTGGAGTGCAGAGCTCCCTTAAACATCATCTACATCATCTATTAGAACAGACTCTACTTGGTATTGGAATTACCCTCATATTTCAGATGAAAGAACAAGGCTGGGAATAAGTAACTTGCGTGAGATTTGTATCAGATGCTTTCTTCTTCATGTACATTTAACTACCATATTGAAATCAGCCTTCATACAATACGGTCAGCCCTCCACATTTGCAGGTTTCACTTCTGCGGATTTGATTATTCACAGACTATTTGCTGTCACCTCTGCTGCATTCCTATGCCATTTTTAATAGGGACTGCAAGCCTCGTGAGACTAAGGCCATTTCCACACTAGCCTGTTACAGTGCTTTTATTCCACTTTCAACATCCTATGGAATCCTGGGGTTTGCAAACCTCAGGATTCCATAGGATGTTGAAAGTGAAATAATAGCACTGTAACAATGTAGTCTGGAAATGACCTAAGAAACAGCAAACAAAGCTCTTAAGTTCCTATTAAAAATGGTGTGGGGCAGCAGTGGAGGCGGCAGTAAGCCCCACCAGCCAGCCACTTTTGCCTTGTGAAGGAACCCTGGTTCCTCAAAGGAATCCATGGTGGGTTGAATATGGTGATTGTACATTTTTGTGTGTTAAATATGGTTTGGGAGGGCTTAGTTATTCACGGTTTTTCCACTTTCATGAGGGTTCTCTGCCCCTAACCCTAGCAAATGTGGAGGGATGACTGTACATTAATACTTGAAATATTTTTAAAATCATTGCACAACTGGCACAAGTCTGATTGAAGTGAACAAACAGGTTGTTCACCTATGTGATGTTGGTGTTAACTGTCATCAAGTCGACTCCATCATCCAAGACCTAAAGACACCCTATCATCAACTGCCCTGCTCAGGTCTTGCAGATTCAGGAAATGTGCCTTCCTTGATTGAGTCTATCCATCTGTAATGCAGTCACTATTAGCTTTTCTCTTCTGCCATTATACATTATCATAACTTTCTGTGGCATCATAAATGCAGATTAAAGCTTTAAACTACTGATATATTTGCTTAGCAATTTTAGGCTACTTTATAGTCCTAGTCCACATTAAAAAGGCGCCAGTATCCCAACCAACCAATCTATACAGTAACAGCTGTATGGGTTTGGATTCAGAAGCCCATTGGGCACTAAGGATCTCTCACCTCTTTGATGCTATAGATCCTTGTGCCCTACCCCACTACACACTTGAATTAGGTAATGCTTCAAAACATCATGTTAGCAATGTCCTCAAACTTCAGGAAAAGAGATTCCATCTAAATATTAGGAAGAACTTTCTGATGCTAGGAGCAGTTTGTCAGTGGAATATGCTGCCTCAGAGTGTGATGGAGTCTCCTTCTTTGGAGGTTTTTTAACAAACACTGGACAGCCATCCATCAGGAATGCTTTGATGGTGTATTCCTGCATGGCAGGAGGCTGGACTTGATGACCCTTGTCCTTGTGGGCTGTTCCAACTCTCACTCCAAGTGTTACAGTGATCTGCAGACAAATCTGTGTGAAGTATAAAAAGGAGAAACATGGTAGAATATCCCATTCTCCCAGTATGTGACTGGAAGTGACTTCTGCTAGTTCACTGGACATTTCAGATCTCACTTGGAATCATTGGGTCCCAAAGCAAGAATATATCAGTTTGTTCAACGTTAACAGTGAAATAAAATGGGAAGCAACCAGATCTCTACTATTTCTGGTAAACAGATTTCTTGTGAATCCCCCTCCCTTGACTTTTTTCTCCAATTTTTTAAACAGTAGGCTCATAGCCAGCTTCTGAAGCAACACTGGTTGGATTAAGAAAAAATTAATGATTTGTTAAATCCATCTACCACAGCTTCCTAGAAAGGAACACACCACCAGTTCCTTTCCAGTTTTCAGCTCAGGCGCTTAAGTTTCAAAGTGAACTTAAAGATTATTCAGATTCTAAAGACAGCTTGTCATGAATTGCTGTGCAGAGTTCTATATGGCCAAATTCTAACTTAGAAGGAAAAGAGGCAAAACTTAGTTTTGGCGCTCAGGGCCTTTAAGCAAAATATCCAGGTTTTTTATTGTCTGCAATGCTTTCACAATCAGTACTGAAGACATGAAATTAAAGTACCTCTCATGGATGGGGTACCATGGAGAGGGCTTTTAAAATCCTTCATGATGACAGGTGAAATAAATTTGGGCTCTTTTTGTACAATGCATCTTGAACTATTCTTTTTACAGTTTAAAACATTATACATGTTTTCTAAAGTATATGTATTTTCCTGAAATGTTAACTAGTGCAAAGTTTCATTCAAATACAAAAAGATGCCACTCTGGTGGGTGGGTGGGTGGGTGGGTGGGTGTGGGTGTGTGTGTGTGTGTGTGGGTGTGTCTATGTACATAAGAAATCATATAAGGTAATATTGCTCAAATGCATTCTTTAAAATAAACCAATCTAGTCACTGGATGGATCAAAGTGAAAAAGTATGCAGAGAATGATACATTCAATCATAGAAGTGAATCAGTGCCTGACGTCCTTCAAGAACTCTTTGCTTTCAGTTTGGACAGGAGAATTTCATTTTTGCGGCATTCCTGTTAACAGAAACGAAAAACACAGATGCTTCAGACACTGAAAAATGGCCCTATCTATGTTAAACAATGATACAAACAGTATGTATGGCTAGAGACGTAGCTCTCACTGAGACTCGTGGGGGGGACTGCACAGGGGCCAGAGCTGTAACTTCCCAGGCATCCCAATGCCCACAAGTCACCCCCACCCACCTACTCTGCCTGCTCCCCATATACCTCTTTCTTCGGCCATGTTAGGGGGTGGAAGGTTTGGGTAGATGTAAAGGTGTTTTTAATTATTTTTTACTGTTTTTGGGATCTTCTGACAAGAAGTCTTCTTACTTCTTTTGGGGCCCCCAAAAGAGACCAAAAATGTTAAAAACACTGAAGGAGGGGAGCTTGAGGGACCAAACTAGTGGAGTTTGGCAGCATTTGCAGTCTGCCTGCTGCACTCCCTGATCTAATGCAATTTATGCAAGTACTATGCTAGCATTCTAGATGTACTAGTCTACTAGACATGTTTGTCATGTTTGCTGGGGACTATGAAAGCCACAGTCCAATATATCTTGGGGGGGCACTCTAGGGGAAGACTTTGTATATAGGACTGCAGCATGAATCAGCTGCAAGTTTTACAGCTATGAGGAAGAAGATCAGCATGTGGAAAGTACTGATAGGTGAAGGAGAAAAGACTGGCCCACATAAGCTACGCTGGAAAACAACCGTGTATCTGAAAAGTCATACTGATGCTAAACACGAGCACCTGGATTGATTTTACCTTTCAGCTGCCATCAACTGTTTCTATCTATTTACAATGTCAGAAGAGGGGGGGGGGAAATGAGGGGACTTCATAAAATTCTGCCCATAACAAAGCTAACCTATGAATGTTATTAAACTACCATGGTTGACATAGAGGATCACATCTGAAACAGATTCTGTCTCTGCATCTGAACATTCTACAATTGCTAGACCTCTATTCCCAGTTCTCTCTTTTACCTCTTTAAATTCTTTCACTGTTTTAAAGTAAAGTCTTTGTTTCTCCAGTAACTCCAGATATTCATCATTTAACTGGTCCCTTCTCATTTTGTTTTCTTGCTTCTTCTTCTCCATCTGTTGAAAAAAACCCATACACAAGATACTATTGCAGTACACACAGCTATCTCTAAATAACTAAGACAAGAACTAATTTCAACAGGAGATGAAATATGAATTAAGAGTAGGATAAATGGGAGATTTGAAGGAATATTTGGCAATGAAGACTTTTACGAAAATAATTGTTCATGTGATTTAACAGAAGCATAAGTGGTAGAACACATGTTTCTGTATACTGAAGCATATGCTTCCAGGTACGAGAATGCACATGTGAATTACTTCCACCAGACTTGATGTGGAGGCATCTAACCACTAATTGCTGTACTTAATACAGTAGATCTCTGAAACACATAGATTCTCAGTAACTTGCTGTCACTTCTTGCAAACCTTTACCCTAAGAGGGGTCAGGCCTGGATAGTTATTGGATGGGAGACCCCCAGAAGGGAATACCAGTAGGGACTTGGAAAGCATCCTGCAGTGTCAGAGTTGGCACTATTCAACTAGTTCGACTCCCTAAGGGTCTGACTCAGTATGAGGCAACTTCTCATGTTATTATGTAGGAGGTTCTACCTTCAATCGATGGCAACATCTTCAGGTAGATCTAGAAAAGGAACCTGGAACTGTGGACAGCCACTTACCTTAACCTGGTTGTAAAGGACAGTATACAGATACAAGGAATGAAAAGCATCTACTAGATCATAGAATCATAGAGTTGGAAGAAACCCCAGGGGCTATCGAGTCCAACCCCCTGCTATGCATGAACACACATCAAAGCATTCCCAACAGATGGCCATCCAGTAAAACTGAACATTATTCTACAGATTAAAAATTTGCAAAAAAACCAAACACTCCATCCAACTTCCCCTTTTCCTCCCTTTCACTTCCTCTATGCCAGTGGTTCTCAACCTGTGGGTCCCCGGATGTTTGTGGACTTCAGCTCCCAGAAGTCCCAGCCACTATGGTCAATGCTCAGGGCTTCTGGGAGCTGAAGTCCAAAAACATCTGGGGACCCACAGGTTGAGAACCACTGCTCTATGCAAAAAGAAAAGAAAATTAACCTTCATTCGATTCTGTTTAATTCCTTCTACAATCTGCTCCATCTGCCGCAGAAACTGATCTCGGGCACCAGAAGACGCCATGGCTCTGAAAGACACCAAACAAGAGAGAGAGAGAGAGAGGGATAAGTGAAGGAAGGAACATTCACACTTAAGGTTTTTAAGCTGCAATGGATGTCCTTCAAGATAAGCCTTGGTGATCAAAATTTGCTTGGAAATGACTGAAAGACAGAAACCAAAATAATGTGGGCTGGAAGGAGGGAGGATGACGAACATTATACAGTCTACTTGCTAGGGGTTGGGGTGCAGGACCCCTGTAAAAGTGGGGCCAAAATGTGTGTGTGTGTGTGTTTGTTTGGGGGAAGGGAGCCAAGGCATAGTGGGGAGAGAGTGAGCACCCAGGATCCAAATAAAATCAGGGAAAGGAGAGGGAGTAGGTCAGCACATTGGCCATATATTTTCTCCTTCTTGCCCATTTGTGGTGCTGAGAAATTCAGCTGCAATCCATCCTTAGCTGGCTAGGCAGCAGGAAGAGGAAGACCAGAGGTAGGTTTTTAAAGAGCTGCATGGCTTTATCGGTGCCACAAAGAGGGAAGGTTTCCCCTGGAAAAAAACCATTTGAAGGTTGGGGGCAGAAGTTGAAGAAACTGACAAATAATCAAATCTGTAAAAGTCAAACCGACAAATGTGGAGGGCCAACTGTATTTACCCAACTTCTTTTCCTTGTACAATTTACAGTTTAATGAAGTTACTAAGGGGAAAAGGAAGTTTCCCATTTATGCTACTGTGCAATTATCTGTCAGGTCTACCTGTTATTTAAGAAACAGTTCATTAAACATGGGAATTCACAGTCGATAATGAGCAAACTTTCAGAATGATAGCTAGGATGCAGGCTGCACTCCTTAAAGTATCACCCCTAGAATTAATTAGCAACTACCTTATACCTTCTACGATTCTATGATTATACATGCAGAAACTAGTGCCACTCTCTTCAATGAGACTCACTCCTAGGTAAGCCGACATAGGTCTGTGCGTGGAGGCAGTCTTGTGTGTCCCTGGGAAAGCTGCCTCAAAGTTTAGTTCCTGGAGCAGTGAGTTCCTGAGACATAGTAAGATGCTGCCACATACACTAAATAAAGGCAAAAGGCAGCATGCATACTATTTCATATCCCAGTGAAGTCCTGATTTCAGCTAAAGTCTACTTAGATTTAGCTTGGGCTTGTCTGTGTGGCAAACACAGAACTGTTTTCTCTTTGAAAACTACAAGCAGCATGATACTGTCATAGAGTTACAAAGAGGGATAAAATCTAGAAAAAAAGTGTCACGTGAATAATTTAAGAGCTCAATGTGAAGTGCATCATTCACAATATGAAATATTTGTTTGCCTTCATAAATGTACACATTTAAAATATTATGTGGAGTCATTCTACACAGTATTTTAAATGCATGAAGCTGTTTCTTAAATTAAAACAGCTTGTCATAAAAGTGAAATGGCTGAGCTGTGACGGAAGGACAGTGGCCCCATGGAAAAAGAGAGATGACTTACTGCTGGAAATTGTCATGAATTGAATTCAGCAAATTAACCTGTAAAAGACAGAAAGATTTATTTTTATATAAACTTGCTTGTGTAAAAACTTAAAATTCTTCAAGCAATAGTCCTGGTTATGAAAAGTCACTGATATACATGACTATACATAATTTGCAGCACTAAAGTACTTGTTATTTTAGGACTGACAGCTGCGTATGTAAAATGGGTCTTGCATAAGTGTTAAAGCCATATTGGTTTAGAGAATCTTCTAGTTGATAGTTTATTCCACGGTGTTCCAAACTTTTTACATTGGTAACACACATTTTTAGACATGCATCATTTTGTGACACAGTAATTCAGTTTTACTACCAACTGGAGGTTAAACTAACCCCTTATAAGAGATACAGACACAAACATAAACTGTAATAACAAAATGTATGGGGACAAAACATATCTCATGAAAATCTTTCATATATTTTTAAAAATGTATGATTTATAAATAATAACATACATTTCCAAGATTGTAGAAAACACACCTACACATGTCAGGCAACACACTAATGTGTCGCAGCACACCATTTGGAAAGCCCTAGTTTATTCACACATGCTTGCTATCATCAAGTCGTTACCCCTAGAATAATGCAAAAGACTGCTGATATTTAAACAACACACAACATGCATGTTGGCATGGAGGTGTGGCTTGTTGCAATGAAACAGAGTCACCTACTGTATCAGTTTCCTAAGGACATCCAAGAACCACTGGATGGCATTATCTAGGGAGTGTTAATTAAGCTAATAAACAAACACCTCCACACAACATAATCTAAGAAATTATCCTTACAAACATTTTTCTCCCCTTTTCAGGGGACTATATTCAAGAACTCTGCGGAATGTTTTACAAAATGCAGTTATGAAATACTTGAGTGCAGTTCTCATCTTCTAACCAAACAACTTGAAGAAATCCAAGAAACAAGCTCAATTAAATAGTGATACCTCTTATATAGAAACATATAACCACAAGTCAAATATAAACAGAGTAAATTCAGAGGCCAAGGGTGCCATCTTGTATTGGGGGAGGCAAGCCTAGTGGCAAGTGAACCTAATCTAGGTTGCTTATATGGGTACGGATCTAGATGCAGATATGGATCCAGCTCACAGAGAAGATGCCCTCTTGTGCCCTGCCCACTGCCCCACACAAGGTCACAGAGAGAAAAAGAATAGTTCCCACTAGCTTTGATCACCAATTGGACTTACTGCTAATTCTGAGCAATGTCTTCCTTTCTCCCTCTCAGGAAGTGCTTTTGGAGCCATTCCGTAGAATTCAGCTTGCTCCAGGAAGCCTTGTCTGATAATACTTTATTTCTGTTACTGAAGCTGGGTTCCTGGCTGAAGCACCAGAATGGGCGTCACTCATTTTTTGGGCTGTCAAACCAATGATGTCAATAGGCATGGTCAAATGTCCCCCAGAAAGCTATGTGCCACAAGTGCCCATCCCAAGCTAAAAAGAAGTACCAAACAGCCCCAGAGCTTTACGTTCCAGTAACTGTCTTCTACCATGTCACTCACGCTAGCCCTCTTCCTTCTCTCTGTATAATCCAGAGGATGTCAGCCATTCTGATTCAGAACAGCCACTATGGAGAAATACCTTCCATCCTACGTACTTTTAAATCCTCCACAGACTACTTAATGCATATATGTACAGAAAGCCAGTGTAATGTAGTAGTTACAGGTTTGGATGACCCTGGGGGTCAGGGTTTGATTCCCCACTTGGCCATGGAAACCCACTGGGTGGCCTTGGGTGTGTCTCATACATTCAGTCCCAGGAAAACCTGTGACAGGTTTGCCTTAAGCTCACCATAAGTTGGAAACAACTTGAAGGCACACAACAACATACACTCGCAATTATAACTCTGCTTATTCATTATTATGTGATGAGCATAATGCTAAGTACATCTAAACAAAAACAAAAAAACAGAACACTTTCACAATCTGTTCTGCTTTTGTGCCAGAACACCACTCAGATGTTTTAAATATCAAAATTTATTTAGATGCTTTCTTTATATTGGGCAGACCATAAGAGCCCTATACTTTCAATTTATGAATTCAAACTACACAAAGTCTCCATTATTATTAGCTTCTTTTTTTAAAAAAAAAACAAGATGGAGAACAAACAGGGGAGATACATTGCAAAAGTTGTTGCTACAATCATATATTAAATTATTATATATATTAAATATATATATTAAATATATTAAATTATTATAAACTATTGAAAAACATTCAAAACTGGAACAGACAAATCAACTTGTCTAGATCTACACTGAGCCAAGAGAATGACGATATGCTGATGGGCTTAATTTCCTAATGAACCCTCACCAATGGCTATGCTTGTTAGAACCGATAGGAAATGCAGTCCAAAAGCACCTATTGGGCCATAAGTTGCCCACTCCTGCATTACAGCAACAGACACTTCTTGGATCCAGAGATCTCAATTCTGTTTGCACAGGAATTTCTAATGCATCTTTGACTGCACTCCTCACTGCTGTTCCAGAAGTGGTTGACCCATATTGTGGAACCTTCCCAAGTGCCTTTTATCTTGAACCCAATGGTCTTTATCTCGGGGATCTTCTCACAGAAAGATACTGAGCAAGAGCTTTGGCTCCAATAATCCCATTACACAGGCACAAAGGGTAAGGTTCTCTTTTTATAAGAAGATTCTATCTACTTACTTTTGAAAAAAACACTAATTCATTTCTCCAAATATCATTTTCAAATCATTTGTATTTTTGTGCTTTCATATCCTTTCAAGAAAAAGAAAAGTTAATAAATATTTTAGCTCAACTGAAACTATAGAAATAATGGCTCACGCTCATTAAGCAACACTGTGTAGTTTGCAGCTGGCCTCGCTCTCATCTGTCTCAGAGTGGACAAAGAATATAATCATACTGCACTGTTTGTATTTGTTCATTTATTTTTGCAAAAACTCCTCCACAGAAATAGCAAGAAAGGATATGCCACCCATGTTAAGTTACTATGCAATATATGATAAATTGTTTTTAAAGTAAGTTGGGTGATCTTTTTAAAAAGTCTTGTCCTATTTGTAATGTAAGGAAAATATATGCAATACCCCTCCACATACAAGGGGAAAAACCCCAACCAACCAGAAGGTATTCTCCATTGTTCCTCTACTATTAAATACACTATTATACAAATCATATAGCATAAGTGTTCTGTCTTACTTATTAACTCTCATCAACATACAACATCAACAGCATTATACACACTTAGAACTGAACAGACAGTATATTTCAGGGCTGCTCCTGCTGAATCTGGATACGTCACTAAGCACTAAACTCACACTCCAGATCTATCTCTGAACCTCCAAGCAACAGAAATTTGGATTTGAAAGTGAGAGGAGATTTTTTGCTTAATGGCCTGTGAAAAAGAGACATTCCTCTGAGCACTGGAAAAATAGCACAGGACTATTCAGTGCTCACCTACCAAGAAGCAGACTTCAGTTCAATGTGGGGTTTGCTGCAAGGTAAACAGACACAGAGAGCCAACATGACATAGTGGTTTCAATGTTGGACTAGGATTCTGGGAGACCTGGGTTCACATCTTTACTCAGCCATGGAAATCCTCTGGGTCACCTTGGGCAAGTCACACTCTCTCAGTTTCTGAAGAAGGCAACAGCAAATCTCCTCTGAATAACTTTTTCCCAGCCCCATATCCTATGACAGGGTAGCCAAAAGTTGGAGTCAACTTGAAGACTCTTATCAACCTCAAACAAGTATAGCCTTAAATATAATACAGCAAGCTATCATGTCATGAAGACATGCTTTAGATTCAAACTCAGACTTTGGAAAAGGGGCTTACCTCTTTTTCCAGATACACTTTCTTATCATCCAGGGTGTTATAGAGGGTAAAGAATTGCTTGGTTTCCTTGTGAGTTGCTGATACTGTAAACAATTGAGTAAAAAAAAAAATGTTGAGCAAAACCACACACACACACATGCTTAAGTAACAGAACAAAGCAAACCTAAAAACTTTACATGAACATAATTCCTGGCTTGTATACTAAGATGAAAACCCTCTTCTAGAATGTCGACTGTAGACTGGCGACATGAAGGATCTGACAAAGTCATCCGATTTAGAGTGCATTCCTCCCGTATGTTTACTGACCGCAGTGGAAACTCTGATACATTTAGTGTTACAGCCTCAGTAACTTTCTTTTTTTGTAACTGGTTGTACACCAGCTCATTCATCAATAGCACTTCTTACCCAATAATGTTCTTAGTGTACTGTCCAGCTTCATAATGTCCAAACCTAATCTGCCTGGGAAAAACTCTATTTTTATTTTTGTCTTTTTAATCTTAGCACTTACGTTTTATCTTTTCCACAGGCAATTTACAATAAAGCTTCATACCAATATTCTCAAAAGAATGGAATAATAAAAATAACGTGCCAACTGGAACATTATAATAGGGACAAGGAACTGAGTAGCCCCCCTGATGTCAGTGGCCTGCAACTCCCAGCATTCCTCATCATTTGGATAGGGCTGCTGGGAGTTGCAGTCCAACAAGATCTGGAGGGCCAAATGATTCTTGATCATTTGTTAAAACCTGTCATTATAAGACCCAATACATTTGAGAGCCATCCAAGGGTAGAAATATCATGAACGGCTCCCAAATGCCTGTTATATTCTTCTGTAACAAAAACTGGCTATGATGTGGATCATAACCAGAAACTTTTATTTATTTATTTTATTAAATTTATTAACTGTCTCTTGGTATGGGATTTAATTTATATCCCAGCCTTTCTCTTATGAACTATGGAAGAGGAAAACTTGACAGCTTTACATATAATAGATAAGGACAAAGTTTTTTTTTGTACACATGTAATTTCTGAACTGTCTTCCTACATACAGTCCCCAAGCGCTGCACCTCTTGTAGAACCATTCCCAAAATCTGGGAGAACCCTCTGAGCTGGTAATCTGTGAGAATGGGGGACAAATGGCAAGCATTTTTCAGTGGCAAAGAAGTGCTGCACGAACCTCCTTGGATCCCAGCCAAAATACAGCAAAGGCAATTTTTGTCAAGGTTTCTTTGAAGTTTTCAACATGTTATAAAAATGTTAAAGTGGGAAAAAACACACTCCCAAGCACTCAGCCAACCTGCAAGAGTCAGGCAATATATCTTAACATAAAATCAACATGCTGTGAATTGTAGCTCACATAAATTTATTGGAAGCGACAGAATCTCAGCTTGTAAAGCAAAAAGGGTTATTCTAAATGATTTGCAATGCTCGTTTAGCATAGATCAGGCAGTAGGAAAAAAAGGTAGAATTCTCCTAAATCATCAGTTCACTACATTAAGCATGACTGGGGCTGTGATACGGTGGTGGTTCCAGCCTAAAGAGAGGTAATGCACTTTCTGACACAGAACACTCTTTATAGCCATTAATGATACTGAACAACCTGAGGAGACAGACTGGCAAAATTCATACATTATTGTGCTTTGGCTCCCAATGCAGCATCAGCATGTGTGTGCAAGCACATACACACCACAGATTTTGGGAGCAAAACAATGAAAAGGGGCCAATTACTTCTATATATTAGCAAAATATTCAGGCAACTGATAGAGCAGGAATGATGAACACTTATTCAACAAAAGAATACAGCGGCATTGTGGGGAGCAGAACAGCCCAAATTTTAAAATTTATCCTTTTAACTATAAATATGAGCTATTTGATTTTTTAAAAGTGACAACAAAGACATTTGACAACTTGTATTTTCCAATTTCAGCCTACTTTGGTTTTGAGAAGTTTAGGGGAAGGAGAATCTCCATCTTTGAAAGAATACTGGGTGGGGACCTGAGAGGTTTTTGTTTTTCTCAGTAGTTGCTTCTCAGACTATGCAACACCCTACCCTACACCCCCATCCTGCGGAGATGTGCTTTTTCAAATGGCTGGAAATACATGTATCGAAGACATGCTGACTTGAAGAGGCCAAACTGACCTGACATATGGTCAGACCGCAAGTTCACAGGGGATTAGACAGGAAAACCTGGCATAAAAGGGGTTCAAGCACATCTTTTCACTGATCTCAGATCTTTGCGTTTCTGAACATATAAGACACTCAGAGACCATCTCTCTTGATTTCACCTACAGAAAACTTTCCTATACCCCCTATCGGTCCAGACCTCAAGAGGGTATCACAATTCTCATAAATTCTGTCACTCTGGTGTCAAAGCAATCACTTATTCTGGAACCCTTTATCAGTCCCATGAGAAAGTTTTAACGTTTTGCCAGAACATCTCCTCAGGATATGAAAAAGGGTATATAAACCCTAACTTTAACCCCAGCAACTTGTAGCGTGTCAGACATAGCACTTTGGACATAGCATTTTGGGCATAATACGTGGTTCCCAAACTGCTGTTTGTCCATGCTATCTTCAGATGCTATCTGAGCCCCTCTGCTTCATCCTTCTTCTCCAGGATTGCTAATTATACCTTCTTCCTCCAATTTATCTCTCTATCCAACTTTTAATGCCTTCCTTTCTGACAACCTTGTATGGTTCTTAGAGTGTCTGATTTCTTGTGTGTTTGTTGATTCTAAATAAAATACTCTGTTTATCTTTAACTTGAGCGTCTCTGCAGTTAGTACTGGTATACACAGATGGAAAGATCCTTCCTTTACCCTCCTCTTGTAAGCTTTATTTGAGCTAGAATTTCCCCCAAATTCTAATAAGACACTAGCATTGCAGATGTACCCCAACATCCACCA
The DNA here is from genome assembly GCA_948472985.1 of Iguana delicatissima. Taxonomy (NCBI): domain Eukaryota; kingdom Metazoa; phylum Chordata; class Lepidosauria; order Squamata; family Iguanidae; genus Iguana; species Iguana delicatissima. Next base: position 806,277 of record CAOKZL010000345.1, on the reverse strand, counting down.
CTTTTTAGGGCAACACTAGAGTGGGCCTCCTTCTGTTGCTTTTCCACAGAAAGAACTTTTTATTCAGAGAAGCCTTTCTTCTGTAGGTTTCTATGGAAGAAATTATAAAGTGGATGGATGTTGTTCTTTCCTTCACTGAGGGTTTTTTTCACTGTGTCTTTTATCTGCGTATTTGTTTACTTGTTTTATCACAGCTGCCTTGAGTGCTATCTCTGGAAAAGTTTAAGAAACAGACTGGGTCTCACACTCCTTCTCACTCCTCTCTTCAATCTTTCCCCTCCACATTTGATAATGCAACTGTTTGAAAAAAATAATTCATTGCCTGTAGTAAAGAATTATTGATAAGGCAAGCAACTTCAAAAAAATCCTGTGAGTCGAATGTATATGTTGGAGAGTTGATAAATTTTGTTCTCTGTTATCAAAATTCTTAGTATTTGCCTTTAGGACCTTTCATGTGTTCACAAACTATATTATTATTAATTGTTGTTGTTAAAGAGCAGACACTTCTGGTTCTTTCAGGATCTATATCTGACTTCTCCTACCTAATACTGGCACTGGTGAGCAGCTAAGAGAGACTCAGAAAAAGAAGAGAAGCAAACTGGAAGGAACTGAGCTTGAGTATGCGGACAAAAGAGAAAAAGAGGAATATGACATTAAAAGTACTGTAGTAGTGCAATCTGTTCTTTGCAAATGATAATGATTCTACATTCCAAAAACTTGACACACTGATTTGAAACCAGGCAAAGCTTCAAGTCTCAAAAATTTAAGCCAGGTGCACAACACTTGGCCCTCTAGATATTTTGGACTTCCAAATTCCAGAGGTCTATTGCCTACCTGGCTAACTGCAGAGATATATGAGAATTCTAGTTCAAAGCCATCTGGAAGGCCTATGGTTCCCCAATCCCAATTTAAGATTTTAGGACAAAACAAAACAAACGAAAACAACTTTACAACTTTCATGACTTGCAATGTTCATTACAATGACCAGCCATCCCAGAATATCCTGGTGATCTATATAACCTAAAGACCGTCCCTACAGGTGTCAAAATGGTGAAGGGACTTGCTTACCATTGCATTCCAACCTGTGTAGGAATTCACAGGCCACAAGCAGAACTCCAAATTGTGCCCAGAAAAGAATCAGTAAGATAGTAAAGCTGCTTCAACTGGGGGTCAGGGTTATACATTCCTTGTAATGAACCACAACTAGCAGTCTGGCCACTGCAGTTTCTGAAAATTTTCCAAAGTCAGCCCCACATAGACTGCATTACAGTAATCCAAATGGGATGTAATCAAAGCTAATGGCACTGTGGCCGGATCTGACATCTCAAGGTATAAAGGGGTTTGCTTTAAAAAGCAGTTCCTAAATACAGATCATGCATCTAAGTGGCTTAACCAACTAAAAACACATTTAGAATAATTCCAAAGCATCACACTTTGAGCCACAAGTGAATTTTTAAAGGCACTTTGTAAAGTCTCACAAATGGCAGCATATGATGTGAATGTCAAAGAGCCATCAATACAGCACCATTAGCAAGGTTCAGTCGTCATGCTCCACAGGTTTATAGCACTTAACTGTGAGGAATATACTCCTCTTTGATATACATACCCTGACCGTAAAGTTCAATAAATCTCTTCTGGTATTGTGTTAACTCAGCTCTACTGGGTACCTCATCAATCTTGCGTTGTAAAATGGCTATTTCTCTATTGCGTCTGGCCTGAAGGGAGTTGAAAACAAAACAAAAACTCATTTTTATATTTTTTAAATATAAAAAAACCAACTTGGTAATGGAATCAATTGCTACAATGCACTCACTTTCCCTCTGGTAACTCTCTGCTACAGAAGGTAACAATTTCCTGTCATTGTTTGGAACTGATATTTAACACTTCAAAACATTCATTTTTTAAAAAAAAGGCTGACACTCACACATTAACCAGAAATTACATCGTACAAGACAGGAATGCATTTAGTGAATCCCCTTCCCAACTCTAACTCACCAGAAGCAGTCTGATCTTCTGCAGTTTCTCTCTCTCAGTTTTGTATTGCTGGTCTATGATTTTTGCAGGTTCCTAATATTTGAGACATTACCAAAAAAAAATAAAATATCAATTTCTGATCCATACCTAACTATTCAAGTATTTGACATCCACATATCAAATTTCTGCATTTTGCTTTATGCTTTGCCTTAGAAATTCTTTTCCTACAGTTCTTTTCAAATCAGTAGCTATAGAGAAGCGGGGGGGGGGAAGGCCAGCGAATTATAATGCTAGGATGCTGGGTTTAGCCAACTTCTTTCTATTTGTATACAATCAGAAAAGGAGACAGTCCAAATGTTTCCAGGCTACCTTGAGAAATAATAATTTATTCATCTTAGCTAGTAAAACTACATATTAGCTGGATTCATCTAAATATTGAACCAAAACTAAATAATCTATAACAGACAGAAACTCAACAGGTAGTCCCCCCAATACACAACTTGCTTCCAAGTGAAGTTGCTAAGAGTTTATTTGTTGTGCAGCATTTAAAAGGTGTAAAGACAGTGTCAGGAAAGAGCTGAAGTGACAGAAGAAAAGTTGCTGCAGTCCTCCTTGTGGGGTGTGTGTATGTGTGTGCACGTCTGATTGATTTTTAGATAGATAGATAGATAGATAGATAGATAGATAGATAGATAGATAGATAGATAGATAGATAGATAGATAGATAGATATACACACACATATATACACATACGTACATACATACAAATTTGGCATTTCAATTTGGTCCACTTTCTTGAACAAAATATCATTCTACTCCAATGAGTAGAACAACAAGCTGCAGATCAACACCCATTTGTCCCTTTTACACATGGCTTTCTTCTTCAGTTTTCTGTTTAGGAAAGGCCACAGTCTGCTGTGGCATCTGAATTGGCAAACTATCACTGGTTTTTCTCCTTCAAAGCAGAATCAAAACTCAGGGTCTGAAAAGGTATGATATCCATTCTAGATTGGAAGGTAAAAACATCAGCGGAAGTTTGATCAACAGGGAGATACTGCAGCAAACTGTGTTTGGGCTGAACAAGAAACCAGAAGGGAAACAGTGCGCGAGCAGAGAAAGTGGGAGTGGAAGGTTTGGATGTGCATTTGAACTGATCAGTTTTCTTTAAGGAAGAGGTGAGGCTCATGCTTCTCTCCTAAACTTTCAGTTCTTGTGGATGGAGTCTCATGAAATAGTTGAAAGAGCCTCAGGCAGCAATCCCCAATCTTGACTCTACAGAAGTGTTTGCGCTATGATTTTCAGAGTCCTTAACCAGTGGTTATACTGCTGGTAGTTTTCTTTTGGGAACTGAAGTCTAACAACATTTTGGGGACCCAGATTTCAGAACCAATGTGTCAGTGCAAACATGCCACATAATTGGTTGGAATATACATCACATGTTTGTTTTGACTTGCTTTCTTAAAATACACAGAACTGGCAACCAGAAAAAGACCTGCCTCTTTGATCCAAAGAGCCCTCCTATGGGGTTAGGAGAGACAAAAACAGAGGTGGAAGGCTTGCCCTGCTGGGCCTGCATTAGGGAGACAGTAGGTAGTGGGAGTTATAATAAAGATTCTCTTCTGATGCATGTTTTTTTCCCTTCCTTTTTCCATTGATTATTCCATAATTAACACAGTTGTCCTACAACTATCACTGCCAAGTACATTTCAGGGACATGTGGTGAAAATAACACAGTTTTGAATCTGACAGACACATAACCTGTTCAACAAGCCTTCTCTTTTGCCTTCCCTCTAATGTTGGGCTAACAGAGCCCACAGACCTCTTTGTGCCAGCATGGAGAAGCCTTGAAGAATCTTCCTTAGAAGGAAGAACATCCTAACAATAAAACAAATGTCTGACAAAAGATTATATTACCCATGTAGAGGGGTGAACTCTCTTTCACTGCAGGTTTTTAAAAAGAGGTTGAATGGCCACCTGTCATGGATGATTTACCTGTAAATTCTTGCACTGGAAGGGGGCCAGACTAAATTTTCCTGTGATTCAGTAATTACTGTTGGATTTCCATTTCCAATTAGAACAAGACAGGAGCTGGGAAAATGAGTTCATTCAAAAATATTCTGAGGCACAATCATATTACAGATATTTAGCCAGGTAGGAGATTAGCAAGGCAAACATGCTACTAACATTCTACATAAGGGGGGTTGGAAGCAATTTTACAATACTAACAAAATTAATTGGGGAAGAAAAAAATGACATGACAAGATTGCTTAATATGAATATCCAAATGTTGTCTGCATACCTTCTCCTCTCCATTTTCAGATGCTTCTGCTTTCAAATTTTCAATGTTCTGTTGGAGGCGTGCCATCTCTTCCTTGAAAAGCAAAGAAAATAATAATGGTTTCTTTATATTAGCAACCACCCACGCTCTTTACAGAAACCGAAGTCAGAAACGTGCTTATTAAATTATGCAACAGAAAAGCCAGAGACATAATGTGTGCCGGTAACAAAATAAATTGAGGTGGGCAGCACACAGGGCACTAGAAAGAGGCAAAGGTTCTGTCTGCACTATTCAAAGTAACATGCTCCCTTGCCAGTGTTTTATACTGTGCCAGGAGGGGTTATACATTTATTTCTTATGAAAATGAGTCTGAAAAGAAAGGGATGGGGGAAATGTCAGCTTTAAAAATGCCAGCAGACTTACACTGATTACAAAATGCAAGTGCTGCTAGGACTAAAAGTTATAAATATGATGAGAGATGCTCTCACACCAGCACTACCCCATTTCAAGCCCCCCTCCCTTTTTGGCAAAAGCAACATCTACTACATTACATTCCCCCTACTGCATAATGAAAACTATTCTCCAATAATACACAATCGCCATCCAGAATATTATGCTAAGAGGAGTGAAAGTTCAACTTGTATTTTGTTCCATTTCATGGCATGACATTTCATTTATCTCCTCCTTACTCCTTACATTTGAGTAAGTATCTTTTTAGGATAAAATTACTTTCTCAAGGTGCCAAGCGTATCATCTGCACAGCAAAAACTGATAAAGACTTAAATCTGAATTATGTGTTGCCTTGGGAAAATGATGTTGGAGGCTCCGTGTTGTATTGACAGCATTTTTATTTATTGGTTCCACTTATATCCTGCTTCTTCTCCAAGAAAAAAAAGATAGTTACTTAGCTGTCCTCTTCCCCACTTTAGTTTCATAAAATCCTGGAGGAAGGCCATCCAAGTTTCAACAATTCTATGATTAGTAGTTACTACTCCAAAGCTCTAGCTGAGACCAGTGGCATGGAAAGATGGGCGTCTGCCTTATAATGAGTCAGGTCATTAGTTCAATTAACTCAGTATTGTCTACACTGTCTGGCAGCAGTTCTCTGAGGAATCCTAGGGGTCCTTCCCAATCTGACCTGCAGATACCAGGGACTGAACCTCAGTTCACTAGAACAGGAACCATGTGACTTACGCAACTACATTTTAAAAGCAAAGAGTGCCAATTCTCCAATACAGAACCTGACCATCAAGAAGTGGCTTTTCTATAGTCACAGTGTTGCAAATCTACCATATCTGAAAGGTCTTAAGAATAATTTTCTATACAGTCTTCTAGTGAAAAACAAACCTATGAGCACAGCCAACTCTTCAAAGGAAGTTCTGTGCAGATGGAGAGCTCCAAAAAGTGACCTGTTTTAGACTATAGCTTCCAGAATCTTCCAGCCAGTTTGTCTGTGTTGGCTGTGGCATCAGGAGCCAAAAAAGTAACTTTTGCCCTCTTTCCCCTTTAATTTTTTTGATTATTATTGAAATATTGAACATACAAATAAGGGATGATGCTGCAATAAAAGGGATACAGATTAAAAACCAAATGTTTAAAAGCAGGGCATTTACTGATGACCTTGTTATTCTCCTAAATAACCCATTTCAAAGCATAAATCGATTAAAACATGTTTTACAGGAGTTTGGAAAGGTGTCAGGGTTTAAAGTAAATGTAGAAAAAAACAACTATGGTAACCAAAAACATGACAAGACAAGAGGGAATAGAACTTGAAACTGAATTACAATTTGAATTACAATTCAAAAAAAGCAAAATATTTGGGGGTTTACTTAACTAAAAATAATACAGACCTTTATGACAACAACTATAAAAGAGTTTGACATACAGTGAAAGAGGATCTGAACAGATGGACTAAGCAGGATGGGAAGGATCGCGGTAATAAAAATGAATATTCTTCCTAGAATGGCCTTTCTATTCCAGAATTTCCCTATAATAGTCAATGAGGCCCCCTTTAACCAATGGAGGAAAGATCTCTCCAAATTCATATGGAACGCCCAAAAAAAAAAACCCCGAATAAAATGGAAGAATTTGAAGGATATCAGAGAAAGATATCATTATGGGTTTCAGTTCACGAAGCCTTCTATAGGGGAGAGAAGCCCAAATGAACTGATGGATTGTATATAAAGATTTAGTGAAAATCCAAAGAGATAAGATCTCACTAAAAAGCAAAGACTAACTGATAAAATATGGACTTTCCACGCACTGGCTGCTGCAGAGACAACTTGTAGAGAAGTTTAAGAAAGACCAAAAAACAATAGGAATAGAAAGTAAAGAAAGCAACTTTGATAAATTGTTAAAACTAGGAACAGAACATCTGATTGCAAGGATTTATAAACTGTTATTAAGCCTAGAATTAGAACAACACATTATAAAGGAGAACATGGTAAAATGGGCGCAGAATATTGGGTGCCCAATTCAACATGAAAGCTGGGAAAATTCGTGGAAAGAAACATCTAGATTACTTAAAAGCGTATCTCTAAGGAAGAACTATTACAAAATCTTTTTAAGGTGATATTATACCCCAGCCCAGATAGCAAGAATAAGCAGTAGTATACTAAAAAATTTACAAATAGAATTCCTGATGCATCCAGAAATATTTTTGTTAAATATATTCGACGGAATACAATAATTAAAAAAAAGATCACAACGGAAGCTGTTAATTCGTATGGTCACAGCAGCCAGAATGGTCTACGTGAAAAGATGGAAACAGGAAGAAATAACCAAAGTGGATGAGTGGTTACTAAAACTATACAATTTAATAGAAATGGATAAATTGACAATTACAATTACATTAACAGAAAATTCAATAAAACAATTTAAAGAAGACTAGGAACAAATTCTACCAACATTTGAAGCTAAATGGGGGGATTTAGCTACAATAGGGATAAAAGAAGAAGCAGTACTACCAGCAGAAATCTCTAAAGAGACAGGACGACAGAATAACGCAATAAAATGTGAAGGTGAACTATAAAGATCAGTGGAAAGATATAGAGAAAATAACATAGGAGCCCTACTAAAATTAAAATCTCTGAGTAAAGGATAATAATAAATGCAATACAATTTGGAACAGTAAAACAGATTAGATCTTACAGGGAGAGACCACTCAATAAAAGCAAAAATAATAGGGAGGAGGTAGATGACCTTGAGTTGGGAAGTAAATCTTATTATATTAGATTTAAGAAAACTACAAGTAGATAGACTTCTCTTGAAATAACTGTATTGGGTAAGTTATCGTTGGTAAATATTATCTAAGGAATAACCAATGTGAACAGGAAAAGAGAATAAGGGAAGGGATTTCAGGAGGAAATGATTGTGTACTTGAACAACAGTGTAAACAACTAAGATAGGATATCAGAAATTAAGTGATAATATGAGAAAATTAGAAACTATATATGAAAGTATTAGAAATAATGATGTTCTAAGATTATATATATTTACATGTATTATATGCTTTCTTTTATGATCCTTCTAGGTTTAGCTCTCTTTTGGGAGGATTTTTTTGTTTGTTTTTGTTGCTCTTTACAGTTAATCTATACAGTTACTGTATTGACTGAATAAAAAGATTTGAAAAGCAAAAAGTAACTTTCCTGAACTCCACACAGATACAAGTTGGAATAACTTTCTAAAACTTACTCTACAGTGTGCTCTGAATTCCTGCTCTTGGCTTTTGAGGTTCTCATTCATTGCCACCAGTGCCCGAAGCTTCTGCAATACACTAAGTAAAGACATTTACTGTGAGTCCCATTCTGAGAGAAGGGAGGAATATAAATCAAATAAATAAAAAATAAATTAAAAAAATCCTTGGAGATTAAAAAAATACATTCTTAAAAAAACAAGGGGAATAGGGAACACAACACTTTTCCAGCTATGTTAAATACGCAATTCAAATGATCCAATAAAAGGCAAAATAACTGCACTCAAATGTTTCATGAAAAACAATGGTTTCCAACATTACTTTGTCACCACCTATTACAATGTATGTTCACAAATATTAATAGAGTGAGAGGGAAGACTGAGACAGGCAAAACATGGGACCATTCAGTCTGAATATTCAGTCTTTACAGGAAAGTATGGGCATAAGACAATGAAATGTAAAAGTAGTTAGGAATAACTCTTTTTCATGGAAAAGATGGAAATATATGCTCATATATTTAAATCAATAGGACTGAAGTACTGATGGATTGTGTGCACTACTTTTAAATGTAGACGGATAACAAAAACTGGAATGATTTTTTTTCCAAAAGGAGTAAGAGAGAGTAATTTTTAAAAATATATGGGAAAACTCCTAACATAGCACCACCACAACAATAAAACCACTGGTAGCATTTAGGTAAAACTTTCAAGCTTCAGTCCTATATATCTTTATTTGGGACTAAGCCTACTGAAACCAATGGGGCTTGTTTCCCAGTAGATATGCACATGATTGCACTGAGGTAAAGAAATGATATGTGGAAGGAAAAGAAATTGAGGCATTAGAACTGCCAAAAACCTGCCAAGATGTTTTTAGATGTACCAAAAATTATTCCTAGCTTCCACTCCTTCAAAATCAAAACAAATCTTAATTTGAAAGTGGGTATTCACACACTGTAATACTTAATGCGTGTGTATATGTACGCATGCATGTGTGTGTGTATGTGTGCGTATGCATGTATGTATATGGTTATGCATATGTATGTATGTGTATACACACACACACACACACACACAGAGATGCCTTAAAGTCACTTGTTAACTTATGGAGACCTCATGAATTTCATAGCGTTTTCTTAGGCAAGAAATACTCAGAGGTGGTTTTGCCAGTTCCTTCCTCTGAAATATATAGCACAGTGGTTCTCAACCTGTGGGTCCCCAGATGTTCGTGGACTTCAGCTCCCAGAAGCCCCAGCCACTATGGTCAATGCTCAGGGTTTCTGGGAGCTGAAGTCCACGAACATCTGGGGACCCACAGGTTGAGAACCACTGATATAGCCCAAAGCACCTAGTATTCATTAGCACTCTCCTATCCGAGTACTAGCCAGAACTGACCCTGCTTAGCTTCCAAGATCAGATGGGATCTGGTTACTTTAGGGTATTTAGTCCATCTCCAGTACTTATACTATGGAGAAAATAAATGTGGGAGTTTAAACCAGCATAAAGACTTTTGTCCTCTAATTTTCCTATAGGCTTCTTACCACATTAACCTATGAGGTCATAATAGAAAGAAACAGACTAGAGAACAGATGTACACATATGAGGCTAGAGAATTAATAAGAGTGGATACAAAGGAATGGGAAAAGCCATGACAGCGAAAAATACATACGTTGAGTCTGCTTGGGATTCCACCATTTCTAAGGCTGCCAGCTCCTTGTCCAATTTTTCACTACAGTTCTTAACCTAAAGAAATGGAATTAGTAGCACAAGGTATACCCAATTTAAGTAGGTTAAAAACACACACACACATACACACAATAAGAAACAATTGAACCTGAAAGCAAAATCCTCTTAAGATTTGCAGGGTTCTATTAAAACTCTTGGCAAGATCTAACCTCCTTCTCATATACAAACTATACGACTCTCAAACGTAGGGCTGATTTTTCTTAAAAGATATATTGAGAGTGGCCCATAACACCTACCAAGAGGCCTCAGCACTGGCACAAGCGGACTTAACTTTAGACACTAGTGCTAGGACTTCATCCCAGCCTGGTAAATGCTCTCCCTTCCAGGCTTTTTCTGGTCAACTAGATCAGAAAAACAATGATTCTTTTTGCAAGTGGGAAAATGCTGAAACAATTCAGTTGTAGTCATTTTCTTCTGGGCTGTATGAGCACTTTTTGCACCAAAAGACAATATCCTATCTAGCATTATGTTGCTCTAGTGCCCCAAAGTCTAGAAAGGATGAAATAGGAAGAATACATGACACTGATTTCTGCAGGAAACATTCTACAGTTAAGTGATGCACTGCATGCTGAATCAGCTAGTCCAGTAAACATCTCTAACAACAGTTGAACGCTCAATCTTTCAGATACAATTACTTCCTTAGTTCAGAGGTAGCACTGATACAGAATACTAACAATTTCAGTGACACACCAAACAGATCTTCAGCTGAATTCCTGAAGATGGTGATGACAGTGATTAAAAATTATCCTTCCTCATCAGTTTCGTACATACATAAATTTAAATTACCAAAGAGGTTAACAAATTAGGAAGCGCCTGCAGTTCTAAGCAATTCTATCCAAATAAATCAAAGATAATAACTTGGTTGTCAGAACAAACATGTCTTGGACTTCACACTAGCAAAACTGTGATGGTTTGTCACAGTTAAGGCAAGATAGTTAATGCAAGAGAAGAACTTGATATATCACTGTAACCCTTTTGTTTAATGTGAAATCAAGCCATTTTGTTCAGTCTGAAAGCTGAGTAGTAGTAATATTTTGCAGTTATTGGGAATTGTACTGGAAACATCAGATCCAATGTCAGTGCAGATCACAGATCCAGGTGTCCTTATTTAGGAGATCACTAAGGCTGCAGTCCTATGACCACTTACCATAAAGTAAATCCCACTAAACTCAGTGAGGCTTACCTTTGGGAAGAGAGATACAAGGACTGCACTGGAAGAGACTAAGTGAGAGTTGCTACAGTTTATGCCCCCCTACCATCAGGGAACTGTAGGGAAACAAAAAGTGTAAGCATGGAATTTTTCAGGACTCTCTGTCAGAAAAAGAAAGATAGGACTGGCAGTCATAATGCCAAGCAAATTCCAGAGTATAGCAAGAGAGACATGGAACATGACCATAACATTTAATCAAAGAAACGCAATTTGGATAGCTGACTAAAGGCAGTTCACAGTAAGCTACTAAAATCTCCTTAACCAGTGACAGCAAAGCTATAGTTCTCCTTTCATTTGCTTGTGTGTAGGTACAGCCATTTAGATTGACCTTTTTCAGTCTTTTTCCAATTCACATAGCTCTCTCAGATTTCAAATATATTGCTGTTTTACTTCTCACATCTCTTGATAGCTGTGGCTCAGTAGGCTAGCATGGGAAATTCTGCAAAACTTAACAAATGCACAGTCAGATCTGCACTCTGGCTAAATTGTAAGGTAGGACAGGAGTTTTATCTTTGTGAGAATTTACATCCATGATTCATGGTAAGAACAGAATCACTGGTGTATGTGCTTTTACGTGAGGCAGCTTTAAAAATGATCCAAAGAAGACTAATTGTGATGAACTGTCTGTGGCCTAAATTCAATTCTTAGTCCCAACTAGAGTAGAGCCATTGAATCAGTGGGATTTACCCATGAGTTCACTCACCTGTCCTGAAATGGCTGATTGAACAGAAGTAGAAAAGAACAAATGTTTACCTCATTTAGTGTCTTCTTGGCTTCATTACATGCTGCTTGCATATCAGCACATTTAGTCTGCAACTTTTACGAAAAGAAGAAAAAGAGTCAGAAAGTCAAGCTGAAGGACCACAAATCTGTTTAGTCATACAGCAATAATTCAATATGCAAATGAAAAACAGTCTGAAGTTCTTCTTAATGTTTTAATAATTACAGGCCTATGTAATCAAAACTTATACCATTGTTTATATGCAGGGATGTAGCTTGGGAACAGGGGTTAAGTAAGAGCAATGCCCCCCAAATAAGAATTCTACTCCCCTTATGAAATTTTCCTTCAGTTTCCATAGTTCTACCACTGCAGTAACAAAATGTCAGTTGAGCATTTAGAAATAGTTTGGGCTTCCAAAGAAAAAAGGCAGCAAAGATGCCAAGGGAATGTGAACACAGCAAATAGAAGAGTTCTACATATGAATGAGTTTCAGTGTCTCGCTCTCTTCGATGCTAGAAATTCAGGGACTGAATGAAAATTTAATTGGTGGGCAGAATTCTTATAGCAGGGCAATGCCCTAATTTTACCCCCTTGCCCTGTAGCTACACCCCTTTGCACCAAATACTACAGTCCTACAGATGTTTTGACTCCTGGTGGCCTTGAATCTCAGCCAACAGGGCCAAATATATAAGGCAAGTTGCTGCCATACATCTGCAGACACCATGCTGGGGAAAGCTACAGTAGTGGCATCCTACTAGTAGGAAGTGCTGCCATCTCATACAAGGCACCCAGCTTTTCACTGATCTCCTTTACCCGCTGCAACTTTCTATGCTTTGTCCCATCTTATTTGTAAAGAACTGCTCCAACCTTGAGAAGCAACATTTTGGGGGGGGTGAGGAACTGCAGTGGGTAGGGATTTATCAGAAATCGGATATTCTAGCTTGTGCAAATCTGTGCACTTTTTGCTAGCACGAAGTCACCACTGACTGCAGCCCCATGTCTGTGCGCAGCTATGAGTGCCACCTTCCACCCACATACTGAAATAAAGAAAGAATGGCCAAAATGAACCACTATTGGAAGTAATACAATTCACAGAACACTTTCACTGGAGAAATCAGTCTGATCCTCTTAAATAATATTCTCCTGTGCTTCATGGAAATGCTAGCAGGGGAAAAACAGCAGATGGGATAGAACAGATGGCATGGAGTTTGTGAAATGGCATCAAGTATAGCAGGCACAAGAGCAGCTTTCACAAACAGCCAAATGAACTCCAATACAGTTCTTGTAAGAATGGCAGCCAGCTGCTGCAAGAGGTTCTCCTACCAAGGGGCAGGGGGGAATTGTCTCAGAAAGAGTCCGCATGCAATAAATAATAATATATCACTTTGAAATATGAACCATATTTTATATTTATCCTGTGAGAATGAAGAGGTTGCCACTGTCCTCAGAGAAACAGTTGATGGTTTTAATTCTTAATTTTTGGCATCCAGAAAACAGCATTAGATACCTCACAGAGGTCATTAAGGCATATGCCTTACCGCTCTCCCAGAAAATGTAAAAGCTCCTTTTTTTCTACAGCCTCCAAAGTTAAAGCCATGCTTGCAGAAGGATTCTGGGAATTGTAGTCCAAACAAGAGACTTTTTGAAGCTCTGTATTCTATTTATGTACCAGAGTGTATCAATACTGCAAAGCAATGCCTATTAGCATACACACTTTTCATGTTTTGACTCTTCTGAATGGATTCCAAAGTTATTAGCTAGATTTTCCTAAGCTTCACAGTGGAAAAGTTTCAAGACAGTTTTCTTAAAACAAGACCATGTTTTTAAAAAGCATACTTCTTCCAGCTGTTTGGTTTTCTGTACGATTTGCTTGCTGAGTGATGCCACTTTCCTCTTGTGCTGTTGAGCCGCCCCAAGTCTTTCTGGACGCTCTTCTGCAGAAAGTTCTGATTGCTGGGAGAGAAGAACACACAAACAGATCACTGTTCTGTCAAGACCAACCAGGATAGTTGCTAGTCCAGTCTCTGAAGAAGACTGCCTTTTCACTCTGTAGAAAGCTTTGTACAAGAGAGAACAGCAAAGGAAGTTATCTCATTTTACAGTTCATGTGAGGAACATCTGGCCCCCCCACATGTTTTAGATTGCAGTTCCCATCGTGCTTTAACAATGGCTGTGCCTGTTGAAGCTTCTGGAAACTGAAGACCAAAACAACTGAAGAGCCAAAGGTTTTCCAAAACTTATGCTGGAATAGCTTTGCTACACACAGAAGAAGAGGAATGGCCATTTTCCCCTTGGCCAAGAGTAATTCACTGAAGTGTCCTTACTCTTCATGTAGTCAGAAGGAGATATGTCAAGGAGTCGACCACAGCAAATCTTGCACTTTCAGAATTTTAAAAAAAAAAAACCAAAACCCAGTGCCAGTATGCTCCAAAACAGAGCTTAAAAGTAGCATATTAAAAATAACAAGTTAAAAGTAACATCTCTACCTGTAATATGGGACATCACTATTAAGCATTTTAATAAGAACAAGGCAAACAGTTGGGTTTGTAAGGGTCTTTTTGTATAATGGGTAACATTCATGCTTTACAGAAAAATGCCACCTTGAAATGGCTGTTTGGGAAAAGCTTCAGGCATTTAGAAAGTTTTTTTTTAATTATTGAGAAAGAAATTAAAAAGTACTAACAAACAGCATCATTTGCAACTCACATACAATGAGTAATGGGGAGAAATTATTCCTAAAACAAAAACAAAAAAAAATTGCTTTAGTATCTTTTCTAGTCTGCTTGTAATGAGTCTGCAATAAGATAATGTAGGTACTTGGAGGAAGTACCTACATTGGAAATATCATTTTTAAGGTCAGCATCCACTTAACAGTGTTTACTAGATACAGCTTCACTTTTTTACCTAATGCCAAGACCTCATTGTGCTAATAGACGTTCTCCAACTATAAGCTACTATTAAAAAAAAAAAAAAGACTCATGGTTTTACATAGATTACTTTGATAAATCTCTAGAATCCTGCAAAGAAGATAGTGGGACCAGGATACAAGGTCCAAGCTTTAGAAAGCAGGCAAAAAACATATGTCACTTCAAACCTACAGCATTTTGTAAACCACAATCTTAGTTTGCAGATGCTGAGTAGCACACTGAGCCAAATGCCCAGGTGTTAGCACCTCCATCGTTCCTGGGAAAATGTTGTGGCGCGGGGGGGAGGTGCTGTAAAATATTTAAAAAGCAAATCATTGTTCGTTAAGGTTTCTAAGAGGGAATTCAACCCTTTCTGCTAGAAAATGGGGAGTCTGGGTGGGCTTTGGGGGGCATAGAAATAGCCCTGCAGGATGGGATATAGCACTTTGCCCACCCTGCTATAGAGTTCCTGGGATAATCAGTCCCCATCAATTCAAAGTAGGCTACGTTTCATTCTTTGTGCACTGTCCACTTCTTTAGATTCAATAATAACTATGTGGAAGATTGACTTCCGTGAATTTAAGACGTGTAATGAAGTGACAGCTTTGTATCAACTCTTCTGCTCAAGGACTCAATCCCCCTTCCTTTGTTTTAAACAATGTCCATTACATACACTGACAGGAAATCCATTGTACCTGCCTAAAAGCCAAAAACAGCTGAGCAAGACTGCTAAAATCTAGAACTAGGAGAAATATCAGGGAAAAGAGACAGAGGAAGTAAGGACAGAGAAATGCCTCATGTCTAAATAAAACCCACTATGACATCAAGTACTGTATTACTACTATTAAAAAATACTTGTCCAGTTAAAAAACAAACAGAACTTCTTCACATAAGAGCTACCAAAGGCCTTTTTTCAAATGAACAGCACTACAGAGTTCTCCTCCATTTGATGTTCTAATTAGCAGCATCAGCAGACTTTTGATGTTTCCTCTTACTTAATAGCCGCACAGACCTAGAAACAAGCTTGTATTCATAAGAAGCCAAGGAAAAAAAGACTCACAAATGGAGACATCTAAAGTATTCTCATCAGATCTTGAGAAAGCTACGTTTTTGGACATCCAGCATCCCACAGCCAAGCATGGCTAGTGGTTGCAGGATCTGGAATCTGTAGTGAAAAAACAAACAAACAAACAAAAAGCAAATCTCTTTCCCAAGCTCTGATCCTCAGATGCCTTTCTAATATTTCTGGCAGAGCTTTTATACCAGGCTTCTCTGACTTGATGCCCTGTAACATTGCACTACAATGGATGTCACTGCCAACCAAGTTGCTGCAGGAATCTGCTCTGCTGCTCTAGGGGCTAGAAATAATTCTGATAAAAAACTGGACCTTTCACAAATGCTGTGTTTTTTTTAAACATCATACAAAATTACATTATCATCCACTTTCAAGGGTAGGGAATATGTGCCCTGCTAAATCTTAAATAGCCACCAGCCACTTCTACCTAGACGCACGAATCCAACTGATTCACAGAATCTGGAGTCCACACTATGCTGCTGCTACTAGTGGAGAAGGGGGACTTCTGTCAATCTTTGCTTGCAGTCTCCAACACCACCTTCCAGTCTGTTCTAGACAGCACAGAGACAAGTGAAGGAGATGATGCTGTGGGCTGCAGGTGAGATTGGAAAGCAGCAAGAGCCCCCCTCCCCAGTTCTTCTAGGGGTGTGAGCCCTCTGGTGAGTGAAAATTCTCTGTGGACAAAAGAAGAGGATTTCCATCAGTGGAAGGTATGATTCAATTCACTGTTCAGATCAGATCTGTACTCCTGTGATGCTACTCCGGCTAACTGGGAGCTCACCAACTAGCATGATCACTGCAGTGGCTAATTATTTTTAAAAACAGAACCCAGAAGGCAGAAGCCCAGGCGGCTGTAGACTGAAACAGGCATCTGCTCAAGCAGGAAAGGCTGAGAAGAACAGGAAGAAATCACCACTTACTTTTTCAGCATATTTTGATACAATCTGCTTGATCTCATCAGACTGGAGTCCAACGATCTGGCCAACGGTGCTTGCAGTAAGTCTGCCCTGCAAGTACAGCACAAATCTTATGAAGCCATGGAAACCCATCCCTTGCTGCAAACCAGCACAGTTTGAGATAAAACGCCATCTGTTCCAAGAGGGACTACACTTAAGTACATAACCTGGCTTTCCATGGAAATAACACAGCTTGGTGCAACAGAGATGGGGAAGAAAAGCAGGAAAGGGAAGTACAAAGATAACGCTGATGAGGAAAGAGGTCACCAGCTATTAAGCCTTCTCAAAGAGCATCAATCTGAATCTGTCTACAAGACTGGGACAGACCAGCTTTTACAATATACAAGGAAGGCAGCCATGGCAAGGGCTCAGTTACTAATACTAATATCATAACGGTTATTAAGTTATCTGAGGTATCAGAGGGAGTACCTCTTTGTATACGAGGTACTGAGGAATAGGAACAGAAAGTTGCTATTGCTCTCATGTCCTGATTGTGGACTTACAAGAGATATCAGGTTTGCCACAGTGGGAACACAATGAGGGCTTTAGCCTTATCTAAGTGAGGAGCTTTCCAAACTTTTCATTTTGGTGACATTTTTAGATGTGTATCATTTCGTGACACAGTAATTCAGTAAGTTGAGGCAGCCCCTCCACCCGAGTCTGGCCACCTGCCGCCACTGCCCTTGCTCTCCCCAGGGCCTTACTCAGCCCAAAATGGTGGTAGGAGAGGCAGCCCCTTCACCTGGGCCTGGCCCGCTCCGGCAGCAGACGAGGGAGCCCCTCCACCCATGACACACCTACACGCTGCAGCTGACACACTAACACATCGTGACACACAGTTTGGAAAGCTCTGTCTAATAGGTTTCTCTATGTTCTTACATTGCCAAAGGGCAATGGCTGGTGCTGATCCAGTGCAGAGGCCTCCAGATTCAAGTATATGCAGAAAAGTCAGGATACTGTGGCACATATCTTTGATTGAGAGGAAAGCATGTGCACAAAAGCAATATGGGAAAACTGTGCATCTGTGTCACCTCTGCTTAATCCCTAAACATGGCGATCAGTGGAACATAACCTGCATGCTTCTACGTGCCATGTGAGTGAATGGTGTCTCTGCAATGGTGAAACATATGCACTGTGAAGCAAGGAACCATGAGAACTTGTTCGTGTGAAACACAGTGGGGTCATTAGGATGTAATGAGGTAATGAACTATTGAAGATCAGCAGACATGGGATCAACCCCTCAGAGCTCAGCTCCACTGAGTTCCTCCTTTCCCTGAACCATTTCCACTACAGGACCTCCTACTTAAACTTGAAGAATTGGTATCTAAATTTCCTTTCTTTCCTCCCTACCGTTTTTCCCCCTGCTATGTCACATCTTTTAAACTGTAAGCACACAGGCAGGGACTGCCTGCTTTTACTGACTGCACACAGGCTAATCAAACAGCTCCAAAGAAGTAGCTGTGTTAGTCTCTAACAGTACAAAAAGGTGGATGAGAGGGGGAGAAAAAGAAAGGAATGTGGCAGCACCAGGAGACTTTGTAGCAGAAGAAGGAGGGAAAAAACAGCATAATAAGTACAATAAACAATAATAAAAACAATGACAACAATTATTATGATAAAGCAGTAGCAACTGCTGCTGTCACCTCAGATAAGAAAGATTTGCAAGAAACAGTACCTCTTCTATTAATCATTTAAAATAAACAGTATGCCTTTACAGGCAGAGCTGACTCAGAAGCTAAACACCTTAGAAGGAGGATCACGTTTTAAGCTTGGTGGTACATTCCGTGTGTCAATTTGCAGTGCAGGTTAATGCCTCAAGCAGTCTCAACCTCAGTTAACCTTATTTCTAAGGTTGTGACAGCTTTCCACTTGACTTGCCGGAGTAGGGAGAAACAACAGGGATGCAAGTAAGTTGTACACACTGCGTCTACCAAGCTGGTTTAATAGGCATAGAGAGGAACCAGACAACAATAAGAAAATGTCCTTTACTTTCTCTCTCCAACAAGCTGCAGTTTAGTCCAATTTCAATTCATATTCGCACAAAGGACAAATTTTTGCAATAAAAGACATCAGGCATCAGTAACCATTTGCAGACACGCTTCCGATTATGCTCCCTTTTAAACCAACAGGCTTATTTGATGCTTACTTCCATTAATAATTAAAATTTAATAACAGCCATGTCTTCCAACATGAAACAACTTACCTCTTCTGTTCCCATTGCAGCCATCTCGGTCATCAATGTTTTAATACGCAGCTGATGGAAAACAAGGACAAGATCAGAAATAGGAAACTTGGCACAGGATTTCCAGGTAGGTTTTTACATCAAAAAAAAAAAAAAAGATGCCACAGTTAAATACATTTTTGCAAACAGTTGTAGAACACTTGTCAAAGAATGCAGGCCATAGCCGATCCTATGAATTGATGGACGCGCACAGAAATACCTCCTTCTGCTTATTCACTGTCTTGTTTTCATAAACAAGGGGTAGGCAACCTACTTGTTCCCCTTCAAATGTTGCTGGACTGGAATTCCCATCTTCCCCAACTGTGAAGAATGATGGGAGATGCAGTCATCTACCTCAACCAAACAAAATGGTTGAGGTAGCTTATTTTATGATCTCTATCTCCACTCTCTCTACACAAAGCCAGGATGCAAATAGGTTCAAGGAGTGCATAGTCAATTACTACTGCAAAATGGTATCTGTGCATATGTGTGTTTGTCAGAGAGGGGAGGAAAGAGAAGGAGGGAGGAATTAAACCCCTAAGCTAACAAATTTCTTCTTAAGGTAGAGACCCACGATCAAGCCTGTCTGAAATTAGAAGAGGTTATGTGCACCTCCTCGGCAGCTTGAAGGTCATCTTCAGTGTAGGCATCTGGCTTCCCTGCTGATACCAGCCCAGCAGGCAGCACCATTTTCTTGTCTTCCGCCTGCCAAGAGAAAGGGAAGAAAAACATGTCTTAAAATTAAGACAAAAAGGCAAATGAACAGTGTCTAGACAGAATCACTGAGAGATTGGAGGCTGAAGGAGATAGGAAAGGGGGGCACCAGTACACAATATATGTTATTTCTCATTCTCTGCTTCTACTCCTTGTCAGTATTGCTTGTTATATTTTAGCAGACATTTATGATTTCTGGTTTCAGACACCTGGAGTTTGTGACTTTAACTGTGTTTTTATCTGGATTCTCAGCTCCTGAGGTCCTAAGAGGAAGACAAAAGTATCAGTCCTATATATATAATAAATGTACTCTCTACCCATCTATCCACTCGTGTGCGTGCATGGATATATGCAGATGCTGCTTGTGTGACAAGCAGCATCTGCTGAAATTCCCTCTTCTACAGAAGCATTAACCATGCAGAAACCCTGTCCCTTATTTCACTTAGTAATCCTAATACACTCTCTCTCTCTCTCTCTCTGTCACACACACACACACACACCCCTAATGTATCCAAGATGTGTGGATGGATCCAGAAAAAAGAGTGTGCTGTTCATAGTACAGACTTATCCTATAAGACTAATTTTATATATATTTTAGAAATACACTATAGAAACAGTAACCTGTATGGATTTGCCGGGCTGATAACTGGAGAAGGCTCCTGTACCATTCATGGTTGTGTGGACAGGGAAATTCCAGGTGTTCCTTGTCACACAACCACATCAAGCTACACCTGCTGAAATTTCTTCTTCTACAAAACTATTAACAGTACAGGAGGTCTCTCCAGTTTGCACTTTGGAAACCCTATGCCTATAGCACAATACAAATATTATCATATTGTCCAAAACCCCACTCATCCTTGCAGGATCCCAAACTTACTTCCTCATAGCGCCTTATGATACAACAGGGTATCATGAAAAGCTGTGGTCATGTTTTACAGAACTCAATAAGGGGAGTATGATAGGGCTTTATGATTTTTTTAAAAAAAAAACTTTTGTGCTGCATAAGAATAAAGTTTTTTAAAAAAACTACAATATGACACTAGGATGTTCTGCATGAATGTAAAATTTAAGGCCACATGTCTGAAGTGGGTCAACATCCACATACAAGAAGATATACATTAGCTTCAGTTATCCAGTCTTCTAGGGTGAAAGGTTCTTCATTGTTTGATCCAGTTTATCTGACACTTGTCAATTCTATCTTCCCCCAAACAGATGAATTCAAATATTAGGAAACACTTCTTAACAGCCATTCATCACTTCAGTGAACCTCAAAATGCATTCTGGAGACCACCAGCGGCCTGTATTATGCTCCCTGATAGCCTCCAAGACAGTAACAGAAACAATAAAGAAAAATGCTTGTAGAGCATTCTAGAACAAACAGTGATAAATGTCAAACAGGCTTCAAATTGTTGCATTTTGACTGATAAACATCTATACAGCTGTCAGCTCAAAGATAAGAGACTGTGCACAGATTTGGCAATGTACTACCCTTTCTTCCAATGTGTACAATACAGCTATATCTAAGTGAGAATATGAGCTATACAAATACTTTAAATTCTGATGTGGCATCCTACACAGTGACTATCAACATAAAACAATCTGCAGACTGCTTTGGCCTTTTTTTCCCTCTGAAAATGAAAGGTAGTATAGAAATGTTCTTAACTAATATGTAAATAATAAAATGTAGTGGCACTAGCAAACTGAAACCATGGTACCCCTCTACAATATTTGAGGTCATCACATCTTCACAAAATGGATGTGTTAGAGATGGGAAACCTGTGTTTCCCCAGATGTTGTTAGACTCATCCAGTTCCTATTATCCCTGCCAACATGGCCAAAGATGAGAGCTGATGGGAATAGCAGTTCATCAACATCCGGGTGGCTACCAGTTCTCCATTACACTCTCAGAACAGCTATCAGCAAGAATGAGTAAATTCTATTTTTAAAAAGTCAGAATACAGATAAAGCTTGTGAACTAAGGCAACAAACTAAAATAACAATAGTCCATTCAAGCAGGCTATAAAATCAACAGTGCTTCGAGTTTAAAAATACTCACACTAGCAGTTCTTAAAGGCTTTGGGAAAAACAAAAACATACTTTGTTGTCTGAAAGTTCCTCCACATGTTCTAGCAGTGGTTCTTAACCTGGAGTCTGGGGGCCCCTGAGGGTTCATGGACCCCTCACACCACCAGCAGCCCTCATACCGACAGAAGTGGCAGCAACAGGGACATGGCAGCTGGGGGGAGGCGTTCCAGGTGCTGAAACTGTTCCTTTGTTTGCAAACAAGGGAGTAGTTTCAGCACCCACACCCTCATCCCCACTGCCACATCCCTGATAAAAGGCATATGGCAGCAAGCACATGCACATGTCTGATCTATGATTCTGGAAAGTAGGGTCTGCATCACCACTCGGCCACAGAAACCCACTGAGTGACCCCAGGCAAGCTGCTTTCTCTCAGCCTCAGAGAAAGGCAAGGGCAACAGATCTTGCCAAGAAAGCCCCAATGATAAGTTTGCCTTAGGGCAGTGGTTCTCAACCTGTGGGTCCCCAGATGTTTGTGGACTTCAGCTCCCAGAAGCCCCAGCCACTATGGTCAATGCTCAGGGCTTCTGGGAGCTGAAGTCCAAAAACACATGGAGACCCACAGGCTGAGAACCACTGCCTTAGGGTCACTATAAGTCAGTTTTCAAAGGGGAGAGATATGATGGCTAGAAAGAACCTCCCCCTGTCAGTGACACTTTGCTGTTGTGTGACTTCAAGTCACTTCCAACGTATGGCAACCACAAGGTGCATCTATCACAGTTTTTTTTTTTTGCAAGATTTGTTCAGAGGGGGTTTGCCTTTGCCTTCCTCTGAGGCTGAGAGAATGTGACTTGCCCAAGGTCATCCAGTTTCTGAGAGGGGATTTGAATCTTAGTCTCCAGAAACCTTTAATAAATAAATTTAGATAATTATTTGAATATATTTGAATATTTAAATCTAAATCTAAATATTTAAATCTTAAGTCTTAGAGGTCCCCAGCAACAAAATATATTTACAGGGGGTCCTCAGTAAAGAAAATGTTAGGAACCACTGTGATCTACAATTTCATTCAACATACAGGCCTGACTCCACTGTCATGAGAAAGGGTTTTGAGTTTTGAGGGTGCCCAGGGGTGAGGGAAGGCCATCCTGTCCCACTTCTGCTCATACTAACAATTCCATCAAGAGTACAAACCCAATGAATAGCACCCCCATATTCTGTTCCCATTGTATCTCTATAACCCGAGAATGGAGAACTCTTACCTTCTCAAGTTTTCCTTGTCTGCTGAACCCGTACCTCCTACAGCAGGAATGAACAAAAGAGAACAAGTGTTTGTGGCTGGGTTCACTTCAGTATCATAACACAAACGTTTCTGTACATGCTTAGGTTAGTTCTCAGTCCTTTTTTTAAAAACAAAACAAAACAGCCAGGGATAGGAGTGAGAATCCAAAATTGATTGTGTGCTCAAAATAAAGCTGTGAATACTTCTGAAGAATCTGTTCTTTTTGGTTGCCTTGCCTTTCATTATCAGCCTTAAAGACTTCTCCAAACCTCAGCCATACAGCAAGGTGCCAAATCAATGAGAGCAACATGAGAGCCCCATAGAAGAGAACACAAGCCTGGAGGACCCTCTTCAGAAGCCTGCTGTTGAATTCCTAACAAGAACTCATTTTCATTGCAAGAGAAACTCCATTTCGCCCTCCAAAGCACTCATTGCCTGATCTTCCTACTTTTATTTGTTGTCTCTGGATACAAGTCCTTTCTGCTGAAGTTCTAGCTGAATAATTTACCACCCTGAAACTGCATTTAGCTTTCCTATAAGGTTTTAATAAGCTGTAGGGGCTATGAAATGGAAGAGATTGGGAAGGAACTGCAGCTCACTGATGGAGCACACACTCGGCACATGAAAGGTCTGAAGGTCAAATCCTGGTAGAGCTGGAAAAAGCTGGCCTCAAATTTTGAAGGAGGCAGTGCTAGCTGAATGGAAAAAGGTGCAGAGAAAGGAATACAAAATGATCAGGAGGCCCCACGGTGAAGGCAACATGAGCAGTTGGATTACTAATATTGACAAAACCAAGCTGTGGAGTCAAATCACTCTCCCTCTGTGCCAGTACCATGTATATTATGGGATGCAGCCACAGACTGGGGAATAAGGAGTCTGAAGAAACTTCTAAAAAGTGTTCACAAGAGTGGAAATTACAAAAAAAAATTGCACTTTTTATTCTTAAATTTATTTATTAAAATATTTATACCATGACCTGTATAAAGAGATCTCAAGGCAGCTTACGATAGCACTGAAACAGGTTTAAACATGCTAAAAACCAGTAAGACAGTTTAAATAAGATAAAAGCATATTACACAATATAATGAGTTAAAAACAAATTTAAATTTAAATGTTTTTAAAACTATAAATGACAGTCTTTGGATTGAATTAATGAGGTCCAAAGACTTTGTTGAACAGCCAAGTTTTAATCTGGTGCCTAAATGAAAAGAGTGTTGATGCCAGTCAGGCCTCCATGGGAAAAGTGTTCCACAGTTGGGACACCATGGCTGAGAAGGTCCTCTCACACACAGTGCTACAAATTTCAACTTTACTACTGAAAACTTCAATCATGATTTTTCGTTTAGTAGCACTATTAGATACAAAACCACAAAGTGATGTTAGCCAGAAAAAAAAATGCAAATTTGAGTGCCAAAGCCACCTCAAAGGAAAATTAACCACACGCATGCACAAAAGAAAAGTACTCACAAAAGATAATCAGTGAAACTAAGAGAGGAACAGCAAAAACAAAAGACAGTGAATTTGAGAAACAATGACTACAACAGAAAAGCTGCTGGGGTAAAACAAAAATTGTTGCTCAAGAAAAGACTCATGAAACAATTATTAAAATAAAAATCTAAATGTATTTTTGAGACATTGGTTATATGTCTTTCAAATGCAATACAGAAAACTGGGATTGGCAAGAAAAAACATTTGACAACAGGCTTAAGGGTATTCGCCTTTTCTCCTTGGAGAAATATTAAAGAAGCTTCCCACTGCCCAGCAGTATATCACCACCATGAAACAATAATGTCATAATCACCATCAACTTCACATGATTCTCTGGAACAGCCAGAAAGAGATACATATTCACTGGCAGTGCATAACTTAAGCAGAGTGAGAGCATCTTGTCAACAATCACAAAAGAAAAAGAAAAAAAAAAGGAGGGAAACAGTATCTGTCCACTACATGCACAGTTTTACAGAAGGAGTGGGGAAGTGATGCTCCTGCTCATGAAGCATCCATGGCAAGCGCAGTGGACCCTCTGTATATGTGGGGGCTCCATTCCAGGAACCCCTGCAAAGAGCAGAATTCGCAAATGCTCAGGTCCCATTATACTCAATGGTGGCAGTGCTCTTCAGCACGTCTGCATGGACATTGCCACCATTGTAGGTATAGTGAAGCATGCAGGAAACTGAGCATATGGAGGTCGCAGGTAAGAAGGGCCAGCTGTATGCCTACTGACCTACCATACAAATAGCCAAATGGGTACTAGTATCCAAGCTCAAGAGGCAAGGAACTTCTGATTGTTTGTATTTATTAAATACCACATTGATATCCTGAAATTTCCTCCCATTGAGCACACGGTGGCATACATTGTTCTCTTTCTCCTCAGTTTAATCACCCCAACTTATCTTGTGAGGTAAAGGACACCAAAAAAGAGTGATTTAGTGAGTTTCACAGTTCAGTGGGACAGTATGTGGATCAGTCAAGTACCAGACCAGTGTTCTAATCACTATACCACACTGGTTCTTGGTAAAATAATCAAAGTTTATTGCTGGTGTCAATGTTTACTTTGGGAGGGAGGTTGGTGTTGTACTTGATGGCTTCTATAGGAAGGTGATATAATCTAATTATACACTCTCTCTCTCTCACACACACACACACACACACACACGGAAAACACTGCTTGAAGAAAAAGGAATTATTTGTACTGTGAAAAGAACATTAAATTTAAACATCTGATTTTTAGGCTGTGCAAAGAAATGGGGAAAGTGGGACTTCTCAAGTGAAGAGACTGGAAGACCGATTCTCTTTTTACACTGAATTTCACCTAGTTATCATTACTGGAAGTAGAAAGACATATAAATCCCAAGAAAGTTGGTATCCCATCTCTTTCTCTTGCTTATCTATATCTACATACATTTTATTTTATTTTTCTTATAGTACTCTCAGCAATCATCTTCGCAGCAAAAGGATGTGTTGCTTCTTTTCTTGCCAAATGCACCATTTAGGTTATTCTAGAAAAATAGCTAAATAAGCCTGTTATCACACCCCCAATACCTTGACTCCCTAAATTTGCTGTGGCTTCATTTCTCACTTTCAAGAACCTTATTATTTGACTTCACTTCCATCCCACCATTCTTTGAAGTTCAATACAGAAGATCTATACAGAGCAGATAAAATTTGGCCTGTTGGCCGCATCAAACCCAAGGCCATTTTTGGAGACCTCCAGGAACCCCATGATCCTATCCCTTCCACATATTGTGGGAGAAAAATACTGTGTATATTGACCAAGAGTCTTCCCCAAGCCTACAGTGGATACTATTAGCAATTTTATATGTTCTGCTGAATGCGGGGTATACCTGCTTTAAAAAAGGTCTATATTATCCCTTTAAAAAAAATGGAAGTGACTATTCTGAGAAAAAGCCTCTGTGAGCCTAAAAAGATGAAAAAAAGTCAGAATACATGATAAAATTGTGAACAAAAACCACTATTCTTCCCAGGTCTGACCTACCTGCCATATTCCAGAAGTGTAGCATGAACTTTGGATTCCTCATCTATCAATTTTTCTGCACCTGTTCTTCGTTGGTATTTCCTTTGTGGTTTGTACACCTCCTGAATGACAAAAAGTGAACATAAATGCTTCAGACTTCCAATAATTGGAAACTGCAAACAGTTGTCTCAATATCCTCTCCCCATAGAAACATCAGGAGGTTTTCCAGGCGGCTTGAGGATGAGCTGCGGCTCACTACAGCACAATTTGGAAACTGAGAAAGAAAACAACGTTGTCATTTTTCGTTTCTTTCTCTTTTTCTTTCTTTCAGAAGCAACAATCAAAATTATTGCTTTTAAGCAATTTAACAAGAAGGAGGTAAACTCTGTGGGCTTTTTGGAGGGCCTAACAAGCACTGCTTATCAGTTACTTCAAATGTTACTTTGGGCAGCTGATTCCAGTCTCAGAAAATGGCAGCTAAAATAACGAAACATTGCTGCCATTTTTATGGTATTTTTTACTCATGTGGAAAGGTACATCTGTGTGTTTTTAACCTCAAATATGAACATGTCTTGGCCAGTTGTAAGCATTATGCAGCTTGACTGAAAAAGGGTGAGGTAGGAAAGATTCTACTTGCTATTCTGCTTGGGATAACAAAATGTACGACACTAAGCCACAGCTATGCCTGCCTCATAACCGTTGTGGACTAGATCTAGCCCTCTTAGCCCTGCTAGCTCAGTACCAGTCTGGCTGGAACCCACCTCCAACCCACATCAGCCAAAGAACTGCATTTATACGGCTTCACTAAGTTGTGTGGGGAAAAAAGAGAGGATGTCCATACAAGCAAGAATCAACGTGTCTGCCCAACAGCACAGTTCTTGAAGATGGATAGATGAAGGACCTCTTCTATTTGGCTTCCAGCACATCACTGCTGCAATGCTGCATTATTCAAAGGGATCTGGTTTAAAATTATATGCATCTCAGCTGGATAAATCCCTTTTTCTATACGTTTATTCCAGAATCTGAAAAAGTTATTTTTCCCATGGCTAGTGGCATGCTGGCTATGGTATTCTGGGAATGATAATTTTCTTTCCTGGCTCTGAGCTATTCAGCATCCCTGGGTCTCCTTAGCTGCCTGTTTCTTTTTTCAAATGCAGAACATTCTGCTTTGAGATGAAAAAAAAATGAAGATGCTGATCATCACAGTTAGCTTGAGATAAGTGATGATCATGGTTACATGAGTAAAAGAATGAGCTGGAAGGGAAAGAAATACAAAAAGAAAAAGAAAAAAAATCAAGTAAAAACTTGAAACAAAACCCACTCAATACAGCCAACAGAGTTCTTCTAAAGCACTACAGCAAAAGAATGCCATCACTGCCAGAAATTCTTTGTAAGAAATACTATTGAACATCAAAGACTGAACTCCTGACAATGACAGTCTGCACTTTCTTCCAGACACAATGACAAAGGCAGTTTACTTTCTCCAAGGTACAATGATAAATGAGATCACTGTTTCCACAACTTGGCTTCTCTACTCCATTGACTCTGCCTGAGGAAGATATGTCAAGAGCTTTTTAGCTGCCTCCACCTTTTACAAATAAAATGTTTTGATCAATGTTGGCAGTTTCACAAGGGGGAAATCTTTTCAAACTCTAGCATATCAGTTGAGATGCAATGGAAGCCATTCAAAACTATGTATTCCTGAGCACAGAACAGAATAATATTCCATTTTATGTATTTTTTTAAACTGACATCACTTTATACAGAGACAAAGTAAGGGAAATACGTGTCCAAAAAACCAATACAATGTAATTTGGACTCCACAAGCAATCCAAATGTTTGTATCAAACTAAATTTTATAGGCTGCTAATGGATCTACAGGAAAGGGAAACAACATATACAAACAGAAAGCCCAAACCTCATCACAGTGAAACTTCAGTACATCTGAATAGTTTTATAGTACAGCCTTATACATCAGCAGGTCTCAAATTCTTATTTTCAAGATTTCAACTTCCAGAACATCTGCACATTATCCATGCTGGCTGTGGCTTCTGGGAGTTGAATTCCAAAACATTCAAGGAACAAGTGGATGAGAACCAGTACTCAACATGTAGACACATATCCAATTATATCACTGCACTAATACAGAGCCTCCACAGTGCATTTTCAGAGTTAATACAATACCACTATCATTTTTATTGCAGAAGTGGTTGTGTCAAACAGATGTGCAGCCAATGATGCAGTTGCTCCATGACTGGTTCTACAATCTCTTGCACAATTGGCCCTCCTGGATAAATGCTTTCCACAGCTACTTGCCCAAAGGTGTAATCCAGCACAAATCTAGTGGGAATTTTCACATTACTATTTTAAATTGGATTTTGGCCATTTGCAATATCATTCAAGTACGGAGCAGACACATACAACATTATTGCAAGCCAGACAGCAAAGATTCTTCTGATCCCTTTCTGTTTATTTCAAGCAGTAATCATTTTAACAGACTAGCACTTTCTAATAATTCAGTCATAAAAATAAACATTTCTGTCTTTTATTAGCATTATGCAAGTAAAAAAGTAACAAATATCCCACAAATAGTCAGTAGCATTTTTATTTGCTACAGTATTATACAGTATGCTCTTACACAGAACTGTATCTCACTACCCTCAGTGGCATTTTTAAAGGGTTTGGAATCACAACTTTAAGGCACTATTCTTCGGATAAAGCAGCTAATATATACCTCAAATCAAGGTATTATACACAGCATCTAACAGAGAAGGACTCTTGCACCAACTTAGGGAAAAGTCTCATTGGAAACCTGTACTTCACTGCAGTGTGAGAAGGGCCAGGATTCTCTTCAGCAGTCCGTAATTTCACCAGAACATTCTTATAGAGCATTTTGCAAATAATACACAATGTTTGGGAAAAGCGGTTGTTTGTTTGTTTGTTTGTTTGTTTTTTAGACAACCACTCTCACTGTTCATGTTGGCTGGGGCACTGAAGAACTTTCGGTCCAAAAAAGTTAACTTTCTCAAACTGGGACTGATATTTTTCCACTGCCGTATTCTCTACTCTGGATAAATTTTTTTTCTAAAAATGGATTCTTCCTTAATTAAAATTCTTCAGGAACAAAATGAATGGCTAAGATACCAAATAAACCCAGCAGATTTAAAGTTTCAATTCACCTGAAAAGAGGTATTACCCCTATGAAACACAAAATCCATATTTATGTATATGGTCTATTTCATTAAAAATAGGAAGACTTTGCTAGAGATATACAGTAGCTGTATACTGAAGTCAAAACTACATATAATCTAAACCACCTTAACCAGATTTTTATCACTTTGGCACAAGGATTGCAACTGCCATCATCCTTCACCATTGCCTATGCTGGCTAGAGTTTAGTGCATTTAAAGTTTTAACTTCACAAACTGTTTAATTGCCTTTTTATATGTATACTTTAATCACATTTTTTGTATTTTTTTAATCTATATTTTTTTAGAAAAATATTAGCAGCCTTAGAGTCCCATTATTGGGAGAAAGGTGGGATATAAAGCAATAGAATAACAATAGGATTTATGTGCAACAGTAACTGGAGGATCAAACATTCCTGATTGAGTGCATTTGGAAGAAAAATCCACATGACTGAAGCTTATACTTACAGTAATCTCGCTGACTGCTCTGACAGCCTTATCTTTTCTTTGCACAAAGTCATCATCCTGAAAAGGAATCAGGACAACTTTAAAACAGCAGCAGCAGCAACAACTACCAATCCGGTTCCAACAGTGCTAGCATACTGGGTTTGTCATCTTACCCATGATTGTGATGTTCAAATACATGAAGAGTGTGGATGTGTCAGCTCTATATAACCACACTGAGCCTGCAAACCTAAGCACCTGCCTGGGACTAAGCCCCACTGAGCTCAAGGAGTATGGTTGGCAGGTGTCCCATATTATAACAAACAGTCTTAATTTGGGGACCAGAAATTGTGTCCTTTATTGAGGATCAATCTTCCTGTTGTAAAGGATAACCATTATAATAGGTCAAGCTTTCCTATCATAGGCTGAGCCTTCTTTTGCTATAAGGGACATCCAGCATCCCTATCAAGGACTCAGATCCAATAGCTAGCCCATGTAAAGTAGGTCACTACAACAATGAGAACATGGTTAAGTCAGAACTAAAGTAAATTTCACTGAATCAGTGGGTCTACTCTAGTTGGAACAAAACTGGATTTAGTCCTATGAGATTTGATTGCAAGAAGGGGCACACACAGAATTGTACGATTACATGTTTGTGTTTTATAATGGGGCTTATTATAGCAATGTAAGAATTCTAGACTACAGTCAGCCTTCTAAGTGTTCTGGCAAGCAGTGTAGGATTAGGGCTTTGGGAAGCCAGGGTCTGAGTTCTTGTTCAAGCATGGGAACCCACTTGGTGACCTCTGGCATGTAAACACTCTCCACTCAAGATGAAAGAACAGGAAACCTCCCCTAAATGAATCATGCCAAGAAACCTCTGCGACAGAGTCACACTAAGCTGGAGTCAATCTGAAGGCACAGAACAACAACAAAACAAAGACAAGGAAAGACGACTGCCAGTTGACAGATGCAAAAAGAGTGACTACCAAATACAGGAGGCTCCAACATCCTGGGTCAGTTCCATTCACATATTTTAAAAAGTATGAATGACAGTGTTTGAAATACAGATTTTAAATTTGATCCTTTCTTCTATCAACCCAATGTGATGTTAAATTTCCATGATTAAAAGCCAATCATATTGTTATGACAGAAACATTGCACGTGGCTTTTTCTTCATAAGATGCAATTCTGCCTACGCTAGAAAAATGTGGATAACACTCTTCAATATGGGACGCAGTTTGGTGTTTGTACGCTAATGATTTTTACGATGCTACTGCTGAGGCATGGAAAGCTGAACAAAAGATTTTCTTGTGGGAAAAAAACAACTCTTAAAAACCAAATAAAACCCTATCCCCTTGTTAGTCCTCACTGGATAACCGTGTTGTCTCACAGTGCTTCCAGTAACAACTTCCCAGATCATTCTTTGAGAGCACTGGATGTACTGAAAAATTCATCCTCCCTTCTGATTCACACAACTGGACTTTTAACTCTCCAGGAGTTGCACTGAATCACTGTGCTAGTTCCTTGATCTCATAAGGTCCTACAGAAGTTCATAAGGGTTGATTCATTAGCTCATGTCCTAAAACCTACAAGCCAAATCAGCTGATCTAGGTTTGCAGTAGTCTCACCAAATTTCAAGAAAATTAAAAGAATCAGTCTTCATTCTAGTTTTGCATTACAAAAGATGCAGTCAAATGTTTACCTCTGGTAGACTGTGGGTCTTCTGAAACTGAGATATGGAATATGAGCGAATGTAATCACCCATTTCTTCCCGGGTTTCTATAGCACGTTTCACCAGCCACTGGGATCAAGCGAACAATCAAAAGTGAAGATTATTGGCATCTAGGCATCAACTTGCATGTATTCACAAACATTAGATATATTACAGTGATATTGATCAAAAACAAGCAGAACAACGCCTTAAATTTTAAAAAATAAAATCATACGCCTTTCAGGATTTTTTTGTTAAAAAGAGATGAATTAGAACTGATAAAACAGAAATCTGAGGATCCAGATGAAATGACAAATATTTAAAAAAGATACATTTAAAAAGATACAACCAGGCAATTGTTAAGAATGAAAACCTATACTTAGCTTAAAGTAATTTTTGCAAGACTAATGCCCTTTCTGCACAGCATTTGCCATGCGAAAGGGCGCCTGGAGTGTCACGCGATTGTGAGGAGCAATCTGCACGATGCACTCACAATCGTGCGATGCTGCAGAGGCCGGCAGGTGCCAATCACGCACCTTTTCATTTTCGGCTGGAAGCCGAAAATGGTGTGCGATCGCGCATTGCTCCTGCGCCCCGCACGCACTTCCCTGGCATACAGAGCCTCTGGAGCCGCGCTGGTCATGTTTCCTGCCCCAGCACAGCCTGGGAAACTCCGGAAGGAAGAGGCGGGACTCTTCCGCAAGCAGGCAGGTTGTGCAGAGCTGAAGCAGCAGGGATGTGAGAGCCCCTCACTGGAGGCTGCTCGTGCGATCCCTGCACCCCAGTGCCAGAAAAAGGTAAGATGCGGAAAAGGCCTAGGTAAGGGATAATATCCCAAAGTTGTAGAACCTACAGCCACCCAGACATTTGTGATTTAACTCCCATCAGCACCACCCAGCATGGGTAATGGTTGTTCTAAAAATCTGGCTGGCCAAAGGATTCCAAATGCTTTATTGGAGGCAATTGTCTTTCATTAGAAAATCTGTTCAACTTCATTATTTTGCTTTCACCAATGCTACTTCCCTGACCAGAATCACTTCCAAAAACCTATTAGGTCTGCCGGGGGGTGGAAACCCCATAGACAGGAACCTCACATTTCTGTAAGTAGAGGAAAACAGTTCTTAAAAACCAAGAAGCACCTACTTGCACCACAGGAAATATGTGGATGAAATCCAAGCCCTGTATTTGATGAGGCTCCAAGCGATGAGGGCACTTCATTCTAGGCAAGACTGACACGATTTTCTCAGTTAAGGCACTGGAAAAAAGTCAAGCATGAGATAGTTTAGGGCAAGGGGAGACAGCAGAACGAGAAAGAGATTATCTGTGAGCAATGAAGGCATTCACCAGCCTAAAAGTGCCCTCTTGTGGCCAGAAAGAGCAAATTTAAAAAGGAAAATCACAGGAAAGATCACAGAACGGCAGGGGACAGATCTGCAAACCTGAAGCCCTTTATTTGTTTTATTTTCTCTAAGTGTTTCTTCTTCAGATAGGCAAGCAATGTATATGAAAACCTGCACAACATGCATACCACATTCACTAAGTATGTAGCTATGAAGGGGGCAAAAGGAGGGCGTTGCTCCCCTCATTAGAGCTCTGTTCCCCTCTCCACTGAAATTTCCCTTCAATCCCCACATTTCTAGTAAAGCAGTAACTCAAAGCTTCGGTTGAACATTTAGAAATACAGTTACAATATCCAAAGAAAAGGGGCAGGCAGTGATATTAAATGGAATGCTAACACAGCAACTATTTGGAAAAAAAAAAGGCATAAGCAAAGTATCAAAAGGTGTACACAACAAATAAAGAGTTCTCAGTCTCTCATGCAGACAATAATAGAAAGTGGGGTACTAAGGAAAATTTCACTGATAGGGTAGAATTCTTATTTGAAGGGCCAATGCCCTCATTGCTTCCCTACCAGAGGCTATACCCCTGCCATCCATAAAGTCAAAGGTTTAAAGCATGAGTGAGAATTGTGTGGCCCTTCAGATGCTGAACTGCAACTCCCAGAAGCTCAAGCCAGCAAAGCCAAAGTTGAATTCTGATGAAAGCTGCAGTTCAATCACCAAGGGATTCCCACCCCACGTCTAAAAATTGTATTTGAATATTTTACTTCACAACACAGTTTATTTCAGCTCTAAGAATGGTCTGGGATCACCCAATGTGGTAACATCTTTAATGCTAAGTACAAATAGAGGGATGAGAGACAAAGGTCTGGAAACCACTCAGAGCTTTTTAATAAGTGATGGTAAGAGTTGGAAAGAACCCAGCTGCAATATCATCTAAGTGAGAGAAAGACAGAATCCACAGCTGGGCCCAAATTTCACATCCACCTGAGAGGTAGCCCTACTCCACATTGATGTATTTCAGCAATCTACAGGCTGAAAAAGAATTCATGTCACTTTTGGAAGCAGGTGTGTAGAGAGTTTTAAGGCATAGTCAGACTCGCAGGACAGCAATTGTGTTTTGCAGCAATGTGAGCTCCCCACGTGCCTGGTTCTTACTGAGAAAAGTAGTGAGATGCACAGGGTCTCAAATTCAGGTGGCAGCTGCATGTGATCCTCTGATCTAGGCCAAGTGATAACAATGCAGGAAATTCACTCCTTGAGCAACCCTGACAAGTTGCTCTCTAGCATCTACTTTGAAACATCTAATGCAGGAGAGTTCTCCAGAGATCATTCTCTGTAGATGTTCTTCATCGGAATAGGAAAACTGTGACCTTCCACATGCTACAACTCCCATCATTCTGCAGGACTAGTAATGCTAACTAAGGAGGGTATAAGTTACCGTACAACAATATCTGGAGGACTCCATGTTTGAGAGCCTGGCTTTTTCCCTTTCTTACACATCTGGAGCAAGTGGCTTGGTGCAAATGACAGAATAATCTGAATGCAGTGACCTACTACCTGAAATAAGGCACCCTCATACACATTTGCTACATCACTACCTCCCAAAGTATCTGATATGAGGGACCAAAAATTATTTTTCCTCCTCATGTGCCAGGGACCAGTACCACATTTATGCTCACTGGCTACAACTCTTTGTTTCTTTTCTAGAAATTCACCAAAGACTGACTGTCAATGAACTGGCACTGGTAAAGGGACAACCACTTTGATTAGCACCGTGTTACATCGACTGGTTGACAGCCCTTCATATATCTGAACATGCCAAACCTGTCTCTTCTTAATCTTCATGTGTACAGATTCTCAGCACTGCAGGGAAAAGGTCCTGATTTGTCCTATGATAGCCTATGCTAAGATACTCTTCAAACAGGAGTATTCTTACCCCCATCTTCAAAAAACATTCATCTGACTATCAGAAGACTACTGAATTGTCGTCACTACGACTTAAAAAGAACAAGACAATTCAAATATAAAAAAAGAGAGAGAGAGAGAGAAATGTAGTAGCATACTGTGCATGCGAACTTCCGCTTCTTACTATGTTAGATAAGCATCTGTCTTATTTTTGTGGGGCAGAAGAATACGAGGGCTTCCAGAAGTCCAAGGAGCTGAAGACAGAACACAATTTGGACAGAACATTCATAAGAGAGGAAATTTCCTTATGAAAAGAACTCAAGGGATCCCTTCTGCAAGTTTCACTTCTGTACATGACCTCATCCAGTCTCATTACACAACTGAATAAAAAAACAAACTTCATATCAACTTACATTTTCTGACCAATGGTTGAATTTTCCTGAAACAGTAAGTCAACATCAATGTCAAAATTGCAAGTCGTGATACACCAAGTCATGCCACCAACCACCTAGAACAAAGCAAACACTCTGTTTATCACCAGCAGATTTGAGAAAAACATATAAAACGTACATAAAAATGGCTTTAAATTTAAAAAAACAAAAACATTTCCACATCTGCAGGATAATTTTCTCCAGGGACATCATCACTATGCTAACACAGGGAAGTACAATATAAATCATTCTGAGGGGCATTTTTTATTAATTCAAGAGCAGAGTATCCATGCCAGTTTGATTCTGCTTACTTATCTTTTCTCCCACAGTAATAATTTGGCACCTTCACAGCGTTGAATATTTAGACTACGCTAAGCGGTAACAATGCCAATTAAATGCAGGTTGTAACATAACAGGAAGTTGAGAAATCAAGGTGTACACGTGAATACTTCTGCAGGGCACTATGTGTGTATTTTACTCAACCTCTCGATTGATTAAAACACGCAGCTCTGCATATAATATAATGGTAACCTGATGTATACTATTACAACCTTACCTTATCAAAAGGGGAAAGACCTTTAATTCTTGCCCTGAAGTATCCTGCTGCAACTAGCAGTTCTAAAATTTCACTTAACTTAACATTTTGTTCTTCATCCTCTCGGGTTTCAACCTAAAAGTATATAACATACATAGCATAATACAAAAAAGATTATATAGTATAATTAAATTCGAAAAACCCATCCCCCTTCAAAATGCAAGAAATGCCATAACCTGAGAGCAAACATACTGGGGATCTGAAAGAAACTCATGGGAGGGACAGACTTCTGAAAGGGGGCAATCAATGCCTTCCTTTTGCCCTCTCTCTGCGGCTACACCCCAGGGTGTCCCTATCACCACTAGGGGACCACGGGGCTATTCTGAACCCAAGGCAGGATTTGGAACAGAGCATGCTCCCTGGCAAGGAGCAACCTCAAACATCTTATACAGTCCTCGACACGCAAAGAACCCCAGACAAGCAAAATCTGGGAGGCAGAGTTTGGACTCAGGGTTCCCCCTAAGCTTTCCGCACTAGCCTGTTATAGCGCCATGATTCCACTTTCAAGATCCTCTGGCCCCTCCCGGCCGGCCCCTCCCGAAACTGCAAACCCCAGGATTCCAGAGGATCTTGAAAGTGGAATCATCGCGCTATAACAGGCTAGTGCGGAAATGGCCCGGGACTGGACCAATGGTTAAGGATCTCCAGCCAACGCCATTAGAAAGCGTGTAAGAAAGCGAGCGAGCGTAGCACAGCTTCGCCCCAGCCAGCTTGCACCCCGCTTCACGCACAGCCACAAGCCAGCTTCTAAGGAAGGCTTGAACCCCTTCCGGAGCAATCCGGCGCCTGACTGATTGCAAGCGCTTTCCGTGGGGCGGCTTCTCCTCAAACAGCCGCGCTGAGCGTGTCAGCCCCTCTCTCTCACGCAGCCAAGCCACAGGATAAAGGACGTGCCCACTCACTCCTCCATAAAACCCCAGCAGAAACTGCTCGCCCACTTACGGACTGCCAATCCGACAGATATCTAGAGATCGCCTGTTTTTTTGGAATTACGATATGGTCGTCTTCTGTTCTGCAAAATATTGCATTCCCTACCCCACCCCTCACTGCAACAGAAAAAGCAGGCAAGAAAAGGAAGCAATATACTGGAGGCACTAAGAGGGGGGCAACGTCCTGATCCCTCTGCAAAAGGCGTCTTTTCCCCTTACCTCCTGGGGAGGCTGGTGTTCCTGCCCCTTCAGAGCTCCCATGGCCCCTCAGTCCGTCCTTCCCAGGCCCCGATCGCTTCTCCGTCACACCCTCTCGATGCTACTCGGAACGGACTCGCCCCTTTCCACGCAAGACAGAGAGACTCAGGTCGCGCTTTGCTCCTTCCGCAACCTATTTAGTCTCCCCCTATTCTGTCCATTGGCTTGTCCCACCCCGCCCCGCTACGCCGCTCGCCCAACCAGCTCAGATCATACCATTCTGTCAAAAAAGGGGTGAGTAAGCACAGGATGCTCATGTGACTGCTGGGAACGGAAGAGACCGAGGGGGCGGCGTTTCGGGTCGACAGAAGGCGGGAGGCTACTTGGAACAGCTACAGATGCGGAGCGAGGGAAAAGTCAGGCTGAAATTAGGAAACTAGGATTTTAGGGCAGTGTGTCAGCGCCCATAATGTTTTGGTTTGAAATCCCATGGCACCGAGTGTACGTGCTGAGCTGAGAAACGACTGGTGAGATGTTGGGGATTTCATGCCATGTGTTTTTCTGATTTTCTGTTCTAATGTCTTTGTCTCTGATTGTATATGTCGTTGTTCTGCCCTTTGCTGTAAAGGGCATTATAAATAAACGCTATTATTATTATTATTATTATTATTATTAAAAGTTGGACTCTTTGATTTGAAGCAGGACTGGGGATACTGTTTGAGTTTTGCTTGCTGCAGTAACTCATTAAATAGTTTTATCTAAGAGGCTTCCAAACTTTTAAAACTATTATAGCTGGATTTTCGCTCTCTCTCTCTTTTTTTCTTTCAGTTCTGCTGTGAGCTTCCTTGGGTCCCTTGCTGGGAGAAAGTCGAGATATACTTTGAGCCGTCCACATTTGCAGGTTTTACTTTTGCGGATTTGATTATTCACGGATTATTTGGCCATTTCTGCACTAGGCTGCTATAGCGCTATGATTCCACTTGCAACATCCTATGGACCTGGGGTTTGCAGTTTCTGGAGGGGCCACCAGGCCCCTCCCGAAACTGCAAACCCCAGGATTCCATAGGATGTTGAAAGGGGAATCATCACACTATAACAGGCTAGTGCGGAAGCGTCTTTTGTTATCACCTCTGCTGCCTCCCTATGCCATTTTTCAGAGGGACTGTAAGCCTTGTGAAACTGAGAAACTGCAAACAAGGCTCGTAAGTTCCTGTTAAAAATGGTGTGGGGCAGCAGCGGAGGTGGCAGTAAGTCTCACTGGCCACCCACTTCTGCCTTGTAAAGGAACTCTGGTGCCTCAAAGGAATCCACGGTAGGTGGAATATGGTGACCGTGCTTGTTTGCGTGTATTAAAAATGGTTTGGGAGGGCTTAGAATGAATTTTTCACAACTTTTCCACTTTCACGGAGGTCCTGTGCCCCTAACCTTAGCGAATGTGGAGAAGTTACTGTACATATAAAGATAAAAAAAATAAATAATAAATTGCACACGCACAGCTTCCTTTCGCTCCCAAACACTTCGCAGTCCTCCAACCAGCTTCCACCCACTCCTGGATGCTTCTCACAGGTACCCCACTCCTCAGAATTGGGTTTCTAGAAAATCCTGAACCCCTACTGGTCCAGTCCTATGCTTGCTTAGTTTTAGCATTAATCAGTAAAGGATTGCACCCTCTCTCTCTCATGTTATGAAGCAAGCTCTGCTTAAAAAGGATAAACCTTACCAGACCCCTGTAGTTAGCAGGAGTTTGAGGGTATGCCGATGACACCTAACTCTCTGCCTTTCTTCCCATCTAGTGCCAAGGAAGCTATCTCAGTGCCGAACCAGTGTCTGCTGTCAGTAATTGGCATGTGCTGGATGGAATTACACTCCCCTTGAAATCTCAGGCTTGCAGGTTGGGATGTACTGCTGGACTGAACTCTGAGCCTGGATACCTGGGTTTCAGTGACGACCGGGTGTGCATATACACAGTTGAGACTGTGCACCACTACGTCTGTTCCTCCAGATGTCATATCTGCCTGTGGTAACACATGCCTTGATCACATCCTACTTAGACTACTGTAACACTATGTGGCAAAATACAACATTCACAAAAGATTGATACCTTTACTGGCCCACTGAAATGCACAAAATATATAATACAAGCTTTCAAAGTTCCACTGGCTTCTTCATCAGGCAAAAGACGTGAAAAAAATCACACAGGAGAAGAAAAGTGACAATGGCCCTTTCCACACGGGGTAAAAAAAACAGCTTAGGGCGACCTCATCCGGAGGTCGTCCACACCGTGGAGCGCGCTAGAGCGGTTTGAATAGTGGAGGTTCCACACCTCAAACCGTGCTAGCACGGCCGCAAGGGGTGGCGCGGCGCGTTTTTTAAAAACCACATTTTATGTGGTTTTTACGAAACGCGAGCGCACTAACCCATTGCAGCGCCCCGTGTGAAACTGCAGGGACGCGCTAGCGTGTCCCTGCAGAGCTGCCTGGGGGCGGGCTTCCGGCTGGCGCGCTGCCCTGATTGGCGGAGCGCCGCCGGAAGTCGCCAGCCGCCATTTTGGGCACCACTGAACACCGCCGAAACTCGCCAGCGTGTGGAGCGGCGAACGCGCGCTCCCCGCAGGGACGGAGCAACCCGTTTTCAGGTAAGATCCGTCCCTGCGTGCGCTGCCCCGTTCCCCCGTCCCCCGTGTGGAAAGGGCCAATATTAGAGCTACAGCCTACATTTGTATCAGATGTTGTTTTTATTGTGGTTCAGTTGGTTAGGCAAGATCTCAATGCAGGCAGAGGCCACTCTCCTTATTGGACATGTATGGACTGAGACAAAGGACAGTAAGATTTAAACGCTGTTGACATTAGCAAAGTAACTTCTCTTGGGATCCAGTTTGCCTCTGTCGACACTTTTTGTGGGACTGCCTTTGGAAACTGTTCAGAAACTTCAGCAGGTTCCCAACTACTGCAACCAAAATGCTGACTGAGGTCAACCACAGGGAGCATATAATCCTCCTGTTGAAATAAACTTCACTTAGCTACTGAACTGTTTCCAGACACAGCTCAAAATGCTGGTCATGACCTGTAAAGCCAGTGGCCTAGTTCAGCCTTAACACTAAAGTGTGTTTTAGGGCTACATAAACAAAGCCTGCTTGAACTTGAAACTGGCTTCTTTCCCTATAGTTTACGTGAGTCAAACATTTGGCTTGGTTTCAAAACTAAGAAAAATATGTTGTTAGTGTAACTGAGGAAGTTGGTACTTCCAGTCTCTTCATCTGGTGCATAGTGGTAGGAGAGAAGGAAGAAAAAGAAGCAGAAACTGGGGAGCATCCAATGGAATCCACAGAAGAACCTGGAAAGATGGCTCAGGATGTTTCCTTTACCAGTTAAAAAGCCAGTATCTCAACCTGTGTATACTTCCAAGGCCTTAATCAGTGGCTATTTAAAATCACAGTGCAGAAATTTCTGGGCCAGGAACTCTCAATTCATTTACCAGACAAGTGAAAGACAAATGAGAACCAGGGTGGTTTAGTGGTCTGAAGGTCGGACTACAACTCTGAAGACCAGAGTTCAAATTCCTGCTTAGCCATGGAAATGCTTGGACAAGTCACATTCTTTCAACATCAGAGAAAGGAGATGGCAAACCCAGCTGAATAAATCTTGCTAAGAAAATCCAGTGACAAGTTCACCTTAAGGTTAAGTCAGAAACAATTTGAAGGCTTACAGCAGCAACTAATAAAACAACCAGTCTTTGAACATCTTGAGATGTATCTTTAATGTCTTCATGAGCAATGGAGGGAAGCTACTTTAGTTCAAAACTCAAGCAAGTAAATGTATACCATTCAGGTCACGGTTGTTGTTTTGTTTTGTTTTTCATTTCCATTACAGCTTTTTCTAACCCTGAGGAGACAAGCTGTTGTTCAATTCAGAAAGGTGGCATGTCTCTGGTGTTAGGAATTCTTGAAGCTAAAAAACGGAACAAGCACTATTATATTATAGCACTATTATTCCACTTCAGCCTAAATACCCTAAAAGCACCAGACCCTACTGATCTTGGAAGATAAACAGGGTTAGCCTTGGTTGGTACTTGGATGGGAGATGGCTAACATACATTAGGTGCTGTGGACTATTCTGGGACCTGCAACTTAGGAATCTAGGATTCTCAGCCAAAGCACTCTAGTGGCTCACCAACCCCAGGATTCCATAGGGTGCTGCCATGGCATACAATGCAGTCATTGTTCTTTTCTGCTGCCAGCATATTTTATTTCTTAGATTTTTGAAGTGTGTGAGGTGATCTGTGATGACTGTTAAATTACCATTTGATGTTTCTCATTATATATATCTCCATAGCTTTCTAAAAGCTAGCATACTCTAGATCAGTGGCTCCAAAACAGTGGTCCTCCACTTATTGTGGACTTCACCTCCCACAATTCCTGACTGTTGGACAAGGTAGCTAGGGCCTCTGGGAGATGAAGTCCAAAAACCTAGAGGACCAAAGTATGAGACTCACTGCTCTAGATGTATCAGACTAGCATACCCATTATTCCCAGCCAATAGATCCACAGGGTGTAGTGGCTGGGGATGGAAAGGGCTCTTTTCTTTCACACAAGGGGAGAGTATCAAGTTGTGAAAAGCTTATATATTATTATGATACAAGGTAGGATGAAAGAGAGTAGAGGTAGATCATTTCTGTGACATCAGTTGACCTGAGGGCAAGTTAATTTTCTAAACAGCTGATGTAGGCTTTATGTGAACTGGGTTTTAACTCAGAAAGTGTTAGGTCCAAAGAAACTGTAGGAATATGAAGATGGCAGGCAGCTACGCTTACTTTAAAGTGCAGTCCTGACTGCCACTGGTTCTCTGTTTTAAAGAAAAGAAAATCAAAAGGGGATGCCCTTTGCCATTGCGACACTGCTTGATAAGCTTATAATGAAGCCCCACTTAGGTGGCACTGAGGAGGTCTTGGAATGCCCCTTGCACAGGCCTACCTGAAATCCATCCTAACCCAGAATAGACAACCACTCTATCCACTTTGAAAATGCCACGTGGCTACTGTGCATTGGCTGCTATGATGCAAGACAATTCAGCTGCAGAGATAGGAAACATGAAAAAGTGGGCATACATTCAGTCTATGTGAAAAAGCTTTAAAACCCTTGAACTAATTAAGCTGAGGATTCTAACTTGACATTTAAATGTACCTTACCTTATTGCACCAAAAACTTTTCAAAAATGAAGGTTTAAAAACTCCATCTGTCATTAAAGTCTACCCTCTCTCCCCTCCTTTTTGTGAGCTTTGTAGAGAGGGAAAGAGTTGCTTGAATTTTGGAGAGCCCCAGTTCTCATCCAGTGAATGAGTGATGTTAGAGGGACTAAAACAAGTATCTGTAAATGTAAACTGAAACCTAGCCCCAGGTAAATAAACGTTGCTCCACAATACAAACCAGAATCTGCTGTGATGATTGATGTTATTTTGAAGAAGTAACAATGAACAAGAACAACTCTCATAGTAGCATACATTTGGAGGAAACAGAAAGCTCAACAGTTACACCGCTCATTATTTGCTGTTTCCTGGAGTAGAGAAAGTGGCCACTCTGGTGCTATTCAGCTCTTCTTCTCTGTCTCCTTTCTCCTGGAATAGTTTTCAAAGAAGTAGCCATGATAATCTCCTGCAGCATAATGAGGAAGTGGAGGAGGGAGAGAATGTAGCAGCACTTTTAATGCTACATGGTTTTTAATTTAGCATGAGTTGTCATGGATATAAACCCAGTTCTTCAGATGATATACAGCATGATAGTCAGACCTCAATATATAAAGCATATTTACACAGTTGTAGGAATGGGAATGATATGGAATGTTACAGGATTCAGAAAGATGCAAATCATGACCATTGCCCTAAATTTTTAGAGGGTCATGTAAGGTGATACAGGTCTTTCAGATCTTTACAGTGCTTAGTTAGGGTTGATGGGTTCAGAATCCAAGGAAACTGACTTTTGGTAAGCAGATTTATTGCTTTCACACATCAACACTGCAAAGATACGAAAGACCGGTTATCACCTTCCATGATTCCCTTCCCTTTTACGAAGATGGGTCTTTTGAGTAACAAAAGAGAAAGAAAGAAATCCCAGGACAAAATTGCAGAGAAAAGCAATTCATATTCACAACACGTAACACACTCTCTCTTAAAACCAAAAGCATCTTAATAAGACATTTACCTTAAAATGTTGCTCCACACTAGCCAAGGAACTTATCTCTATTCATATGGCTATTAGCATTTGGTTGTTTTTATTCACCAGGAGGCATTTTCCCTTTCTTGTTATAAGAGTTACAGTTCTTTCATACCTGTACCAGAGGGCCATATTATCAAATCCAGGAGTGAATGGTGATGCACCCTCAACCTCTTGCTTCATGTCTAGAGCAGCAGCAGCAACAGCTGGAAGGACAAAATAAACCACTTAATTTTTAAAATCAACTTATTTTTTCAAAGTATAACCCATCATAATCTAGTTATGTGCTAAAATAAATCAAATTACCAATATCCATTTGCTGTTATTGAAGCTCCTGATTTTGAAATGAATAATTAGGGATACACTATGATTTCATAACTAGATGTATAGTATTTTTTTTACTTCCCACTTGGGCATTTGAAATATACGTTATTGCACTGAAATCCTCTTTAACCCTCGCAGAAAAAAAAAACCCCACAACTTAGTCAAAGCAGTTCTAGAAAAAAAACTACATAAACTTCTAGGTTGGGCATAAGTATCTGCAACTGTACATTACCCTATCTATAAAATGGTAATGACAATATGAGTCCCGTTATCTTTAAACTCACTGATGCATTTTCCCTTGGATACTTGGTCTCTTTCCGTCTCTTGTATCTTATCCTCTTGTCTAGTCTCTCTCAATGTCTTCTGTATTTTCAGCAATATCCATGTCATTGTTGCAATCCGTATCCAGTGTCCTGTTTCGTCCATCGTCTCTTTTCTGTTCAGTAGATTTTCATGTTGCCAACAACTCTGAGGATTCTTTCACACTACCCAATTACAGCTCTATGATTCCTCTTTATCTGCCATAGCAACATGATATGAAATCCTAGGGTATGCAGTTTATGAAGGAGCATTTAAAATTCTCATTCAGAGAGCTCTAGCACCTCACCTAGCTATGATTCAATAGGATGCAGTCATGGTACTTAAAGTGACATCATAGTGCTGTAACTCTATAGTAGGAAAAGGACTTGTGCGCTTCTCCCCAACCCCATATCTCTCTCCTTTCTCCCGGCATGGGACGCAAAGTGGCTCATACCACACTGAAAACATTTATTCTGTCTTTTCCCTCCTTCTCCATCTCTTTGTCACTTCCTCCACTCCTCTCTCTCTCTTTCTCATCCCTCTGACCACTTGTGCTTTGTACCATTTCTCCCAGCAGCCTGCCATGGAGGGCAAAACTCTGGTGAGGATGGTAGGGATGGTGTCAAAAGAGGGTGTAGGACAATGTCCCAAAGGAAAAAGCTA
Organism: Iguana delicatissima; assembly: GCA_948472985.1. Classification (NCBI taxonomy): domain Eukaryota; kingdom Metazoa; phylum Chordata; class Lepidosauria; order Squamata; family Iguanidae; genus Iguana; species Iguana delicatissima. The sequence continues at coordinate 761,770 of CAOKZL010000345.1, read as the reverse complement.
TCACTCATACTGTTCCTGGGAAAATACTTTTTAATTATATGGAATTTCTTTGGAGAAAGAAATATTTTATGTTTTTATCTGTTTTGTAAAGCTAGCCAATAATATATAATTAATATTTTAAAATATAGATTCTAATCTCTCTCATGGGGTTTAGGTTTATATATGGACTCACTCCATGTTAATGCATAAGGTGTTGGCTTGCATTTTCTGGTTCCATCACCACAATTACTGCTGAAGGTTAGACTCCTCATTTCTCTTGTAAGCATGGACTGAAAAAGTGGGAGGACAAGTTCCATCCCTTAGCCACATTTAATCACATTCCAGTTGCACCATTTGTGAGTACCAAATTACAGAGTTTAACTTATCACTTAAGTTCATTGCAATCTTGACTGAATATCTTACATACACTTTAGGACTCGGCTGAAAAAGACATATGTTATTCTCCAAATCTAGGTTGCAATCTTGGAGTATCAGGGAGTAAACCCACTGACCATAGTGGACTGACTTATGAGTATTTTTTAAAAAAATTGAAAGGAAGGAATATGTTGGAATGTAATTATAGTATTAAGAGGACCTAGACCTAGGATTTCTCCAATACAGAAGGGTATATGTACTGAAGGTACTAGCTGCTTTTAAAAATTTATCTAAAAGTAGATGAATACCATTTCAATTTTCCAAGGTGATGTTCCATATTCCCATTTGCTCATTTTATAAGATACTTTCTAACTACCTCAAAAGCAGAACTCAGCTCTGTATCTGAAAATCGAGCGGTGTTCTTGCGGCTTCATGGCTCAGCATTTGCTATCAGCAGCACCTGTAATTCTGATTCAAAAATCAGCAATACACTGGCAGTTTCCTTGTTGGTGCATGGAGGAGTCTTGATAAACTACCTCTGGCTCCTTTGCAATGATGCTGACTTGCATTCTGTTCAGTAATAATAATTATTTGTTAGTAAGCCGAGGAGGTGTCAGAGGTTGCTGTGCCAGATCCATCTAGCATCTTGCATCTGGCAGCAGTTGATATCTGACACTTCAAAGGGGAAACAGACAAGTGAAACAACACACATAATAAATGTAAGGCTTGTTCACACATGGATATACCTCTAAGGGTTGTTAGCTCTGCTGTTGTAATTCTGGGAAACAGCAAGGGCAGCTATTTGAATGACATGTAGAATATTTGGGAAAATTATCACAGTTATTTGTACTTACCTATCATAATATGAGTGTCTCAGACCCAGACGGAGTTGATGGGGATGAAAATTATTTTCAAACTATCTTGCTGTCATTGAAATTACTATCAACTGTATAGGAAGTGTGTGGATAACATTCTTTACCTATCCATTGGATGCACAGACAATGGCAGCTGGTGGGTCCCATGTCCCTAGGGCAGTGAATCTACTCTGGGTTTTAGTCTAAATTTCAAAGGACCTGTTTAAAGTGCTGAACCTGTCTCCAAAATATCTTCAGCGCCTTGGATAGCTCTTGAAACTTGGAGCAAATTCACAACCACACCGGCATAAACCCCATCAGTTGCTATTGTGTATAAATGCTTCATATTTTTTCTTTCCATAGAAATCCACACACATGTATAGCTAAGCAAAACACCCAGTTCCAAAACATTTTTACTAAATCATAGGCCATTTCTGCATGTCATCACTGAGCTGCTTCTGCTGCATGTCATCACTGAGCTGCTGGGATGGCAACGGTTGGCAGGTTGTGTTTTTACACAATTTCATTGCCATCCTGCTGCCTTCCTGTCGTGAAGTGCTGCACTTGTGCAGTATTTTAAAAAAATCTGCTTTACATCTCCCATTGCGCAGTGCTCCCATCCTTACCATTGTGCAGAAGCTGCGGCAGTTCAGTTGCAATGCTTCCTGCCCCAGCGCAGCAATGGCAAGTGCGCTGTGCTGCGGAAGGAAGAGGAGGAGCTATCCCGCTCCCCTCCACAGGGAGTGGGCAGGTGTGGAGGGGAAAGTTGCTGTTGCTGTTGCCTTTCCAGACCTAGATTTGCAGTGCAACGATGAGGAAGAGCATCACCATATGGAAAGGGCAAAGAATCACAGAATCAAAGCCCTGGAAAGGACCACTAGGTCCACTTAGGCCAACCTGTTGTCATGCAGGAATATATAACTAAAGCACTCCCAAGAGAGTCCATCCAAAATCTGTTTAAACACAGCTAAAGAAGGAGACCACTTCCAAAGTGGCCTAATTCACCCTCAAACAGCTCTGATAATAAATAAGTTCATCCTAATTATTAGGTAGAATCTATTTTCTCCTGATTGACATATATTGGTTTGTGTTCTAGTGTCTGAAGCAGAAGAAAACAAGCTCATTCCATCTTTCCCACATCATCTGTTCAGATATTTAAAGATGACTATCATATCACCTCTCAGTCTTCTATGCTCCAAGCTGAACATACCCAGCTCCCTAGGTCATCTTTCACAAGACTTGGTTTCCAGAACTTTTACCATCATGGTCACCATTCTCTGGACACTTCCAGCTTGTCAATATCCTTCTTGGACTGTGGTGCCCAGATACGGACACAGTATTCCGCATGAGGTCTGACCAAAGCAAAACAGAGTGGAACTACTTTCCTTGATCAGGATACTATGCCTCTGTTGATGCAGCCTAGCATTTCATTGGCTTTTCTGGCCAACACATCACACTATTGACCTATGTTAGCTTGTGGTCATGTTTGACTGCAAACAGACCAGAAAAGACACACATGATGGTTATATTCAAATTAAGTATTGACAATTTAGATTCTGAAGATTTACAGCAAATTATATGGAATTAACACTTGAGATTCAACACCAGATATTGTTTTCTAGTATATTTTTGTGCTCTTGGTTTAACTAAATTTCTTAATTTCCAAGTATTCCTTAAAAACTTTTTTTCCATTTTACTAGTTTGCGCTTCGCCTTCCTTCATCTCACATATGTCAGTCATGCAGCAACGAACATATTAAAAAAAAGTTCATGTTTTGTCGAAGGTATAATTAACAACATTGAGAATTTACTTTGCTGGATCCAAACTAAGCGTAACTGGAGATTCCCACTTCAGAGATCTGTCAGCATATTTCAGAACTTAACCAATCTTTGGCATTTCTCTTAAAAATGCTAGAAGTTTCCTCAAAGTTTCTTCTTGAACCAACAACTTCCATTTCTAACATAATGTGTTTTATGTATTCTCTGTAGTTAGTTCCTTTGTATTTATAGTTTACAACAGTCTCATCATGCTTAAACCAAGAACAAGTGTGAATTTTGGGACTAATTTAATTATTTCTGTTCAAAGGCTTCTGTCCTAAAAGTATCTGTCCTACTGAGTCATGCCCTTCACATAGAAATATATTTTATGCCAGCTATGATTTGCTGCATATACCTTATATTTTTTTAAAAAAAGTGTGGAAATCATAGTTGTTAGTTTGATTTTTTTTCCAAATTAGATCCAATTTAATCATTTTTAATCCAATCCTGTTCCCACCCCAAACCCCTGTGGGCTGTATCCACTCATTTTTCCAAACTCAAAAGTGACTATCTGTGGGCTGGTAGAGGAGGAGGACCAGAAACAGGTTTTTAAAGGGCTAGACAGCCTGATCAGAGCTGATGAGAGGGAAGGTTCTTCTAGAAAAGAAGCACTTGCGGTGGGAAACCAAAGGTTGGAGGAACTCACAAATAATCAAATCTGTGAAAATGAAACCGACAAATGTAGAGGGCTGACTGTACAATACCTGATGGTACTTCATTTCTTAGTTGAATTTGTTAGGGTTTTTAAAGGTGATTACTGTTCTGTACTGCCTCTTCGGACCTCACTGGTAGGAGGTTTTTAAAAGAAAGAATTAAAGAGAATGCTTTCAGTTTGGGCCAGAACCTAAGAAGAGCAGTTGGGGTTTGTGTCACCTTATCAGCTGTCAGGACAAGCTGGAATGAATACAGTTAAGAACTCAAGGGATGTATTCATCTATAGCACAAGGAACGGGTAATAAAGAAATGTTAACCTTCACATTCTAGAAACAGATTAGATTGTTGTGAAGGGTAGCTGAATATTACTGCACATTTAGAACTACAGCCTGTGGCATCATCTATATGCAGAGTCTACATGTTCTAGGCATATCTATACATTCTCATTAAGAAATAATTAAAAAAGGCCAGATAGAATGGTTTGGATCCCAAAGTATCAAACTATGACTAATTAAACAAAGAAAGTTTTACAGTGAAATTCTTTATTTTTTTACTCAGCTATGCATCTCTGTTTACCATAGGGCATATGTGCTACTGAGGCCATTTCTGCACTGCACTGTTATACTGCTATTATTCCACTTTCAACATCCTGGGGAATCCTGGAATTTGCAGTTTAGGGAGGGCCCTTTAGAATTCTCAGCCAGAGACCTCTCTGGCCTCAGGAAACTACAAACCCCAGAATTCCACAGGATATTGAAAGTTGACTACTGTAATAGTACCATAAGGGAGGGAAATGGCCTAAGTGTATTTTAGGATTAAATACAGTACTGAAAACTCTGCACTGTAACATTCTCATTTAGCTATGAATGCTTTCAGTGGTTATGTTGGGACAGTATTTCTATAAGAACAAAGGCGGATAAGGTTTCCATTTGCATCTGTGGGTAGAACATGATAAAGATAAAGGAGCCTATCTTAAGTTCAGGAAGTACTTTGAAATTTTCTTTGAGGAAGGGTGATTTTATACCTGAGAATAAGAATTTGCCATTCTGGTGAACTTTCCTCATTGGAATGGGAGCAGTCTGTACAGGGAAGACCTATTAACAACAGAACTATGGCAATTCAATATAAGATTCAGCATAGAGCAAGAATACAAAATATCACTCATACATTTTTAGAAAAGAAGCATGTACTCAAATATCAAATTGTGCCACTTTTTTCAGATTGTTCTCCATTATTGTTAACTGATGTTACGTTATATGATGTGTTGTATTATGTGTTGTCTTTTCCCACCTCAATCTGCAAGGAGAGGAGGGTAAGAAATCTCCTCCTCCTCCTCCTCCTCCTCCTCTTCTGTCTTCTTTTTTACCTGAGCATCCTTTGTAAGGTCTTAATATAGAAATGAAGGATAAGTATAGGAATAAATTAAGTGAAACAGGTCTAAATCCATTTGCTAGCTATCCAATCTCAAGCTAAAGCAGACCTCTTGAATCAACTGCTGTGTGGTAAGTCAGCACTTCTGTTAATCCCCTTGGCTCAATGAGTCTATTCTAGCTGAGATTAGTAATCAGATTTGGGCCATAATGCCAACCTGGCAAAGTCAGTGAACAGATCCAGAGGAGGACAATATTCTTTAAGAGGTAAGGAAGAAGAATGTTTGATGAGCCTGGTATTGACCAGTAAACATCACAACCGTTCTTCTGTAATGTATATAGTGCCAGTGGTTACTGCTGATGGCTCTAGTGTCTGTAGGCAGAGTGAATCCACTCAGGGCTTCAGGTCTGTGTTAGATTAGAAGTAGATTCACCTCTTCTGGGAAAGATAAAGGGTCTTTCCGTACTACACTGTTATAGTGCTATTATTCCACTTTCAGCATCCTGTGGAATCCTGGGGTTTGCAGTTTACTGAGGCCAAAGAGCTCTCTGGCTGCGAATTCTAAATGCCCCTCCCTAAACTGCAAATTCCAGGATTCCCCAGGATGTTGAAAATGGAATAAGAGCAGTATAACAGTGCAGTGCGGAAGAGCCCAAAGACTGCTTCATTTAAGACACAGCCTCCTTTAGCAGAGTTCACATGTGGAAGCACTAAATCTTTTGCATCTCTCTGAAAGTAGTTTTAGCCAAGTAAGGTAAGCAGACAGCATGCAAGTTTTATGGCTAAAAATTTTTACTAATTCCATTTAAAGGTACATTCAAACACATATATGTATGCAGTGCCAAAGCTCTGGCTGACTACAAGAAAGTTTCAGGAAGAAAAGCAGCTCAGCAGGGTCTCCACTGCCATCTTGAGGAAGGAGAAAGAGAGAAGGGGGGGTCTTTTCTGTGCTTGCAAGTGCACCTGGAAGGTCTTCCAGTCTCGTGGCGTGGTTGCTTAGACACATCCCCAGAATGGGTGACTAAGCAAATAAGAAAAGCTCTAAAGACAGCATGTATAGAGTAGAGGCATGCAAGAAACCCTTATTATCCAAAGTTGCATTGCTCTAATAGCAAATGTGTGAAAGGGATTGAAAAGAATGCTTGATTGAGAAGCATTTTCCAGTAGTCTGAAATTTAAAGGAGCTATCAAAGCTTATTCCCAAAAGAGTTCCAGTCTATTCCAAAAATAGTTTTGGCTTCTTGGATAGCTCATTTACAGTTCAGACTAAGAACCAGAGAGGATTCACCACTCCACTGACTTGGACATTGTTTGATGCTGATGGTCCCTACCAGAGAAACTAAGCTAAGTACTCAGTTAAAAGCCACCATATGCTGGAGCTTGGAAATAACTAGTTACCAATAACTAGGTAGCAGTAATGGGTTATCACTTCATCTTATGAGTAAGGTATAACTTTACAGTATTAAATTATAACTCAGTGTGGGATATCTTCATTTTATTTGTCAATAACTAGATTTTTTTTTAACCATTACAGAGAATACCTCACCACATGGTTTTCACATGGTCCAAATATTGGCTTATGTTGCGCTTGTTCTTACTGTCTTGTGCTCTTTTGTGAGTGTTGAGGTAGCATCAAGGCAGGTGAACAGAGTGTGTTCTGTAGCATAGGACTGTGGACTCTAGCATTCAATTTTAGTTACTTTGCAGAAAGGGGGTAGTAGATCTAGTTGTTTAAAATTGTAGCTGTTTAAAATTGTAACTATATTGTTTAAATTGTTTAAAATTGCGACTATATCAGCAACTAACTAATTTGGGAGACTTGGAATTACAATTCTATTTACTTTGGAAAAGCAGCTTCCCAAGCTGTCATAGTACATTTGAGAAGTTTTTTGTTGTTATTAGTTACCGTCAAGTTGACTTTGTCCTGTGGTGACCCTATGAATGAGAAACTTTCTAGTCATGCTGTCCTCAGCTGCCCTGCTCAAGTCTTGGAGATTCAGGGACGTGTCTCTCCATCTGTCATGCTGTCTTCCTCTTTTCCTATAGCCTTCCACCTTACCAAACATTATTGTCTTTTCTAGTGAGTCATGTCTTCTCATGATATGGCCAAAGTACAGCAGTCAGTTTAGTCATCTTGGCTTCTAGGGAGAGTTCAGACTTGCTTTGCTCTAGGACCCATTTATTTGTCTTTTTAGCAGTCCAAGGTATCAGGAGAACTTTTCTCCAGCACACATTTCAAAGGACCTGAGGTTCCTCCTATCAGCTTTCCTCATTGTCCAGCTTTCACAACCATACATAGAAATTGGAAATATGATGGCATGCGTTTTTGGTTTTTTTTGTGGGTGGCAGGGTACAATTCTTTGTGGGTGGATTTTGTTTCCCAAGCCCCACTGGTTACTTTTTTGCAACAACAGGAAAATGGAAAGGAGAAAGCTGCAAATGGTGACAAGGAGGCACACATTGTGTTAAAGTTTCTTAGAGAAATTGCGTTTAGGCTTGACACATCTTTTTATTGGTCCTGCTCCTGAATAGATACTTTCATCAGTAGCTCAGCACACAAAAATTAAGGAAATGAACTACTTCGTGCCAGCAAAATCTCACTTGCTAACAGTCTGTTTCTGAGTTAAGAACACAGGAGTAGGAACAATTAAGAAGGTGGCATCTCTGGTAGCTAGTAGGACAGCTCCATCTTTTCCACACAGAACCATGTTTGTTTCCTTTCTGTGTGGTCATCTATATGCATAATGGATAGTTCAAATTAATTTTTTCTTGCATATTGACTAATATGGCTTTCACCTTAAATTGTGCAATTAGTTTTGCAGAACCAACAACAGATGGCGCTGAAGTTAAGCAAATGAATAGACAGGGGCGGGGGGCGGGAGCAAATGAATTTGCCCCAAAGCTTATTGCAAACAGAAGTCCTTTCTTGGTTCATATTGATAACAATTGTGCTTGTCTTTGAAAGATGAAAAAGCAAGAAATAAAAATTTCATTGTCTAAACTTATCACACATCTGGTGCTGAGAAATAATTTTTGTCTGTTCATTTCATTCTTCACTATTTATGGTAAGTCTTAAGTTTGGCTTTTTTATGAGATATATGCTGTGAATCATTTCCTCAACTCTTGCTTACACTGGTTTCTTCACACTTTGAAGTAGTTAAGTGTACACTTGAAGGCCTAAAAAAATTTATGGAAATCATGATCTCGCTTCTCCCTCATTCTCACATGCACACACACTCAGTGTTGTAGTGGTAAATTTTGAAATATAGGCACTCATCGAAACAGCCCCTATAACTGTACCCCTAAGGAAAATCCAAAAATGCCAGCAGATACATTGGTTCATACCAACAAACATTTTCTAGTAGTTCCTGTTTCCATCAGGCATAGTTCTTTGTAAACCCAATTGACCTTAAGTGGCTGTTCAAGAGCAAAGCACTTGACAATACATTGCGCTAGAGCAGAATAAACTCACAATTGTTACTATGGGGAAAATCCACTCTCAGTCCAGTACTGTGGGGATTGCAGTTGAACTTGGAGAAAAGGGGAAGGCCGTGGGAGGTGTTGGATGATTCCATTGTCCCTGCTTGATGCAAAAGTCCCAGCGCTTCACCTCTGCAAACTCTGGCTCCACTACATTGTTCTTTAGTGTCTTTCACTCTCTTCCAAAGTGTCTGTAAATTGCCTTCCTCTGCAAGGCCATGTGTCCTATTCTAGTCCAATTTATCTGATGGTTCTGCGGAGTTCACAAACAGGATCTAATGGAAACAATGCCTTCTTCAGGTTTCTGATAATCAGGGGGTATGTATGTTGTTTCTGAGTACGAAAGTTCCACTTTTATTATTACTAAGAAATTTAGCCAGGGTGGGCCAGGGCGATGCTGATAACTTCACTTTTGATTTGAAAGAAACAAAAGTTTGACTGGCAGCACCTACAGTAATTAAAACTGATTTCACATCAAGTTCCATGCAACATGGATTCAAACCAGCCATTCTCTGAAACAAGCTGATGTTTGCTAATTAGTCCTAAACTTGCATTAAAATGTTTGGGATGTCAACCTAAGAATAAGTTTGGTCAAAATTAGTTCAAATTGTAGAACAAAATTTGCAGAAATATGATATATTTGTTCAGGAGGTATAATAAACAGTTGATAGACTTAGTCTAAACCCTTACTATGGCCTACATGTTGGTCCCTTTAGATAACTCACTAAATATGGTGACATTTTGATTGAGCATGTGAATTTGTATAGCCCAACAGGCAGATGGACAAACACTTTAAATTACAGTGTAGACATCCTCCATAATCCTTTCTTGAAAGCCATCAAAGCTTGAGACTATCCCTCACCACATCTGGTTGCAATGATTCTCTGTCATGCACACACAAAAAGTGGTGCATAAATCCTCTTTCTCACCCATAGGATGGAGGGAGATTTATGTTACCAGCACCAGCTTGGTTGGAACTTCTGAAGAACAATCCCAACCACATGGGCCATATGGGAATGGCTTGTACTGAGACTGTACTATTCAGCTTGAAAAAACACTGAAAGCATCTTTAGAAATGCCCAGGGCTCTTTTTCCCCCTCAGAAAATCTTCTCAAGTCAAAGCAGGAAGCTAGTTTGGTGGAACTAGTCTGCTTTGTACAGCTGTGTGGACTGATGGAAGCAGCACGGATTCAACTATTTGAATATTTTACTTGGGCACTCTGGGTACTCTAAAACAGTAGACTTTGGTTCCCAGTAGTGGTAGCCTGCAGCTTCCCGAGGTAGAAGTACTTCCAGATGACTATGACAATGATGACAAAAACAACAAGGCATTTATGATTGATGGATGGATGGATGGATTTGTTTGGCAGTTTAGCTCAGAAGTGGAAATGATACAGCCCTCCAGATTTACCAGATTGCAATTCCAAGTATTCCTCAGTGCTGGCTAAGGCAGTGATGTGTAGTCCAACAACTTCTAGAAGGCTACACAATACCCACTCCTAGTTTAACTAATGATATATTGAGCTTACCTTATTTGGTGATCAATGTGCATTACTTAGTTCCCCTGCAAATGACATGGCAATTGCTCATACTTTATCCACTCACCCTCTTTTCCTTGTCACTGCTTTTGCTGCTGCTTGAGGAGGAGAAAGGCATAAGGGTGTCTTTATTTTTCCTTCAAAATGAAATGTGTATGCCGTACTGTGGACCCATTGTTTTCTTTCTTTCACACAGTATTTAACTTGTTTACTGGTTATTTGTTGATGGTCTGCAATTAGGTTTTTGCCACTTCCCACATCCTAGCACCACTAGGGAATACTGTAGGGCCAATTCTACCATTAATTTCTCCTCCTTCTCTTTTATTTATACTCCACCTTTTCTCCAAGATTGGGACTCAAGGCAGCTTACAAATTAAAATGATTACAATATAGTTTAAAAATACCATAAATCAACATTAAAATAGAATTAAACTGTTGACAATATTACAACAATTTAAAACATACACTTAAAAAGCAGTACCATGTAAGACAACACAGCACCTACTTGAAAGCGTTTTCCTTAAAAACTTTCGGTTCTATAAGACTGTGAGAAGAAAAAGTCCTACCAGCAAGGAGGGGCCATTCTAGCCTCCCTAGGAAGAGAGTTCCTGAGCCTGGAGCAGTCAGGGAGAAGGCCTTATCTTGTGTCACCACCAACCATACCTGTGAAGTTAGTAGGACTGAAAGAAGGAGTCTCCTGAGGATTTCAGTGTAGGTAGGATGGAGCATTTCTTTGGGCAGTAGATTCAGTTGTCATGAAATGGTAACAAATTATTTGTGATGTCCTTTTGTTGCTGGTGTCTTTTTACTGTCAGAGATCAGGAGAGGCATTTGTGGAGCTTTCTATTTAATAACTTGATTAATTTTAAATAGGGATGGGCTAACCGAATCCTCGAATGCTCGAATCCTGGGTAAGGATTCGAGATTCCCAAATCCGAATCCCTGTGCCAAAATAGGCAAACCGAATCTTTCAAATCTGCCAACTAAATAGATTGTTGGAGACCGGGATGCCTGAAAACCAGGGACACCAGGAGACCTGAAAACCAAGGAGACTGGGACACCTGAAAACCTGGGAGACCATATATACAAGGGAAGATAGTAAGTAGGTGAGGTTTTCCTTTGGAGTCATAATGGCTTTTGCTAACAATTTCACAAATTACATCTGGGCTTGTATTCTAAGATATTTAAACTGAACATTTCATATTTAAGTTCAGTACTTGACTGGAAGCTACAGGCTGGAGATTTCAAGGACAGCTGAAACATTCCTTTGTGGAGTTCCCCTGCAAACCTCTTTCAGACAATTCTGGAGTTTAGAGTTTTACAAGGTGTCACAGCCTTCTCTGCCAAAGTGTACTGGTGCATCATCAAACTACAAACCCCAGGATACCAGAAGGAACTATGCAAAGAAAATCCAGTTTTGACCTGGATTATCTCTCTACTGTAGTATGTGGCCCTGTTTACATAGGCAGGAAAATGTGGGATTAATCCACATTTTCCTGCCTATGTAGAAAGGGCTTTCATGTCATTTTCACTCTGGGGAGATCCTGAGACAAAACTATGATAATTGTCTTGGCCACATTTCTTCAGAAGGAGGTTTGCCTTTGCCTAGGCTTTTGCTAAGGCTGAGAGAATGTGTCTTGCCCAAGATTATCCTTCTTTCCCTTGCTTTTAAATCTCTTTTTTAAAAAAGGATTTGAAAGATTTAAGATTCGTGAGATTAGTGGATTCCCAGAACCTTCCAGGATTCGGATCCAGAAAATTCTGGATTCATCCCATCCCTAATTTTAAATATCTCTTTGACGTAACTGGCTTTGGGTACTACACTAAAAAATAATAATAATACAATACAGTCATCTCTCTGCATTTGCTAGGGTTAGGGGTACAGGACCCCTGTGAAAGTGGAAAAACTGTGAACAACTGTAGGCCCTCCCAAACCATATTAACAAACACAAAAAAGTGTGATCACCATATTCAACCCACCATGAATTTCTTTTAGGCATCAGGGTTCCTTCACAAGCCAGAAGTGGTTGGTTGGTTGGTGGGGCTTACTGCCACCTCCACTGCTGCCCCACACCATTTTTAATAGGGACTTACAAGCCTCCTTTGCAGTTTCTCAGTCTCATGAGGCTTTCAGTCCCTATTAAAAATGGCATAGGGAGGCAGCAGAGGTGACAGGAAATAATCCATGAATAATCAAATCTGCAGAAGTGAAACCCACAAATATGGAAGGGTGACTGTATATACATTGAAATGGTGGTGTATTTTCTGCTTTACCTCAGGAAACAAAATAGGGGTAGTCCTTTTAAGTCTTGATAGAATATCTCCCCCTTGCTCATCTAAGGAATGAGATTCCTCTCCAAAATTCCACTTCAAAATATTTGTTTTTTTGATTTTTTTTCTACTATAGAATAATATTTTAAAGTTTGTTTCTTAAATAATGGACAAGGCAGCAGGGATTGTAGGAAGATTTTCTTCTGGCCTCTGGAGTGAGTAAGAAGAGGCCCCTTCAATACAGTTGAGGAAATAACAAGGAGTTTATTGGAGAACTCCATAGTAGACAAGAGAGAGAGGCAATGGAAGGTAATAGCAGAGTGGAATCTGCCAACAACATCAGCCACACCTTCAGATGAGGTGAGATAATAGTTCTGCCTCCATTCACACTTGAAATTGCCATACTGTTGTTGTGACAGCTTTTCCAAAAATTGTTGTAAATTAGCACCTTAAAAACAACAGAAAATCACATGGGAATTTATAGATTTGGGAAGAACATAACATAACTTCTCAGGAGTAAATGAGTAAGAAATCCTTTTAATAATACAGTGGGAAAAGCTTAAAGTGGAAGCTGTCTTGGAACTATAGATAAAGGAGGTCCTGACAGGGCAAAATATGAAACTAAATGGTGTTAACTGGCCTGTACCCCCTAGACCTGATATGGTTTAATCGGCAAAATATGATTTGATTGGCAAAATACATTAATTGGCATTGATATAAAGTGAACCCTGAAGTACAGTGGTTCTCAACCTGTGGGTCCCCAGATGTTTGTGGACTTCAGCTCCCAGAAGCCCCAGCCACTATGGTCAATGCTCAGGGCTTCTGGGAGCTGAAGTCCAAAAACATCTGGGGACCCACAGGTTGAGAACCACTGGACTAGAAGGTTGAACTGGGCAGAGGAAAAATTACTGACTGAACATGTGTGCCAAAAGTGGGACAGAAAAATCCCCTCTAAGTGTATCCAAGGTTATTTTCAGGCAGATTACCAGGCAATTCCAGAAACAATAGGATTAAGATGAAACTGTAACATCTCTGATACTACACAATAGCAAAGGATGTTCCCACAAAACACTATTGTTTCAGCCCTTCTTCCTTGCACCTGGGCATTTCTCTGTATTGTTCCCTTACCTGTCCAGCATTACAGAGCTATTATGTAGGTGTTTTAATTGTGTGGAAGAATGCTATGCTTAATGCACATTTCATTTCTTTGTGATTTATTAGCTGTGCAAACCTGCATACTTACTCAGAAGCAAGTCCCACTGGATTCAGTGGGGCTTTATTCCAAGTAGAGTAGGCTTGCGTGTGAAGTATTTTCATTTGTCAATGAAAACACAACAGAATGAAGCATGATGCCCCCCCAGTTCATTTAGTCATAATGGAGAAATCAAAGGCACCAAACAAAAAAATAATGTTTTAAAATTGTTGTTACTGTTGCCTTTGTGTGTCTTCAACTTGCTTCTGACTCACAGTGACCCGAAGGTGAACCTATCACAGGGTTTTCTTGGCCAGATCTGTTCAGAGAAGGTTTGCCTTTGCCTTTTTCTGAGGCTGACAGAGTGTGATTTGCCCAAGGTCACCCCCTGTGGGTTTCCATGGCCAAATGGATATTCAGACTCTGGTCTCCAGAGTTGTAGTTCAACACTTTAGCAAAATTCATTCCCCCTTTCTTTCTCTTGCTTAGATTTGCTAACTTTAGCCATCAGAATTAAAATAAGAACATAGAGGGCTAAAGTATTTGTCAGCATGTTAGTCAACCAGTATAGGAGGGCTGAAAGGAACAGAAAGTCAAGCTTTCTATTTCCCCCTTGCATATAATTTTATATATTGATCGGGAGCCTGTTTAATTTCAGTACCACGTCCACATTAAATAGAGGTATCATAAAATATATCCATTAGGAACATAGGATTTGCCATTTCACATCGAGCTCCTCATCTTTCTCATTCAGGGTCCTGATTACAATGCAGATGGTATATTACCCACAAAGACGAATGATGACCTCCCTCTACCTCGCCCGTCCATAATACATTTAGTCAGTGATGCAAGGTTGTACCAAAGATACCTTCCAAATATTCCAAAGAATGACACTCAGAGTACATCCACTTGCCCATTAAGATAGAGCTTAATGAGTTCAACAGGCCTTCCACAACTGTGGTACAAAGACTGGCAAATACGTGTGCATCCACCCATGCACACAAACCTTACTGAACACAACATTTGTGCAACAGATGAAAGTTGTTTAGCAGAAGGCAATTGCCCTTGGAACTGTTGGTGATTGCTTCATGGTTCAACTGTCCGCATCAAAGCAGACTTGTGTTTTCTTTTCAGGTCTCTCTTTAAACAGATCATACTTTGAATATGTTTTTAATTTGCAGCAGTATTGCAATCTTGCATAGCACTCTTTTATCAATATTTGTGGCAAATGCCAGAAGTACCTCATTTTGGCTGCTTCGCTAACAGAGTGCTTTGCACATGACATAGTCAAGCCACGCAGAGAGTCATCTTCAAATCTCTGAAATTTTATATAGAGATGGTAGAGTGCCATGATGAGGTTATGGCTTGCACCATATCCTATGTTCTGTCATAGCAATGTGGACAGGGCATGTCATGGATGCAATATTCAATATTTTTAATTCCTACCACCTCTCACTGAAGTCAATGGAAGGGAAATTCCTTATGCCAGGTTTTGGACTGGCGTAAAAATTCTCCACTGCATGATCTAACTACAGTCAGAGATCTGAGCTATAAGACTCAAGATACTTTTGATGAGAAAAGGCTATGGGCTATGTAAGTTGCATGAAGTTGCTGCTTGGAACCAAGATTAAATTTAGAAGCCATGCACCAGGTGGAACACTTTCAGGAGCAGATATTGCCAGGATAACTATTGTGTCTGCATACTTCTGCCTAGTTTGAGTTGCAGTCGGTGTGTGTGTGTGTCTTGCACTGATTTTGTATTGCTTGTATATATTTCGATGTTTGTTCAGGCATGTTACAACTGGTTACTTTTACTAGTTCTCTGTGGCATCATAAAATAATAAAAAATAAATATTAACTGGGATCCTATGCTTGTGTACTAACATTGGTGACAGATGGTGGTGACAGGAACATGGCCCAACATTGGAGTTTTGTTTTGTTTTGTTTTTTGCCCACCCTTACCACTGGTATGTGAAAAAGTGAAACCCCTAGTTGCCATCAGTTTCTGACCATTGTATTTGACAATCTTTGATGCAACAGTTTGTGTGTCCAGTATTTATTTACACACTGCATTACTGTTTTCCTCGCTTATTTGATGGCACTGCAGATGGGGACATGACAACAGACTGAAGGGGAATAAGATATAAAGGCAAGCATGCTCTTTCTCTATGATGCCCATGCCCCACTGTGCTTGTGTTGCCAGTTCAAGACTAGCCTAGGCCCTAAGATTTCATGGAGAAAACCTGAGGCCCAGGGATAACCCTTTGTGATGTCATAGGAGGTGGGCCCTTATAATGTCATTAACATGATATCACAGTTGCATAGAGTATGCCTTTCAAATAGTTAAAAAAACTCACTGACAAATGACAAATACACACACACACACACACACACACACACACACACACATTTTTAGGGGCCAGGTCCTTAGATCTAACTGCGGACCCCTATTTTGTCTGCTTCACTGGCAGACTGCTCTATTCATATATCTAGGATATCCAGTAAACATATCTTTCAGGTTGGTGGCCTGGCTTGGTAGGAAGGTTTCTGCAGTTCTATAGCTTGCAGCCAGGAGATCTTGAATGCAGCATTGAATCCTTAACCTGTCACTCAGTCTGTGCCCTCCACACCAACGCATGGGACATCAATCGCTTCTTAGGTTATCCACTGTGACTTATGGATCTGCCAATAAATTTCAACTACAGGTCAAAAAATATGCATCTCAAGTCAATCCATAAATGCTGGCAAAAGGCTTCACTAACTGCTTCGGGTTTGCAAAAGCTTAGGCCATTTCCTCTCTGAGTATGTGAGTTAGGTGAACAATGCGGAAGCCTTTTGTTTTGTTTTATTTATTAATTCATACTGACTACCAATCCTGCTGCCCTATGGAAAAAACCAAAATGCTGGATGCAAAGTTTGGCAGCTTCTTCTTCTTTGTCTTTGTCTTCTTCTTCCAGTGACCATACTGTTAGGTTTCTAAGCACAAGCCTTTTTTTTTACAGTCAAATCTTCCTTTATGTAGCCCTCACCTTACATATTGAGAACTCATAGTTTCAGGAAACCAGAAAGCTCTCTCGTGTTTGCTCAGTGTTGCTTACATTAATAGGCAGTGGTCCTCCACTAAGGTTGCCAGTTCAGGATCATCCAAGGCCCTGAGGTTTCTGAGCCAAAACCTGAGACCTAGAAATGGTTCCACTGATGTCATTAATGCATTATGCATTAAATATCAACAACAGTTGCTCACAACTTGTCTTTCAAACACAGACTTCTGCAGGAAGAACTTTTTTTTTTCTGCTTGAAAAATAAGACAGACATCTTAGCTGAAGTGGCTGTTTCCAGATCAAGTGGAAATAAGGGGAAATTATCTCTTCTCACTTACTTAGGTAGATGGTGTAAGGAGCATTTAATTTAACTTATTTGCTTCTAGCTAGAAAAGCAGAGCAGAGGTAAGCCTTAGTTCTACAGTGACTGGTAGAGAAGGAGTAAGTTAACTAAGTAAATGCATATGTGTGCTGGAGACACTTTGCAAGTTGCAGCAACAAAGCAATTAAACCTTGAGAAATGAGGCAACCTATTACTCTCCTAGCTGGTCTGGAAATCTGCACACAGTCCTTTCCTTGCCTGGAGCTGAGACCACCAAAAGCAAAGAATCTGTACCTTCACCTCCTGCCCAAAAAGGATCTATGAAAACACGAGACTGAAGACCTAAGATCTGTTAACTCTGCCTCCAAGGTTTCACCCAAGAGACTTTTCTGGCCAGCTTTTTTGTTCTCTTGATCCCTCATATGGTGTACCATATTTACTGGCACATAAGATGTATTTTTTCTCCAAAAAATACCGTTTGAAAATAGAGTGTGTCTTATATGCTGGTGTGTCTTATACGCCAGTGCATAAGAACTCTCACCGAGGCAAAACAGAAGGGAAGGGGGTTGGGGAAGCCTTGTGCAAGCCCTTCTTTTTGCTCCCTAGAGCTCCCTCTACCTTTCCTATACATTTTGCCCCAGCATAGAGAAATGAGACAAAATGGAAAAGAAGCGGGCATGGGCAGGAGCCTCACTTTGTTTGTTCTTGAATATTCTTTGTTTTGTACCTAAATATATTTTACACACCAATTGTATGAAAATATGACAGAACTTCTATTTTTCAGTACAGTAGATTAGAAGTATATGCATACTAATTTTTTCCCTGAAAAATAACATTTGAAAATGGAGGGTGTCTTATACACTGGTGTGTCTTATATGCTGGCATATATGGCATGTTTTCTTATAGGCCATAGCTGTGACTTTGTCTTAAGGGCAAGATAGATGACGCACATTCAGCCATTGTAAACAGAAATTTGACTAGGAGGTGTTAGGGCGTATACTTAGAAAATGGCTTCACTGAATTTTTTTTAAAAAACATAGCAGTGTTGCATGCATATTTTGAGACAGAAAGAATAAGACATGGCATATTTTGGTGCGAGTTAGTCTGACAAATGATTCCAGCAATTTGACAGGTTTTTATCTTCTTCTGCCTGTAGTCATGACTGGTGTTGCAATGTGTCAGACAAATTTCACTGTTTCTACTGCATCTTTCAGAAAGCTTTTGGGATTAGGTCATGAAAAATGTCTAATATATGCTTTGTCCTAGTATTAGTGTAAGATGTTTCTAGTTTTTATTTCAAAATTCCATTTTTGGCCCCTTTTAATGTTTGATTATAAACATTCAGAGGCTCACAGCTTGGTGTGGTGAATTTAGCATCCATTACAGGAGAAATGGAAGCCTAGTTGAGTGGATCAGTTGATTACAGTATAGTGGTTGTAACACCAGGTTTATGGCTTGAATCCCAGCACAGGCCAAGAAGTTTTTAAAACCTTTTCTTGTCCTATTCAGTTAACTCAAAATTCAAATAATCTGAACTTTTAAATTATTGCCTAGTTCTTTTGTACTTTCCACACACACAGAAGCAGAAACACTATGAGAAACCAAGAGACAAGAAAATAATTCAATAAATGTTGAGGAAGAAAAACATTCAATAATGAAAGATATCTGGATTGTTTTCAGATGAGTGGTGAACTCCCTTTGACATGTTCACCAGACTTCCAGATTCTTTATTTTCTTCTTAATAATGCAGCCATTACATGAGCATAAAGTAAGCTGTATATAAATTCTCACCCTTCTAAGGTGTGCAGTTTCTTATTAATCTTGATATTTCTCCCCTTCATTTTCCATCCAGTTTCTTATTTGCAGGTTCAAGCTTGCTTGATCAGAGATTTGTAGCATAGCCTTCTTAAAATATAATGAAATTCATTTAAAAAACCCACCCCTTTCAGCTATGTTTCTCTGTTAACTCAAGCTCCACAGTGTTAAGGAACTGCATCTTTTAGGGTAAATGCTCTTTAACAGATGCATTATTTAGGCCAAATGGATATGATGCGATATCTTATGCTTTAGCTAGTTCCAGCCTTCAAGGTGGTTGGCTGTTCGTTAAGATCCCTTCCAACACTACATCTCTGTCCTTGCTAGTTGGGTGCTCATAATATGGAACATTAGCTATTGATTCATGATGACTTCAGTTGCACAGATTTCCAATGACCAGACAAATCTGTTACTTGGATCTACCACTCAGAAGTTAATCCCATTTTTTTCAAGGCATGACACATGCCTATCTTAGGACACAAACATTATTTAAAAAAATCAATAAAATCCAATGGATGGATTTCACTGGTTCCTTCTCTTCCCATAAATGCACCATGGGACACACTGAGGCTCCATCCTCACCTGTCCCCAAGATACACTGTCTAAACATATTTCTCCTACAGGCAACTTCACTGTCACTTAGGCGAGTGGACTGATTGAAAGAGTGACTAACTTGAAATCACACCATAAGTGTTTCAGGAGAGAGGCGATATGAGCCCGAAGTCTCTCCAGTCCTAGTCAACACTGTAACCATACATCACACTTGCTGAGTAGCTATGATGATCAGCAGTACCATAATGTATTTATTTAGCTCCAGGACTGGACAGATGCTAGAAAGATAAGAGATTTCCAAATGGCAGTCATATGGATCAAAGAAAAGAAAAGGAGTCCTGGACGTAGGTCATTTCCTTCCAAAATGTATGGATCATGCTACTCTTTCATTGTGGTTACCCTTACAGGAATTGTCTTATGAACCTACACTGTTTATGGGACTTGCATTGGTTTGAGTTACCCTGACCAAGAGAGGACAAGGTGAATGCAACTGCTGTTGACTATACCTGATCCTCCATTAGCCTTTCATACCACCAACCTTGGTATCCTTTCTGGATCAGCTTCCTGAGTGAGATGCTGGAGGCACCTCCTTCAATAGTTTCACTTTTACCCTTTGGGCCTATTACAGAAAGAGTCACTGTGGTACTAGTCCTTGGCTCTTCAGTTCGGCAGTGGGGAGTCCAGAGGTTCCTAGCTAGTCAACACTGCTGTTTAAAATCTATGGTCGTTGATGGTTTGTGAGCAAAGTGTCATCATTGTGCTAGTGCCAACACAATCTGAATCAGATATGACCATGCAAGTCTTTGACAGATGTCTGCATAGGGTGAGGGCCAATACACCGAGCTTGATGCTTTATAAGATGGAATCTCTGTGGGTTTCATATCCAGGTACTGTGTTTGTTACTGTTCTGGCTGAGATTATGTTCCCCTTAAAAGAGCATGTTGATGGTTTGAGAGTTCTTCTAGATCCATCTCTGCTGCCAGAGGCACAGGTGACCTGGTGCTTTGCAGTCCCACCCACCCACCCACCTTGGTATGCCAGCTATGGCTACTCCTAGAGAGGAATAGCCTGGCCACATTGGTCCATGTGTTGTTAGTACCATGATCAGATTACTGCAACCCGCTTTATATGAGGCTGCAATCAAAATATGTCCAGAAACCATAGTTTTTGCACAATGTGCTTGCTCTATAACAGCATGTACTGTATTACTTTCCCTGAAGGTTCTACACTCATTCCTTGTTTGTTCCGGAACCTGATTTAAATGCACAAATATTAGTGTACTTGTAAAAAACCTTAAACAAGATATATCATTCTGCCTGACCACTGAAGTCTTCTGACAAAGTACTTGAGATAGTTTGAATGGATCTGAGATCTGCTTATTGACCATCAGAAGTAGGGTCTTTCATGTACTGCAACAGTGGATGACTGGTTCTCCACATGTTTTGAGACATCACGTTGTTGTTGTGGTTCTGTACCTTCAAGCCATTTTCGAGGAATAAAGTTCCCTCTCTCTCCCACACACACTTTTTAGTTTGTTGTTGAGTGCCCTCAAGTAATTTCCAATGTGTGGCAACTCTAAGATGAATCTATCACGGGGTTTCCTTGGCAAGATTTGTTCAGAAAGGGTTTGCCTTTGCCTTACTCTGAGGCTGAGAGAGTGTGGCTTGGCCAGCATAACGCAGTGGATTTCCATGAGTGATTTGAATCCCAATCTCCAGAGTCCTAGTCCAACACCGAAACCACTATGCTGGCTCTTGAAAATTTATTGTATTTGTATCTTGTTGTTGTTGCTGTTGTTTTGTGCCTTCAAGTGTTTCTGATTTTCACCTTTTGAACCCTATGGCAAACCTATCTAAGCTGGTGCATTAAAAAAAAAAGGATTCTGGAGAGGTATAATTTACTGTATACCTCTCCGAAATCTTTTTTTTAAATGCACAAATTTATATGTTTATAAACTCAATTTTTTAAAAACCTCAACTGATACAAGATGCTCTGACAGCCTCCTTTACAAACCATTCTTTATATTGCTTTATCTAGCTGCTGTTGGTGTCATGTCATCCTATATATGAGAGCCTAGACCCCCCAAAAATATGATCTAATTCTGTGTGAGCCTTCAGTTTTAAAACTGAAGACATGGTATCCCTAAATAAATGTTTAAAAAGAGGTTCAGTGAATAAAGTAGAAAAGTGAAACATTCAGTTGAGAACTTTATAGAAAACACCACTGAATTAACTTACAGTACATTTGTTAAACATGAATAGCCCTAATAATGACATTTCATTTAACAATGCCCTTTGTCTTTTCAGTTCATCAGTTACCTATTTCAGTAATGAACTGCAGTCATACCATTCTGATTTTCTCCTAATGTAAAGGCTGAGAGCACTTCACTGCCAGTGGAGCATGATGCTATTATTCAGTTTGTGGCTTAGGAAAAAAAAAAGCTATAGAATATAGCACTGTTCTAATTGGCTAACAGATCCTGACATCTGGGATTGCTAAGGGCAGCTGGTAATTCTCTTTAGCTTCCAACGGGAAGAAATAAAGTAAGCAAAGGAGAGGGAAGGCTGAAAAATTGCATATGTAATTGGGAGTCTTGAATCCAGCATTCATTAGGGGGACAAAAAGACCAGGAGCCATTTATTAAATGCAATTTTCATTGTTTTTCAGTGACAGGTTTGGTATTGATGGTAAAGGTTTTAGCCAGAGTTGAGAATTTGCAACATCAATCTTTTAACAAATTCCAAAACAGGCTTCCTGTTCTCTTGAAAGAACTATCAGGATGTAAGAGTTTGTTTGTGGTCTCTCATTCGAACTCAGTGTAAATGCAAGATCATCCATCTACATGACGTGATCCATAAGACCCTGAAGAGGTAATGAAACTGGAGTCAATGAATGTGCAGGCTTCTTTTTCAGTTCTGCAATGTCTTAGCAGTCTGCTGTACCTCTGCTATTAAGAAAATGAGACGCTTTAAAGTATAAGATATTTTCACTTTTCTACGCAAAAAGCGGGATGGGGGAAGAGAATGGAAGCTTCCTCAAAATATCATAATCAACACAAAGAGCAGTGTAGAATATTTCCTTCCTACTAAAATGTTAGCAGTTGAATATTAGTCTTTGAAACAAAACCACAAAAAACAATCACATATATTTTTTAGAAAAGCTTTTCTCCTTCCATACCAAGTGCTGCTGCATCTATAGATCTCTCTCAATTACCCACAGTAAATTTAGGCATTGTACAAGAGCAAATTTTACAGTCCATGAAGAGATGAAGTGAAATCTAGATGAAATTCATTGTGACAGGTTCTCCGTTAGTGCCCTGATGTGTCTGTATTACCAGAAGATAGACATTCTATTAGCATGGAAGCTCCCATAATGGACTGTGAATCATTTCAGGTAATAGAGATGCCAAGCGGAATGACTGAAAAAGCACTATTGAATTCCATTAGAAGTCTTTGTTTTTGAATCAGTCATTTCTTTGCGAATAGCCGACTATATACTTCTTGACCCTATCCGAGAGTAATAATTGTGAACTAATATCACAAAACATTAATCTGAGTTACTGTTCAATTAAAGCTGCTTTCTCTGGGATTATCTTTGTACTACCCAATGTGAAAGAGCTTTTGATGAATATTACAAACATATATTGGACTTGTGCTATTGGAAAATTTTGGAGAATGGTTTGGCTGTGCTTTGCCATAGTGGAGTCTCAGTTCATTAGGTGTCAATAACACACTGTGTTAGTCTCCTTTAAACACTTATGCAACCAGATTTGCCAAACAGAAACTACTGCAGTCAAGGTCACTACAAAGGTAAACAGTTTTACAAGAAATGCCATGAATAGGCCATATATCTTCTTGCTTAATTATTAGTAAAATCAATAAATAACATCCCATCTTATAAGCCAAACAGTGCCACCTTATCTATCCATCACATATGATTTATCCAGCTTCATAATTGCTTGGATAATTAGTACAGGATTTAGGTTCATTTGGTATGCCAAACCCTGTGGGAATGGTTGAATAATTACTATTTGTGAAGATGTTATGAACTATTTTTTTCCCATACAAGAAAGGTTGCTTGGGAACTTCAGTCTTTCTCCTTTCAGTGTCCGAGATTTTTTTTAAAAAGGTTTACACATCATTCCTTGTCAAATGTCCATCAAATTAAATATGTGAAAAGGAAATTTGATCATTAAAAAAATATATGTCATGCTGAAACATTTTTTCAACTGGTGTCCCTTTCTGAAAAAAGAAGAAAGGGGGTAGAGAACAGGAATGCTTGCGATCCGCACCCTAAGCAGGTTTCATATATCATAAAATAATCTATGCTGCTCAGCCCTGAGATTCTAGAAAAGAATTTACAGAGCTCCTCCTTCTCTTTCAAAAGTAATGCTTCCAGGGATGCTGCAGTATGCACGTGTGGGTGCTCCCTTGCCTAGAAAAGTAAATGGGGAAGGCCTTCTAGGAGGGGCTCTGCTTGCCCCAGACACAACTACAGCTCTTTTCTTTCATGGTCATCTCTTATTATAGGTTGCTACAGACAACATAACATCAGGCTCAGCAGGCCCCTGCTTGCCTATCCTAAACTGCTACTATAGAGTTAAAAATAATAAAAGAAACGAAATGAAATAAAAATCACATTATCTGCTCATCACAAAGCTCAGAAGTGTTACCTTTTCGGACTACATTTCCCAGAATCCCCTAGGCAGCAGTGCTGGGGTATTCTGCGAAATGTAGCTACTGAATAACATTTATAAATTCAGCAGCCTCATCACAGCTAGAAGTGTCTGCAGCTTTGGGAGAATCGTATATCTGTTTGCATGATTTACAGTGAAAATATCAGGCTATTTGGGAAGAGGAGAGAGAGCACCAGGGGTGGAAATGATGTGGCCCTCCAGATGTTCTTGGGTAGCAGCTCCTAGCATTCCTTACTGTTGGCTTGGCTGACTAGGGCTGCTGGGAGTTGCAGTTTAACAAAATCTAAAAGGCCACGTAATTCCCACCTTGCTCTATATAGAACATATTGATATGTTGTTTTGTTTTTCTTATAATCAACCTCTGGATATGGCTTTTAAAAAAGAGAGAGAGATGTCCATGCAAATGATCCAAATGGTCAAAGGGATCCAAATGATCAAAGGGATGCCTCTATGCCGGAGTTATCTCTGCTTGCGGCTTGAGAATGAGATTTTCCTTACTGTTGTAATGACAGGTGTAAGATTAACTTTGTTAGGTGTTGAACCACTCATGCAAACTAAATTAAATTAATGGAACAAATTTCTATCATAATTAAGATAAAAATTCATGTCAGCTGTAACCTTGCTGTACACTAATTATGTACAAATGATTTATCATCTGTTTCGCCCAGAATATTAATCCTCACCTCATTGATAACTCCAGCCAGTGTTAAGAGATGAGAGTTGATTAACAATGACAGATTGGGCAACCACACTGCAGAGTGCCTGTACAACCAGGAAAGCCAATAAGATTTAAATGGCACTTCTTATTTAGAAATCCATTCCCATGGAAACAGATGCATGCTTAATGAGGGGAATGGAGATGATTTCAATAATGATGGATATTGGAACAGTGGGCAGAGCCAATCAATAACAATTAACCACTTAGTCTACTAAAGCTATGGTTCTATAAAGTAGGTTATATACACATTAGTTGAAACTCCATTCAAGACGTGTTTTATAGAATGTCTTCATGCCTTGCTGTTAATGTTATTTACTTTAATAATTGTGGAAGACACTGTGCAGATTATGCATGCTAACAAGCCAATTTTTCTACCAGTTTAAAAAAGAAAAACAAATATGAAGAAAATGCCAAGGTATTTGGAAAGTCTTAAAAAGGTTCAGCTGTAACATCAAAACATAATTGCAATATCAAAACCCACATAGACACAGAGTGGTCTATAAATCTGCACTGCTATTATTATTCTAAAATCTGATATTTGTCAGCTTCCTGTTCCTTACTACTGATACTGTTTCTTTATGCACTTTTCACATTTGCATACAGGTTCCTAGAATATTTCCTTATTTGTTCTGTAGCTTGGATTCTTTTTAGTTCTGTTGCTTTTCTTGATTTTCGGACATACATCTTGGACCTTTGGCTATGATTTGTTGTATGATTATGGATCTGCCCAAATCAAGTGTGGTAGTCCTACCTGTTTGGTTTATGATAGTCTTTGTTGATTCATTGTCTTTGTACATCCATTGCATTAGGCTCTTCAGGGAGCTGTATATCTATATCTAAATAGTCCTATATCTAAATAGTCCTATATCTAAATAGGCTTCCTTGTATGCACACAGTAGTCATGGTGTGAGATTTCAACCAATACCTTTCTTCCCAAAAACAGGGCAGAGGCAGTGGCAAGAGAATGTTTGATGGCTAAATTGGGGCCAAAAAGTAATGGTCCATACTCTAACCCCACTGGAATTGTGTATGAGATGCCCCATACTCATCTCATAGTAGACAGTGAGAGACACTGTGATCATCTGGAACTTGCCTTGCTTGGAACCCCAAATGAGAGGACTGTTCTACCCCTCAGCATAATTTTAGTGCTGTTGATACATTTTATTGTGTTGAGAACAAAATGACAGCACACAAAGAAATTTCAACACTGCTCTCTCTTGCCTGTAACCTCTTTCCTTTGATTTTAAAAACTTTCTCTCAGGGTATCTGTCCAAATTATTGCAATTTATTCCTATAACCAAGGTGTATTTGGATGTTCAAAAGGCTGCGTACGTGGTTCCTGACAAACTCTTAAAGATTGTCGTGGTCCATTGGCAAATGTTTTAGAAATCTTACCATCTTAAATGCTTATACCAGACTAGGCTGAAGCAATGGGTTCATTTCCTGTTTACTATAAAAACAGAGGCCATTTTGGCACTACACTGATATGGTGCTATTATTCCACTCTCAACATCCTATGGAATCCTGGGACTTGCAGTTTAAGATGGGGCACTTAGAATTCTCAGCCAGAGAGCTCTTTGGCCTCACAAAACTACAAACCCCAGAATTCTACAGGATATTGAATGTGGAATAATAGCACCATAACAGTATAGTGCAGAAATGACAGGAATTTGAAGTTGAAAAATCAACCCTGAATGAAAACTTTGGACACGGACCTTGAGTTCTGAAGGAATATGGCCCAAATCCAATTGTTAGTCCCATCTAGAGTAGACCAGCTAAATTATGGGAACTTACCAAATTTCCATTAATTCAATGGGCCTGTTATAACCAAGACTAGCAATTAGTTTTAGGCCTATGAATTTATGCAAAGTTATGCAACAGAGATTCAGCAAAAGATCATTCAACAAATAATGGCTACTATTTTTCTTGGTCTCTTGCAATCATTGTCCAGCACAAGGATCCTTCTCTTAAAGACAGCCGATGGGTCTGATTCATATGCATAACCTCTGCATAATGAAAACTGCCTCAGTTGCTCTCCATAGTAGTTTCCTCTGTGCAACAAACAGTAGTTTCATTTAAACAGTGAAAAAAAAGTGCTTACTTTGGAAGTTAGCAATGATAGTAGCATAGAGAAAATCACTCAATAGCCACAATAAGCCTCTTCACACAGGTAGAAACATTTGGAATCATTAGAAGCAAGGTCTACAAGCTACCTGTTGTGTTTATACTGTATTTTAGCAAAGTTCCAGGGAGATAGGACTGATATATTCCTGGCTATACAAATGATTGCATAGCATCTTTTATGTCACCCAGACATCCAGATAAACAAAGGTCTAGCCAACAATACTGTTATGAGCCATTTTGCTGTGCCCTGTACTTCTGCTCATTAAATTCCATCTGAAACTAAGAAAGAGCAGGGTCCTTACACTTCCTAGAGAAAGCCATTCCTTTCTCTGCACTTCTACCAATTTCAGGGCTAATTGCCTTTGAATGTGTAGATGTAGATAATTAGAAGAATCATGTGTAGAAAGGATCAGACAGAGTGTATGCAGAGCAAGTCAAGTATTTGATTCTCCAATTTCATTTTGGATCTAATATCAACTTTAAATAACGGAAAGAGCCATAAGATTTATCATCCTCTCCTCTCTAGAGGAAACACATCTGCTCTGAACCTAATCAGCCACATTCTGTCTCCAGTGCTCTACGCAAATGCTAATGGGCTAACGTTTATGTGGCAGAACAAAAATGGATCATAAACACTACAAGTCAGATGTGGCAACTAAAAATTGCCTTACACATTCTCATGAAGATTCAGTGCCTGCATTGTGCAATGGCTGTTCCTCCTGGTCTCCCCTCCCTTCTCATGAATAAAAATTAGGAATAGGAGGAACTCCCAGAGGGAAGTACATTAAAAATGAAAATCACATAATGTGTGAACACCTATAAACCACACATACACATGCACACTCTCTCTCACACACACACACACACACACACACACACAGTATGCAGAACAATTTCTCTTGGGGAAGCTCAGCATTCTTTACATGGAGCCTACCATTTAGAACAGGCTGTTGTTCTGAAAAACACTATGAACTTTGAAATTGCCCTATTTCGCATTAGATCATTGGTTTGCCTCTAGCCCAGTGCTGTCACCTGTGACAAGGAACAGCTCTCTATGGTCTTGGGGTCTTGCTACTTGATATCCATTTTTAGCACAAGGTGATAAGGACTTAAATGTGGAGAATTCCACATGTAAAACAGGTGCTCTGTTTCTGTCACAGAGGTGTTTTTTTTAAAAAATGACAGGAGTATAGTCAATGTGTGAACATCCTCCTGTATATCTAGGAGTTTCAGTGGAACCACACTGGTTTCTTTGAACCACAGATAGTGAGAAACTAACAGTGAATGATAGTAAGAGGAATATGGCACTATGGTTCTTTTGGACCAGCCTTTTTCAACTTCTCTGTTGATGTTTTGGACTTTAGTTCCTGACATTAACTATGCTGTCTTGTGCTGACTGGTCATGTCGGTTGGTGCTGATGGATACTATCTAGTACCAAATACTGATCTGTGTTTGACACGGGATGGTGTTCCAAATGGTTATCTGAATAAATATGGTCTCTCATTCTTGAACATTTAGACTTTTTCCCCAGATGTAGCAACATGATAAGCAACACACAGCACCACTTCAGTGGTATGCCACGGTAAGTCTGAGACACTAATAGTAGTACTTATTGCAAATGACTCTACAATCTTCCTTTGAGAACAGGTATGTCTAGGCATCCTGTGGTATAGCCACAGCACAGCTCATTTTGAAGGCTGTTCTGCAGAATCATATGGGATCGATGGAGAAGGGGAGAAAAGAGACTGACCAAGGAAACAGGGGAAGAGGAAAGGTCAGAAAGTGACCAGGAGGCCTAAGTAGAT
The DNA here is from genome assembly GCA_948472985.1 of Iguana delicatissima. Lineage (NCBI taxonomy): Eukaryota > Metazoa > Chordata > Lepidosauria > Squamata > Iguanidae > Iguana > Iguana delicatissima. The sequence continues at coordinate 733,165 of CAOKZL010000345.1, read as the reverse complement.
TACAGCCATGCTGAAGGAACAAGTCTGCTTAAACACAGGAAAATGTTCAAAAACATAGCTGTGTTAGTCTGTATCAACATACAAAGATATAAAAGAATCCTGCAGCACTTTTGAGAATAACTGGGAAGAAGAAATTTCTAACATCAGTTTTCCAGTCCACCCTATCAGATGCATGGAGTGAAACTTCTGAGGACAAACATACATACAAACGAGTTGGGAGTAAAGGGAATGTGAACAATAATAGAATTGCAAAAAGTGTGTGATGGGGTGGCAAGTTCATTCTCAATGATAGTCATAAAGAGTAGCGAAAAGGACTAAAGATGGGAGACAGGCTTTGCATACATGCCAAGATGAGCTGGTAAGCATATGAATTAGTGGAGGAAGTTCTTGGTGTAGTGCATTGATATGGATACAGGGCCAATATCTTTCCTGATAAGAGATACCAGCTAGAACATCAGTATGGGATTCAAAGAACAAGTAATGCAGAGTCTGAAAACAGTGCTTGCTGCTATTGGTGACTTGTATTGTTTTCATAGCTTTGGCAGCCAGCATGATGCAGTTGTTTGCATGTTGGACTAGGACTCTGAGGGACCAGGGTTCAAATCCCTGCTCAGCCATGGAAACCCACTGGGTGACCTTGCGCAAGTCACACTCTCTCAGAGGAAGGCAAGGGCAAACCCGCTTTGAACAAATTCTACCAACTTGAAAGCACACAACAACATTAACACATAGCTTTTGATTGCTCTGTTGCTGCCACTGTGCAATTGAGAATTCTGTATAACTACCTGGTTTAACTACCTGGTAGCAATGCATGCCAGATTCTGCTTAGCACTGTATACGTATTAATAAATTGCAATGTTCAATATACTAACAGAGTCCATTCATGAACCTGAAAGGGCCAGCCAAAGTGAAATGTCTGTTTAAGTTAGCAGTAAGATCCTAGGCAATGTGGAAAACCCCTGGTCTTTCCCTTCTGCCTTTCTACAACTACTAAGCTGCTCTCACACTGAGTGGAAGATCCTGACCCTATCACCAGTGTTCAGATTATATTTAACTATCATTCCAATGCAGGGCAGGTGGCAGGCAAGATGCTATTTTTCAGCTTTGTCTCAGGCAGCAAAATGTTAAGTGTTTAACTGACACAAAGGTGGGCAAAAGTACAGCCTCTGGCTTAATTTGCCCTCCCATCTCTTTTTACAAGTCTCAACACATCCAGAACCCCTAGACTATACTTTTCCTGTCCTCTTCCCCTCCAAAAAGGTGAATTACTTAGTCAAGTAGGGATGGGGGGCACGGGGGGGCAGTTCACCCCGGGCAGCAATGTTTTTGGGGTGTCCCAACCTGTAGCCACACCCCTGCATGCCCAGGCCAAGCCTCCATGCATAGTGGCCATGCCGCTCCCACTGTAGCCCCTCCCCCTCCCCCTCCCCCTCCCCCTCCCAGCTCTGCCACTGGAGTTACTTCTTCTGCTAGTAGCCTTCACCTTTTAAATTAGTTGCAGGCTTCTCCGTGAACTCTTCAACATTCAAAAAAAAAAAATACCCATTTTATGAAAACATTTTTGGCCATTTCTGATTTTGTTTCTTGCATATTTTTGGTACTTTTTGTCAATCACTGCAGCCCCAGAAGCTCCCAAGGCAGAAAATCCCCCAGACCCACTACACTTGCTCACCCCTTCATGAGTAGGTAACTGCATTCCCCATCATGCTATGGGGCAAATTGAGGGTGCTGCCTCCCAAATAAGCATTCTGCCTTTCAATTAAATTTTCCTTCTGTCCCCAAATTTCTAGTATTGTCCACCTATGACTCTTCTATTGGCTGCATTTGCATTTCCCTTGGCAACTTTTCCTGCCTCCTTCTTTGGATGCCTAAACTCTATTTCTGAATGTTCAACAGAAGTTTGAAATTGCTGAAATGCTAGAAATTGCCTGACTTGTGTAATGCTACAAATCTGGGGACTGAACGAAAATTCATTTTGAGGGCAGAATTCTTATTGAGGGGCAATGTCTGAATTTGCCCCCCTCCCTTAGCTACAGAGCCAGCACGATGCAGTGATTTGAGTGTTGGACTATGACCCTAGAGATCAAAGTTTGATTCCTCGCTCGACCATGGAAACCCAATAGGTGACCCTGGGCGCATCACACACTCTCAAGCCTCCAGAAAATCCTGTGATAGGTTTGCCTAAGGGTTGCCATAAGTCTAAATAACTTGAAGTCATACAGCAGCAGCAGCAGCAGCAGCAGCAGCAGCAGCAGCAGCAGCAGCAACAACAACAACAACAACAACAACAACAACAACAACAACCCTTAGCTCTATCTGAACATCCAAACACTGTTAAAGGAACACCATTGAACAGACTATGCCACTGTTTCCTGGGCAGTCCTAGGAGCCCTTGCAGTGGCAAACCTCTGCCTGTATCCAGTGCAATTACTGCCAACTTTTTCCTGTCAGTATGTAAGTCTGGATCGGTTTGGAATAAGAAATGAGAAACTGCACTCTTCTTGCTTGCTCCCAGCTTTTCCTGGGGAGAGATAATTGCATGAGTCAGGCAATGCAAACAAACAACGTTATTTTGGGGATGCAATAAGCAGAGACTGCTTTTGCAATACAGAAGCTTTCCTCTATTCAAGGCATCCCTGGTGAACTGCCATATTTTATGCCAACATCTTTAAAACAGGAAATTAGCCCTCTGGATGGCTAGGCTTTAATGAGGACTTGAAGACAGGGTTGCAGGTATAGTTCTTTCTCTTCCATTGTCTCCACCCCTCACCCCACCCCCACTGGCTTAATGAGGAAAGTGACAGACACTGAAACCCTTCACAGTTGAGTAATTTCCAAGGCATCAACAACAGCAGTCTTCAGAGAAGCACATGATGGGGGTTGCCCCCCATCCCTCCTCCACCAAGCTATACAATAAACATGGACTGGGTCTGTTTGCCAGAATAAGTTATCACTGTGACAGAGATCTTGGGGCAAAGTCCCCTAGGAAATTTAAGCAAAAAGAGTCAATTTAAGGCATCCCTAGCAGCACATTCGATTAAAATTAAATATGAAAAAAAAGAAAGAAAAAAGATTGAGATTGGAGGACAGTGGTGGGAGGAGGAGGAGGAAGAGTAATCTGCTGCTGTTCTGCTAGATACCTCCCCAAAGGAGAAAGGGAAATGGGGAAGGAGAAAATAGGAGGGGTAACGAACAGGTCATGGCCCTGCTGCGTCATTGGTGTCTGCAGTCTGTTCACACAACTTGCTGAACAAGTTGAGAAAGAAGAGGCTTTGCTTTCTACATTATAAAGACACTGGTGTGTGTTTAAAGAAGATGCCCATTCCTCTTAATAGGTTTTAAGAAAGAAAAATCTTTCTACACAGGAGTGAAGTAGTTGGAAATCTCTGTTAAAATTACATTGGTTCTCTCTCCTCTTCTTCCTATATGCTTCTGCTGCTCAGCACTTCATGGCTTCAAGATGCTGAAAGCAAAGCAATTTTAAAATAAATTTGATACCTCATCAGTTATGTACTTTGCTGTTCAAAATGCATCTGACACCTCCTATATGGGTAGACCTGTTTTCTCTCTTGGATTCTTTCTCTCTTTCTTTCTCTCTCTTTCTGTGAGCGTTGGTAGAGAGAGGGATGCTAGAAAGCACTGTGCAGCTATTCCATCTTCTTCTCATTACCTAATTTACTGCAGTAAGGAAAAAGATGGAGAAGCTGTGGAAAAACAAGGGAGGATTGCAGGTAAGAGGTAAAGCCCCTCTGTAATCCAGTGAATGAAGCAGGGGGGATGCATGATAAAAGCATTCTCTGGAATTCTCTCCCATCTCACCCCCAGAAAAAAATTCACAAGAAATAATTGAAGAGGCAGTGTTGGGTGGAAAGGCATTTTTAAGACACTGTAAAACAGCAAATAATTCAGCAAATAGATCCTCTAGGCCAGTGGTTCTCAACCTGTGGGTTCCCAGATGTTTGTGGACTTCAGCTCCCAGAAGCCCCAGCCACTATGGTCAATGCTCAGGGCTTCTGGGAGCTGAAGTCCAAAAACATCTGGGGACCCACAGGTTGAGAACCACTGCTCTAGGCTGACTTTGAGTCTCACTTTTAAAAAAAGTTTTGTCTGCCTTCAAAACTCATTCTGCCTTTCCCAGAACCCCTATTCCTCTAACAAATCACCAAACACCAGCTTTGGAGGATAATGTAAGGAGACGCAGTTGTAGAATTTGCTGCCATGTTTGAGCAAAGAACTGTAGGGTTGAAGCCCAACCCCAACACTGGCCTTAAAGAGGAAGTCTTTCATCATATAGCATATGGTGAAACTATAACATGTACTGGTAGCTATCAGGTTGAACAGCTTTAAAGAGGGATTGAAAAAACCCATTGAGCCTATCTTAGCTACATCATAATGGTCATCTAGTACTACCAAGCAGTGTTGTTGTTGTTGTTGTTGTTGTTGTTGTTGTTGTTGTTGTTGTTGTTGTCGTCATTGTTTTTGAGCACCAGTTACAGGAGACAGGGCTGGTACCATTAGCCTTACATTTGGCTTCGAGCAGCAGATACAGATGGGAACAGAGAAAGGAGCAAGATCTTTTAAAGATAGAAGAGTGTATGCTATGTACTCAGTATGATAGTTTACTCTCTGCATGTACAGTGAAGGATACTATTCCATTGCCACTGCTGAAGTGCGAGTGAATTGAGTGAATGAGAGAAGTGGCATTTTGTTCTTTACACTGGGCCGCAGCATGTCTTTGGTCAGCAGTGGTTAGGGGACATTGACAGAAGAATGAAAATGCACTTAGGTCCTGCTTGTGAGTTAAGGTATAGGTATTTGGTTGGCTGCTGTGGGCTCAAAATACTGGATTGGATGGAATTTTGATCCGATCCAACAAGACTGTTCTCAAGTTCTTACATAATATAGCATACATATTAGTGTAAGGTGTGAGTAGAACTTAAGGGCTTGCTAAGCCCATCAGACATGGGAATGTGGATGAATGAATACTTGCATCAGTAGATCTTCTTTGTGCTTTCTTTCCTCAAAATCAAAGTCCCAATCTGGCGTGGGCAGTCTTGATTAATCCTCTGCCATCCTACTTTTCCAACTCCTTTAAGAAAAAAAAAGGTCCCAGTTCCTTTCTCGTCCTTTCACTTTCCCCTTTTTCCCTCAGCTTACTTTGATTGCTTCAAAGTAATTAAATGTCCTCATTTAATTCAAGAGTGGAAAGATGAGAGAAAGGTGTGGCATTTTGCCCTTCTCAGTAGGTTCAGCTAAAAGCAAACTTCTTTAGCAGCTTTCCCATCTTGACCACACTCTGAAGCTGCTTGGCCATACATTTCCCAATTTTCACCTGTGAAAGGTAGAAGGGTTTGAAATGCAGCTGGCATCTGTTTTTTAAGCCAGTCACGTTGTATAATCCATCTGCATCTGAAGCTCTCTCACTATGGCAGTTGCTGGAAGAATGAAAGCCTTGTAAGATTTGGCTGCTAAACTCTGTGAGAAAGAACCTGGGGGAAGGAAAGAAGTAGGTTAAAGGAGGGGATGAAACTACATAGAGATGGATACAGACACAGAAAAGAGAGGGTAGCGGAGGATGAAGAAAAGAGGAAGGTGATTGAGTTGGGGTGCACAGCAATATCTGGTGGTGCGGAGAAAGAAGTGAATATTATGGGGTACAATGGATGGATAATGAAGACTGGGCATCATTTGGGAAGAGAAAGAAAAAGAAGAGGAATAACTGAAAGTGCATGGGAGGGCAGAGATGGTGGTTGCACACTCTTAGTGCAACAGTGCCAGAATGTGCTGGAACTCAACTCAGGGGTTTTCCTTTTCTGAGCACTTGTGATGGTGTTGTCTGCTGGAACACCAGAGTAATAGAGGGATGCTTTGGTAAGTGAATGAAGTGATTAAGGGGGTGTTCAGGTTGTGACAGATTGCACTTGAGGAACTCAGAGAAAATAATTTAGCAGATTCTCTCACTCACACACTTTTGATGGAGTTTAGCACAGCTGCATCTGTATAGCAACCTCCATTTGGGCACTTTCTTTGAGATGCAGCTATTAGAGCAGTGGTTCTCAACCTGTGGATCCCCAGATGTTTGTGGACTTCAGCTCCCAGAAGCCCTGAGCATTGACCATAGTGGCTGGGGCTTCTGGGAGCTGAAGTCCACGAACAGCTGGGGACCCACAGGTTGAGAGCCACTGTATTAGAGGATCTTGTGGACCGCGGGCTCCTGAAAAATTTACCATGCCACCACTGGTGCACAGAGACAGTGAGAACATGCTTGGTTTATCAGAAGCAGGAAAAAAAAATGAGAGAGAGAGAGAGAGATTGAAGAAACTGGAATAGAGAGGAAAGAAAGGAAGCTGACAGAGAAGAGTTGTTCAGAAGGAGAAAGGTCACACACAGAGAGAAGGGAACATTGAAGGACACTTTCAAAACACAGAAATGATAAGAATAACAATGGGAAAGGGGTTTACATAGCCATACTCTTGCAGTATCAGGTCAGTGTTTTGTTTTGTTTTTTGATGCCTGAAACAAGGTCCAAACAATGCTGCCACCACCATCCCAGTACAGCCAAACCCCGATCATGATGCCTTGCTGTCTTGTTGCCCCAGTTTAGAATCACAGAGTTGGGACATATCTCAAGGGTCATCTTGTCCAATCTACACCAATGCAGGAAGGAGAAGGGAGAAGGAGAAGTACTCTCCTTTTGTCCAAAATTGGGGCTCAAGGCAGCTTACAATACAGCTAAAAACACAAAAAATGAATATTAAAATAGAATAAATTATTCATGGTATTAAAAAAATTCACAGTATTAAAACAATCCACAGTATTAATAAAATAATGGACTAATCTTTTCTTAGATATCAGTCATGATCCTCTGATCCCCTGGATAGTAACTCAGTTCATATGTGAAGTTCATATGTGAAGTTCATGTGTGAAGCTGAGATTTTTCTGTCTCAATAATCTATTTATGCTTGTGTCTGTCCACTAGCTCCCTCACAGAATCATTTCCCCATAGCACGGTTCTGCTCTTGATTTCCTCACTACACTGTTATATAGTGCTATTATTCCACTTTCAACATCCTGTGGAATTCTGGGGTTTGTAGTTTACTGAGGCCCAGGAGCTCTCTGGCTGAGAATTCTAAATGCCCCTCCCTAAACTGCAAACTCCAGGACTCCTTAGGATGCTGAAAGTGGAATAATAGCACTATAACAGTCTAGTGCGGAAATGGCCAAGAAACTGCAGTCCAACAATATCTGAATGGCCACTTGCCACCATGGTTCTGGAGTCAGCCCCACCGTTAGGGTGAGTAAGTTAGCTGCCCCAGGTGGCATATCCTGGGAGAAGGGACAAAAAGGAACATTGTTAGAGGACAGAGGTTTGTGTTTTATGTGGCCTGCTCAAAGCTAACTCCACTTGTAGCAGAGGGTGTTCTTGCATTTCCAGAGTTAAAGCGAGACTGAGTTGCCAGTCCAGTTAGCTGGCTTTTGTTTATGGAATTGGCTTCAGGCAGCAAAATATTCTGAGGCAGTGTATTTTAGCTAGTAAATACATAAGGGATTCAATCAGCCCTAGAGTAAGGTTCCAAATCTGGGTGAAAGTCTCCTTTAAAATCCCAGATATGAGCCTTTCCTTGTAGTTATCCTATGTATGTCAATTATATTCTCAGAACTGGAAATATATCCAAAGGTATATAGAGAAATATCCTCCACTGTTCCAGTAAAGTCTAATTACTCCTTGCTTTTTTAAAAAAATGGATGAGCAAAATCAATAAAATATGCCATGTATCTTGTGTGAGCACTATAATTAACATGGAGCCTTTTAAAATTCCTATCTGATGGCCATGCTAGATACAGAACATATTTAATATATGCAAGAGCTACATCTTTTCGAGGTTTCTTTTACTTTATTCAAATTACTAATCATTTAGATCCTATCTGAAAGCCTTTCCTCCCTCGCTCCCCATGCATGCTTAACCTAATTAACTATAAATGAGAAAAAATGCTATTCACATAAAAAGAAAATGTTAACCTATAAATTATCCCGCTCTCCTGACTGAAGCTGGAAACGCCTCCCTTAGAAAAGCTCAGATTTTGGTGCAGCATTGTTGGCACACAGTATGGCTAGTAGTATCTGTTACAGAGACAGCTGCCACCACTGCCATTTTGTATAACTGAAGGCCAGTTATGCTTGGGTTGAATTCTTTTTGATGTTTTAAAAATCATAAGCTCTGCATTTACTTAAGAATATTTGCAGGCAGACTGAAAACATCAATCAGCTGGTGTGATTTGGAACATACTTTGAAATCCATTTTAGTTCTGGAGACTGATTTCAGTGCTAGGGCTTAATTTTCACATATATGAAGGATTTTTGAGCATGCACAGAAAGCTAATAGAAGGCTGATAGAAAGCGCCAGACTTCAGCACATGCTTTTCAATGCTTGCTACCTTTGTTAAATAAAGGTACCAAGTCATAAAGGGGATTCCCGGCCAAGACAGTAGACAGCCATTGCCAGTCAGAAGAAACTAGACTGGGTAAACCAGTTACCATATGATGTATAAGTCAGCTACCTATCACCAGTTTGCTACCTCCTTGTTATTGATTGATTATACAGGCAACACAAGGCTTTCAGAGGAGATACAGAAGGAATTTCCAAGAAGTTGAAGGGCCCATTCTGTACTAAAGCCAAATACTAAAGTATTTGGTTTTTTAAAAACTGTATATTAATCCCCTCCTGCAGCACCATCTTCAGTCACTAGGTGGCAGACTTCCTGTTAGGAACCTGTCTTATACTTTCACTTCTACAGAGGGCTTCTAGGCAGCTATACTTGGGCCAGAGTCACAATGAGAAATACAATATGTTGAGTGTAACTTCTGCAGGGTCCTGGGACTCTTCAAAGACTTGAGAGGATGAAAGAGAACTTCTGTCTGGTGTGTGGGGGGAAAGAATGAACAGAGAAAATGGTTGAATGAATACCAGGAAGGATGAAGGATCTCACTTACAATGAGTGAGAGGGAGAAAAAGAGAGAACCTGGATGGGTAGGAAGAGAAAAAAACACACCTAGGTCTGTGGGAAACAGAATTGGGGTGGGTGGGTACAGGTAGAGGAATACTGCTTAACTCAGTGGATAGGTAGATAAAGGGACAGAAAGAGCACTAGGGGGACAGGAGGCAAAGGGCATGGGGGTGGTGGGGGTGGAATAAGAGGTTTCCAAACCATGTAAACCTGTATACTTTCACTAATTTTAGAAATGAAGTATTAGTATAAATTATGTACAAATTGTTGTACAAAAGACATGCTGTGTATTTTTAAATCAGCTCTAAACTGGAGACATCAGATTTGATAGTATCCTTGCAAACAACACACATACAGTTTTGATTCAGTCCTTGTACCTGAGATGATTTGCCCAGCAATGAATTATTCTTGTGTGTTAGTTGAGAAAACCCTTAATTAAAATATCTGCAGAATATCACCTGTATTGATATATTGCAACATCTTTATCAGTCAGTTAGTGAGCAGTTTAATTGGCTGAGGGCTAAAATGCTAATCAACTGACAACCCTCATTATGGGCATTATGGGCAATTCTGGACACCAAGAATGAAAAGCCAAGAAACACAAACCAAGAGACAGACCTGGAGGTTGCTAGCCCAAATAAAGCCCCATCTTGACCTGACAGCCTTTATAGTCCTTCCAGCATAGAGAAAGCAAATGTCTGGATTTGGGTCTATTTAGTCACTCCATTGTCTAGTGAAACCTTAAGAACACGGATGACGCTAATGAAAGTGGGCAGTGCTTTATTACATATGGCAATAGTACTTCAATTTCTTGGTTCCTGTCTACCAAAGTCCAGCTGTAGCTTCTTCAATGCATATGAAATAGGGAACATGAAAGGGAAATTAGATCATGGATCTTTCTCTTGCCAGTGTGACTTTTTCCTATGCAATAGGATTGTTGTTTATCTTGTTTGTTTTACACGTAGGGTGAACAAGTATCCCTGACATAAAAGAAGCAGGATGCTGGAGAAGATCATAATGGTTAATATGCTTTCGGTATTACTGTTGTGGCCCTGAGTGGTGGGTGAGAAAACAGTATGTGTTTCATTCAAACTTAAAATACTGATATTGTGCAGCATGAGCACTGGACTACAAAACTGGAGACGAGGGTTCAATTCTCTGCTTGGCCATGGAAACCTACTGGGTGACCTTAGGTGTGTCACACGCTCCCAGCCCCAGAAATCCCTCTTTCCAGTCCAATTTAACATAACAGAGAATGGTGAGCTAAAACAAGACTATCTAAACAAACATGTGTCCACTGATTACCATTGATATTATATGGCTCATTCCAGAGAAATCTGGGAACCGCTGTTTGATAAGAGTACTGAGAATGTGGTACAGTTATAGCAGCTTCTGCTTGCTCTGTATTATTCTATACAGAAATAACCCAAGTTTGTGGGAGTCTGAAAGTAAACAGGAGTTTGAGCAGACAGAAGAGGTAACATTTTAAATGAGGATTTGACCAACAGGGTCCATTTTCCCCAGTGCCAACAAATTATAAAATGGCATCTCATTGGCTGAATCTGAAATCAAGGTAATGTATACATGTCCAGTTGCAGATGAGAATTACTTGACTGCCCTTGCTAATTATTTGGAAACCAATTCAGGATGCAGTGAGGATGGATTGCCATCAGGCCATATTAGCTCGTGGGTCCAGTACTTGCTATGTACCAGACATAGTACAAAGTGTTTAAGTTACCTTATAAAGCCCTAAGAGAAGACATTCTTATTTTTCAGCACTGGGGTTATACAACATTTTGGATTTACAGCCTCCATAATAGTCAGGTATGTTAGGAGTGGTATCTAAAACATGTAGGGTACACCAAGTTGACTATCCCTGCTCTAATGCAATGATTCTGAATACCAAAAGAATGGTGCAAGCAGGTGGCTCCCATCTCAGTGGAAGTATGAATCCAGGTTTTGATTTAAAGTTTGAAAGAAACTATCCAAGATGCTGAACCTTTTTTGGAGATAGATTCAACATGTTGGACACCTTCTTTAAAGTTCAGACTAAAGCCAGAGAACATTCATCACCTCACTGATGTAGAAGCCATCCAGTGCTGCTGGAGACCATCCAGGACTGGCTACAGGGTGCTTCACTGTGAAAGCAACAGTCCCATTATCTTTGGGAGAGTTGCCATGGTCCAATGGTAGGGTGTATGCTTTGAATACAGAAGCCCTCAGTTTCAGTCCCTGGTGTAACCAGCAAAAAAGTTCAGGTACCAGGTGATATGAAGAAACACTGCCTGAGACTGCAGAAAGCTACTGCCTATCAGAGCAGGGAATACTAGATATACAAATAGGCCTGCACTGGTAAAATGCAGTTTTATGATCAGCCAAGCATGTATTTTCTGCTGTGTCATCTCTGCATCAAACCTTTGTCCCAAGGAAACACAGATTGTATGTGTGTGTGTGTGTACACACACACACACACACCCCTAGCATATATACATATAGAGAGAAAGAGACAGAGAGAGAGCACATAACAGAATACCATTGCTTATGCTGTTAACTTTATTCATTTCTTTATCCTGTTGCAGCCTCAAATTGTCAAATTGGTTTTACAAGGCTTGAGGCACAACAAAAACTTGCCAAGCCTGTTTACCAACAAAGAGCAGGTGTGATGGCCGTGGGTAACTCTATTCAACCATGTCTGCTTCAGGTCTCAGAGGAGGGGAGGAAAGTCATCCGCTATGGTCTGTTTTCAGCTTGCAAGAAAAGTGGGCTGGTTATTCAGATCTGTCACATTCTCTGACCCATTTTTGTTGTTCTGTGCTTTCAAGTTATTCCAATTTATTCATTAACTTAAGGTGAACCTATTACTGGGTTTTCTGGAGCTGAGAGTGAGTGACACACGCAAGGTCGCCCAGTGGGTTTCCATGGCTGAGCAGGGAACTGAACCCTGTTCCCCAGGGTCATAGTCCAACACTCAGACCACTACACCATGCTGGATCTTGCCAAAGTGCAATCCTATCTATGTAGAGGCTGCCCAGCCTTTTAATATCTGGGGTTGAGCAGGTATAGGATAATTCTCTTTCTGAAAATGTAACTTAGGCTTGGATCCAGGCTACAGCAAATCCACTGAAATCAATGCACCTTAAGCTAATCTGTTCTGAGTGTAATTGAGTTTGCTTCCAACACTTAAAAGAGTTTTAATGTATTGTCTGAGCATCAGTCATAGTGTTGTGTTACCTCAGCCCCTCGTAATATAGGAATCCCGTTCACTAAATAAATGAAGTAAGTGTTTTTTATTTATTCCTTTTTTTTTTGTAAACACTTACCATTGGCAGCATATATGACTCTTACTAGAATTCTTTTTCCTACAAAGCTGAAAAGTCTTATTCAGATGATTCACTCCAGCAGTTTGATAAATACATAACAACTTGAAAAGGAGCTTCTTGGAGCACTAAGGGTTATTCATCAGGACTCTGAATCCCTCCTCCCAATCAGTTCTCAAATTTATTAGTATTGCTGTTATTACATAGTTTTATTTGACATTTTGAGCTGACTCCTTTCTTTGATCTTCTATTGCCAATGTACACAAAGAAAACAAACTGCATCAAGGGCAAGCAAAACTGCCGATACATTCAGTGAAAAAAAAATATGCTTATATATTTTTACCATATTATCTCATCGTCACTATCTGACAATTGAGGATGGGGGAATATTGTGAAGTCATATTCTATAGCTGGCATAATGCTTATCAGTTTATTTTCCTTTGACCTTCTGCCGTAGAAAATTAATTCACTTGAGCTCTTCTCACACTCAGAACATCAGGAGGGGGAAAAATAATGTTAGCGCTAGTGAATATAATCTCTGCAGGAAAGCTGTGCAATTATTCAATGGCCTAATCTTATCTCTTGTTTCATTTTTTTTATGGCAAGTCTCCATTTAAACACATTAGATATACTGGGCTATTGCCCTGCACCTTCAAACCACAGTAAATAAATGCAGCTAAGTGCCACCAAGAGTGAAAGAGCTTATAATGAGAAGTGTGAATAGACGTCTGTGCCATTCATCATTCTGTTCAGTCCAATATTGGGGCTCTTTTTATCAGCAGTATCCGTAGTAGTGTCATCACCTCTGGTATAAATCTTCTGTCAATGGCTGTCGTCTCAGTACCCTATTAAACTCATGCTCTCATATAATCACCAAATGACCTTTGGATGTCTTTCATTAACCTCTGACCTAAACCAGTGCCAGTGTCTTGTTGGTAGGTAAATCTATGACATGACATTTGCCTATAACCCTACATTTATCTCCATTTATTAATTTGTGCCTTTTCAGTGATTGCTCCCAAGCTGAAACCTGGCAGGGATTTTTAGATGAAGGTAGTTTTAATGTCCTTGATTTTTTTTTAAAAAAAAAAAGATTTAAATATACCATACATAGGTTTCATTCTAACAAAAAAAAAAAAAAATCCTACAGGAAGCTGTTAATACCTGCTGCCACCACTTTTATCTTTCTCTTGATACTGATTGCATTTTATTTCTCTGTGTAAATAAAAAGAAATGTATTTTTAAGCCCTGAAACAAAAGACACAGGCCACCAGGAGGGTCTCCTATGGTAATCCCCACTGCAAGAGACAGCAGTTACGCAAGTTCACCCTCCAATATGCGCTTTTCTTTCAGTTAGTTCTGCCTTCCTTGCTTCTGTTAATCAGAGCTGATTAATTAAAATCGAATCCAGCTGTGACACAGCTGAATCTAGGAAGGTAGACTTTGGAAGCAGAGATTAGGGCTTAGACATCTTTTTTTCCCTTTTGTTTTGCACCATTTGCTGTTTATTTTTTTAAAAAAGTTTTTTTATTATTATTATCATCACTAATAATAATAATAATAATAATAATAATAATAATAATAATACTATCATTGGAGAGGATAGACAGCCTGATCTCAAGCAGATTTAAGAGTGCCTAGGACCCAGTTAGAGGAAGGTAGAGAATATGTGCCCTCCAGATGTTGGTAGACTGCAATTCCCATCAGCCCTAACCAGCCCATCTGGTTGGTAGGGATGATGGGAGTTGCCATCCAAGAACTGCCTACCCTTTCCGTAATGATATCAGCATTGATTTGCCTGACTCAGCAAAGCATGGCAGTTTCAGTGTGGATGGAAAATGAGCTAGCAGTGCTAGGGCGGCTGTAAAAGTCTTACCAGAAAACACACACATACACAAATGCCAGCCCATTGTTCTCAACAGAGGGAGAGTTTTCAACAACTTAATTGTTTTCAACTTCAGTGAAGTCTGATACACTTTGCCACTTTGTTAACAAAAGAGACTACTCCTTGTTAGAAGGAAAAATGACTTTCATTGTAGCACCTGCTTTGCATGCCCAGGGGCCAGATCCAATTCTTGGCATCTCCACGCTGGGCAAACGAAGGATCCCCGCAGAGCTGCTGCCGCCAGTGCTGTTGACAATACTGGCTTAAAATGATCACTGCTCTAACTTGGAATAAGGCAATTCCCCCACTTCCCTTCTCTTCCCATTAAAGCCAAAATAGCTTTGTAAAAGATGAATGTGCATTTATAAGTTTGTATTAGCTCAGTTACCTGTTAGAGGATGAGCTAAAGAGGAAGACTCTGCTTTTTATATTACCACAAATGAATGGTAATGAAAGCTATCAATCTCTCCTTTTCCTGGTTTAGGGTGCTTTGCTGCATCCCAGTTCTGATACTGGCAAGGTGAGGCAGGGAGGAGCCGAATTCACTCCTTTAGTGGCTATATTTTGAAATAAAAAGTTGACCCCTCCTACATCTGATAAGGTATAGATAAGTAGGCTTCTTTAGGTAAACAAACTATTAACACATAACTTCACAGTAAATGGTCTGAGCGTTAGATTACAACCCTGGAGACCAGGATTTGATTCCCCACTCAGGCATGGAAACCTACTGAGTAACCTTGGGCGCCTCATACACTCTCACCCCCAGAAAGCCCCATGATAGTTTTGACATAAGTGGGAAACAACTTAGAGGTACACAACAATAAAGATACACAAGGGTCAGACCAGACACATTCACGTTTATTAACTGTCCTTTGTCAGGAACAGTATCCCAAGGACACCTTACCTGAGGCAACTAGCATTAACTGAAACTTACATCTTTCCAAATCTTCCCAAGATTCAAACTGTCACCCTGTCGCAAAACTTTTTTAATGCCCTTCCATCAGTTGAATAGTGCAGCATTCCCAAGAATTGTGGGGTGAGGTGGGGGCTCTAAATGATAAGAGCTCCATTAGAACATGGTCTGACCAAATAATGGTCACCTACACAGCTGTGGTCACCATAAGCTGGGAACAACTTGAAGAGATGCAGCTGCCAGACTGGTCAAGATGATTTTCTATCACTTATGTTTCAAGGAAGGGAGTAGGTTGACTTGAAGGCTGACATTCTTGAAGCTGAAGCTGGGAAAGTTACTTTGACTACAACTTCTAGAAACCTTCAAGCAGCATGACAGCTGGGAGGTTTTGGGAGCCCTAGTCCCCAAAAGTAATGTTTCTACAGTCTGGGGTGAATGATGATAACAGCAATAGCACTTATATTTTATATAATCATAATTTGTATCTGACCACTTTTTCTAAAACTGGGACTCAAAGCAGCTTCAAAATTTATATATGAATCTGATACAACGAATAAAACTAAACTGCCAATGACATGTAAAAAGAATTTAAAACATGCTGTTAAAATTTTAGATGTCATTAGTGCCAAAACAGTACCTGGACAGAGATACACATATGACACATTTAAGTAATTTTCACATTAAATATACTGGTTTCAGGTTCTGTAGGTTTCAGCCAATTGAAAACATACACCTTGGTTCAAGTGTTGCATGTCAAAATTTGTTTAAAAAATTATGAATAGGTATGTCAGTGATATGACACTTTTGTCAGGGTGAAACTTGACAAAATAACATATTTGCCAGTGTATAAGATGCACCCGTTTATGAGACGCCCCCCATTTTCAAACAATATTATTCAGGAAAAAAGTGAGTCTCATATGCTAGCAAATATGGTACATATTTTGTAAATACAGTGTTCCTTTTCTTTCTGTAATGTTTAGGAAGGAAAGCATATCGTGATATCAATCAAAGCCTATACTTCTCCAGCCCCACCTGAGATTATTGGTGGTTACTAAGGCTGGGCAAATTATAATGAGATGTCTTGATGTCCTCTGTTTCTCACATTAAACAACAGTGACAATGAAGGATGGAAGGACTACTGTTTCTCCACCACCCTTAGTTTTCATACAACACCACCAACTGTGCAGCAATTTGTTACTTAGCTCAGTTTTAGAGGGCTGGCATTGAACTTCAAAGCCTAAATGGTCAGCTCCACCTGACTCAATCAGCCTACTCCTTGAGACCATTTGTTAACACCCCCTCCTTTGAAGTGAAGTAAATAGAGATGGGGTCTTTTTTTTAGTGGCCTCACATCACTGGAATATCTTTCTTACCCTAAAATGATGAGTAACTGAGGGGTTCACCCACAATGCTAGTACCTCCATGAAAAGGTGGGGAATCTTAGCTCAAAGAAGAGGCCTGTAAGAGGGGGGTAACCTTGCAAGATCTTTACATCTATGTTTACCAGTACTAGTGCAGGAAAGAACCAGCTGGAGATCCAAAAAGTAAGCTTAATGTGTTTTATTGGGGGAATTGCAATCATACACACAAGATCCAAGCAGTCACACAATCTCATGAGGCTAACTGAAGTAAAAAAGGAGAAAAAATTTGAATAGTAAGATTTTAGGGTGAAGTGAGTGACATTTAGCAATCCAGAAGAGCAGCAAAGAAGCAGTGATGTGACTTAGATGCAAGTGTAAGGACAGTACACAATCAGGAATCAGAGCGGCAGAGTGATGACAACCAATCAAAGTACTGTGAGTTGACTGGCCAAGAACTGGGGTTTAAATACTCTATTTCCACCTGGAGGGCTAAGGTGCTAATGGCTCTCTGGCAGAGTAAACAATGGAGTCTGGGGAGTGGACAGTGGGGTCCCAAATGAGGTAATGGCTTTAGTGTTAGGTGACAAAGAGCTAAAGGCAGTCCTGACAGCTCAGTTGGACATTTGCGGGGACAAAAGGGAAGCTTACTTGGTCAGAAGGAGAGAAGTTGAGACACTCAGCTGTCCTGTGGGAATCTCCCAGATGCAATTGTCTCTAAAAGGTTGAGTCGTTGAGGCTAATGGTAAGCTCATCATCACTGGAGATTTCCTAACAATGACCTGGCTATGCCTAGAAGTCTCTTCTGACATAATTCACAATGCACGTGTTTGACCAGCCTTTTCTTATTATCCAGTATGGCCATGCAGCCATAGCAGGGTATAATATATATTTCTGCCAATTAATATATTTTGCCAATTAAACCATATCAAAACATGGGAGTGTATAGCTTGGTAAGATCTTGTGCAAATAAGTTTTCCTGGTCTCAGCTAATCATATGATGATGATTACCCAAAATTTTTCTCTGTCAACAATTTAATTAATATCTCACCTTCCTCCCAACACACAGTCTAAAGTGGCATACAACAAGCTTTCAAAGGGATGATTTATGTACTCCCATTTTGGCATTCTGTTCCGGTTTTGATGTTTAAACTATAATCCTAAACACAATTAATCAATTGATCAACTGATTAATTAATTGATTACATGCATCAAATATAGTGGAACTTAGTCTGAGCTGAGGAAACTATTCAGCTGATTATTGTTTTAATATACTGCTGGTTTTAGTTGTGTTTTAACAATTGTTTTACATTTTCTCTTTCTGCTTGCCGCTTTGAATATTTTTCTTTGAGTTAGGCAGGCTATAAAAGTAAGAATAAAGAAATCTAAAACGTTGTTGCTTTTAAAAGAAAAAGATTCAGAATACCAGATTAAATGCAGTCTGCATGAGCAGGAAAGGTTGAACTGATGTGTGGGAGAAAACACTTAGGCTGCAGACAAATAAAGAACTTTAGTCTTCCCAATGGACTATCCAGTAATCTTTCATAAATGATAAAATAAGTCAATGTAACTCAAATTGTGTATGCTGCCTCTATAGTCAGTGATGTGAGCTGATGATTTGATGCTGCAGCCATTTCTTTATCTTTACTCTCCAACATGTCAGCTTTGTTGAAAAACCAATTTCATATGACTTATCTTTTGTAGGTTGTACTCTTGCCAAGATGCTGGAAATGTTAGCTGTGTGCTGTCGCCCTTTATGTTCAACAATGTTCCTACATGATGAGTGTTTGATCTTTGATCATGCATGGTGTTGAGACAGCTATTTTGACTGTTACAGTGTGCTTTTAAAATCTGGCCACAATGAGCAAGCTCAGGTTACAAAGGTATTGAAAGGCTTGAAAATTAACACCAGACAAATTGGACAAGTGAACCTTAATACAGAATGGGTCATTCAAGGAACTTCAAGCTGGTGTATTAAAGCACAGGCTGCATTTTTAATTTTACATACCAGAGTCTCAAAATCCAAAAGATAGGATATGGTGCTCCTTTCAAGGGATGGTATCCTCTCTCATGGGTCCAAAAGACATCGAGGAAAGAGAAATAGTATTTTAATGATTTTGGTCATATGGGTAAATACAAGACAGAAGAAAAAAAATGGGTGAGAGGATCTTCTCCTAAGGTTATATTGGCTACTTACTGATATATATATATATGAGACAGGTGGTTTATATACCTGGGACAGGTGGTAAAAGCTGCAATCCTTTAACAACTACCTGAGAGTAGGTCCTGATGGACTCCAAAAGGTGGCTGTACTTGTACCAAGTGCAATAAAGAAAGAAATGAAATGAATATGCAAAGTAACTTAGATCTTAAAAAGAACTATGTTCTTATTCAGCAATTCATTTCCAGCAAAGCTTACTGAGAACCAGAATGTAAGATTGCTTCCTCAAAGAAGGGACTTTGCACCTCACAGCTAATTATCATGCATGTTCCAATGTAACTCAGCTCTATTCTATTATTTGCAAGCTAAACTAGCAAAACCTCTATTCCAAATCTAAACTGGCAGGATTCTTTCATTGTCGCAACTCAGTGTTAAGTAATAGCCTTTTTAAGTCAACCTAAAATGTTGCAAGAGAACACCTGATGGTTCTTCCCTGTGACCCTGAAAGCTTGCAAAATATTTCACTGTACAGAGGATAGAGTGATCAAGGTTACGTGCCTTGTTGTGATGCTCTCATTCACTGTATCTCAGTACTAGAGCCCTTGCTCTGTGTACAAAAGCTCCCAGGTTTATTCCCACATCATTTCCAGGGTAAGCCTGGAAAACCCCTGCCTGAGATCTTGGGGAGCTGCTGTGGACAACATCAAGCTAGATGGCCCAAGAGAATGATTCAGTGTAAGACAGCTTCCTTTTTTCCAAGGTGGGGAACCTGTGGCCCAAAGCCATATCTGGCTCTCAGGTTAATTTCATCTGTATGAGCAAGCCCATAAAAAAAAAGGCAAATGGGTTGGAAAGGGAGGAAGTAAAGCCAGAAGAGGGGAGGGGTCCCAGCATGTTTCTAAGAGGCTGACCAGATGAATGTGTAAATATGTAGAATAATAGAATCATGAAGTTGGAAGAGACCACAGGGGGCATCCAGTCCAATCCCCTGCCATGCAGGAACAAACATCAAAGCATTCCCAACAGATGGCCATCCAGCCTCTGCTTAAAAACCTCCAAAGGAGACTCTACAACACTCCAAGGCAGCATATTCCACTGCTGGACAGCTCTGACCGTCAAGAAGTACTAGCTCAGTTACCTGTTGGGGGCAAGTGGAGGAGGAAGAGTCTACATTTTATATCACAAAGAGTGTTCAGTGAAAGGTGGTGAGACCATCCCTTCCTCTCCTGCTCTAAGGTACTGAAGAAAAATGCTGAATAGGCTTGCAAAGATCAGGTCAATTCATCTTTCAAAGCAACTTAGAATCTGTTGGTGAAGGGTGGAGGAGGAGCCCTCCAGGATGTAACCAGTCTGGACAAGTGTTCTTAGAAGCAGAATTCCCATGGCACTGCTGCTCAGTCCTGGAGTCCTCAAAGACGAACCTTCAGATATTCTTGCAGACACACAGTACGAAACTTTTTAGAACAAAGTAGCACAGCTTTTTGTTATCTTGTTGACTTTCCCCAGGGTCATATGTATTTTTCAGGACTAAAGCAAACGAAACCTGTATTTTTATTTATTTTGAGGCCTGTGTAAAGAGACAACCCATGCTGTTTAGCTGGCAGCACTACAGTCCCACGCAAGTGGTGCATTGCTTTATTCCATCTATACTCTAACTCTACTTTAAGTTTGTGTTGTGTGTGTGTGACTCGTTATTTCACATGGCCTACTTAAAGTAACCAAACTCCCACCTGCTCTACACAGCCAGCATGGCCAATGGCTAGGAATAAACTGAATTGTAGATTAATAATATCTGGAGGACTACAAGTTACCAGTGACCTCTTTATAAAAGGGTTAGGCACTGGCAGCTTGCTCTGACAAGTTCCTGTGATTCTTTGTGGACTAAGGATTGTATCCAAGACAGTATTCACATAAAGAGGAATCCTCCCTCCTCTCTGGTGCAGCACCAGCACTTACTCCATCCCCTGTTTCTCTTGAGGGTTAGCAAATTCTCAAGGAGGACCCATGTGGCACGGGTAGGGTGAGGTGCTGTAAGAGGATGGAATCAATGAAAATTGGTGACAAGTATCTTATGGAGAGGGTGGGGAGATCTACTAATATGAACATCCTTGTGTTTCCCCTCACACAAATAGCCTTTATCCAGTTTTCCCTGACCCCCTCCCGACTCCATCTCTTGCATTCTTCCTCCACAGCATACAACACAAAGTGTTTTCATTTTGCCCCAGTCTGGTCTCTCCTGCCTTCAGATGGTGTCTGAAATGGGGATGATTAAAATGAACCCCACAGTCTACTGAAGAGATCCAGACTGATTTTGATCCCTACCCCCTGTAGAAAGAAAAACCCTCTACATTTAGGAAGGCCTTTTGATAAGATCAGTTTCTGATCTTTCCTTTTTTGCAAAGAACATGATCATGTGCGTAGTAGTAAGCAACTTCAAGACCTACCCCTACCATGCAGATCTGGAAAAGGACTTCCTCTTTGGTCATTAAAACTCATAGAATGAATAACTGAAACAAACATGTTCATGCAGCTCTCTATTCCTCTCACAACACCAGCTGATTGGTCTTTGGATACATTCCTGACTATTTATTAAGCGTTCACTACTATTTACTATCTTTCTATTTCCATTTCAGATTGTATCAGAACTCATGGAACCAAGAGAGTACCTATCAGATGAGCACAGGGTAAACCACTATTTTCTATCATGCTGCCTTATGCCTTTTCTCTTCCACCCTCAAACATATGTGGACAGCCACACATAGGCAGAGTGGTGTTTTCTTTGGGATTGCTCTAATTTATTAGAACTGTGATCTGTAGTAGGGTTCAACTGGGCATTTTTGCAGATGGATGCTAATCAGAATAATGTGGAAATAAATTCAGTTGGATTTTTTTTTCAATAACAAGTCTTAGGATGGCACATGTCCTTAAATTGGAACACTCACATCTTAGTCTGCCACATGTCCTGCAACACCTTACACCTTACTGCCTATGGAAGATTCATATGCACTTAGTGAAACACAGCAGCCATTTACTCATGTTGTGATTCATGGAGTGTTATGGGGCGGAGTGAACGTTTTGGCTTCTTGCCATATACACACCATCCAGGAAGGAGGGCAATATTTCCCCTGTGAAAGAAGTATGCTCTTAGTCCCATGCATGCCATTCCTTGATACATATATTTTTGAAATTGTTGAGGATCACACAGGTAGAAGCAAACCAGGCCAACATCCTGTAAACTTTTAGCACAGCCTAAATATGCATCAACATAGTAAAGCTGGATCCCCCAGTTTCATAATCAGCTGCACAACAGGCACCAAGGCCTCACTGTTCTGCAACTATCAGTTCTTCTCCCACCAAGTGGGAGACTGTAACCTCTGACAAAGTGCAAAGCCTTGCCTAATTCTTTGTACATTAGTTTGTGTCCTAACAGGATTCTGGTTCCAGTGTTTTTGTGATTACATATGAACTGAATTTGAGACAGGCAGCAATCTACCATAATTCCACTGAGTTAAATGACTGAACCATGCCAGGATCTGGCAGATTAATCAACAAGACGTGTACGGTACAAGCTTCTGAGATGCAATTATCGTATGTGTGACACTGCCTAGCCCCAGGGAGGACTGATGTCTAAGAAAGCTTATCTTTAGCAGAAAAGGTCATATCACCTTAGGAAAAGAACTTTCTTATCCTGTAACAAATCTACAAAAGGCAGCTCAAAATAGCAAATAGAATAATAAATATCTAATCTTCACAACTGCAAACACCTTTGAGAAACGTACATTTTTAAAATGGTACATGTCGTTTATTTGATCACTCCACTAATTAAATCAATTAAAGCTGGAGCTATATTAATCATCTCTGCTATAGTAATAAGCTGAAAATGTTGAGTGTTTGGCCTCTGAAATGGGAAAATATTATGAAAACAAGACAAAGCTTCTTTCCATGTTTGAAAGACAACCCATATGAATATTAATTCCCCTATTAGTGGTTACTGTTCATTTCAATTGGTTTAAAATATAGCACTATAACATTTTGAGAAGATTCTGTGACTATACTTACACTTAAGGACTACCATTTCATTTACTTCTTGGCAGGAACTTTTTCAGCAAGTCAGGTGTTTCCTTACAGACTGACTGGAAGGGAAAAGTTTCACCTTCAGATATTTATTTACCATACTTCTCTGAGGGGATCTGAGAAGAAAAGGAAGCACATGAAAAATGATGACAACAACCATACTATAAACTTTGGGTGCAAGAAAACCATTATATTCAAACAGAAGTCTTCCTCAACTTCAGTGGACTGATTAATTTCTGCACAATTAAATACTTTTAAATACTTTTCCCTTGTGCATTTTTTTTACCTTTAAAAGAAAAAAAAGTATCCAGACAATTACTTTAGTTCTATGAGGTTATTTTTCAGCCTTTTAAAATGATTTTTACTACTCATTTGGATTTAATGTTGTTTTCCATACTTTATTTTTAAACACATTTCCTTCTCTTTTCTATAGTGGCTGTGGCATTGTGTTGGCGCAGGAGGAATTTTTTTTTCCCCTTTCAGGGTTGAGGAGACATTTCACCACCTGAGAGAAAGGAGAGGATGATACCTCTCCACATTCCAGGAACTGAGTGGATTGGCAGTTAAATCTGGCAGTTTTAGTTGTATTTGTTTCAACTTTTGGTAAAGCAAATCATGGGGGATATAAATGAATAATAATCATACCTCACCGGTAAAAGGGTGACCCTCTCCGCTTTGGGGCTCTGGGTTGGATGAGCAGTGAAATCTGTTCTCCAATATTTCAGCCATAACTCACTGTCCTCTGAATCTACTACTTCACAACAATAGTACCCATCCTATCTTTCATTTCAATTACACTGACTCAGGCATTTATTCTGTTCTGCTTATTTATTTATTTTTAGCTTATAATTTGCAAATATAGGCAGTCCAAGGATCGGCTGTGTTGCAGGGCACCATAAAGACTCAAGGCTTATCCACTCCCCAAGTTGTGCTTACTGTCCAACGGAACACATTTCCAGTTCTAAAAAAGTGTACATAAAATTGACGTTTCAGTACAAAGTTGTAAAGCAAGAAACCAGTTCAAGCCTTATGGCCTACTTCCCCATGTAGCAATTTCCAGCTGCACAATGGGCACCTGGCACAGATACCGGGGTTTGTGTTTCCTACAGAACCTTTTATCGCTTACTTCGAAGCCTATCTGATGCTCCTCTTCCTTGCTTATCCGCCAGGGTTGCCGATGTCGAAAGCTGAGGAGGGCTCCTGTAGTTTTCATGGGCCATTTCCGACTCTTATAGCGCGATCATTCCACTTTCAACATCCTATGGAATGCTGGGGTTTGCAGTTTGGGGAGGGGCCTGCAAACCCCAGGATTCCATAGGATGTTGAAAGTGGAATGATCGCGCTGTAAGAGTGTAGTGCGGAAATGGCCATGGCTGTACAGAAGGCTCCTTAGGAAGTGTTGCTGGTCATGCAATCAGGTAACAAGCAACACCTGCTGAAATTCCCGCTTCCACACGGCCATTAAAACTACAGAAGTTTCTCCTCTCCTGTTTTTCACTGTGGCAGCCCCGTGAGCCCCAGAAGCACTGGCCCAGAGCCTTCTGAAAACGCGGGAACGCTTCAAGCTGGAGCGTGCGCATTTTCTATTGCAGAAATCGCTGTTTCCAGCCGGCCGATCCGCAGTATGAAAACTCATCTCTGCACCCCCGCTCCCCGGCAGAGAGGCAACCCCCCAGGAGGTGGGCGGCTCCCTCACGCCTTTCCCGCGACACCGACACGCCCCGGCCCCCTGCAGCGGCGGTGGCCAGCCCGGCCGCCGGCCCGCCCGCCCGCCCGGCCGCCGGCCCGCCCGGCCGCCGGCCCGCGCTCCTTCGGGCCACCCCTCGGCCCCCCTCCTCTCCGCCGGCGAAATTCCCTGCAGCCTCCGCGGCCGCCGAGTCAGGTGCCGCGGCCGCCCGGCCGCCGTCGGCTGGGAGGATGCGCGGGAGGCGGGGACTGGCAGGCCGGGGCGGGATAAGATGGCGGAGGCAGAGTGAGTAGCGCAGGCCAGCGATGTGGGGCGGGGGGGGGGAGGGAAAGCCGGGCCAGGGTGCGGCAGAGGAGAAGGGAGTTTGGGCCGCGGGGCCGGCCAAAGGCGCGAAGGGCAGAAGCGGAGGCGCGCAGAGAGGTTGTGGGAATGGGTTCGGGGGGCGGGGGGCGAGCAACATCGGTGAGAGGCGGCAGCTGGCCGTGGGAAAGAGGACTGCGGCGGGCCGTCCCCGTCCTGCTTTCTTGTCCCCGTTAATGTGGAAGGAACGGGGCGAACTAAAGTCTCTCTGTGCGAGACAAGGAGACGGGCAGCTGTCCTGCTTGGGTATAATTAACGTGCCGTTGTCTAGACAGGGCCACTTTCCGAAGTGTGCCGCGTGCTTTCCCGCAGTGAGTCACGGACCCCGGAGTCTCCCTGGGAAGCAAAAGGGAGAGGGACTGGGTTGTGTGTTTCTGAAATGCTCGCCGGACCTTTACGCTCAACCGGTACAGGGTTACATGGCACGCCCCCCCCCACTTCCATTGCCTTTTGTCCTGACAACCGCCTTGTGAGGTAGTCAAAACAACGACAGAGTGTCATGTGGCGCTTGAGAGGTGAAACAGATTTGTTGCAGCTATGAGCTGTAGGCTCATTCCGAAACAGATGGAGCCACAGAACTAACATCTGCCAGGTTGCGTATTCTGAAAGTTAGTAATTGGTCCTAGCCCTTGTGACAGAGCAGACATTCTAATTTTCTTGATCTAGTATTTTCATATTAATTTTGAATTTTTGTCTGGTGTAGTAAAGATTGAAGGCTTTAAGACATTTCTGCAGGTCACTGGCTAGGTCACAGAAAGGATCTGAATGAAAGGTATGGTGCGCATGGGGAAGTTTTGTTTTCTAATTATTTCTGTGGCTTTTGGGCAGAACTTATGTTCTGCTTTTCAGAAATATTGGTCCCTTTTCTCATGCGCAGTTCATTGTAAAATTCCCTTTCATCAGGGGTTTTGAATGCATTGTCAGTTGCAGGTTGTTACGTATTTCCCTCAAGAAGAACTCAGACAAGTAATGAGGTAGCATGTAAAGGAACCAGGCATATTCCTTTCAGTTAGGTCAAGTGATTACAAAAATTAATATTAGGAGTAACCTTCCTTGTAGATCAGTTTGTCTCTGTGCTATCCTGCAATGTGAGGCAGTCTCTGTTTTCCATTACTAGGACTCTTGCTTTCTATAAAGATCTAAGTGTCCTCACCTAAGTAACGCTCTGTGTGGAACCACATGGCAGCTCTCCCACAAGTACTTCAGGCAGTTGTCACATGAGAACTTTTAATCTCTTGCAGCTCACTGGCCAAGTTTGCACATAATGGTAAGCCAACTTGCGGTTTGTTGAATTCTGGCTTGTTTTTGAACAAACCCATCCCTTCAAGCAGTTCATAATTTTATTAGCCAGCTGCCGACTACAATTAGGAGTCAAGATTTGTTAGTTCGCAAATTCTGGCTTGTTCTTACACCAGAACCCAGTACTGTAATTTGCTCCCACAGCAGGCCCCAAATATGGACATCTGTGCTGTGTTTGGTTTTATGCAGGGTAATTTATAGTTAAAGCATGCTATCCTAAACTGTGGATTATTGCCATGTGTAAACATGGCCATTGAGTTGAGAGATATTGTCACCATTGTCATCATTTGTTGCTGTTGCGTGCTTTCAAGTCATTCTGACGTAAGATGACACTGAAGTGAACCTGTCACAGGATCGTCTTGGCAAGATTTGTTCAGAAGAGGTTTGCCATTGCCTTCCTCTGAGGATGAGAGTGTGACTTGACCAAGGGCTTCCATTGCTAAGCGGGAATTCAGAGCCAGGTATCCCAGAGTTCTAGTCCAACACTCAAACCACAAGACCATGCTGGCTCTCAGAGTACCAGTATGGTTATGGTAATACAATCAGTTGACTACAGACAGCTAGTTGATTGTACAGATGAACTGAACCTACTGTCTGGTTTTGAGCTTCTGTTGTAAAATGATCAGTGACTGTTTGAATGTTGTTCCATATTTCTGCTTCTAGTACAGGTATTCTGTAACCTACATTTAACACAAAGATCCCCTATCCTCTTGGGGTTTTTTTGCAAGAGGCAGCAGCAAGGCCCACGCAGAGGGAAGCAACACTCCTTGTAGGTAGGAATCCATAGTTCTTGCAGGTATTGCATGGTGAACACAACATCCCAGAATATGTGAGTCCACTTATTGTATGGTACAAATGAGAAAGATACTCATATGGGATGCAGCAATTTTAGATAGAATGTCTGCCATACAGGCTGCTTATTTTAATGAATATATTTGTTGGGAAATTGTTCCTCATCATTTCAAGCATGTTGAAGTCTAACTCAATATTTGTAAATATTATAGTAAAGTATTCTGCATTCCAGGTAGAGCATTCTTTTCCTGAGAACTCCAAACTTTTTCAAAGCCACTAAATAAAGAATATTTTCACAAGAGAGCAGACTTAAACCTCTGGTCATTTCTTCACCTTTCTTATTGTATCATTCAGCCATAATATGCATGATAATTAGTGTGTTGCACAAGAATAATTAATAGTCTATGGATATTTATTTGATAATGAGCTTCTGGATCACTGCCATGAACATTTCTCTAAGAGACATGCTGTCACAGTGGCATATGAATTTTAATTACATGGATTTCCTGGTTACCAGACAGTAACATGCAGCCAAGGAAATGGCTCTCAAATATTTTTGTGTCACTGCCCTTCTGTGGAATGGGCAGGAGAAGCTAGCTAGTGAATTTTTATCAGGTTAGGTGACCTTGCGCTGCATACAGTTTGTCCATAGTTTCTGGATTTATTTCATGGAAGGGACAGAGGCTTTATTGTAGAGTGAAGAGTGTCCAGAAAGTTGAGCTTGGCCTAAAGAGGTGCAGTCAGATTGTTGACGCTGGTTGATTTCAGAGAGTGTACAACTTCCTTTTTACAGTAGTCCCACTGGCTACCAGCCTTTTTTTCAGGCAGAAGTTATAGTACTGGTTTTGACCTATAAAGTTTCATACAGCTGGGTCCAAACTCTCTGAAGGACTATATTCTGTAATACAAGGTTGCCTTGGCTTTAAGTTTTCAGGAGAGGCTTTTCTCTTTGTCTTGCCAAGAGGCATATCTTTTGGGGGTTCAAAAGATCTCCCTGGTGGCTCACTCCAGGGTTCTGAAAATTCCTTCCTAGGGGAGCTAGAAAGTGCCCTTCTTTGCTGTCCTTCTCTTAGCTGGGAAGGACTTTGTTATTCTGACAGTTGGAATTCAGGAATTGTTTGCAAATTAACATTTTAATTATAATCCTTTGTATGTTTTTATCTACACTGTATCTGTTTTAATTTTAAAGCCATCAAGAGTCTTGGTTCTGGAGGAAAAAGGAAGATGGGAATAACGATAATAATAGTATAGTGTCTGTAAGTCTGATTTGTTAAATCTTGAATATAATGGTAAATCATATACAAAACCTAGAATTGGTCTTCTTTCATACTTAGATTTAGTGTAATGCATCATAATAGAATCAGCATTTATGAAGTTCATAATTTCTCATTAGCAAGGCTGAATACTTTTCTATGTAGTATAATTCTGAGAGCTGCAAGTATTGACTAGACAGCTGAAGAATATTAACAAAGTCTAGGTTATGAGAAGTCTGTTAGTATACCAACAGCATAAAAATCTGTGCTTTAAAATAAGCTCTAGCTGTTTTTAAATCTAGCACATAGAAGTTCCAGTGTAGTTGATAATAATTCTCCTACCCAAAGATTTGTTGGGAAAGTTTTACTTTTAGTGCAGGTGAAAGGGCAGCGGTGTTGCTTCAACTACTTTACTCTTTCCCTGGCTTATTTTTGGTATTGAGTCTTGACTGGAGGCTGGAATATCTGACTGCAAGAAGTTAAAGAGCAGGAGAAAAGGAAGTTCATTTTGCCTTCTTGTTCATTGGTTCTATGTGTGTCTGAAAAGGACAGAAAGATAAATTCCTGCCTTATCAAATTGGTTTTCTCCTATGGGGATTTATAGATATGTGTAAAAATGGGTGGACACTGGACATAGCTTTGTGTTAAAGAAGGGGATTTTGAACTGTGATGCACTGTAATGTTAAAATGCCTGCACAAACCATTCTTAACATTCTTTGATCAGATATCGAAAAGTTAATTAGGAGGGATTAACACATGCAGTTAATTACTATTATCCTTTAACAATCTACTTCACTTACATTTATGCTGAATGGAAGATAATTTTTATTGTTACATTAAAAGACTCACATTGCATTTCTACACTGAAAGCTTTGACAGAATGAAGATAAAAATCCCGTCCAAAATGTTCCTGCCACTCCACCCTTTACTTTTCCCTGTTTTGAATGTGGGAAAGAAGGAAACAGCTCCCTGATTTGTTGAAAGCCCAGTTTCTCATCCACCGTCTCCCATTCTTTCTCCCTAATAAGCTCATCCTTTTTCACCAGTACCTTAGTTTACTGGTTCTCATGTAGAGCTTTAGTATTTAGTTTCTAGAATAGCTGAGGAGCTGCTGTGCTGTGGCTGAACCGAAGATGACCATCTAGAAGTCAAGAAAACCATTTCTGCTTCCAAACTCTTGCTACTTGTTGATTTAAAACTGTGTAACATGGCAATTAACTAAATTGGTGTACTTTAATTATATACAGTGTTGAATTTATTAATAATTTAATTTAATAATATTAATACCTAAATTCTGGATACATTAATGCTGAAGTTCCAACTTCAATGAAATGTTGATATACTTTCAGCTTAATGATTTTAATTAGTTAGTTCCTATCACTGTCTGTGATTCATACTGTATAGCAGGGATCCTGCTTACGTCTGATTTTTGTGGTTTTCTGAATGCATCTTAACTATTACAATGGGCAATAGACAGAGATAAACATGTGCCATTTTGAAGGCTTCCTTTCCTCTCCCCATTTTTCTTTCTAGCAAAGGAGCAGAAGCTGAAATAAATGCAACTGCATCAAATGCGTTTCTCAGCAACTCAGGACTTACCTCTCAGATAGGTTTGGGTTAGCAGCCTATTTACTGGGAAGAAATGTTCCAAAAGAAAAACTTCAGGAAACTGTTGCCTTACAGGACTCCATGTTCTTGGTCTCTTCCAGGATTCCCAGTTAATTGCTTCATAGCTAAACAGTATGTTCTTTAAGAAAGCTGAAGGCCAGTTTCTAATTTCAGAGTAAAAGAGTAGAAAGAATGGCATTTTCCCTTAACATTCAGGGCATTCAGTAACTATATCAGATTGTGTGTTGTGAAGCAGGACTTTTTAATCAAGTGTTGGATTATGATTCCAGGAGACGAGAGTTCAGATCCCCTCTCAGCCATGGAAACCCACTGTGTGACCTTGGGTGAGTCACCCAGAGGAAAGCAATGACAAACCACCACTGGATAAATATTGCCAGGAAAACCCAGTGATATGTTCACCTGAGGTTGGCCTTAAGTTGGAAATGACTTGAAGTCTCAACCTGCGCCCTAGGCAGTCAAGGAAGAATGCACCTCATCTCTTAACTCCCATAACACATAACCTGATGCACAGGGCTTCCAAAACATTCCAGACAAGTTTTGCAGGGTCTTGCTGGATTAATCAGCATCCTTAATTGACATGGAGATGTGGGTGCAAGATTATATAAACCTCTTCTTAGCACAGGCAGCCCTCATCTCTGGAGTATGTAAATGCAGCCTGCAGAAGGCTTCAGAAGCTTGTGGTAGTATGCGTGCAAACATGTTTGTATTTTTACCATTCTTGTGGCAATTCTGTTGGGTGCTGAAGCACAGGCCAGCGATATAGTGTGCTTCAAAGCTTCAGACAGTTCAGTCTGCATTGAGCAGTTGAATAAGAGATGGCCTAAGGGAAACAAGGGGGCTCTTGCTGTTACATCTCTTCTGCTTGCTGATGAATAAGAGCTATCAAAAGATGCAAGCAATTGGCAGCTTCAGACTGTACAAAACAACGTTTAGGGGATTCCTTCCTTTAATGTTCCAGGTGACTAAGCTGTCAGTCAAAATACTTGTTGTACACAGATGTGACATTGAATCCGTGTAGAACAAGAATTTCGATTGGCAGGTTGGAAGAGGAGGTGTTTGGGAAGAGAATTCTGCCATTCATATCCAGGGGGTGTGTACTAGGGATTGCTGGTGGATGAGGGAGAATTCAGACTACTCTGTCTAAGCTTTGTTGTGGTTTTTGTTTGGAGGATGTATATATTTATTTAGCTCCGATTCATCTTGCCAATACTAAGGCAAGTGACCGTCAGGCTTGATTTTGATACATGCCTCTTTGTATATGTTTCCTGTATTACCATGTTTGCCGGCATATAAGACGTACCCTATTTGTACACTGGCAAATACTATTTGCCGTCATATAAGACACATTGGCATATAAGATGCACACCATTTTCAAATAGTATTTTTTTGGGGGGAAAGAGTCTTATATGCCAGCAAATACAGTTGTTCTCCATCCCATGCAGTTATGGCCATAATGCGGTTGTCAGACTGTATAACTGTCCAGTTGATCACAGGCATGTTCCAGTTCTTTGCTGTGAAGCAGCAGGTAACAAGTTGAGATTGTTCTCTTGGATTTTATGAGATACTTTAATTGCTAATCCCAGCCATTTTTCCTCTAGAACCTCAGTTTGAGTTTGTATTCTGACAATGTTCCCACCCACCACGTTCATTTCTACTTTAATGAGATAGAATTTTTTCCCCATTGACTGTATGAAACAATTTGTGATTTGGGGAAGCTCTTATTAAAAAATGAACCAAACAAAACTCTTGCCCATCCTAATCACAGACATGTGTGACTTAATTTTTGCCATCTGACGTACAGATGGGGAGCAGCTGAAAATGGAACCAAATGTAAAGTATAGATGAATTGTCACATACTGTCTCTATATTAATGAAAGGCAGCACGTTTAGATATCATATTGAATTCTATAACATGGTAAAAATACCTAACTTTTCTATGGTGTGTCTTCATTCTTTAATTCTGTGGATCACCTGACACAAGAACTTTTGTGCTTTGCAAGTTGATATATTAAAACCTTGTCTTAAACGTGTTTCATTCACTTCGAAAAGAAAAAATCTTTCCTAGGAGGTTTTTCTAGTGTTTTCCCAAATATTAAGTATTTCTGTTTGGAAAAAATGGTAAGAAAATCAAGGCGGGGGGGCTAGATGAAAATTCATGTATACACGTTTGAATGTTTCCTCCCCCCACCCGTTGGGCATTTACATCTCTGGATGTGTTCTGTTGGAACATTGCCCTGTGAAACTTGGCCTTTGTTGTTCTTTTGTTGGCACATTGCACTATTAGCTAGCTTTGTTAGAAGATCAAAGAGCTATCTTTACTCCAATACTATACATATAAGAACAATCTTGTTGACAGCTAAGAAAACCAAGAACCAGATCTTCTTTTGTCTTCTAGAACTTCAAAGTGATGCAAATGTCATTGTTCTGTTCTCAAGGCGGCAGACACTCAAACATCACAGTGTCTGATGATAAGCTAGAATTGAACAGAAATAAATGTGATAATAGATTTTGATAGTTTTGGTAATATATTCTGAGCCAACGAGTTTGAAGAACAGACCATGGCCCACTTTTTGAACTGAGCTGTGTCTGTGGACTTACTCCAATGTGAGCAGAAACATAACTAGAGAGTTCTTTAACCAACTACAAATATCAGTGGAAT
This sequence comes from Iguana delicatissima, assembly GCA_948472985.1. NCBI lineage: Eukaryota > Metazoa > Chordata > Lepidosauria > Squamata > Iguanidae > Iguana > Iguana delicatissima. The sequence goes on along the minus strand of CAOKZL010000345.1, from coordinate 700,772 downwards.
TTGGGATCTAAACATAGTCAGATTTAGAGAAAACCTACTGAAATCAGTGAACTATAATGTTTAAGTTAGGTTTGTATCTTGCCCCAGTTCAGTTCAAATTTTAATTGTGATGACCTATGGTTATGAACAATTAAAAACACAGAGGTTATACGAATAGCAATAGCATTTATTTCTATACTGCCTATCAACTAAGTGTTATCTAAGCGGTTTACAAAGTATTTTAGCTAATTTCCCCCAACAAGCTGGGTACTCATTTTACCAACCTGCGAAAGGATGGAAGGCTGAGTCAACCTTGGAGCCTGGCAGGATCGAACTCACAACCTTGTGGTTGCAGTACTGGCATTTAACCACTGCACCACCATTATTATATCAAATAATGAAGTTAAAATAGAACATAGACTTTCAGACATTATTTCCAGAACTGCTAAGTTTGCCAGTAAGAATTAAAATATACAAAATGAAGCCATAGAGGTGGTAATACTACACACTTTTGAGAACGGCCTGTAATAGAATCATAAAAATGTAGAGTTGGAAGAGACCACACGGGCCATCCAGTCCAACCCCCTGCCATGCAGGAACACCCTCAAAGCACTCCCGACAGATGGCCATCTAACCTCTGCTTAAAAACCTCCAAGGAAGGAGACTCCAGTACACTCCGAGGCAGCCTATTCCACTGCCGGACAGCCCTGACTGTCAGGAAGTTCTTCCTGAGGTTCAGGTGGAATCTCCTTTCCTGCAGCTTGAATCCATTGCTCCTTGTCCTGGTCTCTGGAGCAGCAGAAAACAAGCCCTCTCCTTCCTCTACGTGGCATCCCTTCAAATATTTAAACATGGCTATCATGTCCCCTCTTGCAGGGGTTTGGCTAATGCCATTGATGAAGTTGCAACTCTTCTAGTGATACTAGAATCTTTATTAAAAAGCAAAAATTCTGTTATTTGCAGACAGAACAGTTGTTTTGAATAGATAACTCCACAAGGTTTTTTCCTCTAATTGCCTTTGACAAAGAACAACTAAGCCAAATAATGGGGGATGTCCTCAACTTCATCCAGACCATAGCAACAGTAGCATAAATGATAAGCAAGCTTAGCTAGTCAGCTGTCTGGAATTGTGAAAGGTATTAGCTGAAACCTAGCTGGTTAGCTCTCTTCTTAAACAAAACTTTTTAGCTTTAATGTATGTAAGTCATTTATACCATGGGGAGATTTTAACTGAAGTAAGAGATGCAAAGTCTTCTTGTAATAACATATCATTGGCAGGTAACTTGAATTCTTTCTTTGCCGATAAGTTATCTTAGTGGGGAAAAATGAATTTCTGCAAAGCCAAATTTTGAAGAGGATGTGTGATATTTTGATACCAGGATTTTTCTTTCAAGGAGCTGAAAGCTAGGTGTTCCTGAGAGTATAGTTTTGCTGGGTGGTTTTCTGGCATTCCTTTTAGTCTTAATCAGAAACTAAAGATAAATAGTCAGATCTTTCTAAGCCAGAATTGTGATCCCATTTCCAGATGCAGGTACTGTGCTGGAGTGTATCTTGGGAATTCCCAAGACAATTTTTCCCATTATGTTCCTCAAGACAGACAAAATTCAAGTTAATGAAGGTCATTAATGAAGAATTGTATCCCAGTCTCATCTGCTGTTAGTGTATATCCATTTAACCTGACACCTGTATGGTGAAATTTTGTTTCTTTATTTAAATACTTATATTTGCCTTACAGCAAAAGACTTTAGAACATCAAGAGAGATTGACTGTCCTGGGATTCATTTGAGAATAGGTGGAATAACTCAAACAGTATGCATATTGCCGTAAGTAATTGTACTTGAATGTGCACAAGTACTACAAGCTATAGAATTTAGCGTGTAGATAATATTAATAAGAATATTAATCATTGATAATATAATTGTCACATATAAAAGGGATAAAAATAAAGTTAACTGTATACCCATCAACAGCTATAAAATGTACATTTCTAGGCCTGATATAAAGATTATGGTATAAAACAATACAATACGATAATACAGTTGTTTTAGAAAACAATACAATTATTTCATAGAAATTTTTTTAAAAAAAATGTGCACTATTGGAATGGTAAGGTTCAAGATGAAATCAATCCATGTAATTCTGAGTATAATACAATATTTTAGAAATAATAGGTCAAAAAAAAAAGAGGAAGAATTTGGCCCATAGAATTTCTCCTCAGAACCTCCATGCTCTGTGTATGTGTGTGTTTTTCCAAAGAGCATTTAAATATGTGTGTGCTTTATTTCTTTTGTCTTTTTGAATAGGAATTGGAAGATGTCCTGAATTAAGAAAAAGAGGATTGCTTCAGCCTTGGTTCTTCTTCTCCTTAGGCTTCAAACTGCTGTGCTGAATGTTGCTAGAAGTGCACGAGGCCATGGCAGATGATGATGCTCAACCATCCATACCAAGGAAGTGTGGCCCATACATTTCTTCAGTCACCAGCCACAGTCTAAACTTGATGCTTCGTGGAGTAGTCTTGTTTTCAATTGGTGTCTTTCTTGCTTTAGTATTAAATCTGCTACAGATTCAGAGAAATGTTACCTTGTTTCCACCTGATGTGATTACAAGTATCTTTTCATCAGCTTGGTGGGTTCCACTTTGCTGTGGAACAGCATCAGGTATGGCAGAACAAAGCGGATATACTAGGAAAACACTTGGGAAAATATTATGGGTACAGTACAGCCCACCAGTGACTTCTTTACTGTGTCGAGAGTCCCCATATGCTGTTTTGTCTCCCCGCTGCCTTTAAAGCTGTTTGATGTTTGTAGTTTTGTTACTGGTCAGTAGCAAAAAAATTTTCTCTGGTTGTGAGATGTGTAGTCTAACAGAAACCTTTCTTTTCAAAAATATGATATGTAGTTAAAGAGGTAGAAGCAAGTCATTTCATAAGTGAAAGTCATGTGATATTGAATGTATTGAGACTGTATAAATGTATTGAGAAATATAAACTAATGTTGCCTGGATTTTCTTGGTGAGATAGGATACATATTCTTCCCTCTCCTCCTTGTTGCTTCAGGTAATACCTTGATAAATTCAATATCTCTTTTAGACTTTTTATGACAAAACCTGCTTGGTAGTAAAGTCAGGAGGCAGCACTAAGAGAGAATACTCAAGTAAAACCCAATAATAAGTGAATGTTTCCCTCAGATTCCCTTTGTTGTATTCTGGTACAGGTTAATAAACCATCCATTGTCTAGGAAACAGATTTTTTTTTGTAGTTCTTTTTCCTGTAAAAAATAATCTTCAAAGCTAGGTGTGTCCATTATCTAATTATTTGCTTTTTCACTGAATTTCACCACAACTTTTACAGAGGACTTAGATTGAGAAGGAATTTTCTGTGAAACTTACTAAAAATTGTTGGCTTTTTTCTTGGAATATTTTGATTACAGTTATAGATTTGTTTTATCTTAGGAGTTCCTGTATATCATGGTTCCTTTTTTTCCATAGCCAGACTGAGATTCTTGAGTATGCTACCTGACTTTATTTCATTTTTTTCCTAGGAAGGGAGGCTAAGTTGGCAATTATAGACACAAGCATTGTAGGTCAAGATTCATATGGTTTCAGTTGCTTAGGGATAAGAGGGCGATTCACGCTGGGCGGCAGTGTTTTTGGGGCGTCCTGGCACATGGCAACACCCCCACGTCCCCTGGCCACACCCCCATGCACTGCAGCCACAGCCCCACACACAGTGGCCATGCGCCTCGTGCTGTAGCCCTGCCCACATCGTGCCCCTCTCCCCACACTCCAAGCTCTACCACTGCATCATTTGTTTGTTTGTGTGTATGTGCAGATACAGACAAAGTGGATCTTAGCAAACAAAATATCACTTTTTTTTTTGGTTCATGTGTCTGAGCACAGGACAAATGTCATGTTAATGTTTGTCAAAATCTGTGGGAGTAAAATGAAACAGTGGGGACTAAGGGCTAAAAAGAAGAGTAGACCAGAAAATGTAGAAATAAACGGACAGCTGGTATAATGGAGGGAAAAAGGACAATGAAGTGGGGGATACAACAAGAGAGAGAGAACTTTGAAAGATCTGCAGTTTGGTGAGTAAGTCTCATTGAACTCAGTAGAACTTGCTTCCAAATAGATACATCTAGGACTTTGTTGTAAGAGAATCTATTTTTGAAAGTGATGTTTAAAGTGTTCCAGATTGTGCAGTCCCAGAGAGACTGAACAGTTTCAGATTTTTCCAGTAGCAAATTAAGAAAAATAATGCTTAAGCAAAAAGTGATAATGAATGACACATTTTGTAGATACCTAATTGCTTCTTTTGTGTTTTGTTTGTTTTTACAGCTGTGATTGGGTTACTGTACCCCTGTATGGATAAACATCTGGGAGAACCACATAAATTTAAGAGGGAATGGTCAAGTGTGATGCGATGTGTAGCAGTCTTTGTTGGCATAAATCATGCCAGTGCTGTATCCTTCTCTGCGATAATAAAATTAGTGATAGTAGTATCTGAACTTTCTAGGAGGCTGAAAGGTAAACAAGAGCTACTCCTTTCACTTCAGTGGTATTTCAGGTATGGAGCATTCCTTGCTGCAACAGTAAATTCAATAGTTCCCCTTCCATTGTTAACTTAGGGTTATGTAAAGTTATTTAAAAATATATGTTGAATGTAAAAGAGGAGTTGTCTAATCCCGTATTCTGTTCCCATCATGGCTAAAGAGGTAGAAAGCCCACAAGGAGGAAATGAGCACAAGGGTACCCTCCTACTTGTCTTACCTAGCAACTGCTGTAGGTGATCTATATTAACCACTGATTTGTCTAGTCTCCTTTTAAATCTGTGTAACTTGGCAGCCATCTCTTCATTGTGGTGTAGTGATGGCTTCCATGGTTTTAAGAGCATGTGTGTGACAAAGTACTTGTCTGTCCTGATAAACACCATAAAAATGTGACAGAGCACAAAATATGTTGTGCCATAAATCAACAGCAAAAGCAATAAAGTATTAAAATTTAGAATGCCTGTGAAACCAGAATTTGTAGTGATAGACACCTGTTAATGAGGTGAGTAGCTCTGAGAAAGATTTTCAAAAGCAATCTAATTGCTTATTTAGCTTTTAAAAAGCATTTGAATTTTCACAGCACTAGTTTAGTCCTGGAAATGCTATGATTAGTTGCTCAAGCTGAGATGTTACTTGGCCTTGTGTTTCTGAGAGTTGAGGAGTATCGGACAAATTAGAGTTGTAGAATACCTGTTGGCAGTCTCTGTTAGGTTGAGGAGAAAAAAGCACCTCAGATTAATCAGTGTTTGACTGATCTCCCAGACTGGATCCTTAACATCACTCACAGAAAGTGGATTTTGCCAACAACATCCAGTTGTCTCTTACACTTGCTGCACTTTCCATTGGACTGTGGTGGACATTTGATAGATCTCGAAGTGGCTTTGGCCTGGGCATAGGAATTGCATTTCTAGCCACAGTAGTGACTCAGATTCTGGTCTACAATGGAGTTTACCAGTAAGTGTTTCCAGCATATTAAAATTATATAAGTGTAATTAGGAGATTAAAGGCAGTATCTGACATACCTGCAGGTAACACTGCAGTATCAGCATCTTCCCAAGCAGAGTGAAATTCATTCTGATGGGATTTAAGTATGTATATGATGGCAGCCCTCAGGGGAAGGAACAATTGCATAGGCTTATGGTTGCAACAGCGTTGAATAAGCAGAATTCCCCGATTTCACACTCCAGTTTGAAGATTTGCAGGAAATGGGGTGGAGGGTTGGGAGGTGGAGTTCCTTTGTAGTTGCATGCTGGTGCCCTCCTCCATCCCAATAATTAGTTTGGGAGGAAAGCTGGTTTTTGTTTTAAAGCTATATTGTCAGTCTATTCAATTCTTGGAATCATAGGATCCAAACAGCAAGGACCTGTTGCCTGTCCAACTCCAAACTTGAAGGTGAGGATAGGAGCTGGGAGTCTTGCCTGACCTCACATGAGATGCGCACTTTATTGGCTTAGGGACTGGCATCAGAATGATGCAGAACAATAGGGCTAATTGCTGGCAGAATAAAGATGAATGTCAGAGACGTTCCAGACCATCTAACAGAATTGTAGCTAGCTGATTGTTCAAGCCATGTCTCTGTGAAATAGTAGAAATACATGAAACAAAAATTTCATGAGATATGGCCAGGTAGTACTTTAACCAGATCTATCTTGGGGTGGGAACACTTCATGTTTTTTTTCATCAAGTCTATGGATTGATGTCTTCAAAAGGGGCAGTGACATTGTAGTCATAAGCATTTGTATGCATCGGTATGCATCCATGGAAGCAAGAATCCCCAGAGCACACTGCACAGAGAACTGTTTTTTTGGGTGAGTGTAATAAACTTCTAAAGATTTAAAAAGTAGAGGACCCACATAGACAATTTGGTTTCATTCCTCCCAATACCTTGCTACCACCTAGAGCTTTCTCATTCCTGGGTGTCTTGAAGCTTCTTGCTGCCTTTCTCAGAACAAAATGGATTCTTTAACCAGGCTGTTACAATGATACCACCCAAAAAAATAGAAGTTAGAGATGTACAACAAGCATTAATGGCTGAGTTTCTCTGTAACAAGATGTATTTTAATCTACTTTATCAGGTTTAACAGATAAACATCCTCCTTGTCTTTTTCTAGGTACACATCTCCTGACTTTCTTTATGTGCGATCCTGGTTACCCTGTATATTTTTTGCTGGTGGTATAACAATGGGAAACATTGGCAGGCAGTTGGCAATGGTAAGTTAGTTGATCATTACTAGGTTCGTTTGTGATATGCTTGTGAATAATTAGTCTGCTTTGAGGTCCACAAGTATGTCTTTGGAGTTAATATTCAGATAATTACACTGCTATAGAAGCAGCACAGACTGTGTTGGTGCAATAAGCACATAACAGTGTTATCTGTTTCACTGTACTCTATGCAATTTGTTGGGATGACAGAACATCAATATCTTGAATAGCCTTTTGCCCAGTAGTTCCAAAACAGTGTTTCAAGACAAACTAGTGATTTTCAGACAATTATCAGATATGTTTCAAATGTTATGTAACACTCTGGTTGCTCATTAAGAAATGTAAAGAGTGTTCAAAACATAAAGAACATTACTGTAGGACCTCACATGTATTTGGCCCATAGGCTGACCTTCCTATCTAGACATCCAACTTCACTCCTCACTTGTATTCTGGTGCAACAATAAAGCCTGTTCAGTTTCTTAAAGAAGCTTTCATTAGTGCCAGTGAGAGCATTTAGGAAAGTAAACTGGCACCCAGAGGAGGAGAGATTTATGGGACAAGAATTTTAGATGGGAAGTAATATTTAACCCTTTCCATGTGAAGAGACACTGCTGGGGGATAACTTCAGAATGCTGGTAGTTCCATACTGGAGGCTTTCTTCCTTCATAATTGCTATTAATGTGGAAGAGGGTGATAAGAATCTGTATGTGCAAATGAAAGGAGGTGGGGAGCTCTAGCTGCTTTTGCATTTTACCCTCCAGCAGGCAACCTATCAAGGATTAGCCACAGAATTCAGCCTTAGGCCAAAAAATGTTCCCACCTTGATTTTATTTGTAAAGACAAGAATATCCCTTTCAGAAGTGCTTCTCAGGATCTGCCATTGTTCATAGGGAGCATATGCTGGAACTCCTGCTTCCCTTCTGGAAACCATAGCTGTAGTGGCTACTCCCTTCTTTATTGCTTATGTCTATATGTGCTACATTCAGACTTCCTACCGTGTTTTACTCAAAGATATGCAGGAGGTAGGAATAATGCAGAGAGCTGGTCCCATGAGTAGAAGATAAGCTGCTGAGCCCACCCATTTGCATTGTTATTCTGCTGTTTTCAATTTTCTCTTTATGTATTGATACCAGCCTCAAAGATGTTTACACTTAATTTATGTGTTTATTTTATAGTATGAATGCAAAGTTATTGCAGAAAAGTCTCATGAAGACTGAGAAGAGCAAAATGTACTTTACTCATAGGAGGATATATGACGAACTGGGAAGAGTACATATTTTGGAGTACTTGACAATGAAATTGCCAAACAGCAGTCTCCCTTCTCTTGTTTCTTCCTCTGCTCTCGTCCTTGTACCCCTGGTCTGTTCTATCTGCAAAAAGCACTGTTTACTGCAATCTGTGATTGCCTCATCTGAGAATCACTTGAAAATCCAAGCATTTTGGGATATTATCAGTGTGAAATCACACTCAGAAGCAACATGCTGGATGAGATGTTGGTTTATAGCTTGGAGCTTCTACATTCTGAACTATGCTTGGTTTGCTGTATCTCATCCTTTTTGCATAATATTCCTGTGCCAAACCAAAGCGCTATTCCTTTTTTTGTCTCTGCCTCTCTCCCTCTACTTTTTATTTACTTTAGGGCCACTTGATAGATTTGGTGGTTTTTGAGTATCACTCTTTTATTATTTCTCATGTAGAATAATGAATGATGCAGAGGTGATTTGAAAATTCATTCAGGTTCAATCCAAATTACAATCCCAGTGCTGTGATTATAGTAACTAAATAAATAAATCCACAAGGCAGTTGCATACTAAGTGGATTTATACGTGGACAAATTGAACTGTCTGTCCTGTGTCATGAGTTGATTTACACCTGGGTGTAAAAATCAGCCTGGAGCATCTGCACTACACATGTGCAGGCTGGTGCAGTCACACAGCCTGTGTTTGCAGTGTGTTAAGGATGGTGCCCCCTTGAAAATAGATACATCCTGTTGCAGGATGCTTCATATCACACCGACAGGAGCACCCCTGTGTGTGAAGATATGGCCTAGATCAAGTGCTAATGATGAAATTATCTAGAAGGAAGTCATTAGTGGATAGCATTTTAAATACAGGAAAAAAGCAGACTTCTTTCAAGTTTGGTAAAAGAAGCCTCACTATGCTTGTTGCAAGTTCCACTCTCTTAGCCTGGACGTGTTACTTGAATTCTTATATGCATTCTGGTGACTAATGCTATGAACTTCTTGTGCATAGGCCCTGTTGGAATGAACTAATGTAATATTTGTGTAGAACTGCTGTATATTTTACAGTGAGACAATACTAGTGGAGTCTGTTTGGACAGTTAGAAAATCAGATTATGGTAAGGGTTAAGTCTGCTGGCCTTTAAGGTTGACAAATGTGAAGATGGTAAAGGAATAGCTTACTGGTAAAGAAGCCCAGTTGTTGACAAAAAGAGAAGCATAACTTGAATCTATTCTAAAATGGCCAGTTTCATTGCTTCTATCATTTTGTTCGTTTAGCCTATGTAAGCTGCTGCTATCTGCCTGCCTTCCTTCCTTCCTTCCTTCCTTCCTTCCTTCCTTCCTTCCTTCCTTCCTTCCTTCCTTCCTTCTCTTTTTTCCTCCTCCTCCTTTTTTTTAAGAATTCCTTTTAATGGTAATACTCTATGAAAATGTTTTGTAGATATGCTACAGTTACTCAAAGAGGCTGAAGCTGGTCCAGGATACTGATATGTTTAAATGTTTTTTTCTCTCTCTTTTTTTCCCCTTTAACATGTAATATTTAGGAGAAATGTGGAACAAGCAAGTGGAGCATGATTTTTAAGGCTTGCATATGTGAGAAATATATAGTGGCAGCTTCGAACAAAAATGCTACTGGAAGTACAATGTGCAATCAATAAAAGATGAAAAACTAGGCACAAATTTGTGCCTAGGCGCGAAGTACAGTAGACCCATTGAATACACAAATGTTGGTTTATTGAGTTACCGTTGATTCATTGGGTCTGCTCTAATTTGAAATAACACTAGGATTAAGTCCGTTAATATGTAAAGTATCAGTAGCTCCAGCTTTCTACCAGCTGTTGCAGTGTTTCACCATTGCACCGCAATGCCTCTGTTATCAGAGTTAATATTCAAAAGCACTTAAATATTAGTGCGTCTAATATTGCGTCTCCTTATCTTTTCCTTGCAATGGTATGTGTAGCATAATATATAAGTTATGTGATTTTATTTTAAAATGCCTCCTGTAACAGAGTAAATATCACTTGGAATTGTTGAGATGCTTTAAAACAAGAAATTAAAATTTAAATGAAATAAAAATTTAATATCAAAGTAATGGAGATGCTTAAAAATTAAAGTATTCTTGTCCTGGTGTAGCATCATTCATAACTAAGTCAGTGATTCTGCTGATTTGTTTAAAATCTTTGCCTGTCTTAAAACTGTGACATGAGAATATTTTGAAGGCTTAAATCTGCTGATTTAAAGAATATACATATATATCCATTGTACAGTTGAAAACTGAGGGCTGTGAGGTGGAAGGCTTTTCAGGGAGCTGCATCAGGGATCTCTAATTTAATGTTTTATGTCCTCTGCTTGGATATTTGAAGGCCTTCTTTTCTTGGGGTTAATAATCAAAGAGCTAGTGTGTGTATTTTTAAAAAAATATATTTTGCTTATTTGCATATTTTGCCAGAGGAGATCTTGTACTAAAAAGCTTCTGTGGAATGAAGCAGGACTCTGGTTTGCCACAGTTTATTGAGTCTGAAATGTGAAGAGAATTATTGAAGGTGTGAGAGACTCTTGCATAATACCTCAATGTGCAGTGTGGCATGTGTTGGCAGCAGTGATGGCTCCCCATGGCTGTGTTAATTAACCTTATGAATGTCACTGTATTCTGTAACAGACCTAGTAAACTTTGGAATGCTTTAAATTATTGCCAATTCAAGACATGTTCTTCTGTCATATGGTCCTTGTACCCAATTGTAAAGAAGGACTTACAACCACCTTGCTGAACAGCTCCATGCAGTTCAAATGGGGTGATAAGCCTTAAAAACACAGAGACATGGCTCTTAACCATTTCCTATTAACTTGAAGATGGAAATCGACACCTTTGTATATTAAGCTACTCACCAGGCATTACTGTGAGTCATGTTCTGCTATTCATCGGGGTAACAAATGGTCGTTTTGAAAATACCACTTGGAATATTCTGAGTGATATGTCCAATTTTAAAGCTAGTGATGCAATATCTGTCTATGTGTCATCCCAATGTCATTCGGGCAGACTGTTGTTTTCCGTTAAGTAGTTTTTGCTTAACAAAACTTAAAACGTTGATTTTATGTACCTACCAGACAGTACTGGAATTTTGAGAGGTGAGGTTTGTAATGAGAATGCCTTAATTACAGTGGTGGGAAGAGGCAGCTACTGTATAATGTGTAATTATAATATTAGACTGTCTTCAAGATGTTCTATAGAGGATGAATAAGGTATATTTTAGATACAACTTTATAAGCACTATAAACTCTTCACTAGTTGTGAATTGTAAAGGTTGATGATGTTTACTTCTTCAAATTGCTGTTAAAAGCAAAATATGTATTAAATATAATTACAACCTTGTTGAACTGGTTTTCTTCATTTTCCAAGGAGCAATAATTCATAATTGTATTGCAGTGATCCTATTTCAAAGATGAAATTAAAATGTTGGTGGTTGAGCCAGCATAATGCTTATGGAACACCTGTAAAAATGCTAAAAGAAAACAAGCCCATTAATACTCATAAATCAGCAGTTGCACTGACTCAACATGATTGTGCATGACTGGGCCTTTTAAGATCTAAATCCTCCAAGTGCAGTGAGGACAGTGAAAGGGAGCGAATAGCTATAAAACAAAACAAAGTGAACAAAAAGAAAAATATACTCTTTATTCTTATACTCTTTATTCTTCCCTTTTTGGAGGCAGAGTGAGATGATACTGCTTTTGAATGACTGCCTTTAACAAGTATGACTGTTACTAAACCCAGTTGCTAGTATCAGCTAGACTAAACCCATTAACTCAGTTGCTGAATGGTAACTGAGCACTTAGGGAACTCCTATTGATTCAACAGGTCTACTCTGACTGGGACTGTGAATTAGATTTTTGCCATTGTTTGCATAATAGAAGTAGTGGAACCTTTTCACTGCCAACAGATGCTGGTTTTCTGGAGGACTCCACTATTGTAGGCCATTGTTACGTTCTTTGAGGCCAGAACTGATGGCAGGAGCAGTTTTTCAGCTCATTCTCCAGTTGGAAAGACAGGGATCACAGTGGAGTCCTATGGAAAAGCAACATCTGTTGGCAGTGACAAGGTTCCACTACGTCTATTATGCAAACAATGGCAAGAATATAATTCATAGTCCCAATCAGAGTAGACCTGTTGAATCAATGGGAGTTCCCTAAGTGCTTAGTTACCATTCAGCAACTGAGTTAATGGGTCTAGTCTAGCTGATGCTACCAAAGACTGTGATCCCTGTCTTTCCAACTGAAGCTGCAAGACTGCTCCTGCCATCAGTTCTAGCCTTAAAAGAACGTGACAGCACTGTCCAGTTACCTTTAAGTGCTACCTGTGGTCAGGCCATCATTTGACTGAAGAAAACTCCCAGCTTGGTTTGCTAACTAATACAGCTAAAAGGCACACAACATTTCCTTTCTGCTTATTATGTGAAGGCCCTTGTGTCCTTCACAGGCAGATGCTGGTGCTTTACCATCAGTCATAGTGGCACCATGATATCTCTGAAGGCAATACCTCTGAAGGGCATACCAACAGAAGAATATTTGTGAGAATTTATTGTCATCAGAAATAGATGTGGAAATAATCCATCCAGAATTTAAAATATAGCAAGGGAGAACACCTTACTGATGGGAAGGACTACAGCTCTGCTACCCAAATTGAATGCTAGTGGAGGTGGATGCTGATGACTTGGTCACTGCTATGAAATTAAGGACTAGGAACTGCTGTGGAATTAGTGGCAGTAACGGAGAGGAATCCTGAGAAAAACACTTGAAATAAGGATTTTTTGTTATTTGCCATCAAGTTGACTTGATGGTGAACCTATGAATGAGAGATGTCCAAGAGCCCCCTGGTCATCATCTTCTCTGCTCAAGTCTTGCAAACACAGGGCCATGACTCTCTCGATCAAATAAATCCTCCTGCAGCAATATTTAATGATACGTCTTTACAAGTGAGGATCTTATCTAGTTCCTTCATAGCTTTGCTCCTACATCTTAGTCTTCTGAGTGCAGTCTTCACTGAAATTAATGACTGAACCAGGATATAGAAAATCTTCTGTTTCAGTATCTTTTATTATCAACTTTATAGTTATATAAATCATCTGTAGTCATTATATTTGTCTCCTTAATACTTAACTGTAACCCTGCTTTTGTACTGTCTTCCTTAACTTTTATCATTCCAAGTTGCTACTTTCTGCAAGAAATAGATTGTCATCTGCATATCTTAAGGTGTTGATGTTTCTTCCCCCAATTTTCACACCACTTTCCTCCGAGTATAATCCTGTTTTCTATATAATATGTACTGCATATAAATTAAACAGATAGGGTAATAAAATGCAGTCTTGTCTGATCCCCTTTCCATTGAGAAACCATTTTTGCTCCATACTGTGTCTTGACAGTGCCCTTTTGTCTTGAGTATAGGGTTATGTTGTGTTACTTTATTTATGCCCTGCCTTTCTCTCAGGATCTAATTCAAGGTGGCTGCCAGAAGTTTGAAACAAATCAAACTCTTATTTTACAAAAGTTTTTTAAAAAAATAAATAACAGTATTATTAAAAAGCAAGGTTAAAACAGGTAAAAACATATAATTATTAATAAAATATTTAAAATACAGCACACCACTTCACACATGACTATTGCTATATAATTTAAAACTCAAAGGCCCGCTTGAATAATAAAGTCTTTGCCTGGCAGCAGAAAAAAAGCATCAAGACAATGAAATGTTGTGGCACACCCATTCCTCTTAAAGCAAACCATAATTTCTCATGTTCTACGTAAAACCTTTGATGTAATCTATAAAACAGAAGTTGATTTTCCCATGAAATTCCTTGGTGCATTCCATTATCCAGTGTATGTTTGCGGTATGATCCATAGTGTTTTTAATTTTTCTGCACTCAGGTTGGACATTTGGAATTTCTCACACCATATATGATAAAAACCTTTCTTCTAAAATCTTCAGCATCTCTGCTTTCATGGGAGATCGGTGCAATAGTTCAATGGTTACTACATTCTCTGGTGTCTCTGTTCTTGGGGACTGGAATGTATATTGAACATTTCCAGTCTGTGGATCATTGTTTGCTTTCCATAGTTGTTGGCAGTTTTTGATAGAGATGGAATGGGTTCTATTTTTATAGGCTGAAACTGTTCTATTGATATGCCACTTATTCCTGGAGATTAATTTTTCACAAGGGCTTTGAGAGCTTTTTCCGCTTAACTTTCTAAAATTATGAATTCATCTTCAAATGGTTCTTCTTTGAAGGAATCTGTCATAATTTAGTCTCTTTTATATAGCTTCTCATTGTATTGCTTCCATTCTACTTAGTTTTTTACTGATCATATAATATGTTTGCCTGTTGGTCATGCAGCATCCCTACTCTTGGTTTGAATTTTCTTTAATTTATCAAATCTTATGGAAGCAATCTCATGGTCTCTCTCTCTCTCTCTCTCTCTCTCTCTCTCTCTCTCTCTCTCTCTCTCTCTCTCTCTGTCTCTCTGTGTGTGTGTGTGTGTGTGTCTTCTGTGTCATCATATTTATTATAGTAGTTCTCTTTGTCTCTTATGCACTAATCTCTTCACACTTAAGATAAATTACTAGATTTTTCAAATTCAGACAAATTTGAAATCCAGAACTGAACTGGATTATTTTAAGACAGAATTGTGAGATATCCAGAATGAAAATAGGCTGTCTCTGATGTTGACCAAAGATACAACAGCCTGTGGTCAGAGTAGGGGTTCCCTCATTCTAACACTGAGGGAAACCATCTCCTCTGTGCTCTGATTGTGGGCAGCTATTGCTTGAAGATCTGTGAGCAATTTGGATTCACACAGTCCCATGTGGTGGTTACCTAAGAATATTCTATCCATGCAGAAAAAGAGAATGGCTCCATATCTCCTTTATCCTTAGATCGATCACTCTCCTCAGAAGAAAAGGGCTGATTCTGAAAAAAGAGAATCCTCTATGCATGGATGCTGTATATGTGATTGGAAATGCATCCTGTCATGTAGTCCTTAGTCATCTGCAGAGCATTCGCTTACAGACTTCTTGCTTTCTATGTTGTGAAGAGAGACAGAACAGGGAACGGAGTTGGGGCAGTGAGGCTAAGTCTCTCTTACTCACACATAGGTAGAACACACTTAGATAATGATGGTGTAGGGTGTAGGTTATCCCCATAAATTAGTAAATATCTGCCCAAGTTAAGCATATAAGAACACCAAGCTAACAGGAGGGAGGAGAAGGTATAATTTTCTTACTGGCAAATTTAGCCTGTATCGCAGTGAATATTTTTAGCAGGGGCCTCGAGTTCTGGTGCTACTGCAAAATGGTGCTGAACTGGTCCAGTGTTCATTGCTTTTTACTAGTTTCTCTTCCAGGAGGAGAAGTGCTAAAATGTGATGAAATTTGTGGGACCTAAGGGGATGGGAGAGGAGTTGAAGTGTTGGGTGCTTCCTTGGGAAATGCTGGTTGCTTAGATCTTTTTGCCTCTGCATAGCAAGCTGCACTTCTGTCATTCAGTTCTGGCAAAATCAAGGTTCAGAAGCATACTAGAGTTGGTTGGGTAGCTTTCAAATCAGCCCATGCTAAATTGGACTGTTTCCCAAATTAAGATCCAAATCGAAGTATGCGTTTGGTGTATACCCGTATAAATTCCCTCAGTAGCAATCGTAACAGCCCTGTAAGAGAGGTCAATATTAGCAGCCCAGTCCAGGGTGACAGAACAACTTGCGTTCAAACCAAATCAGTGTTCAAACTGTAGAGTTGGTGCACATTTCCATAGATTATCTTAATAAACTTCAGCACTGGAACATAGTCAACAGTGTCACCACAGTCTTGGGTGGGATGGAGCTGAGATGAGGGCTTTTTATGAGTTTGTGGCAGAGGCAACATTTGAACCACAGATTTCCTGCATAACGAATCACACTATTAGCCATTATACTATACTGGCATTGTCTTTCTTCAATAGCTAATAATTACAGAAGAAAAGGATCTCAGTCAAGGAGGTGCAAGCCTTTTTATATACAAAATAAATAATAGCATAATGGAATGCAAATGATAATATCTACAGTCAGTGCAAAAAACAATAATCATGAATGCCAAGATGGCATACCACAATTTATAACGAGAAGGTAAACCTCTATGGAGCACTATCTGAAGTAATACCACAAACTATACCAACAAGAACAAGAATGCATACAAGAAATATTTGTTTCCTTATTTCTGACTTTTTTGTTTTTATTTTCTTTTGTGTTTTTCCAGTAGCTATTCATGAAGCTCATGTTGTAGTATATTTGTGAAATGCCATGGCCTCTTTTGACAATATGCTGAAAGAGGACAACTTTTAAGACTTGCACAGCACTGGCTGCTATTGTTTTCATTCCCTTCAGGATCTGAAATATTAACTGCATTTAACAAAGAGCCAAGGCATAATAAATTGAATAAACAATGGTGGGGGGGTTTTTTGCCATCTTTTAAAAATAACGGCTGATTTATTTTTTTTTACCCCTGCCATTTGCATGGCACATCTTTTTCTTTCCTGTTTTAAAAAAAATATAGTGGTGCCAAGTTGTTAGGAGCAGGTGTGATTGCCCTTCCTTTTAATAAGGATGTGATTGCCCAAGTGGAAGCTATTGCTTCTTCTGCTGTCATCACATATTGGTGAGTGTTTGCACAATATCTTACTAGAAGTGAATTCTCTCTGGGAAAGGGGAGAAAAAAAATCTCTTGTTTAACCAGGCAGTGTGGATGTGATTTCAGTCAAAGATTCTGGCTGTTCTCACAAATGCTGCTTATATGAGTTCTTTTATTTCCACTTGAGGTAATTTGTCTATCAAATCTAGCTTGTATATTTGGTTTTTGGGAACATCCCCATTGTTTTTCCTATATGAACAACCTTCATGAGTCAATATACCATTTTTTTAAAAAAAACACAAAAAACCAACAACCTAACATTCCCTGTGAAGATGTCCTTGCCCGTTGACTTCCCTGAAGTACCATAACTATAAGAGGGACTGTGGCAGAATGGGAGCATGGGAATAGAACCATTAAGAATCCAAAAGAATTAAATAGGTAGTGAATGGCATATTGCCATCTTTAAAATGTATTCCTCTACAGCCGTATATTCTGGTGACAGGGATACCTAATGCTGCCATAAAGTCAGTGAATTCTCAGGGGTAGTAGCTGTTCATGGTAAAAAGTTTTCCTCATGAAACTTCGAGAGAGTCAGAGTGTGTAATAAATTACGGTCAAGAAAAAGAAAATTCTCTCGGGATACAAGAAACTGGCATGTATCTTTGGCAAAGAAATATTTCTTTGTGTTACTTTGCTCTGAGGCACATTTTATTTCTGTAGCGCTTTTCATGCTGCTACCAGGAAAAAAAAATTCTTAAGGACAGCTGTCTAAAAATAAAGAGTAATAATTCAGCTGTGTTACGGCTCTGTTGCTCAGGCAGTATGAGGAATGATTATAGAATTTATGAAGAAACGGCTTTTATGGAACTGACCATACTTGTTTAAAATTTGCTGCAAACTTTTGGAACTTTCAAGCAAAGTTGAACCAAGCAAGTGAATAAATAAGCTGAAAGTAGGATTAATTATCATCTAAACAAACCTTCAGTTCTGTGACCTATTGTTACAGAATTATCCTCTGAGGGGAAAAAAAGTTCAAAGTAGGTTTAAAAATATAAAATAATAAGACACTTATTACAGGCCTTGACTATTTTAAGTGTTGCTTTCTTTGTGGAGTTATATAGATATGTAGACCAAATTTCGTGTCTCAGTCTTATAATTATTTTTCCCAACTAAAAAGTAATTATAATTAAATGCATTTGCCACATAATGAAGTTGGAGGCAAAGGGACTCTTAGCTTCTTCCTTCCTCCCTTTTAATGGCTCAGAATTGCAACTCTTTTTTCTACATGAGAAGAAACGAGGGGGAAAAAGATATTTTTCCTATAAGAGGAGAGCAGAAGCAGTTGGGGAGGACTGAGTGTGCAAATGATGGAAAAGCATCAATAACAGGATTTATGAAATATTTTAATGTTTTATATATCCAACTGCCTTCTGTGCATCTTGATGTTCTTGTAGTTCAGTATGCTTTGTTAATGTTAAAGAAAAAATAAACTACAGTGGAATCTGAAGAAGTGTGTTGTCCATAGTATTTCTGTATTCTTATAAAAATTCTGTATTTTGCCTGTATTTCACATTATATATTGCATACAATCCATGTGGAATTGGTTTTCGTTTGTGTGGTGTAGGTCTTATTGGAAGTTTATGTTTGGGTTATATGTTTTTATCAGTTGCATTCATATACAGCATCCCTGTAATTTGGGGTTATGTGTGGGAGAGGGAAAGCAAGGAGACATCCCATTGCACAAATATTACCCTGCACTTAAGATACTGGAATGTAGCAGTGTAGCCCTTTTTCAAGCTTGAACTGTCAAATAATTCACAAAAACATTTCTTGAAGTTATTTTTAAGATAATGGTCAGCTATAGTGAGATAACTGTGGCTCAAACTCACATCAGCCCTAGTCAGCATGGCCTATAGTATGATGGGAACTGTAGTTGGCAACTTTTGAAGTGCTATGAGTTCTCCTGTGCCAGACCCCAAGCTTGGAAACATTACTTTGAAAAACGATTATTCTCAACTGTTAATTTTTATGAGTATTGTGTTACTTATGAGTTGCAGATAATGAGTAACAGAACAGCTTTTCACATTACTGGATATATCCATACTACACAGTTATAGCACTTTGATTCCAGTTCCACTGCCATGGCTCCATCCTATGGAATCGTGGAATTTTTAGTTTGCTGAAAAGGCTTTTTGAAAAACTGTTTTGAGAGTTATTTTTAAAGAGAACCTTCAAGTATTTCAGTTGGATTTTAGTTATTTATTTAATATTTTAAAATTGTTTTTACCTATTGTACATCACCTCAGGGACTTCGGTGGGTCAAGAAGTGATAAATAAATGCCATAGATAGATAGATAGATAGATAGATAGATAGATAGATAGATAGATAGATAGATAGATAGATAGATAGACAGACAGACAGACAGACAGACAGATAGAATTCTTTGTCAGAACACTCTGCCAGAGAGTTCATAAAAGTGCACTAGAGAGGTCTAAGTACTTCCCTACACTAGCAACCCCAGGATAGGATAGGATAGGATAGGATAGGATAGGATAGGATAGGATAGGATAGGATAGGATAGGATAGAGCCATGGCAGTTAAAGTGTGATCAAATTGCTATAGCTGTGCAGCATGCATACCTGCATTACTAACATTATTTCTCTGAAATCTCCAAAACTGGCCACCAATGCTGCCACAACCCACAAAATTCCCCCTAAATAAAGTTTCTGAAATAATGAGTAAATATTACTCATTATAGAAATCCTAACCTTAACATTGCTGATGTTAAAAGGATTAAAAAGCAATTTTTGCATTATTCTTCTTTACTGTAAAAAAAATTAACCTTCCTTTCTTCCTTCCTTTCTTTCACCATTTTACTTCTAAATTCTGCCCTGATCTAAAAGGTTGATGGCTGTAATCCAGTATGCATATTCTCTGAAGTAGTTCTCACTGAACTAAATGGGGTTTACTTCATCTCCAAGTAAGGCTACGTGGAACTGGGATTCATAATGGCTTAATAAAAATACCACAATTTGACAAGGCTGTGGTCTGAGTTGTAAATGTTAGAAACCGGGCCTGGGGGATGTGTTGTTCTCTGGATGTTGTCAAACTGGCCCTTCTCAGCCTAGCCAAAGGTGAGAGATGATGGGATTTCAGTCTAGCAACATCCGGAGGCCCACTTTTTCCTCAGGTTTCTAAAGGTCCCACATGATATCTGAGAGAAAAGCATGCAATTTTCTTCACTTGTAGAATAAACTCTAAAGAAGAAGCTTCTTGTCATTGCCAAACCCACTTAGTGTTTGACATTTTGGCACCTATTAAATAATAGTCTTGCCCCTGTTACGGCCAATATTTACTTGAAAACAAATTTGTTTGTATCATCTCAATTCAAAAAGCACAGAAAGAAAATTCCAGGCTTGACAAAGGACTTTCATTTTGTTTGCCCATTTTTTTTTTAAAGAAATCTTTATTGTTGTATTTCTAAACTCTTTGCATAAACAGACAGTTGAGGAAACATGACACTTTAAACATGTAGTATGGCAGTGCTACATGTTTTTAATTTAAGCAATAGCTGGGGGGAAAGCCTTTACTACACAAAACAAAAAGAGAAGAGAGATTAATTTCTTTTCCTGACTTTGCTATTTACCATGTTCAAGGGCTCAAGTAGAGAGTGGTGAGGAGCTGGGACCATTGTGTACAAGAAGAATCAGGTAAAGTGGTTTTTAACCTGGGGGTCCACAAAGCAGTGCTGCTGGCTACCATCACCAGCAACAGCCACAAAAACATGGCAGTAAGGAGGGGTGTTGTGGGTGCAGAAACTGATCCTTCATTTGCAAATGAGGGAGCAGTTTGGGCATGCACACACATACTCCCACTGCCATGTCCTTGACAAAATGGATACGGTGGCAGGCATCTTCGTGCCCCCAAATTATGACTCTGGAGTCCAGGGTTTGAATTCCCACTCAGCCACAGAAACCCACTGGATCACATTTGTCACATTCTCTCAGACTCAGAGAAAGGCAAGGGCTATACAAATCTTGCCAAGAAAACCTTCATGATAGGTTTGCCTTAGGGTTGCCATAAGTCAGTTTTCAAAGGGGAGAGACATGATGGCTAGAAAGAATTTCTCCATGTCAGCGGCACTTTGTTGTTGTGTGCTTTCAAGTCACTTCAGAGTTATGGCAACTCTAAAATAAACGTATCACAGGGGGTGGGAGTTGACAAGATTTGTTCAGCATGAGGTTGCCTTTGTCTTCCTCTGAGTCCAAGAGAATGTGACTTGCCCAAAGTCACCTGGTGTCTGAGTGGGGATTTGAATCCTAGTCGCCAAAAGCCTTTAATAAATAAATCAATCATTGAAAATTTAAATAAATATTTGTATATTTAAATCTAAATTTAAATCCAAAGTGTCCACAGCAAAAAATCATGTTTGTAGGAGGTCCCCAGTAAAGAAAGAATTAAGAACCACTAAGTTAAGCCTTTGTTCCCAAACTTTGTTTATTTCCAATAAATTGAATTGTGTACAATTTGAACACAGCTGTATTTCAATGGTATTACATTATAATTATTATATTCATCTTGACCATCAACAACTCCATGGATAGATGTTATAGATGATTCTAATATTTTAAAATACACTCTCCACTCCAACATAGCAGTTGTTCTCTGATATGGACAGAAAGTGCTATCAGATGTTTGAAAAGCTGCAATCCTTAATACTGAGAAATCTGCCCTTGGAAATGTGTCAGTGTCTTGATTTCAACACGTGCTGCTACTACTCAGTATATGGAAGCAGAATCTTGTAAAGAAGTTGGTGAATCTATCATTTAAGCAAATAATTGTGAAACACGTTAAAGAAGACACAGGATCCTCAAGCTTCTATTGTGCCTTTCTGAACTTAGGAAGAGTCACTTCAGCCACATTTGGTGGAGGCTGAACGTAGTTAGAGTGGAACCTGCTCAAGCTGCAACTGATAATTGGCAGATGAATCATCAGTGAAATAGCTGCCATGTTGAAGACACCAAGGTTCAGGGGCTGTTTTTAACCTTAATAAGCCTTGATTGATTTTGTAAATAAGGATCTTAGTTACTCTGTTTACAATAAAGAAGCCATTTTTATTGCAGCACTGCCAAAGATAATTGCACTCTTGAGCAGTAATATTGAGAACCAAGCACCATCTGTCCTGGAGAAAGTCTTCCCTTTATGAGCAAGACTTTCTCATGGAAATTAACTGAACAGCAGAAACCCTACATATTGTGGCTCACCGCTTTCTTTTGTTAAAGGATCTGTAGTCTCAGTATCATGCCCAAATTTATTCATCGTAAATTTGGGTTTAGGGTCACATACACACACACAAAGTTTTGAGACCTTCTGTGAATTTTGCACAGATTGATAAACTTGAAAAGCCAAACAACAGACTTTAGCCACATGTGGAATTACTGCAAACCATCTGCTGGCTTGGCTTGCTTTTGAGAGGAAGGAAAGTGAGTGAGCCAAATTTACCTGTCCCCATTCAATGCTGTGGAAAAAAGGAGCATGGGAGTGAGTCTTTGTCTCTCAGTCTATACATGGCCACAAAGGAACTTCCAATGAGTCAATGCACAATGCCTGCTGAAAGGATGCACAGAATAGCTCTGAATTATGCCTTCTTCTTTATGGGCTCCTGGAGTTGTGGGCATATCAAGAAGAAGGATCCAGTTACCCTGGATCAGGGTTCCAGGGTAACAGTTCAAAAAGTAAACTTAATTTCAATCACCAGAGAATGGTCAGGAATGACTCATGGTAGGCACATTGCTTATGAAGCAGAAGGGCAGAAGGCAAAGAAAATAGCGAAACTGAAAGGTGAAAGTTTAAATATAATACGATAATATAATACTATAATATCCAAAGCTGGCTGTAGCATTGGACAGAATGAGGCAACTATCTCATGCAGCAGAACCTGGGGAACAATAATTTTTTGTTCTTCTTTATCTTCTAGGCCATTCCCCTGTATTGAAAGACACATCTTGGTGCATCATACAACCTACCCTGTTCTCCAAAATTGATTAGCTGCTCCTAAGTATGTGGTGGAGAATGTCTGCTATTGTACAGCCAGTACTGAAATAAGATTCAACTGCCAGTTCTGCTGGCGTCTATGTGTGTAATGGTGTGTGTGTGTGCGCGTGCGTGTGCGCACACGCATGCACCATTTTGTCATTTGCTTTAGGCAGGAAAATGTCTTGGGCTAGCCCTAGTCAGTTGCATGACCAAAGTGCTTTGAGAATAAGTTGCTAACTCGCATGCAAGTCATTTCTTCCTATGAGTAGTTTCATACATGCAGGCTGAGGCTGAAAGGCACATTTCCTAACACACATACAACCAACATGATAGGGTCCATCTTTTAGATAAGGATGCATAGGTGTTGTGTGGCTTCAAAGAAGCTCACAGGCTCATAGTTAGTACCCAGCTCAAGGAACTCCATGCTGAGGTCCCTTCAGTTTTCCCTTGTAATAATTTAATATAGTTATATGTATGTGCCTTCAAGTTGCCTGTTGACCTATAGCAACTCTATGAATTTTATAGGGTTTTCTTAGGCAGGGAATACTTAAAGGTGGTTTTATCAGTTCTTTCCTCTGAAATATAGCCTATAGCACCTGGTATTCATTGGCAGTTTCCCATCCAAGTGCTAACCAAGACTGTCCCTCCTTAGCTTCCAAGATCACACAGGATCTGGTGCCTTTAGGGTATTTAGCCCTGAAAGTATACTTTCACTAATGGGAAAAACATGGAGTTTATTATTTGTAACTGCCAAAGTCGAAATTATGCACTTAAGATGCCTACAAAATTATTTGTGGACATGGGAAAAGAAGAAGAATAAAGAAGCAGGTGAAGAATTTCCCTCTTGGATGTCATCCTAAATGCAACATTTAGGAATGCAAAGCCACTGAAAACCATGACTAACACCATTATATGTTGATCAGGCTTCCACCCTACTGTGATCACGTCTGTGTAGTGTTGCCGAAGTCTATGCCACCAAGTCTCTCTTGGGTACTTTAAGTCTCACTTTGGTGGCTTTAATAATAATGTGTGGGTAGCCTTACCAAAGAGATTGTGTCATTCCCTCCTGCTACGATACAGAAAGAAGCAAAAGAGGAACATAGGATTCTGGCTTATATTGCACCAAAGTGGTTGGATATATCTAACCCAGTATCAGATATTCTAACTAGCAGCGGCGCTCCATGGTATTTCCAGGCTTGCTGACACTCATTAACTGGAAATGCCAAGGTATGGATACAGGTTGTGATTCATGCATGGAAGGCATATGCTTTGCCCAGAGAGGCTTGAAGAAGTTATAAGGTATTTAGTATATCCTTTATGTTAGTGACCACAGATGCTACCATGTGCCACGAAACATATGGAGCATGAAAATATGCTGGTGTGGCTGAATCACTTCAAATACTGTATGCCTGTACCAAGCTACTATGTCAGTTGGTATTCATGTTAATTTCCTAAGCACAGTAGGATGTTTCACATGCAGCAACAGCTTCTTCTCCATATATAAATTTATTTGGGTTTTTATAGTTTTGGTAAGACATCATACTTTCTGTTTTCCCAAATGGGTTACCCACATTTTCATGTCAGGGAAAATGTGACTATGATTCACAGTTTCTCATGTCTGTGGTACAAGTTCATGTAGTATTTCTCAATTAAGCCAAAAGCTGGAACTGGTTTCCAAAGACACCATGCCTTAGCTATCTAAGATATGCTATTTTCCCAAGAAGTTAACAAGTGTGCTTTTTTATGAGAGGAAATCCAATAAAAAAGAGTTAGCTGGGGAGGATATAATTTGATGCCCTGCATTAGGGAGTCAACAAAAGTTGATATGAGATCCATTAATATTGAATACATGCATTGAAGGCCTATTCAAATAAATATCAAAACCCCAATGAGTGGCACATCTGGTTCCTTTCAGACCCCCATGCTCTTGTTCTTTCCAGCTGTTAACACCTGCCATTTTGTCAGATATGATAATGAAATTTCAGGCGCTATATAATAACATGAAAGTGTTATTAATTTTTCATATGTAAAGGCCTCTGGGGAAAATATTTTGGAGAAATGTTTATCAGCAAGGCTTTATCAGAATGTTTATCTGCAATGTTTTAGAACAACGTGTGCTTCTCTTCCTTTCTTTTCCCCTGAGCCTCTGCTACCAAATCCTCCAGACCAAATTTTAGAGACTATTTGAACTGTTGCAATCATTCTAGGCAATAGTCAAGTATGTGAAGCATCTGGAAAATGGCCTGCTACTGCTTGTTTGTGTAGCTTTTAATTTTATTGCTGCCATATACCCAGAAGGGATTGAAAAGTTGTGCTGGTATCATTGCATTATTCTGGCAAGAGATCCACACATTCACAACAGCAGCATAGGTGATACATCGATAGCTTTTTAAAGCAATTACATCAAACTGAGATTTCTGGGTTAAATCTGTTCCAATTTGCTGGAAGTAACTAGAGGTCGCATGCATGTGTGAAAGAGAGAAATCATGATTAGTCCTGCAAAAGGAGGAAGCAAGTGCCATTTTCCTGCCATCCCTGCAAAATAAGGAACAATATAGACAAATGTTGGTGGATACTTTACATGCATTGGCCAACAAGCTAGCAGCGGTCCTTAAACTGCTTTCAGGCACTACCTTTGCTGCAAAAGAATCTTTCACTAAATATTCATAGCATGGCTACTTCTGCTGCCTTCAGGCAGAAAGTACAGTCCTTCCAGTTGGGTGCTGGGTGGATGGGAAAGCTTGAATCTGCTTCTGGCTTAGGAGTGGTGAATCCCCCCCCCCATATCTAGGGCCACATTCCCTCAGAGAGTAGTCTGTTGTGGTCTGCATTACGGCAGTGGGTAGGACCACCTGTTCTTTGCTCCTCCTCATCAAACAGACATATTACCCTTGATGGAAGTCTGAATCATTTGTCTCCTTCTTTCTCTTCCTTCTGCTCCCACAGCGCAAATTTGTGGCTGCTCCTATTTTAGATGGATTAATAAGGAGGTAGAACTCTAAATGTAACAATTATGAGATAAAGTTCTAGCTTGTTGAGAAGGGACTGAGAAGGAGATAGATTGATCAGCATGTAGAATTCTAGATGTATTGATTAGGAACAATTGTTTAGGAGGCAGAACTTTACATGGGGAGATATCCCATTCCTACTTAAGCCATTTCTGCGTTAGACTGTTACAGTGCTATTATTACGCTTTCAACATCCTATGGAATCCTGGGGTTTGCAGTTTAGGGAGAGTACTTTGAGGTACCTAAACTGCAAACCCCAGGATTCCATAGGATGTTGAAAGTGGAATAATAGCACTATAACAGCCTAGTGCGGAAATGGCCTTAGTCTTAGGTCTCTTAAAGGCTAAAGACAAGTTACCAGATAATAGTGAGTAACATTGTGCTTGTATTTCTGGATTGTGGAATTTAATGCAAAAATGTTTAAAGAGGTTTTTTTTTTCTTTGAAATTCCATGCAGATGAAGAGACAGCTGCTTAGGGATGACTGGAGGCAGAAAATGACAAGAAAGGGGAAAAAGGAACTCCCCACCCCTTTTCTCTACTTTCAATGGCCCCTCTTTAACAAAGTAACATCAAGTGCTTTTCTAGTAAGAAATGTGAATCAGAAGTCAAATTAATGACTATACACATTTGGGCATTAGGTATAACTAATACCTTCAGAGAAAAAACAGATTTAAAACCACTGCTGAACCCATTCTTTAGGCTGTCTCAGATATATTGTTTAATTGATCTGAACTGAACTTTGTCTATGATGCAAACATGTAATATACCTTTGGCTAGAATATAAAGAACCAGAATGAGCTTGTTAGAGACATTAAAAACGATAAGAAAGTTATGTCCATAGCAAAGGGGAAAACAAGGAAATGGTAGGGTCTCTGTGTGGAGAAGATGGTGAAATCCTAACTGGCGACAGAGAAAGGGCAGAACTACTCAACACCTTCTTTGTCTCAGTCTTCTCCCAAAAGCAAAACAGCGCTCTGCCTGGGGAAAATGGAGCAGATGATGCAGTAGGGGAAATGCAGCATAAAATGGGTAAAGAGGTAGTACACGAATATCTGGATACACTAAATGAATTCAAGTCTCCAGGACCAGATGAACATCCAAAAGTATTGAAAGAACTGACAGAAGTAATTTCAAAACCACTGGCAATAATTTTGGAGAATTCTCATAAAAAGGGAGAAGTCTCAGTAGACCAGAGGAGGGCAAATATTGTCCCCATCTTCAAAAACAGGAAAAAAGAGAGAACCCAAACAATTGCCACCCAGTCAGCCTGATGTCAATACTGGGAAAGGTTCTAGAGCAGATCATTAAACAGACAGTCTGTAAACACCTACAAAGGGATGCAGTGATCACTAAAAGTCAACATGGGTTTCTCAAAAACAAGTCATGCAAAACTAATCTCATCTCTCTCTCTCTTTTGATAGATTTACTAACTTGGTGGATGAAGGGAATGCTGTGGACATGCACATCTTGACTTCAGTAACGCCTTTGACAAGGTCCCCCATGATATTCTTACAAACAAGCTAGTAAAATGTGGGTTAGACAATGTTCCTGTTAGGTGGATTTGTAACTGGTTGACCAACCAAACTCAAAGGGTGCTTCTCTTCTTCCTGGACAGAAGTGACTAATGGGGTCCCACAGAGTTCTGGGCCGAGTGCTATTCAATAACTTTATCAATGATTTGGATGTGAGAATAAAGGGCATTCTTGTAAAATTTGCAGATGAAACCTAATTAGAAGAAGTAGCTAACACCTCAGTGAAAAAGAACAGAATTCAAAATGATCTTAACAGATTAGAGCAGTGGTTCTCAACCTGTGGGTCCCCAGATGTTTGTGGACTTCAGCTCCCAGAAGCCCCAGCCACTATGGTCAATGCTCAGGGCTTCTGGGAGCTGAAGTCCAAAAACATCTGGGGACCCACAGGTTGAGAACCACTGGATTAGAGAGTTGGTCCAAAACTAACAAAATGAATTTCAACAGGGAGAAGTGTAAGGTACTACACTTGACCATAAAAAAATGAAATCCACAGATATAAGATGAATGACACCTGACTTGACCACAGTCCATGTGAAAAGGATCTAGGAGCCTTAGTAGACCACAAGCTGAACATGACTCAGCAGTGTGATGTGGCAGTTAAAAAAGCCAATGTGTTTCTAGGCTGCATTAACAGAAGTACAGTGTCTAGGTCAGGGGAAGTGATAGTACCACTCTATTCTGCTTTAGTCAGACCTCACCTGGAATACTGTGCCCAGTTCTGGGCACCACAGTTCAGGAAGGATATTGACAAGCTGGAACATGTCCAGAGGAGGGTGACCAAAATGGTAGAAGGCCTGGAAACCATGCTGTATGAGGACTGGCTTAAGGAGCTGTGTATGTTCAGCCTGGAGAGGAGAAGGTTAAGAGGCAACATGGTAGCTATGTTTAAATTTTTGGAGGAATGCCATACGGAAGATGGAGCAAGCCTGCTGCTTTAGAAGCTAGGACACATTGAAGCAATGGCTTTAAACTTCAGGAAAAGAGATTCCATCTAAAAAGTAGGAAGAACTTCCTGATGGTAAGAGCAGTTTGACAGTGGAATACACTGCCTCTGAGTGTAATGGAGTCTTCTTCTTTGGAGGTTTTTAAACAAAGGTTGGATGGCCATCTGTCGGGAATGCTTTGATGGTGTATTCCTGCATGGCAGGAGTTTGACTGATGGCCCTTGTGGGTTCTTCTAACTCTATGATTCAGTGATTGTGTTGATGATGAGAAACTGGGTCCAGATCAGAAATGCTAAGATGAGGAAGATGACTTTTTAATAATGCTACTGTAGCTTAATGTATTTTAGCCTGATCCATTCATTGTTTTTTGCTCTAAACAACATGAGGCATGGACACTGGATTTCCACACTTCACTAGATGCAGCACTGTGTGTATGAGTGCTTGTATCTCCTTTACACTAGTGAGGGTAGCATGGCATGTGTGGGCATGACAGCAGCAGAACACTGAAGTATTTGGTTTTAGCTTTCTTCAAGTGTGATGACGATGAAGATGATTTGCTAAAACTCTTATTTTGAGTGTTAATAACATTGAGCAAATAACAATATTAAATAATATTTAATAATCTTTTTTTTCTTGTGATGTTAGGCATACCATGGCATACCATCATCATGCTAACCATTTCCTCTTTTTTCAAAATCATTCAGTGCTAGGTGGAATGACACGCTAAGTATGCAGAAAGAAGGAAGAATGCAACAAAGGATAGGTGCCTCAAGTTATTTTCAGTCAGAATTTTCTCTGTTGATTTGGCTTTATGACAGCCATGTCATACTCTGATGGTTCAGTTGCCTGAAGAGTTCATTTAGCTACAGGCTACCCGTGATAAGACTATCACTTCACAAAGGAGTGGTTATTTAGACATCTGAGTTTTTGTAAAGATTACAGAATTTACAGCCTGTGGCTACTAGGATCCCCAGCTCTTTTTTCCCCAAGTAGAGGTCCTCTGCTGATAATAGCTTCTTGATGGGGAGAAAGTTAAATGGTTCGGTCTGAGCTCAGGACACTGTGACAGCAAATAAAAAACAACACTTACTGAATTACAGATAATCAAGCAGTCTTTGAAGCCACAGAGCCACTGTCAGGTTGAGACAACAGGAACCTAAAGCTTCTGTGATTATTTTATTTACAGTAGAATTTATAACTTGCTTAATAGCCAACACCTTCTAAGTGACCATAAAGTTCTCTATGGCTAAACGTAGCTAACTGCCCTATAGCAAGTAAAACTACTGGTCTATCTACCCTGGTATTGTCTATTACAACTGGGATCAGTTCTCCAAGACCTTAGATAGATGGCTTTCCATTAGCTGCTGCTTGATTTTTAACAAGAAATGTCAAGGGTTAAAGCCATTTCCTCACTACACTGTAATAGTGCTATTATTCCACTTTCAACATCCTGTGGAATTCTGGGGTTGGTAGTTTACTGAGGCCAAAAAGCTCTCTGGCTTAGACTTCTAAAGGCCCCTCCCTAAACCACAAACCCCGGGATTCCATAGAATGTTGAAAGTGGAATAATAGCACTATAATAATGCAGTGCGGAAATAGCCTAAGACTAGAGTGCTCTCCATGCTCTGCTGTGGAGCTAAAGTCTCTATGTTAAGCATATTCTCTTTGTTAAACAAAGCTCAGCTCAGGAGCTTTTGTGAACTCTCAAACTATGTGGGAGAACAAGAATGGGTCATGAATCTCTGGGTGGGTGGAGGACAAGAGGTACAAAGGGTGGAGTAAAAAATTATTTTCTCCCTGATGCCTAGCTTCTGCTTTATAACCATCAAAACAGCTGTACTAACTATGAAAATTGTAGAGAGACAGTGAACATACAGAAGCACCTTACCATGGTAGTCCCTCCTCATGTTGCCTTCCCCAGACCATCTAGTTTTAGGAGAGGGTCTGAGATGCCTTATTTTAGTCCTCTCTTAACAATGTCACTGGATTCAGTGCATCAGTCCATAGTTCCCTATCCATGACGTACCAAGTGTGATGACACACATTCATCTAAGTGTTTGGCTTCTGTATCTACCTGTCATGGAAAAGGCTGCCAGTGGGTTGTGAGCCTCAAAAAGAAAGGAAGTGCGAATGTAGCATGGACTGCATATCACAATATGCCACTAGACTTAAGACTGTAACGTGGGACATTGTATTAGAACTCAAATATGGCTGTTTCAGGAGAAGAGAATAGTCCTTTCACTTCAACCACACATGGACATTGTACAGAGGCAAAGGGAGGGGGGGCTTGCGATAGGCAGGAGTCTGTTGGTCTGGTAGGTGTTGTAATATCCTCAGACCTAGAGGGAAAGCACAATCCTTTCACAGTCTGGCATTTTGAACCATATTGTGAAATGCCTCCTCATGCTGAGAAATAGGCTGTGAAATCTTCCTTGGCTTTGCTTGCCTAAGGGAGCCTTTTATTAACTATTATATTTCAAAACCAGGACAGAGAAGGAGTGTGCTTCTCAGCAAGAGAGACAGAGCCATTTTGGAAGAAGACTGAATAACTGTCTTTGAGGATGGTTTTGCTAGTTGTGTCATTTTATTTTGTACAAGCTACTTGTGAAGAGGAACATCGTAGCAGAATAAAACCACAATAAGTGATTGGGGAGTAGAATCTGAGTACAAGGGAAGGTGTGACTTTGTAGTGCTTACTACAAATAGTTAGTAATTGGCCTTGCAAGAATATCATATTATTTTTCTGTTTTTATTCATGAGTAGCATTTAACTTAAATAATCAGAGCTTATCCTGAGAGCTTGTCTTGAGGGCCAGTCTTGCCATGAGGCAGAGTGAGGCAACTGCCTCAAGCAGCAGATTCTGAGGCATAAAACTGGCAGCACCAGGGTTATTCCTCTTGAGAGATCAAGTGATTCCCCTCTATTGGCCAATCCCACACCATTTTAGACTATTGCTGCTCTCAAGTGTGTTGAAAGACATTGTCCCATCACCATCCTTTGAAGAGAAATTAAATTGCCTAGTCTTTGGAAGTGGCCAACCCCATTCCAAAGCACATGAAATGAAGTAATTATATAAGGTCAGAGTTTAAGAAGATTGCATTCCTTCAACACTCACCAGGACCAAGGATGCATCTAAATTTAGGAAGACATTTTCCCAGTCTGAAGGCAAGATGTCCAGCAGGGCTGAGTCTCAGCAGTCTCTCTGTCTTTTTTTCTCAATCAAATCCAAATGTAGTGAAACACATACCCTGTACAAGTAAATAGACCTTTCATTCCAGAAGCATAGATATATTCCTGGCTGACACTTCTGTGAATGTCTCTTCCTCCAATCTGGCAATAATTAAAAGTAGTAACTTTTTGTGATGTGCCTTTAAGTTGACTTTGACATACCGCAACCCTGTCCTAAGTTTTTGTTTTTAAATTACTTGCAAGATTTATTCAGAGGATATTTGACATTGCCATCCTCTTAGGCTGAGACAGTGTGACTTGTCTAAGGGTACAGAGTAGGTTTCAATGGCTGAGCAGTTATTTGAACCCTGCTCAGGTCTCCTGAAGTTTCAGTCTAAAACTCAAGACAGTGCATTACACTGGTCTCTACACCCATTCTACATTCAGAACTACTATATTCATTAGTTCCAGCTCCTGGAAGTCCTGTGCTACGTATGCTCCCTATTGCCACTGATTTCCATTCAGCTAAGGCCTGTTAAAGTATGCAAAATTCTCATGTGTTACTATTATGTTCCACCTGTTCTGTGTTAAGCATGCTAGTTGCTCTAACAAGAGATTTTTCTTGTCCCAAATTCTTAGAGTTTTTAAGGTGTCTTGAATTAGCACACAGTACGTTTCAGGTTTGACTTTGCTGTGAGGTAACTTAATATTTCAAGGGTGGAAAGGTTTTAAGACTGCAGCATCCATTTATTTTGTGATTGTTGTTTGATTTTTCAAAAATTGTTATAGCTTCAGGATCTACCAGCTGGAGCTGCACGTAAGACACAGAGGCCCTTTTTGCACCTTACCCTTTTGCGCGACGGGGGAGGCCGGCTCGTGCTAGAAGCCTCATTCGGAATGCTGCCACTTCCCTGCTCCTTCCTACCGCAGGTCGCTTCCTGCTAGCGTGACCGTCGCTCTAGCGCCCTGCCCCTTCCTTCTGCAGCACAGTCTGGGAGCTGTAGGCTGCTCTGGGGGAAGGAAGCACGACCTGCCCGGCTCACCGAAGCACCGCACACAGGTAAATGTGCGAGGGCACCGCAAGCATTGTGTGAGCGTGCGGTATTTTCGGCTTACAGCCGAAAATAAGAATATATGCACGCACCCCACTTTAGCCTCGTGAGCGTCGCACAAGTGGGAGTGCGTCATATGGAGCGACACTCCCATTCACGTGATGCTCAAGGGGTGCTCGCACACAAAAAAAAAAGGCATGCGAAAAGGGCCATAGACATAAGCCCTTTCTGCAGCTTACCTGTTCTCGGCGCTGGGGTGCGGGGATCGAGCGAGCAGCCTCTTGTGAGAGCCTCTCACGTCCCCGTTACTTCAGCTCCGCAGCCGCTGCCTGATCGTGAGCAGGGAGCATGAGAGCCCCTCCTCTTCCTTCCGCAGAGTAGCCTGGGATTTTCCCAGGCTGCGCTGGGGCAGGAAGCATGAATGCTGCAGCTCTGGAGCTCCGCATGCATGGTAAGTGTGCACGGAGCCCCAGAGCAATGCACGATCATGCACCATTTTTGGCTCAAACCTGAAAATGAAATATGCATGATCAGCTCCTGCCGGCCCCCGCAGCATCGCACAATTGCGAGGACGTCATGTGGACTGTTCCTCGCAATTGCGCAACGCTCCAGAGGCCCTTTCACATGGCGAACGCCATGTGTAAAGGGCCATAGAATTAAAGTATTCTAAGTCACAGAAGTGAACAATTCATCCATGATCGCTCTTGATTATTCTAAACTTTATTCTTTTTTTACCACTATAATCTAGTGTGGAAAGAATCTTTCTTTCTTTCGTTGTGGCTGCTGTGGCTGCTTGATAAACAATTGCAATAAGTCGTGCATATCATTTGGGCCAAAAACCAGCTGGGAGAAGAGAGGAGCACAACCCTAATGTAGAAAGAATTGAAGAAGCGGGGTTGCTTTCTTAGAGGCTGCAGCCAATCATTCCAGTAGCTCTCTCTCATACACTATTGTTCGGTGGACAGCTGATCAACTATTTCACAATGGATCAGCTCATGGCTGTGGTGCCTGCAGCCCAGTCACTTGTATATGTGTGAGATCCAGCATAATGATATTGGCATATATTTAAGCTACACTAAAAAATGAAATATGAGAGCCAATGTGGTATAGTGGTTTGAGCACTGGACTACAGGACTGCAGACCAGTGTTCAAATTCCCATTCAACCATGGAAACGCATTGGGTGACCTTGGGCAAATCACACACTCTCAGCCTCACAAGGGGCAAAGGCAACCCCCCTCTGAATAAATCTTGCCAAGTAAACGCCGTGATAAATTCACCATTGTTGTTGTATCTTCAACTCATTTCTGACTTATGGTGAACTTATAATGGGGTTTTCTGGAGTTGAGAGTGTGTGATGCACCCCAGGTCATCCAGTGGATTTCTGTGGCTGAGCGGGGAATTGAGCCCTAGTCTCCAGTGTCACAGTCAAATGCTGGCTCTTGGAGATGACAACAATAACAAAAATATATAGGATCTCCTTAAAGATCTACTAGTAGAGGCAGGTGGTGCTGGGATCTCCAGTGTATTTGTGCTTTGGTGGATTCCAACTGCTTCTTCAAATAAGAGATAATATGTCATTTAGATAGCAGAAGCATGGCAGATGTCTTGCTGCAAACAGTGGATATTAAATGAAGAAGAAAGGGCACTCTGCACATGTGTGATGGTATTCTCTTATAAACTGTTGAAACAACCTTAGCATTGCACATACGCTTTGGGGCTCTGTAAATCTCAGCTTCATCTGGACTCAGATAAGTCCCTTAAAAAGGGGAAATCAGTAATTGAATCTGAGACTGTATTTGCTTTAGACTAATAGCTGAGAAATTTGGAATAAATTCTTCCCTAAGAAAAGCAAGATAAGTGATGTGGACATGTCTATCCGGTGAAATATTTGATCACTTACCTTCTTAGTCATCATTGATCTTTAATCACTTATTATGTAACGTTTCAGCCCAATACAGATTGCAAAGGGAGGTTGGAAGCGGTGGCGGGGGAAGGGGGAGTAATAACCAGCATGCAGCCTATGGAAGCGAGAAAGTAATTTGTCTGCAACAGGAAGGTTGCTCTTTTCTGCACACTTCGTTTACAGCATCATCTATCATCTGTGAAAATCGCCAGGAGGTTGTGGGAACAAAGATCAGCTCAAGTCACAGGAGAAAAACTGTCTTATTAAAGTCTCATATAATGATAGTAGCCAAAATCCTCAGAACTGCCCTGGGCACCAAAGGAAGAAAAAAAGAGAGAGAGAAGAAAAAGCTTTGATGCCAAGGCAATGGTATTGCTGAGGAGACTTGTTAGATTTTAAAATAAAACTATTGGCCATCACTGTGTGTACAGATTTCCTGCTTCTTGAACTGTATCTCACCTTTTCCTAATCAAGTGCCTTCCAGATTTTTTCGACTACAGATCCCATCATATCCATCCTTATCCATATTCATATCCAGCCAGCACAGCTAATGTCTCCGCTACTAGTTAGGGATGGTGGAGACTGTGATCCATCTAGAGGGCAGCAACTTGGTGGATATCAGATGGGGTTCTGCTTTCAGGGTTCCATAGGTATCATATTCTATCTGCATTGCAGGCAACCTCTGCAATTAATGAGGTACTTCACATGGTGAATTTTCTGCTACATATAGCCACAGATCTCTGTCCCATTCCAGTTTGTAAGCATTGTTGCCATGTCTGAAATGCACCTCATCTCAGCAGATATTTTGAACATTTGATGGGTCAACATGAGGATCCTTCCAGTGCCTTGATGGCGCAATCCTTAACATGTTTACAAAGATGTAGTGCAAATCCTTTTTCCACCAACGTATACAGCTCTGTCAAGGCTGTGAGCCATTCAAGATCTGGCTCCATGTTTGTGGAACAGTTTTCCTTTGGACCTCTGGCTGGAGGAGGATCTCTCCTGTTTTCATAAATGGTTGAAGACCTCCCTCTTTGACTCTCCCTCTTAAGTCATTGAGATGTGGTTAAGGTGCTGAGATGGGTAGCAACTGGTGGGGTATTGGCGATTCCATGCCATGTATTGTTGTGCTTTTTTATTTTAATGTCCTTGTCCCCGAATGTATATGTCATTGTTCCACCCTTTGGTGTAAAGGGCATTATAAATAAATGATGATGATGATGATGATGATGATGATGATGATGATGATGAGAAGCCGATAAGAACTTAAGAAGAGTCCTGCTGGATCAGACCCAAGCCTTTCTGGTCTGCTAGTCTGTTCCAATAGTGGCCAGACACATGCTTATGGAAGTCCATGAGTTCAGTTGAAGCTTTTTGCAAAGTTAGCTACAACCTTAACATTAGGACGAGGAGGGCAAAATGGCAGCCATGGGCTGAATATGATCCTAGAGCTGTTTTGTGGCCTTCAGGGGTAAAAGGATTTAAAAAAAAAATCTGTGTTTTCATTTTTCTGTACCACAAAATGCTCCCAAGCAACCTCAGGTAGGATAAGAGGGCAATTTTGCCATTTTGGGGGATCTCCAGAACTATTTTAGGCCTTGGAGTAGCTTAAAAAACAGGAAATAAATCAAAGGTTATTTCTGGCCAAGTCACTTCTTCTACTACCACTACCGCTACCGCTACTGCTACTGCTACTGCTTCCGCTTCTGCTTCTGCTTCTCCTCCTTCTCCTCCTCCTCCTCCTCCTTCTTTTAAAGCCCTCCTAAGCATAAAGCAGACCCGGGAGAGGCCAAAAACATACCCCACCTCAAAAAAATAAAAATAAAATAAAAATCCTACACACCCCTACAGGGTGTTAGGGACCATATGGGGGTGGAAATTGTTTTAATTTTTGCAGGGCCTAGCAGTGGGGGTACAGCCTCCAAGGGGGCCCATTGTGGTCCTGTAAGCTCCAATAGTTGCCCAATTCACCTTAGAGCATTGTAGCATTAGAGACCCATCCCCAACATAATTCTAGAAAGGTCTGACCACACATGAGAGGTGACAGTGAGATAGATAAGTAGATTTGTATTTGGTCCAATCCTAGATGGGAGACCACCTCAGAACCTCTAAGGGTACTGTTTTCTCTTCTTTTCTGTGATGGATAAAGATATATGATAAATGTTAAAAATATCTGCTGAGATTATTTATATATATTTATACACACACACATTTACTAAATAAATACATTAACTACTGAGAAGCAAATCCCTCTGATTTCAGAGGCATTTTTAGGCTTAGAGAAATCCATGACTTACAGAACTGTAGTTCCTAGGACTCCAGGAGAAGTGAATGATGACGAGGTGGTGGTTAATGTTAGACTTACTGACTTTCTCATCTCATCCTTCTAGGGCGTCACAATTCTGAGAAAGTATATAGAATGAGTGCCAAAGGTGATCACCATACTGCCCACAAATCCTGAAACCCTGAGCTTCAAAACTTGGGAATGACCAGTCACCATAAAGAGGGTGGTTGCCGATTTTACTCCTTGCCAAAATGTCTGCACAGCCTGCCAAGGCTGACTGAATGTCACCAAATTAACCTGACTACCTGAAAAACCAAATTAGAGATTAACATCAAATATGAGAAAATTATCCTGAACTGCTAATAACCAGTAGAAAGACAACTGTGCGCAGGCACGATGTCACTTTGTTCCCTTCCAAGCAATAACTTCAGCCATGCACCAGAGTAACTTGGAGTGCTACTGTCCTTGTGACTTTTCCTTGTCCCTGTCGAAGAATGTTAGAATTCAGTCAGGCTATCTTGGCACTACAGTGTTCTAGTGCTATTATTCCACTTTCAACATCCTGTGGAATCCTGGCGTTTGCAGTCTAGGGAGGGACATTGAGAACTCTCAGCCAGAAAGCTCTTGGGCCTCAGTCAACTACAAACCCTAGAATTCCACAGGATGTTGAAAGTGGGATAATAGCACTAGAATCCTGTAGTGGAGAAATGGCCCTCATTCCAACGATGCTGCTCAGCAGAAGATTCAAAACAAGATAAGGAAGGAATCCCTTATAACAGAGAAATTTGTTACTGCAAGATGTGGATGACAAGCATTGACCTATATGGTTTAAAGGAGAATGACTTAAAAAATTCACAGTAGACAGGGTTATCAATGGCCACTAGCTGTTGTGGCCAACATGTTACCTGCATCTTCAGAGGCAGTGTGGCATGAAGTACTAGCTGCTGGGCATCAGCAAGAGGACTATTGCTTTCATGTATCTTGCCTGTGGGCTTCCCCACAGGGCATTACTTTTTGTGGCTGTACTGGAGCTCCTTGACCTGCAAATACAAGGGGTGAACATGGGACTTCAACTGTTCAAAGTACAATCTTGTATCATTGAACCAATTCCTTCTTCACAAGGCATTCAAAACTGGTCACTTTTTATTCTCAGTGATTCACTACTCCTACTCTGTTTTCAGTGCTAATCCACAAACGTTCTTATTTTGTACTCGAAGCAATCTTGAATAGTCCATAAAACTTTATTATTTGCTGCACGCCTTGCATGATTTGTCCCTCTCCTTAAAGCCAGCATTGTCGTCTCCTTTGCAATTTGATGGTGTGTGATTCAGCTGAAGTGTTATTATATTACATTGGCAAAGCCTTACAGCCCCCACTTATACACAAAACACAAAAACCCGAGCATATGGATTTGATTGAGCAATGAAACTGGGATAAGAATGAATGAGTCAGAGCAACTGCTGGGAGATCCAGCTATTGTTCTTGTCAATCATTTTGACTGATTAAATATGGTAGCACATCATAGGATTGAAATGGAATGTTTTTCCTGAAAAGGAACTTGGGCTGAGATGGCTAAGCAGCTTTTCTAAAACTGTTAACAGAGAGGCAGTAGGTTTCTGAACCTGCCTGCTAGCAGTGACATGAAATGAACGAAAGCATAGCTAGGTAAGGAGAAGGATCTGTGCACCTTTGCCTTCCTTTGATATATAATAGGTAAAAACACAGACACACAGGTATATGCATACAGTGGTGGCTGTGTTATCTTGGAGCTCCTTGAACACTAAGCAGTTCTTTGGCTTTCATGCACATCTAGCCCCTTTCATCATAGCATCAACATTAGCACTACATCAGAGAAGTAGAAAAGGTAGGGTAGACCAATTAGTCCAAACTAATGCTTGAGGCTGGGAATCCAAGGGGTAAAGCATCTCCAACAGATATCCGTCCATTCTTTGCTGAAGGCTTTTGGTAAGAGTGCTCTTTTAGGCAATTGGTTTCACTGCTGAACTGATCTTACTAAATGGTTTCTCCTAATGTTCAGTCTCTCTGGGCTCTTCCATATTAGGCAAATGTATTGGAAGGTTGCAGTACCTATTGCTGTAGTTCTTTGTTTTTTGTTTTTGTTTTTTAATAAACATCCACAAGATATTTCTGTTCCCTTGACTGGGTATCTCTTATATTCCAAAACCTATCAGAACAAAAAAAATGTTCTCTTTTCCTTATTTCTCTCTTTTGAAGACCAAAGGGGGCCAGCAACCTTTCACTGTTTTTCTCTTTTTAATTTTTTTAGAGGACTATAGTGCTAATAGCACATCAGGGAAATAGTACTTTAGCTCTATAACTATGAATAAAAAATTCAGAGTGGAGGAAATTTGCCACGGTGGTGACCACCTTAGCAAACCACATCCATTGTTGTTGTTTTGTGCCTTCAACTCATTTCCAACTTATGGTGACTCTAACGCAAACCTATCACAGGGTTTTCTGGAGCTGAGAGTGTGTTACATACCCAAGGTTACCCAGTGGGTTTCCATGGCCAGATGGAGAATCGAACTCTGGTTTCAAGGGTCATAGTCAAATGCTCAAACCACTACACCATGCTGGCTCTCAAATGACATCCATACTTTTTCTAAAAACCTTTAGAGAAGCATGAGTGCAGATCCAAGAAATTGCTACAAACGTCCCCCCAAAGAATGAAACTAAAGGAGATTGAGGTGACAACAACCAGCAACCTAAGGAACTACAAAATTAGAATTCATCCTTCTTTAGACCAGTGGGGAAGAACCTCCACATCACTTTTCACACCATGCCCCCATCATATGTGACCATGGAACCTTTTTTACCCAGTGCAACTACTCTATCACTTTTGACCAATATTCTGGCCTGTAGTGACTCCATTGGACTTCTATTCATCAATGCCTTTGCAGCTTTTGAAATAATTATCTTCACCCACAAGTAAACTTTGTTCGCAACGGATGACAGGAAACAGCCAGAAACCCATAGGCAGTGCCGCCCACATGCTTCCTGCAGCTTCTTTCTGCATGCCAAGGAAAGGCATCTAGCTATGCTCCAGTCAGGCAGTTTTTAATGAATGTGCCTGCTATGGCAATCAAATGAGAAGGATATGGGAGAAGTATCTTGGCCCTTCGCCTATGCACTTGGGCCTAGCTTGGCCTGACATCCAACAGAACTGTCAACCAGAGTTCTTCAGGAGTAAGAATAAAGAGAGGTCTTTCTGTCACCACAGATTGATGTTTCTATATGCGTGCCCCTGCAAGATTCACTCCTGCTGCCTCTCTACATAAGCTTCCTCTTGTGGAGATCTTTTTAGAGTTTTGGGAAGTTCTCAAGGTTTTACATGACTTTAAAATGAAAAATGGCTTCACTAATACACACTGTCTGTATAATAAAATGAATTATGAAAGGCTTTAACTTTGGCTATCAGCACTTTAGAGCTTTCTGACCAGCTTTCAGCGACTCTGTAGAATCTAATGAATTACAAAGACTTTAACACTCTGTGTCAGTAACTTTAGTGGCTTGATGATTGCCGTGCAGTGACAAGTTTCCAGAGTTTGGGAAAGTGGGGTTTTTTGGGTTTTTTTTTTTTTTGTCAAGAAACTCTCTCTCTCTTTCAGCTAACTGGAATCAA
Source organism: Iguana delicatissima (assembly GCA_948472985.1). Taxonomy (NCBI): domain Eukaryota; kingdom Metazoa; phylum Chordata; class Lepidosauria; order Squamata; family Iguanidae; genus Iguana; species Iguana delicatissima. The sequence continues at coordinate 660,586 of CAOKZL010000345.1, read as the reverse complement.
AATGGAAAAAATATTTTAAAATAGAAATATTAACCTTCATTTAAATAAAACACAACAGATATATAATGGGTCTTAGTAGTGGTGGTGGTTCCATACCCTCTAAGTGTCCCAATCTGGCAGGGACAGTCTCAATTAATCCTCTGTCATCCCTCTTTTTCAACTGCCTTTAAAATGTTTTCATTTTTCTCTCCTCTCCCCACTATCCCTTTAATCCTCAGCTTACTTCAGTTGCTACAAGCTGAGTTTGATGCATAAAAGTAGTTTGCTTTCGAGTAACTCAGGAGGAACAAGAGGAGAGGGTGGAGTGTTGCCTTTTCCAGTAAGCTCAGGCAAAAGCAAGCTTCTGTAGCCTCTCCTACCATGTATGTTCTTCCTGATTAATAAACTTTTGCCATCTTGACCGCACTCTGATGTTGCTTAGCCATGTGTGTTCCAGTTATCATCTGTGAAATGTTGGAGGGTATGTTTTGTTGTTGTTTACAGACACCTATTAGAAACAAAACTGGGAATCAGTTGATGCAATCAATCTGCTGATTTACCTCCTTTTCTTTTGAGTGAAAACTATGTTACAGCCCCACACAACCCGCAAGATTGATACAGTTTAATTGGCAAATATTATTTAATTGGCAACTATATTAATTGACATTGATATAAAATGGAAGCTGAGGTGACTGGAAGGTCAAGCTGGACAGAGGAAAATTACTGACTGAAAACGTGTGATTGCAAGGTAAGTCAACCAATACCCCCCTCTAGATGTAGCTGAAGTCATTGTCAGGCAGATTACTAAGCAACTCTGGAAATAATAGGCTTAAGCTGAAGCTGGAACATCTGTGTGCAGAAAAGGGAATTTCTGAGCAAACAGTGATTGTTTCAACCCTGTTCCTTCACACCTCGATGTCTCCCTGCATTTTCCCCCAGACATCTCAACAATACAGAGCTATTATGATATCATTACCCCCTTGTCACCTAGACACTCAGACCATTAACACTGTCAAGACCTCATTGTCTGTGTTGCAACTCTCATTGTCCACTTGGCTGGGAGAGTGATTCACACCCATACCCACACAGTAGTTTTGGGGTATAAAACCCTCAGTTTTGAGTGATTCAGTACAGTCTCTTGCCTTGCTAAACACTACACTGTCACCAGATTTCCTAACAAGAACTGTCCTTAGCAGCCACATCACTGCTTTTCCTCACTGCTCTCTGGACCAGTAATTATCTCCCAAATCCTAAAATTTCTCTATCCACAACTTTCCTCTCTTTGTCCTTTGGTTAGCTCTTGTGTGAGTGCTTGGATCTTTTGCATGCATGCGTGAATCTTTCAATAAAACACATTTTTGGTTTACATTTTGGAATCTCTGGCTGGTTCTTTCCTACATGACCCCTAAGCATTGGTGGAAAGATCTCGTAAACTTACCCCACTCTCGCAGGCCTCCTAATATTGAGCTAATTAATTCCCCTTTGTCACATGGAGGTACTGGCATCACAGGTGAACCCCTGAGTCTCCCACATTTTGGGGTAGCAACTATACTGTTCCAGGATGTAAGAGGCATACTGGGATCAATTCACTGGGCTAGATAGGCCTTTGGCAGTTGCCTATGGGAAACCCACAAGCAGGACATGAGTGCAATTTCACCTTCCTAAAAACATCATTCTAGTGGAGAACCAGGAATGCTTTGAGCCTTTTAAAGCCTGAAGCATCCTCCAAGTAACCTGGTAAGTAGGCCATCTAGATCTATAACTTAGTGGTTTACAGTCATTGATCCCAAAATGCTTCACCACTGTCCAAGTTCTCTGGCACTGCTGGGAGATGAAGTCCAAAATCCTTTAAAGACCAAAGGCTGAGAACCACCCCTCTAGCTGTTTTGAACTACAACTTCTACAATCTTTGACCATGTTGGCCATGCTGATGAGATTTTGGGAGCTGTAGTCCAAACCATCTAGTCAGCACCAAGTTACTTACCTCTGGAATAATTAAGTGAGGTGATAAGCCAACAAACAAAAACATTCTTCCTTTTTTTCTGTTTTTTTCTTTTTGATTCCAGTATTGGTTTTGATACTAGTAAAGGAGTAAAAACGAAGAGCATTATTTAAAAGCTGTGATTCTGTGTTTAAGAACCTGGCTTTTTAATATTATGAAGGGACTATAATTTACATCATGCCTGACCATAGGCTAAGCTTGTGGGAGTTTGAGTCCAACAACAACTGGAGGGTCGATCGAACCCATGTCCATTATGAGACTTCCTTGTCTTCTGATATTATCATCCCTATTCAGACTTTACTTATTCTCTTACAGGATCAATCTCGCAATTAACATATTTATGGAGAATTTTGTACATCTGTACATGTTTGCATGTGTTGTGCCAGACTAAGAGCATGTCAATGGTAAAGAGGCGTGAGTAGTTGATGGATTATGCTGATAAGTTGAGCTTGGTACAATTACATTGTCTCTCCCTCCTTAATTCATCCTGTCTTCTCCATTCTGTGATTGATTGCAACCTATTGCTTTCTAGGCTCCCAACCTCTAGCCATACCTCTTGAGCATTCTTGATTTTGAAAGTGCCTGCTTCAAGTGCATTCGGTGGCTGCTGGAAGCTGTTACAATAACCTCCAAATCACAGTGCAATTGGCTTTACTCAGGTACTTTTCAATTTGGATCCAGTAGAAGCAAACCTCACAGGGAAACATCATAGCTGCTGCTTTCAAAAAATGATGGCTATAGTAGAACAGCCTCAGTGAACACTAAAGGTTAGTATTATGCTATTCTTGCACCCTTATGGGCAGAGTCACCTCTCCTTACACTGCGTGTTTGACTCTTCAGTAGGAATCATGCAGTGAAAAACTTCATATATTTTCACACTGGCTTTGCAGTTTTGTAGCGAGTACACAAACTAGGAAATGGAACCTTTATTTTTCAATAACTTTGCCCTGCAAAACAGGGCAGTAGTGCCCTTGGAATTGGATGCATTGCTTTCCATAAATGGCAAAGTTCTCCATCTTACCCAAAGTTTTGCTTTCTCTAAAATGCTACCTACTGAATTCAAATTTAAAAACTCCTGAGCGAAGCCTCAGTTCATTTCATTGTTTCTACACTCTGACAATCCCCATTTAAACATGATTTGTGTCTTTATTTCAATTAATACTATATTTCCATTTTGGAAAGAAATCTGTTCACAAGGTTCATGAAGATACAGTTGAGAGTACATAAGTAACTGGTCCTGTCTAGTCCACTCAGGTCCAGTCTAGGGTATGTATCTCCCTGCCTCGAGATTCCTTCTGTCTTAGTCATGGCTATCCCACAGAAGCCAATGATTGGAGAGTCACAATATCTGGAGAGTCACACATTCTCTGTCCCTTTAGTAGGGTTGTACGATGAGGAACGTGAAACACTTCAAACACTCAAAAATGCTATAGAAATGCTAAATATTACTACTGGTATAGCTTTATGACTTGTAGAATGATGATGATGATGATGATGATGATGATGATGATGATGATGATGATGATGATGATTTGTTAGCTTTTACTAAAGTTCAATAAATTTAAAGTTTTTAGAAAAAGCAGACTGAGGATCTAAAGGAAATAAAGGTAGTTAGCAAGAGGGTTTGTACCTTACAAAGCTGCTTGCAGCAGTATTTCTGTTGAAACTAATCTGACAGGATTGAGATATTTTCAGCTGAATCCAGCTGTGGTTTGTTTTTCCTTGCTCACACAACCATAGTTATTTCTTGAACACAAGCAAAATAACCTGGCTTTATTGCTTATTTTTGCATGAGCAGACATATCCACCATACCATACATGCTTGTGAAAAACTGGAGATAATTGCATTTTTATACATGTGTACTTTACTTACTTCAGGGAGTTCAGCATGCTCCTTTTGCTTTATTCACTAAGACCTAGTCATCTTAACAAGTTTCTAACATGCTGTAATGATATGTCTTTGCCCTGGATTGACTTAATATGGTCAATTTTGTTATCCCACAGGAATGTATCAGCAAGGCTTGGTGAGAAACATGGCACCTCTAATGCCATCGTTACATAAATGGATGCATTTCCATATTGCAAGAGCTCCCCCAGCAACAATATATATGTAATCAAAAGGAGGGTAGGGTATGGCCTGTAAGCATATAATACAGCCATTTTGTAGAAGCTTAGCAAATCTGGTTCTGGCCAGTGCTTGAGTGGAGAAACACCTGAAAATCTGATGCATGCCACTTTGGCTATTGCATAATGGAAGAACGATGGGATATAAATGTAATAAAGGAAGGAAAAAGGAGTCAGGGCAATCCTTGAGCAAGAAGAGGTTTGCTCTCACTAGTGACTGAGCCTAACATTGATGTTTTTATAGAGTTCACCTGTCTCAGCTTACCATCTATGGTGCCACCCATGCTGTAGGACATGCTCTGGACCTGGTTTTTTGTGCTGGGTTGCACGATGGTAATCTGAGTGTAGAGGAACTTTCTGTAGTTCCATCATCATGAATTGGTCATTACCTGATGGGGTTTAGACTTACTGGGACTCAGATCTTCTGCAGGGGTGGGGGCAGGTAAGATGGTCTGCCCCAGGAGACTTAGGTATCCAGATGGATTCCTGGCAGCTCTTGGAGAGTGCCTTGTTGCCTTGGAAGGTGATCCTGTTGAAGCCCCGACTGATTTCTGGGATAGGGAAATGGGCAGGGCAGTGGACACAATTGTCCCTAAGCATTCCCTATGATGGAGTAGAGCCAAGTGAGCTCCCTGGTTCACTAGGATGCTGACAGTGAGGAAACAAGTGAAATGGAGATTATAGAGATAATGGCAGAAGACTTGGAGTGAGTCCGACTGAACATAGGCTAGAGCTCATTGAAAGGCTTATGATGTGGCAATATTGGCAACAAAGAAATTATACTTCTCTATCATCATTGTATCTGTCCAGAAAAGCTGTGGTCAGGGACCTTTTACACTCTGGCCCATAAGAAGAGAGCAAAGACCACTTGACAAACCACTGTGAAAAATTTTCAAGGCACTTTGCAGAAAAAATTGCTCAGATCCACTGTGACTTGGATGCATAAGTAGCCTAAAGGAACCAGGCCCCAGCTGATCTTGGAAGTTAAGCAGGGTCAGCCCTGGGTGACCTCTAATAAATGCCAGGTACTGTAGGTTATATTTCAGAGGAAAGAATTGGCATAACTGCCTCTGAGTATTATCTGCCTGAGAAAACCCTATGAAATTCATGGGGTCCCAGCTGACAGGCGACTTGAAGAAACATACACGCACGCACCAGTGGATGTAGTCTTGGTGCTTGCTTGTCCTGTATCTCCCCATATGAACTGCCAGAGTTTTAAGATCCTTGGGGAAGCCAGCCACCATCACAGGCTCACTTGGCAAGGACACGAAAGAGGGCCTTCTCAGTGGCTGCTCCCACCCTCTGGAAGTCCCTCCCTTGGAGAAAAGCAGGGAGTCTATGCTGGCCCCTTTCTTGCTTTCCTTCCACCAGCAGGCCAAGACCTTTTGATTAAGCAGGCTTTTAATGTGTAAGCAGGGAAGCTTCTTATTGGGATGTGTTTTTTTTAAAAAAAAACTTTTATATGTCTTTTAAATGATTTTTATAATGTGAGGGTTTAAAATTGTTTTAAAATTCTATTGTTAAGTTTTCTTTATTGATTCTCTTTGGGAGCCACCTTGGGTCCCACTCTGGGGAAAGGTATCATGTAAATGAAATAATCAAATGAAATGAAATCTTATCATAAATTCAAAATGTCACCTCAGGAAAAAAAATACAGTCATCAATCAAATGCCTGATAAAACAAAAATCACTTTGTATACACCCTTGTGAATGGAGAATAGAAAGGTAGATTCCCTTGTCACTTTTTGGAGGGTCTAAAGTTTGTGCTCGTTTGGTGAAAAGATATGATACCCTCCAAGCTCAAATTGGTACTGTCCAAATCTGATGAACTAAAATCAGTGGGGCTGACTGATTATATCTCATTTGGCATGTGGAATCTTATTGTTGCCTGCAGCTACTGTGAGCAAAGTGCAAAGCAAAGAATGGCAACCAAAACACCCTGGAGGAAAACACTCATGCCCCCAAGTATCATATCCAGCTGGAGAATAACATTCACTTGCTGTAAGACAGCCCAGGTTTTGAAATCCTCAGGGGCAGGCTTGCTCCCAGCCCCGCCCCCCACTATCACAGGAACACTTGGTGGGGACACATAAGGGGGAGTTCTTGGTGGCTGCTCCCAGGCTGTGGAATTCCCGCTTATAGCAGGCTAGATTATTCCCCTTCCTGTTTGTATTCCATTGGCAGGAAAAAACCGTTTTGTTTAGACAGTGCTAACTGTTGCAGAGGGGTCTTTGAATGTGTGTGCATGCATACATGTGCATATGTTCTAAGTTTATCATTATTGCAGTATTTAAAATATTTTTAAACTGTTATATAGTGTTTAAACAGGAGTGTTCTTTTTTCCCCATTTTTATATTATAATGTTTTCTAGCTGCATTTTTTTAACCTATCCTTTCAGCCACCTTGGGTCGTATATTGAGAAAAAGGTGGGATATAAAGGATAGCTGATGGGATGTGATGCAGTTTTCAGTTCACACCATTACATTCTATGGCACAAAATCCATGGGCTGCAATTAGGGATAGGACCGCAGGAACTGAGATCCCATCAGATCCAGGCCTGGTTAGTATTTGGATAGGGGAACTGCCAAGGAATACCAGGTGCTAAGGCTATACAGCCATATTTCAGTTAACAAAGCCTCTAACAGAGAAGCGCATTTTTACAAAATCTTTTTATGGCTACACAGCTCCCCTTTTCCTCCTCATTTTCTGTCCAGCTAGGATTTTTTAGCTGCATTGGCATTGGGAGGAGGGTGACAGAAGGCTAGAGAAACACAAACTTTTGGTGTCAATTGGCAGCAATGTTTCTGCAGCAAACAATGCAATTGTGTTTCATCCAGAAAAGACAGGATTCCACTTTAGCTGATCCTCCAATAGCTGTGTGTGCCTGCCTACAACCAGCAAGGTAAACAGCAGCTGCCTCCAGAATCCCTTACTGAACACACAGAAACAGCAAAATAGAGAGAGAAAGGGAAATCAGATAATCCTGTTTCACCAGCTACCTTTGGTATGTTGTTTTTTTTTAAAAAAAAACATAGATCTATAAGTTTGCCCATTAAAATAGAAATCATAAGGAAAGTGGAGGCTGGTGAAGGAGAAGAAAATCATCCTTGGATGCATTTCAGAAGAAACTTTCAGGTGGTCTCTAGAAGGCTGAGGTTTGCCTGACCTGGTTGGTTCACTGAACATGTGTATATCCTGAGTTTTGAACAAAAAGTCCACTGAGACATGGTGAACTACTACTCTTTTTTGTGGTGTAGGAACCTAACTCTGTTCTTTCCATGCTATTTCTGCCTCTGGTACCAAAGTTTCTGTTACAGAAGTAATGCCCAGGAATACATCTACTTCATTAATTGAGGTATACTTGTATTTCAGAGCAAGGGAATGGCAAACCACCTCTGAGTACTCCTTGTCTAAGAAAACCCTATCTATGAAATCCGTTGGGTTGTCATAAGGCCAGCAGGCAACCTGAAGGCACATAGTGTTAGTACTACATAGAAACCTGCCTTATACTGAATGAGGCCATTGGTCCATCTAGCACCTTATTTTCTACAGCAAGTGGCAGCAAATCTCAAGGGTTTCAGGCAAAAGATTTCCCAGCTTTACCTGCAGACGGTGGGATTGAATCTGAGACCTTTTGTATATAAAGCATGGGCTCTGGCACTGACCTATGGATCTGATCCTAAAACATAGAATTTGATCTTTGTGAATTCTCTTACAGACTGATCAGATCCATACCTAAAGTGAAGATCAAAATGCAGTTATCCTTTGAATTTCACACTTCTTCTGCATTTTGCAATGTTAATCTGGAATCCCCCTCAGAGAATAAACATGCATTTAAAATACAGTTTTGGGAGAAGTATGTTTAAACATTAATATGTTGTTGAATAATATGTTCAAAAATGTATATTTCTGTGTGAATTTTCACACAGGTATTTTCCCCTTGTAGAAGTAGTTTAATGAAGAAAGAGGAAAGACAAAATAGATTGAAGAAAGAGAAAAGACAAAACAGAATGATGGCAGGCCACAGCGACATAGACTGAGGCCATTTCTGCACTAGACTGTTATAGCGCTATTATTCCACTTGCAACATCCTATGGAATCCTGGGGTTTGCAGTTTCGGGAGGGGCCGGCCAGCCCCTCCTAAAATTGCAAACCCCAGGATTCCATAGGATGTTGCAAGTGGAATAATAGCGCTATAACAGTCTAGTGCAGAAATGGCCTGAAAACAGACTGATCCTCCTAGCCCTGGTTGTAATGTAACATGTTCACCAGTGATGCTGGAGAGTTCTACATTCAACAGAATGAGAGCAGAACCCCTTTTCAGACCCACCTGACATTTCAAACATGCATGTGAACACAATGGGTTAGTATGAATGCTGTACAACCTTCTTACATGTACCATGCAGCCTACTTAGCCTATTTCTGATCTGTGTCATTCTCCAATGAGTACATAAATTTTTTCCCATCAATCTGGGATTTTATAAAGAAAAAGTATTTGCAAAGAAATGGCTATTCAAATACATATTGGCTGAGATTCTGGATTAGGAATCATAACTTAAAGGTTCATGGAGGTAGAATTACAATGTGTCTTCCTCTCACACCTGCAGAAACCCACTGTTTAAACTAAAGCCATTGCATGTCTCCTAACACAACCATTTAATGGTTGGTGGAGAGTGGGGTCAGGTAGGAGAGCAGCGTCCAGCCATTTTCCTATAGCTGGATGCACATCCTCTGGAATGTTCGGGGGGGGGGTTCTCTAGATGTCACAGAGGATGATCTCATTCTTTTGCATCCAGCTATGGGAACCAAGCTGGACTCTACTCTGCCACTCTCCCACTCTCCAACAAGCACTAAATGCTTGTGAGGCATTACTTGGAGAGGTAGCTTGGAGAGGAGTTTGGTTGCTGTGCAGATAGCAGAGAATGCTGGCTTCCATAACAACCAAAATAATAGTTTAGGCAGGCATTGAGTTGGACTTGTGTCGTTGTAAGTCACTAACATAGTGCCAGCCATTGTTTCACAAGACTGACATTTCTAAACACATTTCTCTTAAAATATAACTTTAATTATATTTTGAACAGGGCTAGAAAGGAACCTTAGACGTGTGCTATTTATTGATCTGTGATACCAGCAAAGATGTGAACTACACGCATACACACAGACACACAGACACACACTGCACAACAAAGATATAGCTGTTTGATACCACTTTAACTATCAGGGCTCCCTCTTATGACTCCTTTTACGACTCCTAGGGCTTGCAGCTTGGAATTATCTGCTAGAGACCTCTAATACTTTAGTTCAGGAGAGTGAGTATACTACAGCTCCCTATGAGAGAATTCAAATAATCCTCAGCAGAATATAAATCCCATATGATGGAAATTAGTGCTGTAACTGTGATAATATACTCTACAACATCTTTAATGGAGAAATGTTTTACAGCAAACCTTCTGTATCCAGTGTGCCATGAAGACATTTTGGAACTGCTTTTTTTTGGGGGGGGGGACCATGTTGCACCAGCAGTATTCCCTTAAGATTTGGCACTAAAATGTTCTTGTCACCATCTCCTGAAAATCTTTGCATTGCACAAAGAAGCAAACTAGAACAGCAGCATCCAAGGCTGTTCTTGCTTAGCCCAGAGACTGGAGCCCTCTGAAAATTGGGACTTGGAGGATAAGGTGCTCCCTACATACAATTGGCAACAAAAGCACAGTAGTGGGTCCTCAGCTATGCTGCTGTTGTTGAGGCCACTGGATTCACCAGGTGATTCATGGTAGTGTCTGCCACCCAAGATACAGAGAGGGCTGCTGGCTTCTAGAGACCAATGTTCTATCAATCTGTCTAAGCCAGAATGATGGCATAGGGGTCTAACAATGGTTATTAACCATAATGACTGAAACAGCCCTCCTCAACCTGGAACTCAGGACCATTCCTCCCATTAGGCAGCAATGGAGGCTGGTGGCTGCCCTAGCCAGTGGGGTAGTGAACCCCATGAGTTCAGCACCTTAGATAGCTCTTTTAATGCTCTGACTAAAAGTCAGAGCAAATTTATTGACCCACTGACATGGGAACAGTTTAGGCAATCACTTTTGGCTGTCATAGAAAAGGAAACAAAACATGAGTGGAAGAGAGGCTCGTAGAATTGTAAGTTCCGTGAGCCAAAATAACTTGGCTTCTTCTGTCCCCTTCCACCCTGATTTTTGGACCACAGCTTCCATCAACTCCAACTAACTTGGCCAACAGTGATGGATTGTGGGGACTGAAGTCTGTAACATCTGCAGGTTGGGAATGCTGAGCTAAATGAGATGTTAAAAATTAGCCTATAGAATTATTATGCAAACAAACAGCAATAGAGAGATGCTGGGACCCTAACTTTCTTGTAAGCTTCTCAAAGGCATGTAGCTGGTCATTCTTGGAAACAGAATGGGAGACTGAATGGAACTCTGGGTTGCTTTGTCAGGATTTAAACCTCTTCTTTGATGGCATTTTGATGGTGAATGCCTTGTGGCCCCGAAGCAGAATTTAGTCACACACTTAAAGGACTGTCGTTGTGTGCCCTCATGTCATTTCCAATTTATGGTGACTCTAAGATGAACCTATTGTGGGGTTTTCTGGGGCTGAGAATGTGTGACATGGTCAAGGTCACCCAGTGGGATTCCATGGCTCAGCAAAGAATTGAACCCTGGTCTCCAGGGTTGTAGTACAACACTCGAACGACTACACCATACTGGCTCTCATTTAAAGGATTAGATATGTATTATCTTAAATATGGAGTTAAAAAGTATGTGTGTGTTTGTGTGTGTGCATGCACATATATGTGCATGCATATGCATGTATGTATGTCTCTGTGTGTGCTGGGCAAGGCAGGGAATATTAGTTGTATCGCAATCTATTTCCCCAAAGAATTAATCAATTAAAATGGATTTTGCCTTTTGCTTTCTGTAAGCATCAAGCATACTTCCTGGTAAGAAGAATGTCCTTGAACACTGCAACAGAAGAGCGAAACAGCTGGAGCTTATTGCTTCTCCTATTTATCCAGGCTCTTGAAATCTTGAACATCTGCTTGTGCATGTGTCTGATCATTAGGTGAGAATCTAAAGCAAGAAACACCTCCTTCGTTGTTTCTGGTGCCACAGCTTTTCGTCTTGCAGACAACATAACTAACCCCCTGGAACTTCTGAGCTGATAATCCTATAATCCTGGCTATCATGAGTGAGCAATATTAACCACATGGTACAGCATTGCAATGTTTGCCCCTTCCTAATTGCTGCTATTAAAAACCTCAGAGAAACACAGATTTATAAGTGCTTAGGGGCTCCTTAAAAGTGCATCACAAACCTTTATAACATCTGTTTCTCCTCTCAGCTTTCTGAAAAGAGAGGGTTGTATTTTATTGTTTTTGCCTTTGTTTTTAATTATGTAAAAGATTCTGCCCGTTGATTTATTACGCATGGAACAAATTGTGTCTTTGGAACATGCTGCACTTCAATTACTTGGCTTAGCACCGTCGATACGTATGCAGGGCCCAGCAGTCAATTCTGACTCTGAATAGATAATACACCAACAGTGTATTACATTTAATGTAGATTAATGTGAGTTGCTTCCCTCTGCATGTATGTACACGGGTACAAATAATTAAGATTAATTTCCACTAGATATATTGGCCTTCACTGTGCATGGTGCCATAAAATTCTTCTTTAATAGCTGTTAATTGGATGTATTTGCTTTCACAGTGAAGTCCTGATTAGTCTTGTTACCTTACAACCTCCCCCACCAACATCACAAGCAAGCTTTTGTACCTGGAGGAAGATTTACAGCAAGGGGAGTAGCAGGCAATTCTGTTTAGTAACCAAAACTCATTAAAGGGATCTGTTCTCAAGACTTATGTGAGTGTCTGAATGTAGCACTCCCTGCCAAGTATTTAATAGGAAGAGGGTTTAATGCTGTTTCCATATCACCTTGTAGTACAGGTGGCCCAATCCTATGGCTTATTGCTGCAGCAGTGCAGTGTTCAACAAGCAAGTGAGCAATGTAGTAGGCTAGGAAGCCATTTTTTAAGAATGCTGCCTGTGCATCTGGTTTCTCTCTTTTGGGAAAGTACCATCTTATATATAATGGGGAATAGTCCTGGCAATGGCTATTGATCACCACACAGTCTGGTGATGACTGGTGACTCCTGTGGCAGTGGAGCACTGAATTCTCCCTAGGGTTTATTCTGGATTTTAAAAGAGCTATCCAAGGTACTACACCCTATTCTCCAAACAGTTTCAGCATCTGGGATGTATTTAAAGTCTTTAAAGTCTGGCCTGAAACCCAGAACAGATTCACCATCCCACTGACATTAGAGATACCACCCACCATTGAAATGCACTTCTGACTACTGACATTTCTGATGTCAGTAGTAGGAGATATGCAGAACCTTTGTTCCTGGCTTGTACGTTTTGTAGATGTACTTTTGTTGAACAGATCTGCTGTAATAGTTGCAGGGGGAGCTGGATGAGTTGGACCTTTGGTTTGATCCAGAAACTTTGTGAATTCTTAAAGAAGCCAGAAAATGGTGGTGTAGCGGGGAGGGGGGGATGGCATGAACTCTACAAATAAACCAGGCAATATGAATCTGTTCATCACCTTCATATTCTTTTCAGCTGTCATCTTTGTCTGGATTAGAGAGGAAGAAGCAAGTATCAAGTGTCTTGGTTTATTAGAGGTTATATTTCCGGAGAATCATAGAATCACAGAACCATAGAGTTGGAAGAGAGCACAGGGGCCATCCAGTCCAACCCCTGTCATGCAGGAACCCACAACAAAGCACTCCTGACAGATGGTCATCCAGCCTTTGCTTAAAAACTTCCAAAGAAGGAAGCTCCACCACACTCCAAGGCAGCATATTCCACTGCCAGACAGCTCTGACCATCAGGAAGTTCTTCCTGAGGTTCAGGTGGAATCTCTTTTCCTGTAGTTTGTATCCATTGCTCTTTGTCCTAGTCTCTGGAGCAGCAGACAACAAGTCTGCTTGTTACATCAAAAAGCTCATAGGAGAAAGTTATGCTGCTCTCTGCCTCTGGAATGTGAAACCTGGAAAGGGGGCTCTATATGCATCCAGCTGAACGTGCACCCATTCATACCCAGTTGGTAAGTTTGATTGTGCATAAGGTGGTCTTTTCAGTCTCAGCAAGGTAATAGGTCCTTAACTCTGATGCCATGGCTTCTAATTTAGGATGGGCCATGCTAGCTGGCATGCTAGTTGTGTGAATGCAGTGCATATAGCAGCTGGGAGGGGCTTCATGAGCAGCAGTTTTGGGACCAGTGAGAGGTGGTGTCCCAGGAAGGGTGTGTTTTTTCAGGATCATGGCAGAATGAGGGTGAGACTGACCCTCCTCACCTTCTGTGTTCCTCATGCTCTCATGTTGACTTTGACTTGTGATCCTATGAATTAGGAACCTCCACGAGCCCTTGTCATCAACAGCCCTGCTCAGGTCTCGCACACTCACAGCTGTGGCTTCCTTGATTGAATCAATCCATCTTTAGTGTGGTCATTCTTTTTCCCTACTGCCTTCCGTTACTGAGCATTCTTTTCTTTTCCACTGAGATATATTGGCCAGGTTCCTGTTGGAGAGTCACAAATGAATGCATATCCACCATAGCTACTCAACTATGCAGTGAATCCCAGCCCAGTCCGCCCCTCGCCCCAATTCACACTTACTGGGAAGCAGCTGCTGCAATCAATGGGAATCCATTCCTTTATCACTCAGGAAGCAGCTGGCTGACATTCCCACTCACTCCCGGGAGTTATCTCCATTTGCGACAGGCCAAAATTAGGTCCCTGTTGCAATTCCCCTTCATATAAAGATTGTTTGTGTGAGGGGTGATAGTGGTAATATCAGTCAGCTGCTTTCCTAGTGACAGGAGAATGGACCCCATCAATTGCAGCAGCTGCTTTCTGCTAAGCAGGGATTGGTGGACTTCACAGTCCCTGTGTATCCCTTAAAGAAGGGAATACATAGGGATTATGAATGCCAATCAGTTATGGAGATGTAATTCTAGCTTATGTATTCATAACTCTCCAACAGGATTTTGGTCATCATCTCATGATACATCACATGTATGGTAACTTCAGTCCAGTTATCTTGGTTTCTTGTGAGAATTCTGGACTGATTTGCTCTAGGACCCATTAATTTGACCTTTTAGCAGCCCAGATTCCTACACTTTATATCACAAAATTAATGTCACATCTAGTTTAGCCCTTATATCCAATATATCCTAACAGTTAACTGGACACCAAACAGATGTAAAGCCAGGACTGAAGCAAGCAGACAGAGGTACTATACTGGAAATGTAAATGTCCTGGAGCAAGTCTATGAAAGTTTGTTTGGCACTATCCAATAATATTCTCATTTTGGAGAAAGATTAATTGCTTTACACAATTTTTTTTTTGTTCTGCACCTTTAGGCCATTTCATAAGGTGAACCTGTCACAAGGGCTGAGAGTGTGTGATGCTCTCCAGATCACCCAGGGACTTCAATACTTGAGCAAGGAATTGAACCCAGTCTCCAGGATCATAGTCCAACCACAATAACACAGTGGCTCTCTTTACATACCTGTCTAGCTGTAAATCGCTAACACTGCAGTTGTCAGCTATATGCATTTTCTGTATGTTTATGAGTCCTTCAGAAGCATATGTGATGTTGGCTTTGTAAACCCCTTTTGGTAACCAAGATTTTCATAGTAAAGCTCTGGAAGGCAATGATTTCATCTGTATTGGATTATTGACTCTCTCTCCCACCAACAATCTGCAAAAAGGTTGTTTATATATTTATTTATTTGTGTTTCTGGAACACTATAAAAACTTTTCCCTATACATCATACAAAGGCCTAAAAACCACTACAATAAAGAGGTTAGCATGAGAGATACAACACAAAGGGAAGATCTTCATTTTTCAGAAGCTGAGACTGACAAAACATTGTAAGGGTTAAAAACAAGGGTAGGAATCATGTAGGCCCCCCAGAGCAAAGTTCCCCAGAAAGTGACTGGGAGTGTCAGAACATACCAAAACGGCTCTTCAACCTGTGGCCATCTCTGGATTAAGATAATAGAAAGTTTTGCAGACCTGGAGATTACAAAAGTCTTAGTCTAATGCCTAAAGGAATCCTTTCTTAGCACCAGGTAAATGTCCTGGGACAGAGCATCCCATAATTAGGAAGCCATTCAAAACGCATTCTTTTAATGAGGCAATGCCTGAACTTGAGAACAAGGGTACATTTGGAGGAACGTGTCTGTAGATGAGCTCAACATAATGATCCCCTGGCACTGAAAAATATGAAGAATTATTCATTGATATACCTTTCAGTTTTTGGTAAGGCAGAGACCTGCAGTGTGAAGAAACAGTAGTCTATCTAAGCAGTCATCAGATGGCCTGTCTGTCCATCTACATTATTGCCTTTAAGAGAGATCTTTTTTCCCCCTCTGTTCTCCAAGTTCCAATTATCTCTTTCCACTTTCCCAATACTTCTCACCACAATCATATAGATACTATTATACATTATGATAAATACCCAGTCTGGGAGTCAAAAGAATGGCCTGCATGCTGCGGAAAAGACCAAATAGGAATTTTAAAAAAAATCAGAAAAATAAATCAGCTCATATGAAAATGAGCTTTTGGAATCAATTTCACTTGGGTAAAGGAGTCCTGAGGAGCAAGCTTTTCAGCTGTGTGTGTGTGTGTAATGAGGTGTGTTCCATCATGAATATTTCAGAAGCAACTATAGTAAGTTTTGTGGTACCTCCATGGCATTTCCCCCCTCTTCCACTTCCTGGCAATATATTTGTTAAACACTTGTGTCATGCCATTTTCTCTTCTTGGCAAATAAAAAAGAGATATCAAACGTATGTTTCACCAACTGCGGGAAGAAATGGGGAGAGCAAGACTTAAGCTGAATGAATGAAAAATGACTTATATGATCCCATCAAGAAGTAACAGTACCAGAAGGTTTGAAGAAGAGCAGAGGATGAGTATAAAAGAAGTGGATAATTCAACTAGAAGCACTTGGGATGCGTGCTGACAGATACAACTGAAATACTGACAAGAATTTAGTGCAGAAATCAGGCAAGGCACAGACTAGATACAACAGTATGCAGCAAGCTCCTTTATAGAAAGGGAAACACATACAGAGATGTATAATCCTGCCCTGGTAACATTAAAAAGGTATTTTAGACTAGGTGTTCCTGGAAAACTGTTGAGCCAAATTTAGACAGAATATGCCAAGGTGGGTAAAAATTTCATTTCAATTCATTTTTGATAACAATTTTTCCTTTTTTTTTTCTTATTTGGGACAGAGAGAGCTAGATTTTAAAAAAAAAATGAATGTGTGAAAAACCAAAACTGACAGATTTATGCATCCAGGGTCAGACTTTCAAGCCATTTCTGCATTGCAGTGTTATAGTGCTATTATTCCACTTTTAACATCCTGTGGAATTCTGGGGTTTGTAGTTTCCTGGGGCCAAAAAGCTCTCTGGCTGAGAATTCTAAATGGTCCTCCCTAAACTGCAAACCCCAGGATTCCACAAGATGTTGAAAGTGGAATAATAGCACTATGACAGTGTAGTGCAGAACGGGCTCAGTGCTTAGCTCTTAAAAGGCTGGGTCTGAGTTCTTAGCATTTAACCATTTTAATACTCAGCTTAAGTTATCACCTCTTTTTTTTCCCTGAGAGGCAACTCCTCTTTAATATCTATATCCCACGAAGGTAAAGCATAGTCCTTTCCATTCTGAGAAGAGCTGTACCTGTTGAATTTGGCTAGTAAACATGAGAGTCAATTTTCTTTTGTTTATTTTTGAATGATTCTGTACCTGTTGTATTTTGCTAGTAAACTTGAGAGTCAATTTTCTTTTGTTTATTTTTGAATGATTAACCACAACCCACAAATAGGAGGGGGGAGGAAATAAGGCTTAAAAAAGTCAAATGCAGGAAAAAGTGAAACTGACATAAAAATCCCCTCCATAACACCAGGATGTTAAAAATTATTTGAGCCACCAATTTAAGAAAAGCTTGAGAAATTACTTTTTAAAAAGTATTTGGTTACTTCCTTTCATGGTAGTTAGCCACATTGTAATTTCAAGGCCCTGAGAAGCAGTTCATTACAATTATTGTTGCAACTTTTTACGGTAATTTTTATTGTCCATTTCTTAAAAAGAATTAAATAGTCACTTTTAGTTATTTCTAATTTTTGAAAAATCTGAATTCTACAAGCCACTGGTCTGTGGTACAAAATACACTGTCCTCCCACCTGCCTCATCATCTCACCAACACCAACGGGAGCTGTTGCCTCCTGAATCTGCTCAGGCAGTGAATCTGTTCCAGGTTTAGTTTGGATTTTAAAGGAGCGATCCAGGCTACCGATCTCGATCCAGAAAATAGGTTCAGCACCTTGGACAGCCTCTTTGCAGTTTGGACTAAGACTCAAGCGAGAATCACCATCCATTGACATGGACACCACCAACTGTCACGCCTTATCAACACAGCCTGATGCAACCAGCCCAGGCACGGCAACATGGGCCAGTGCTTGAACCTGTCAGTATTCTTCCTCCACTGTGTAATAAGGTCAATAAGAAAATAACAGTAAAAATAACAAAAAGTTGGAGCTATGTCACAAAAGGAGTAACTTAACCAAGGTATACTCCTTAGCCAGCATGCTATTAGTAAAATATGCAAGCATAAGTCTACTTTACACTTGATTATGCATTTAGTAGTTGGTATTCTCTTCCTCTGAGAGCCAGCATGGTCTAGTGGTTTGAGGGTTGGACTATGACCCTGGAGACCAGAGCCGTGGCTTCCTTGATTGAATCTATCCATCTGTAACTTTCTCTTCCTTTTTTCCTACTGCCTGCTGCCTTAACAAGTGTTATTGTCTTTTCTAGTGAATCCTGGTCTTGGTCGCCTGTGTGAATGAAAGGAGACCAGTCATTGCTATGGATGCAGTTGAGAAGAGTTGGAAAGCACGAACAGTATGAGGTTGAGATTGAGATCTGTGTGGATCTCTGTGGGAGATTACCAAAAGAACAGCCTAGGAAGGCTCAGTCCCTGGGCAGCCAACTGGAGCATGAACCAGGTCATGGAAAAAATGTTTGGAGGGGTGAGGTGGGGAATGGAATAAGCCTGAATAGCACCAGCACACCCAGGATCAGTGTGAATGAAGGGAAGAACATGCCTGGGGAAGGGAAGAATGCGTTGGAGTGGCAACAGTAGCACATGCATGAGTGTGGAAGTATGGTTGGACTGCAAGTTCCATCAGCCCCAATCAACATAGGCAATGATGAAGGATCATGGCAGCTGCAGTCCAGAACCTTCTAGACCTGGTTGCTTCCTGAATGGATGGCAATGCTGCATCCCCCTCAGGTTCTCCTGAAACAGCAACAGATAGAGGGAGGGAGGAGAAAAGAGGTCTTTTAGATGATCTGGGTGCTGGGTTGCCATTTCTCCTGTCCAGCAATGCTCCTTTGGGAGCATTCCTGAAAGGAATGTTATATTATAATGTTTCCATGAAATAATACTCAGCACCATTTTTTAAAAAAATCGCTCATGCGGGACATTAGAATGCCCCTGGAGTGGTCCTCGGTTAAATACTTACCACGATGTGCTATGTTCTCTCTGCTTCTCCTTCCATGTTTGCCACATGGAGCCATAAAATGGCAGTGCCCTGTCTGACCTTGGGCAGGGACAGGAGTGAGGGAGGGACGAGCTGGGAATGCCCACAGCCCACCCATTGCTGGATTTGCCATTTTCTGGAGGCACTATCAAGTGCTATAACGTTTCCATAGTGAGCCAGCTGATGGGATTAAAGCAGTAAAGGCAGCACAAAACAGACTTTTTCCAGAAGTGAATAATGGCATTTCAGTGATGCTTGGGGATGGGCTGGTAATTGGAAAGCAATGACATCTTGTGGATTTGCAGCTCATAAACTGAGAGCAACCTTTCACTATTGCAGAATAGCAATGTCGTGCGGAAATAGTGATTGTCTTCTCATGATATATCCAAAGTACAACAGTCTCACTCTAAATTGACTGGATGTGGCCTTGTGATGCTGTGCAGCTTTTAAGGTGATATAGTTTTAATGTTTTTAAGATATTTAATATTTTTAATATTAATATTTTAAACAAGTAAATGTTTTAACTTTATACACTATTTAATTCTTTTTAAAATTTTATATTTTTATGGAACTTTTAATCTGTTCTGTTTTAACGTTCTTAGCTGCCTTGAATCCCAGCACTGGCAGAAAGGTGGAGTATAGATAAATAAATAATACACACACATATACCTTACCAGACTTCTGTGAAGATTGCTTTTGGGCTAACCCTTCCCATCTTTCACTGGTGAGCAAGACAACGAAGAGTTATATGACTTAACCTAGCCTTATTCAACAGAGTGCCCTTCTGATATTTTGGATTACAACACCTACTGGGCTAATCCAGGATGTCCAGTGAGTGGGAAATGGAAGTTATAGTTCAAAACATCATAAGCACACTGGGAATGGCTACACTCATTTATTTTCATAGGAGAAGTTGATTCATGTGTCCATGACTTCATATATATAGATTTTGACTGCCTCTTCTGAAATAGATGGAAGATCTGTAAAAAGAGAGAAGGGAGAGGCAAGTTTGCTAAGGCTGTCACCCTTAAACGTGACTGCCACAAAGACCAACCTGCGATGTCAGTATCTCTGTTGGGAAGTAGGGAATAATTAGGTCAAAGCCGGGAGGCCTGCGAGAGGGGGATAACTTAACGAGATATTTCCTACCAAGGGTCTACAGGGTCACACAGGAAAGAACCAGCTGGAGAGTAAAAACATAACCTAAAAATGTGTTTTATTGACAAGAGTCACACAAGCATGCAAAAGCTCACACTCACACAAGAACTAACCAAAGGAAAGGAAGAAAAGTTGGATAAAGGACGCTGAGGGATTTGAGTGATATTTACCGGTCCAGGGAGAAGTGGAGAAAGCAGCAGTGTGGCTTAGGCAGGAACCTAAGGACAGTTCTTGTTTGAGAATCGGACAGACAGAGTGGCATTCGGAATGGTGAGAAACTGCACTAGAAAGCCTAAGATCAGGAGCATTTGTACCTGAAAAAATATCCTGCAGGTATGATTGTAACTTGCACTCCCAGTTAAGCAGACAATAGGAGTTGCAACACAAAGAATGAGGTCTGGACAGAGCTAATGGTCTTAGTGTTTAGATAACAAGAGGATGATCGTTGTAATAGCTGAGTATTGTGGAGAGGTGGAGAAACAACAAGGAAATGTCCTGGTGTACAGAGACCAGGGTTGAGACAATCACAATTTGATGAAAACTTCCCCATTTCAGCTCTGAGAATCTGGCTTGGTGTTTTACACCTGTTGTATTCAGAGAAGCCACACTATTATCCTAAAACTGACTTTGTCTCTTGCCTAAGAGGTGGATGTGGCTGACCTGCCTTGCTATGTCACATTTACAGTCAGCAATTTGCCTCTTCCAGCATGACCTTGCCATCACCTCAGGTATCATTTATATCAACTGCAATTAATATAGTGCCAATCTAATATTTTTTGCCAATTAAACCATGCCAATCATTGGGGATGCACAGTGCTATAACAAGGCTGGAGTTTGACTTGGTCCATAGGAACCAGTAAAATCTTGTTATGGATGCAGTCTTTGCTTGCAGTCCTCAAAATGTTTCTTTCTCTCTCCCAAATTTCCTTCAAGCTGCCTCTAACTTGTGGTGACCTTATCATAAGGTTTTCTTGCATGATTAATTCAGAGAAGGTTTGTTAATGAATTCCTCTTCCAAGGTCATCCAGTACCTTTCCATGGCTATGTAGGGATTTGAATCCTGGTCTCCTGTAGTCCTAGTTCAACACTCAAACTACTACACCAATCTTGCACTCAGTTCAAAAAACTTATTGTTGCGTGCCTTCAAGTCATTTCTGGCTTATGGCAACCCTAACACAAACTTTTCACAAGGGTTTCTTGGCAAAATTTGTTTACAGTGAGTTTGTCTTTGCCCTTCTCAGAGGCTGAGAGAGTGTGACTTGCCCAAGGTCACCCAGTGGGTTCCATAGTGGAGTGGGGAATCAAACCTGGCCTCCTAGTGTTCCAGTCCAATGTTCAAACCTTTAACACCATGCCAACTCTGCTTTAAAAATAGCCCCACTGAAATAAATGACATTCAGTAATTTGAAGATGGTGATCTTTGAATGAGGTATGTGGAGAAACTTGAGTCCGATATGATCAGGGTTGTAGCTTTTAGCTTTCTAGCTTTCATCTCCCTAACATAAATGTATGTGTGTCATATAATATATGAGCTGCGATTTCCATATGAAGGGCAAACGAATGACTTACTAAAGAATATGAGATTAATATTGGTAAAATCCTTGTGCGATAATTATTCCACATTGAAATGAGTAGTTTATGTTGAAATGCCCTAGAGAGTGCTTTCACAAGTTGAAGCTTTTCCTTGGCTACAAAATAACTCTTCAAGTCTTGCATTTCCTCTTATTAGCACAAGAAGAACATTTATAAGATGTAGCCTGATCACTGGGGTGAAGTTTATAATCAGCTGTGATTTTAATAATCATGGTCTTGCATCTGTTTTTTGGTTGATGTATTTTCATCATTCAACCTGTCTTGAGCCCTCTGCATGGGAAAGGTTCAAAATCCAAATCATTATGTGAATAAATATTGTTTGCATGCCTGCAAGTTTAAAATAGTCCATGAAAATCCATTTATAGTAATTACAAGAACCCAAAATGCCAAAGGAAACAAACACAAATGCTATTACCTGACTTTAGTGATTAAGAAAAGGCCATCCATAAATCTGTGTAATTGAACTGACAGTTATTTTCATCGTTATTTTAATCATCTTGCCATCCCTGCTTTCAAAATATTCCTCTAGTATTTGACTCTGTGTTTCCTTAAGCCTCTCTCGGCACTGGGAGAGTTAAAACCAATATTTGTAGATAAAGAGGTAAACATATTTACATTCAGTTTTTCACACTTTATGCATATGTCATGCAGTGAATAGTTTTAGAGGTATGTTTGTACTATCTCTCCAGAATTTTTACAGTCTGCAGGACACAAAATCTCTATAAAGTGACTTATTGAAATGGAGGCAGATTGGTAAAACCGTTCCTCTCATATGAACTGTGAAGAATGATCCTCTAAATGAAATCGGGAAGGAACTGGACAGAATCTTGTTTAATGGTGTGACAAAATGAATCACTACTATTCCAAGCATCCATCACTGCTAAAAGGGGACCACAAATGATCTGTGAACTACTATATATTGATTACTCATGTACTACAAGTGTCGGATTTAATGTTCACACACCATGGAAAGGCGGCAAGGACAGATGGTGCCTTAACTCTTCTCTGATAGATTTTAATGGTGAAATATTGATTTCTATCTGGCCAAGGCCTGCTGTTAGGGGCCAAAGTCATTTGTTGGGCATAGCTGGACACCCAGTCTGCAAGGGGTAATCAATCATTTTTGGCAAGGCAGGTGAAATTCTGAAAGAAAGCACCTTGGGCTCCCAAACTGATATCAAGATGCGGCAGAGAGACCAACAGACATGTGGTACACGCACACACTCACACCCAGACACTCTGTCTCCCTCTCTCTCGCGCACACACGCGCAGAGAGATGCACAGGCACACAGACAAAGAAGAGAGACTTCCTGAAATTGGGCTTGTAAAGAATTATTAATGATAAGACATGTTTACTGAGGAGAGCCACAGCGAATCAGAGCTGACATGAAATAGGCTGGGAGCCTCGGTGAGAAAATGAGCTTCTCCCTAAAAGGGACTATATTTTATTTAAACATCCGTCTAGGGCTGAAAACGCAGGTAATCTGTTGTGTTACAAGCCACTGGCTGTTCTTGCCATCCAGAGAGATAACACTGAGGAGCTAATAGGAACACATCAATCACAATCAGCCTGCAATTCCAGCGGTGTCTTCTCTTCCTCGCTCCTTTTTAAGTTCCTTAATAACGATGATAACATAGTTCTGGGCTTGTGAGAGGGTTTTCTTTCCTCTGAGGGTCGTATTCATAAAGTGAATAGCCTGCAAAGTCAGCATCTCACTCCTATGGAGAAGGTGAGCATGGTGGAGAGGTGTCTGTGGGAAAAAAAGCTGGCGGGGAGGCAAGGAACTGAACTGACAAGCATGGGCGTATGATTGGGTGTGAGTACATGTGTGCTCATATACATGCGTACATATATTCTTCTGCTCTTCAGCAACTCTTCTAAGACCCAACCCACTCTTGTGGTTCTGCAGGGGCTCAGCCAATGTGGTAATATTTCTGTGGTCTCCTGCTTTTAATCCTTCTGTGTTTTCCTGCTGTTGTTTTCTTTCCAAAACATATCCACTCACTCACATCCACATCAGAGGGAGGAAGGGAGGGAGCAGGAGAGGAGGAGGAGGAGGAGGAGAAGAAGAAGAGGAAGAAGAGGAAGAAATACTAGGTCGTGATGTCTGTTAACTGACTTAGGAGCCTTTTCAGCAAATCCCTGAACAGTTCTTCATGAGAGTCATGGGATCTTTACAAATTGAGGTTCCTTCTTTTTGGGAAAAAAAAAAAAATCTGGAGAGGGCTGGAATTGAACCACAGACATTTTGCATGCATAGTGGATACAATGGGTTAAGAGTTTATCCGCTAGAATGAGTGGATACTTGTTGAGCACATTCTTTAGCACTGAAACTCTATCTTCTAATCCCAGTTTGAGGACTAAACGTGGTTACTGCCCTGTGGTGAGAGAAAGGCACTCTTCACATGCTCAGAGATATTTTTTATACTATACCTCCCATTTTACAAAGGAGCCTAGACTGAGTGAGGAAATCTGGTGTTCATCAGACCTTGGCCCTTTCAGCACCTTACCTTTTTCCGGCGCTGGGGTGGGTGGATCACGTGAGCAGCCTCCAGCAAGAGGCTCTCGCATCGCTGCTGCTTCAGCTCCGCACCAGCTGCCTGCTTGCGTGAGAGCCTCGCCTCTTCCTTCCGCAGTGTAGCCTGGGAGTTTCCCAGGCTGCGCTGGGGCAGGAAACGCGACCGATGCGGCTCAGGAGGCTCCGTACGTGCACACGGGGCCTGGGAGCAAAGTGCAATCGCGCACCATTTTTGGATTCCAGCCAAAAATGAAAAGGTGCACGATCTGTGCCTGCCAACCCCTGGAGCATCATGCGATTGCTCCTCACAATCGTGCGATGCTCCAGGCGCCCTTTCGCATGGCAAATGCTGTGCAGAAAGGGCCCCTGTTTCCATCTCCCTCAGCCACCATGGTCCCAAGGCAGGAAGAACGGGAATCAAGTCCAGCATACCAGGAAAATTTGTAATCCCTCGCACAAGCCGTGCAAATAGACTCCAGGCCTCACCCCTGGTTTAAACCACAGCTCAGATTAAGTGGGCCATGTGTATGAGTCTGCATAGTCCTTCAAGTTGCCTACTGACTTGTGAATTTCATAGGGTTTTCTTAGGCAAAGAATATTCAGAAGTGATTTTGCCAGTTCCTTCCTCCAAAATATAGCTTACAACACCTGGCTGGTGGTCTCTCATCCAAGTGCTAATCAGGGGATGGTCAGTAGGGCCCCAGAAGTTTCTTTCCTCTCTCTGTAAATGAACAGACCCCGGCTCCCTCCGGGCAGTCTTGCAGAGCAGGTGGGTGGCAAAGCCCCGTTCCTGGTCAAAGCGGGGCCTAAGCAAGCCGAAGGCCGCCTAGCGGTGCCTCCTGCAAGATGCCCCCAGAAGTAGAGGATCTGGTCAAGGCTGATTTTTCGTTTAGATTATCTTGCTTATCTAATGATTTTTGCTCCACTGCTCAGCTCGATTGTGTTCACTACGTCGGCAGGCTATTAAAATGTCAAGGCACATTGAATTGTTGTTCTCCAGGAGAGAGACCTTTCCAATCAACCCGGGTTCTCTAGGTTGCATAAACGAGTAGCCGGCAGGCGAAGGGAAAGAGAGGGGTGCGGGGGGCTGGGAAGAAGGAGGAGGCGAGGGGGGGGAGAAATAGATGGGAGACATATTCCTCTCAGGAAAGAGGAGGAGGAGAGAGATCCCCCCCCCTCCGCCGCCGCAGTTCTGTGTGTGTTTTGTGTGTAGGCTGAAGCGGTGTAGTAATTAAAATGCCATCTTTTCGAACAGGCGTTAGACGTTTTGCTGGGTGGGGCTGAGGGAAGAGCCGTAACTTTCTCTCCCTGGTGGGCTTCCCCACCACCACCCACCAACCACCCACCCTGGCAAAGAAAATACAAGAAGAAAGGAAAGCTGGGCGGGAGAATGGCTGGCCCGGCATACTAAGGAGCTGGCTGGGCTGAAGGAGAAAAACAAAGGCAAATGTCTCCGCCGCCTCGACGCCTGCCTTCGGGTCTGATAAGAAAATAAGTTCACTGTCCTGTAGGAATAAGCGCTGGAGACACTCCAGTATCATAATATTGAACCAGGCCTGACAGGATGATACAAATTCAGTTTATTTGGAGACCGGGGGGTTGGGGGAGAGGGAAAAAAAATCCCCTCAGTTCTCTCCACCACCTTGTTCATATAATTGTGGGACAGTTTATTACACAGAGGTACGTCAGATATTGCCAGGAATCGATCTTTCCCTTTCTTCTCCCGGAAACGACCCATAGTACATCATATTGGAGGAAGAGGGGTGGCGAGCTGGTGGTAGTGAGGCCAGCAGTTCCTTGGATTTACTCCTCTTCTCCTGTTTTGTTTAAATCATTTCACAAATATTTTGCTTCTTTCTGCTCATGTCTCCTTTTTGCCTAAAACAGATGACTTGGCAGCAGCTGCTGCTCGCCCTGGTGGTGGTGGTGGTCGTGGGATTTATCTATTTACTTCCAGAGTTTTGTGGGTTGCATAACTATACCAGCAGCAAGGATCTATTGACTGGCTGGGGACTGTGCTGGGAGTCTGAAGCGTTCATCATTATCACCCCTTACAATCCCTGCTCCCCACAACACCACCCCTTGAAATGTTCCCTTCAGTCTGCAACATTACAGAATTTAAACCTGGGAGGTTTCTTTAAAATTACTGGTTGAAGTTACTGTTTCAAGCCACCCGCACCTAGTTACTGTTAGAACAATGTGTGTGCAAATGCCTCCAAGTCACCTGTCGGCTTATGGAGATCTATATATTGCTTTTAAATTTAATACTTGATCTCCAATTTTTGTCAATAACTAAAATTAGTTACCTTTAGGTTCCTACTCTCCCCACAAAGACTACAAGATGCACTTGATCAGTGTAATGGAAATGGAAAAGCAATTAACCAAAAAATTATTCATTGTTTAGTGATGCCAGACTGAAAACCAGAGAGGGTTTCTATATTTTAATGGTTATGCAGAAGAAGGAATTTCAGCAGAGACTGCTTGTCACACAGCTAAGTAACAAACAGCACCTGCTGAAATTCCCTTTTCTAAATAATGGTGAAATGTAGAGCAGACTTCTCCGGTTTTCACTTTGGCAGCCTTACTTGTTATACTACAGTTTGGTTTGTTATGTGCATTCAAGTTAACTCTGACTTATGGCAACCCTAGTTTATGGTTTTCTTGGCAAGATTTATTTGGACGTTGTATACCATTGCCTTATTCTAAAGGCCGAGAGTGTGTGACTTGCCCAAGGTCACTCAGTGACATGGTTTTGTGGAAATTTCACTTCTGTTCTCCCGAGTCCTAGTCCAACATTTAAACCACTAGACCAGTGGTTCTCAACCTGTGGGTCCCCAGATGTTTGTGGACTTCAGCTCCCAGAAGCCCTGAGCATTGACCATAGTGGCTGGGCCTTCTGGGAGCTGAAGTCCACGAATATCTGGGGACCCACAGGTTGAGAACCACTGCACTAGACCATGCTGATTCAAATTATAATCACAATGTAAAAAAACAAAACAAAACCCTACCTCTTTCCACTTTGTTCATATAACTGTGGGACTGTTTATTGCACAGAAGTCTGACAGAAAGAAGGCACCAGATCCAGTCTGAGCTTGGAAACTAAGCAGGGTCAGTGTTGTTAGTACTCAGATGGGAGACTGCCAATGAATACTAGGTTTTGTAGGGTACAGAGAGTACAGAAAAAGCTATTTTCTGTACAAAACAACTATATGAAAATGTTTTTCAGAATGGGTCCTGAATTGTGAATAGGCTCCAAACACTGGTTTTCAAAGACCTTCTTGCAGCAGAAAGAAAACTGCTAAAATTTCTCATGTTAAGAAGAAACTTAGTGAAGAATTGCATCTTTAGTAACAAATGAATTAGAGTATGAAGCAGAAGCTAGGTAGGAATAAATGGATAGTTTTCACAATGCAGGGAAGATGGGTTATATTTCTCGTCTCTTGCTCAGGGGGACAGAATAATAACCAATGGGTGGAAATTGTAGGTAAGCAGATTTTTGTCTTAGTGGAAACCTCTTCATGGAAAAGATAATCAGCAGTAAAACAGATAGCCTTGGGGTGTGGTGGGTTCTTCTTACTGGAGCTGTTTTAAGCACAGGCTGGGAGGCTATCTGTCAGGGATACTGGTTGTCTAGCAAGTATATGAAGGTGACTGCTGATGATTCAGTTCAACACAGTATTTTTTTCCTGAAAATACCCTAGCTTCTGTGACAAATCCCATGTGATGTTAATGGCATGAATACAGTTAATGGGTGGAAGGCACATACACACACCTACATTCCAGATAGATTACAAATAGGCAGAAGTACATTGAGCTCTGGTGAAGACACATCTTGCTGCACAGGCTGAACTCTTTCTAGTGTCCATTCATTATATCTTTAATTCTGCCACCTTGGATCCTGTACAAGGAGAGCATTTCTGCACATGAAACACAGGGTACAGGAAAAAGATGTTTCTAGTGCAAAACAGGTCTTGAATTGTAAATAGGCTCTGAAAACTGTGTGGCTTTCAAAGACTTTCATTTAGTAGAAAGAAAAATGATAACGTTTCTCACTCTAAGAAGAAACTCAGATAAGAATTACATCTTTATTAATGAATTAATTAGAACATAGAACCATAGGTTCACAGAGTTGGAAGAGATCACAAGGGCCATCTAATCCAATTCTCTGCCAAGCAGGAATACACATCAAAGTATTCCTGACAGATGACCATCCAGCCTCTGTTTAAAAACCTCCAAAGAAAGAGACTACACCAGATTCTGAGGCAGCATATTCCACTGTTGAACAGCTCTTACCATCAGGAAGTTCTTGCTAAAGTTTAGGTGGACTTTCTTTCCCTGTAATTGGAAGGCATTGTTCCATGTCCTAGTCTCTGGAGAGGCAGAAAACAAGTTTGCCTCACCTTCCATATGACATCCCTTCAGATAGTTAAACATAACTATCATGTCACCACTTAACCTTTTCTTTTCCACGCTAAACATACCCAGTTACCTAAGCCGCTCCTTTTAGGGCATGGTTTCCAGGCTATTTACCATTTTAGTTGCTCTTCTCCAGAAATGTTCCAGCCTTCTTGAATTGTGGTGACAAGAACTGGACACAGTATTCCAGGTGAGGTCTGACCAAAGCAAAAAAGAGAGGTAGTGTTACTTCCCTTGACCTAAACGCTATACTTCCATTGATGCAGCCTAGATACAGAAGTAGAAGCTAGGTACTGGAAATAAATGGATAGTTTTCACAAGATAGGGAAGATGGAACATATTAGTTGTCTTTTGCTCAGGGGGACAGAACTATAACCAATCGGTGGAAATTGCAAGCAAGCAGATTTTTGCTTTGTGGAAACCTCTCCCAGAAAAGATAGTAGTAAAACAGGCAGCCTTGCGGTGTGGGCTCTCCTTTAGTGGAGCTGTTTTAAGCACAGGCTGTAAGGCTGTCTGTCAAGGATACTGGTTGTCTGGCAAATATACAAAGGTGACTGCTGTTCATTCATTTCAACACATTATTTCTTTCTTGAAAATACCCTGGCTTCTGGGACAAATCCCATGTGATGTTAATGGCATGAGTACAGTTAATAGGTGGATTTCTCAAAAAAGGTTAAATAGGTATAGGAATTGTTAAGTAGCAAGAGGATTGGATGAATTGGAGAGGGAGAGTTTGAGGGAGAACCTTTCTTGCTTTTCCCTGTTCCTGGAATAATTCACCTTCTGGTAACACAATTTGCCTCCAGAAGGGAACTTTTGCTGTTGCCAGAGTAACTTATATAGTCACCTCATTCCATGATTTCTCATTCTTTAGCAGATGAGGAAATAGGCACAGATCTTACCTCAGAAGATCTGGAAGAAAGTCATAATCTTACTTTCTGTCAGAGTCATGCTCATTTTTCATGGTCTCCTTCATGACACATTTATTTTTCCATATATTATATTAGTTACATCTTGGTTTTCTTACAAAGAGCTCAAGGCAACTATCCAGGTTATCCTCACAACAACTCTGTGATGAGAAAGTTCAGGTTAAGATTGAGAGAGAGAGAGAGAAAGAGAGAGAGAGTGACTGGACCAAGGTAATCCAGCGAGTTTTTATGGCTCACTAGGGGGACATGAACCTGGATGTCATAGCTCCCAGTATTGTGCCATAACTATTATACTACACTGACTCCCTCTGTGAGAGCTTCTTTTTTTGACCGAATTGTCCATGTCACATATTCATTTTTTCCCCATCAGTTTCTTGTAACAGATAGTAAACCAGAGACTTCCTGTTCTTGGAACCTAGGCACTTCAGGAGCCATATAGAAGACTGGTTCCCTCTCTTACATTATTAATAATAATTAATATTAAGTCCATTTAAATACATTTAGTGTCTGTATATAAACATTAAAACCATATTAATTAAAGTGAATTTAAATACATTGAATGTTCATTTGCCTATAAATATAAATTTAACAATTAAGGATGTGGGGAGATTTTATTTATTAATAATGAAATTTGAATATCAAAAGTAGAGACTGAGATTTGGCATTAGAAGAGACAGCTATGGAGACATAACTACATCTGTGTATCCTCAAAACCTACATTTTAAACAGCCATTTCTGTGCTGTCGGAGACCAGAGGGATGAATGGGAAGTATCCCACTCCTTTCCAGTAGCTGGATATACTGCAACAGGCATCCACAGGCCCATTTAGGACTTATGATCATCTTCTGACCTATGTAAAGACCATAAAAATGAATTGTGACAGTGTCAGCCAGTCTTACGCTATAATAATTCACTAGTGTATTTACCTGGCGTTACTTGGGTAAATTTATTTGTTTTCCTCTTAAGAACTCACTCAGCTGTCTTCTCCAGTACCTGTAACTTTTCCCCATGTTCCCTAATCCAATCTGTGTTTATAGTTGTTAACATACAGAGGTTGGGTTTCCGTGGGAATGCACTATCCGCCTCCTTGCTGCTAGGCATCGTCTGTATAGCAACCTGTGATAACTGAAGTCCCTGTCGAAGCTGCTGGCGACGAGGAGCAGCTGTTGGTCCCTGTGGCTCTGGCTGGAGATGAGTCCTGCAGCTCAAGAGCTCCCCCTGCTGCCGGGGACCAAGCAGGCTTGGACGTTCCTCTGCTTGCTCCTTTAGGGCAACAGGGATCCAGCTGTGATCCCGAAGATGCTTTGGAGCCTGCATCAGTCAGCCCACAATCAAGGCGGAGACTCAAGAGAGCTGGGCAAAGGGAGGCTTCCTTGATTAAGTTCAAGAAGCGGTGACCGGCCACACCTGTGCCTGGACTATTGCCTGCCTGGAAGCTTTCCTTTGCTTGTGGCAAATTCTCTGCAAGCCCTTTTCTTTCTTCCAGCACCTGGCTCCTGCTACCTTGGATTGATCTCTTGGCTCCTGACCACTGGATTTTGGACTCTGACTATGGCTTTTGCTTGTTGTTCTGGCTTAGGTAAATGGGCTGCCTATGAGTGATTGCTTGCTTTGACTCCTCCTGGTGGGACTCTGCTGTCTTTCCCACTTACTGCCTGGATCTCTGACCTTGACACAACCGGCCTGTTCCAGTACCTGTAACTTTTCCCCATAGTCCCCAATCCAGTTTGTTTCCTCTGGCAATGTTGATGTACTGGCTTTTGATTTTTTTGCTTTCTGTTGAATTTGTGCAATGGCTTTATGTTTTTCTGGAAGCATTTTTTGTTTTGAATTTCAGCTTTAAGGTTCCTCACATATCGAAGCTGTACAATCTAGTGTGTGAGGCGAGAAGACCTTGTAACTATGTTGTGTATGAAACTTTATTTTTTCTCACATATGCCTCCCAACTGTTCTCTGGAATCCTAGATGGTAGGCCTCATCTCTATAGCAACCGGCCTGAGGCCCAAGAGCTCTCTGGCTGAGTATTCTAAAGGCCCCTCCCTGAACTTCCAACCCCAGGATTCCATAGAACCTTCACAGCCAGCCAATCACATGAGGTCTTTGCCTGCCTAACACAGAAAAACAAACTCGCAAGCTGACAGACAAACACTGGCTTTTATATAGTAGATGACTAGGATGTCAGCCATGATATAAATGGAAAAGTAGGCTATTTTTTCTATTAGGTGAATTTCTTTAAATTTATAAAGGTATACTAAGCTCTAGCCTTCCCTTTTGGCCATGCCCCAAGATATGTGGTTGCCCCTCTTGAAAAGTAGGCCCCTTACACCCCTATAGAAGTTCCCATTCCCTGAACAATGAATCACTGAGGGAGACTGACTCCAGTAGTGGATTTCCCTATTGCCATAGCTGCAGACAAGGAGAATGCACAAATCCACAATGATCATGTATATCATGGGTGGAGAATGTATGAGCCTGCAGATATTGTAGAACCATTTGCTATGCTAGTTCAGGCTGCTGGGAGCTACAATCCAACAACATCTAGAGGGCTACACATTTGTCGCCCCCAGATACATGTTGTGGTGGGGTTCCTACTCCAGGCCCAATATTGTTCTCAGTTGGAAGAGCGTGACGTTGACAATGGTCAGCAACACATTAAAAAGCAGTCAGCTTATGTCCAGCATTATTGCTAGAGGGCAGTGGGGCAACAGTATTTGAGGAGGGTCAAGAGGGGTCTGGTTTTCTTTGCCCCCACCAAGTTTTCAGGAGGCAGTGAGTTAATAGGCTATGAGTTAATAGATGGGACTAGTAGATTTTATTAGATGGCCCCTATAATTTATTAATTTTGTATTTTCTGTCATCATTTGAGCAGGGGAAAAACTTTTGAGAGTCAGAGTGAACCCCAGTTCCAAATTGTCATCCACAAAATGTGACTTAACTGATGATCTTAGAAGTCAAAAGCAAAAATGATTGACATGTGTGCGTGTGCGCGTGCGCGCACACCACTGTTATGTCTCATAAAAGAGATGCTTTAAAAATGTTAACAAGCAGCCTCTTAAAACTGCAACATCATGCAGTGTCTCGGGGGTTGGGGGTGGGAGAAAGCCTTTCGGCTGAGATGCTACTGTGGAACATATGAGAAATTAAAGAGATGGAACAAATTACAGCTTGAATCTGACAACTTCCAGATCCATTTGATGATTGCCAGCTTTCAAAGCTCTAATGTGCAAAGTGTTCCACAGGGCAAACAGCCATATTCCAGATGCCAGTGACTGCAGTGGACCAAGATAGGACATGATTTTGACAACCTTGTGTTGATAAATTGGTTAGATGTGTCACTAATTGCCTATTTCCAATACGACTGAAATTGTTATGAAGGGCAAAGTTCAAATGGGATGCTTTTAATGAATGTTGCAAGGGCCTTGCTATTTCTAAAGTCTTATTGTGTGTCACAGTTCTTACAATTATATTGTTATGCTCTCACCACATTTTCATGCTTAAAAGTTCCATAGGTTCTGCACTTATCCATGTTTGGTTTAACTTAGAAAGAAGTTACAGGAAGCTTGTTGGCACTTTGTCACACTTGCATTATTTACAATTTTACAGGCTGAGCACTCTTTTAGGGTGTTTAAACACTCTAAGCACTGTTTTAGCATGTTTAAACTGTGCAGACATTCTAAAAGACAGCCAAAGTCCGCTGTTCCCACTGTTAAATCTTTAAGGAGTCCACCAGCCACCCAACATAAGTTTGCTCTCTGTCACTTTTCACTACCTCTGGTTCTGGGCACCACAGTTCAAGAAGAATAATGATAATATGGAACATGTCCAGAGGAGGGTGACCAAAATGGTCAAATGAAACCATGCTCCATGAGGAATGACTTAGGTAACTGGCTATGTTTAGCCTGCAGAAAAGAAGATTAAGACGTGAAATGTTTAAATATTTGAAGGGATGTCATACGGAGGATGGAGCAAGCTTGTTTTCTGATGCTCCAGAAACTAAGACATGGAGCAATGGCTTCAAACTACAGGAACTAGATTCCACCTAAACATTAGCAACAAATTCCTGATGGTAACAGCAGTCTGACAGTGGAATACACTGCTTCAGAATGTGTTGGTGACTCCTTCTTTGGAGGTTTTTAAACAGAGGCTGGATGGCCATCTGTTGAGAATGTTTTGATGTGTATTCCTGCATGGCAGAATGGGGTTGGACTAGATGGCCTTTGTGGTCTCTTCTAACTCTATGAGTCTATCATACTTTTCCGTAGAAAACCTTTTAGGGTGCCCCAGAAGTGACCTCACCCTGGTTATGTACTGACCTGCTCTGTCTGATGTCATGGAATATTTGTAAATGTTCTCATTTCAAATTTCAAACTTGACATGTGCAGACCCTTCTTTTACATTCAGAGTCAAATAAGAACTTCTCAGGTCTGTGATGCTGAATTGGTGACATGTTCAAGTATTGCAAGCAGTAGATATCTGTACAACAAAACAAGTACTTATGAACACTGGAATCCTTATTGAACATCATTCAGGACAGCTAAAGAAACATATTAGAAAAAAGATGTTGAAGGACTGTGGTCATCCTGACCAACAATGAAATTTAAGCAAAACAAACAAACAGGTATGCTCTCTAGTTGTGCATTACTGTGGGTGTAAAATCTCTTGGGTCAGGACTTAATAGCATGCTTAAATTCATAAAACTATTTCCATCAGTTGAATGGGGGCAGTGGGAGTGATTCC
Organism: Iguana delicatissima; assembly: GCA_948472985.1. NCBI lineage: Eukaryota > Metazoa > Chordata > Lepidosauria > Squamata > Iguanidae > Iguana > Iguana delicatissima. The sequence continues at coordinate 626,485 of CAOKZL010000345.1, read as the reverse complement.
TCTCTCAGCTGCAATTCCCTGGGCACTTGTAGTAAGGCTGGAAAATTCTCTGAAGACAATTTTTGAGGAGAGGATGGAAAACAAGCTTCTGTTGCATTTGCATGAATATTGGAAGTAGGCTTTGTTTCTGTTTTAAAAATGTTAATTATAATATAGGCCCTTTCCGCAACTTGCTTTTTCTCGGTGCTGGGGCACAGGGATCGCGCAAGCAGCCTTTTGCAAGAGGCTCTCGTGTTCCTGCTGCTTCGGATCCACAGCTGCTCCCTGCCGGTCAGCAGGCAACATGAGGGCTCTGCCTCTTCCTTTCTTCCGCAGTGCAGCCAGGCATTTTCCCAGGCTGCGCTGGGGGAGGAGGCATGAGCGCCGCAGCTCCGGAGGCTCTGCACGTACGGTAAGTGTGTGCGGGGCCCTGGAACGATGCACGATCGGCACCTGCTGGCCCCGGCGGCATTGCTCAATCGCGAGGACATCATCGTTTCAATCCTTGCAATTGCGCAACGCTCTGGAGGCCCTTTCACATGGCAACTGCGATGTGAAAGGGGCCATAGTCTTATTTGCTGACTCTTAATTTGCTTTTGCCCTTGTGATTTTTTTTTTTTTTTTAATATTTGCTTATTTTGGGGGGAGAGTTGCATATTTTTGTTTTATTGTTTGTATTTATATCACAGAAACAAGCCATATTGCATATAATGTAATAATAATCAGTGCAAAATTCTTTACCTTAATAAAGAAAAAGAGAGAAATCATCATACATCATGTTATATTCATTACCAGTTTTGCTTACTGGTCTTACATAAAGAACAATTAAGAACAAAAATAATTTATCCTATAGGTATTTTTCTATTGTTTCATTAGTTGTTCTTATATGCCTTCCATACGTATGATGGACATACAACCCCCTCTTTCTTTCAAATAATTTATCAAGTAGTTCCTGTCTTTCCTAAAAACTGTTAAAGTTTTGTCAGTCTTTTTGCTTAATAATATTGTCAGTTTATCCATTTCTAGCAAATCATACAGTTTTAGAAGCCATTCTTCTTCTTTGTGATTCTTGACGTGTTAATGTATGTATTGTTTCAGAAAGTTCTTCCTATAGCATGGCTGATAATTTGAATAATCAAACACATGTATATAACTGCTACATATAAAAAGTGTAACTTTAATTGTCAACATTTGTATCCAAGCTGCAGATTTAAACATTGTGATATTCTGTAAGCGCTATCTTAAGCATTCCAGCAAACAAATTAATTAAAAGTTAAGAAATTTTGCAGAAAAAAAGGCCTGTGTGAGCTCATATCTGATGTGCAAAAGTTTGTCAAATGTCTCACAAACTTGCCTTAGCTGCTCAGATTTGGGAAAACTGTCTCAGTTATCATGGGCATGGTCTGTAAACCACACACTGATTCAAGGACAGTGAAGGGGACCTTCCTTCCTTTGTAACTCTAGATGAAATTAGAAGAGCAGGCCGGGAGAAGCAAGGATCTAACTTTTGTTTAGGGAAAGAAATGTGTTTCTCTCACATACCCTGACAGACGAGAATCTGAAGAGAATGAGCCTTGAACTCAAAAATTCTAATATAATTTGTCAGGTTTGCCAAGTCACTACTGCAAAGCCCATGTGCTCAAAAAAATCCCACCAAACTAACACATACAAAGTTTTGACTATAGCTTAGGTGTCAGTTGTGTATGTACAGCCTCCTTTAAGGTAAACAGGCTTTTCCTACAAATCCTTTATGGGACTAGGATGATACTCTATCCATTTAACCATGTGGGTTGACCTCTTCTGCACTTTTCCAGAACTCCAATGTCTTGTTTTTAAAAAGTTGAGATGACCAGAATTGTGCACATAACTCTGAGTAGAGCCATGCTGTAGATTTATATAAAGCTTTGGGATACTGGCAGTTTTATTTTCTGTCCCTTTATAATTCCTAACACAGACTTTGGCTGATTTCATTGCTGTTGTATGCTGAGTTGACATTTTCATTGAATTAACCACACGGCCCACAGATCTCTTTCCAAGATATTCAGAGTGCATAACCCAACAGTGCATATGTGAAACCTGGATGTGTTTATTTCTTTTTAAACGGAAATTGACTGACAAAAATCCCTCGTACAAACTGAATTTCATATACCATTTTGTTGCCTGATCATCTAGACTGGTACGATCTTTCCCAGAGTTTCTCCTAGTCTGCTGCAACTTTCCTCATTGTTAATTTGATGTTATCTACAAGCTTAAGCCCTTTGTTGCTCACTCTTGATTCTAAATAATGTATAAATAAGGTATATAGCACTGGGCCCAGGGAAGGTCCTCCGAAGGCCAAGCTCTTACAGTAGCAGAGAATGATGTTGCTGGAAGCTATGTCAGAGGCCATCTAGTTCAATCCCTTGTTCAATGAAGGATCTGCAATGGAGGATGTAACTGCAGTATCCCTGACAGCCATGCAGCCTGTGCTTAAAACAGTGCCAGTAAACAAGAAACCATCATACCCAAGTGTTAAGGCACTGCACACCAACCACGATTGGCATGGTTTAATTGGCAAAATATAATTGAATTGGTACTATATTAAATTGGTGGTGATACAAATGATACCTGAGGTGACAGAAAAGTCACGCTGGAAGAAGCAAATTACTGAGTGTATACGTGAGATTGCAACGCAGGTCAGCTGCACCTACCTCTTAGGCAGGAACTGTGTCATTGTCAGGCTATTAGTGTAGCTGCTCTTGAGACAATAGGCTTATGCTAATGAGCTGGACCTCTCAGAGTTAAATGGGGAAATTCCCACCAAAATGAGATTGTTTCAAGCCTGGTCCCTGAACATCTGGATGTTTCCCTATTGTTTCTTAACCTCTTCACAATATTTGGCTATTACCACAGCCATTACCCTTTTGTTGGTTGTTGTGGATTTCCAGGCTTTGAGGCCATGTTTTATTAGTATTTTCTCCTGATGTTTCACCTGCGTCTGTGGCTGGCACCTTCAGATGATATCCATATCCTCTGAAGATGCCAGCCACAGATGCAGGGAAAATGTCAGGAGCAAATACTACTAGAACACGGCCTCAAAGCCCGGAAACCCACAACAACCTATGGATTCCAGCCATGAAAGCCTTTGACTTTGCATTATTACCCTTTTGTCACTAAGACCATTAGCTCCGTGTGGACTCCATTGTTGGTGTTGCAACTCCCATTGTCCACTGGGGTGAGAGGATGAATCACACCCATACCTGCAGGATATTTTTTTGCGTATAAGTACCCCTGATTTCAGGCTGTCCAGTGCAGTCTCCCACCATTCTGTACACTACTCTGCCCACCCGATTCCCAAATAAGAACTGTCCTTAAATGCCTATCTAAGCCACACTGCCACTTGTCTTCACTTCTCTCTGGACCAGTAAATGTTACCTGAATCCCTCAATGTCCTCTATCCTAACTTTCCTCCCTTTCCTTCAGTTAGCCCTGTGTGAGTGTGTAGAGCTGTTTCTGCATGGCATTTGCCATGCGAAAGGGTGCCTGGAGCGTCACACAATTGTGAGGAGCGATCTGCACGATGTACTCACAATCGTGCAATGCTCCAGGGGCTGGCAGACACTGATCATGCACCTTTTCATTTTCAGCTGGAAGCCGAAAACGGTGCTGAATCGTGCATTGCTCCTGGGCCCCGCGCACACTTATCTGGCATGCAGAGCCTCCGGAGCCATGCCAGTCACACTTCCTGCCCCAGCACAGCCTGGAAACTCCTAGGCTGTACTGCGGAGGGAAGAGGCTGGGCTCTCGTGCAAGCAGGAAGCTCGTGTGGAGCTGAAGCAGCAGGACATGAGAGTCTCTCGCCGGAGGCTGCTCACACGATCCCCGCACTAGCGAGCAGGCAGCATGAGGGCTCCACCTCTTCCTTCCACAGAGCAGCCTGGAATTTTCCCAGGCTGCACTGGGGCAGGAAGCATGAGTGCCACAGCTCCGGAGGCTCCGCACGCATGCCACGTGGGGCCCTGGAGCGATGCACGATGGCACACCATTTTCAGCTACAAGCTGAAAATGAAATAGCATGCGATCAGCACCTGCCGGCCCTGGCAGAATCGTGCAATTGCGAGGATGTCATATGGACGGCTCCTTGCAATTGTGCAATGCTCCAGAGGCCCTGTCGCATGGCAAATGCCGTGTGAAAAGGGCCTAAGTGTCTTACATGAGGAATTTTAGTTATTTTCTTTCTGCTGTGAGAAAGTCTTTGAAAACGACACAGGGTTCAGAGCCTGTTCACAATTCAGGACCCATTCTGCACAATATTTGCATATGGCTGTTTTGCACAGTAAACAGCTTTTTCTGTATCTGTGTTTCCTATGTAGAAAATGCTCTTTGCTAGGAAAAGTAACCACATGCAAGTTTTGTGGAAAATGTCTCCAATTACAGCATTTTCTGTGCAAGAAGTAGCTTTTTCTGTACAGGAAATGCTTATTAGAGATGGAACAACTTCTCCAGCCTTATTTGGACTCAGTGTCTATGTGTTTGTGTGCGTTCAAGTTGTTTGTTGAGTTATGGCAATCTCATGAATTTCATTGGGTTTTCCTAGGCAAAGAATGCTGAGAGGTGGTTTTGCCAGTTCCTTCGTCTGAAATATAACCTATAGCACCTGGTATTCATTGGTGGTTTCCCATCCAAATATTAGGCAGGGCTGATCCTGCTTAGCTTCCAAACTCTGATAGGATCTGGTGTCTTTAGGGCATTTAGGCAGAATATCTGGACTCACATCTGAGAAAAAAGGACTCTTCTTTATAGTGAGGCAAGCTATTGGTCTACCCAGCCCAGGAGATCCAACTCTCCTGGACAGTAGAACTCCAGGATTCAGATAGGAAACAAATTCAGAGGTAGCCAGGTTGGCCATGCAGCAAAATACAACAAAATACAAAATCCACACAGCAGTGATAATTTTATTGGGCCGTCTCCAAAACACATAATACATCATGCAAACTTTCAAAGCTTCACTGGCTTCTCCATCAGGCAACAATTTTAAAAGTCATACAGGAGAAGAAATGTGATGATGTTAGAGTCACAGGCCTACACTTTGTATCAGATGTTGTTTTTGCTGTAGTTCAGTTATTCTGGAGAGATTTCAATGCAGGCAGAGGCAACAAAGGGCACTAAAAAAACAGGTAATAAAATGCCAACTCCATTAACAACAGAAAAGTAATTTCCCTTGAGATCCAGCTGTCCCTGTCCAGTGCAAAGCTAACTGCCCTTTTTCTAGGTAGATAACTTTGAATTTCTCTAGGAGTCTCTGTACTGCTACACCTGGAAAAATGCTTCTGTATAGGTAAAACTTAACAACTGCAGTCCAGTGAAAGAGTTTCACCTTTGTTGGGGATGAAAACCTTGAAGTCTCAGTCATTTGGCTCCCTCTTGTTTTGAGGTTCCCCAGTTGTGGCTAAATTGGTTATCTTCAAATCCAGGAAGCATAATCAGGGGTTGCTCTGTTGGTCATGCAGCAAAATAGAACAAAATCCAAAATCCACAAAGTAGAGCTATAGGACCAGCTCCAAACTATACAATACATCATGCAACCTTTCAAAGCTTCTTTATTAGGCAAAGGTGTTAAAAATCTTTCCTGTAGAAGCAAGGTGATGATGTTAGTGTTTCAGATGTTACACTGTTGTCAGTTAAGAAGGTATTGAGGGATCTCAGTGCAGGTGGAGGCCACTTTTATTGCCCTCTGCCCCTAGTCCTTACATGACAAAGAAGGGGAATGGCCTCTGTCTGCACTGAAGTCTAACATTGTCACCTTTCTTCTTCTGTGTGATTTTTTTACATCTTTGCCTAATGAAGAAAACAATGGCCCTTTCCACATGGGGGGGAAGCAGGGGGTAACACGGGGTAAGATGACCTCACCCGGAGGTCGTCTACACTGTGGGGTGCGCTTGGGCAGTTAGAAATGTGGAGTTTCCCCACCTCAAACCGCCCTCGCGCAGCCACGGGGGTGGCGCCGCGTGTTTTATAAAGACCACATTTCATGTGGTCTTTATGAAACGCATGCACTAGCCCGTTGCAGTGCCCCATGGGGAATTGCAGGAGCGTGCAAGCGCGTCCCTGCAGAGCTGCCCGGGGGCGGGCTTCTGACTGGCGCACTTCTCCAATTGGCGGAGAGCCGCCGGAAGCCGCCAGCCGCCATTTTGGGCACCACCGGACGCCGCCGGACGCCGCCGCCGTGTAGAGCGGCGAATGTGTGCTGCTCCCCGCGGCGATGGATCGAGGTAAGCTCCGTTTCCGTGTGCGCCGCCCTGTTTCCCCATGTTTTACGCCCCCCGTGTGGAAAGGGCCAATGACTCTTGCACAATGTACACTTTGGAGCTACCCAATAAAGGTATCATTGTTTTGTAGATTTTGGCTTCAGCCAGGTCTCTCTCCCCCTTTATTACCAGCAGATGCCACAGATTTCACCTGGTGCATGCCAAACATGCACTCTGCCATTGAGATACAGCTCATCTCTTGAGCATCAGCCCTTCCTAAGTTATCCTACTGCATGTGCAATTTTGAAAATACCTTAAATAAGAATTACTTGTAAATTTGACTTCACTAGTTATAAAACTGGAAACAAGACAATCACCTGGAAAACACTCTATGGCTTCATCATGTTTTTATTATTATTTTTTTCTTAAAAGTGATCTTCCAAGCTCTAGGATGTATGTGTATGTATCATTAAATGTAAAATGTATGCCTAAAATTTTAATCCAGGAAAAAGAATCTGCCTGTTTATCAATTATTTAGGAAACACTGCTTTGGAACAGAAATTTTCAGAGTCATGATGTTGATTTTAAACACAGATGTTTGTGTTTTCCCTTGATAGAGAAAGTGACATGTTGAGATGTTTACTTCTGACAGGAATTCCTGTAATTCCAAGAACAGAATTTTCAGAGAGAGGGGGGAGGGGAGGGAAGGAGATGTGTCCGTTCATTTTTGTTAGGAATCCTTGTCATTTGCCACCGAATTGGATGGGCGAACTTAGCTTACTTGACTGAGATCAATTTATAGTTCTAGGAGAGTCAGTGTGGTATAGTGGTCTGAGTGTATGACTAGGATTCTGGGAGACCACGGTTCAAATCTTGGCTTAGCTATGGAAACCCAGCGGGTGAATTTGGGCAAGTCACACTCTCTCAGTCTCAGAAGCAGGCAAAAGCAACAAATCTTGCCAAGAAACCCCCATGATTGGTTCACCTTAGGGTCAACAGAAGTAGGAAATGGCTTGACAGCACACAATAATAAGCCAGACCCTTTCCGCACCTTACCTTCTTCCGGCACTGGGGTGTGGGGATCGCGCGAGCAGCCTCTGGCGAGAGGCGCTCGCGTCCGGGGTCCTTCAGCTCTGCACGAGCTGCCTGCTCACACAAGAGCCTCCCCTCTTCTTTCTGCAGTGTAGCCTGGGTGTCTCTCAGGCTGCACTGGGGCAGGAAACATGCCGGCGCAGCTCCAGAGGCTCCGCACACCAGGTAAGTACGTGTGATCACGCACCATTTTCAGCTTCTAGCCGAAAACAAAAAGGTGTGCGAACGGCGACTGCTGGCCCCTGGAGCATCATGCGATTGTGAGTGTGTCGTGCAGATCGCTCCTCACAATTGCGTAACGCTCCAGGTGCCCTTTCACATGGAAAATGCTGTGCGAAAAGGGCCTTATGGAATACCCATTGTTAGAATTTATAATATGGCCAGTTCTGAAGAATGTTGCTCTGATCTAATGAAACAGAGCACAGAGAACCACCAATGAAATCTTCTGGTTTAATACCACACAACTTATGAAAGATATCTATGGCACATATTTCTAGTGAAGCTATTTGTTTGGTTTTATCTGTTCTGGATTCTTTCTTTGCTTCCAGCTGAATGCTCATGCTGATGGTGATTGGGCTTTGCTCATATCAAACTGGCCTCGATGGTCAACCAGGATGCCTTTCGAACTTTTTTTTGTCTCTCTGACACTATTATACTTTGCACATGTTTTCATAAAGTTTCCCCAGCGTGGAGCCAGTCTATGGTGTGACAACTGCTTGTGGATAACAGAGTCAAATATGAGGTTAGAGAGAGGAGAATACTGATGGATATCCTTAGCTAGACTGGAATCCTATGCTTCTTTGAGAGCTAATTCCATTTTTTCAGATCTGCTGTTGAACAAGTACTGCATAACTCTTTGTAATATCTTGGCTTCATAAGGTCAGAGCTGAGAAGTAATATGTGGCAGGAAAAAAATACTTTTAATTGTTTCATTTTTCCAATAACAAAGCTATAACTAAGTCACATCACAATGGTAACTTAATGAAGGGTAACTCCACTCCTTTGGGGTATAACCGTAGATTACTTTTTAACTACTTTTATGCTTATAGGATGCAACCTTGCTAAACGATGAAAAAGGACTGCCTCATGCTCCAACAGTCAGATTTTTGACCTCTGTGAAAAGAGAAACTTAAAAGAGTTTTGAAAATTGCACTATAGCAGTAACTGACCACTTTGGACCCTTAGAGCTGTAAATGTATGAAGTTACATACAAGAAGTTGATCAATATAGTTCTGATCAAAATATCATCTGGTCAGAGTTTAAAACATGGATGCTTTGGAAGTCAAATGTAGTCTGCAAAGAATGCCAGCAAATGTTTCATTGGTTGGGTATGCAAATAAAGCTGATAAGTTGAAGCAGGTTTGGCAGCAGGAGTATTGCTTATATTGTGTGGAGTCATCCCTTTTTGCCTCCAGTGAACGTATTCTGCCAGGTTTTACATTACTTTAAAAACTGGCAATGCCTACTTGACTATAGTAGAAAGTGGGACAAATGAATCTACAGGGATACTATGGAAAAATGAGCATCTTTTGATACACTGTTAGCTTTTAAAATAACAACATCAACAACAACAGCAACGACTTTCTCAGCCTTAATTTTTTGGGAAATAGTAAACAAATACAGAAGATGGGACCGATGGCCATGAGTGCAGCCAATAAAAACAAGGGCAATTCGTTACTCCTATGTTTACAAGCCTTCTTGGGTGCAGCTCTTCCATTTACCTTTTGAACAATATAAACATATCTATTTATGTATTGTTTCTATGCTATATACTCAATTAATCTTGTAATATTTATTGTAATCTTTTAAATCTTCAGATACTTTGTTTGTTTGTTTGTTTGTTTGTTTGTTTGTTTGTTTGTTTGTTTGACAGATGCATACTCCACTGGTCCTCCAGTGAACTTAAGAGAACAAATATGGATTTCCTTGGTACTTAATCCTCACAACAACCTAGAGAGGAAGATCAGAGAGATCAGAGCGGCAGAGGGGAGAGAGAGAAAAGAGACTAGCCCCACTGAATAACCTGGCTATCTGAAGTCCCAGTCTAGCACTCTACCCACTACACTACAGACCCTTGAGTGTTTTAAGTACTTGTAAACAATCAACGTACTTGAAGGGCTGCACTGAACTTTTTAAAATATTTGAGGAATACATACATCTAATAAATTAAATTATTTCATTCAGTGCAGATTTCTGAGTTCTCCCCATATCTAATTCACAAGGCAGAGCAATTCTATTTTTTTCCAGCAGCCACTAGCAAAAGTTGTACTGAACTTGACAGAGCAGGAATTGTGCCAAGATTTTAACTTCAGTATAGGAGAGAAATGGTTATTACTTTTTTGCCTTTTGGCCTTGTGTTTTTCAGTGGGGATTGTCTGCTGATCTCTTGTTCCCTCATGAATCTCTCCTGGATTTAAAGACTAGGCTGAGAGCTGTTAAGCAGCTAAAATGCAAGCAACTTGTTATAAAAATATCCTGTGTTTTAAGTGGCTCTTTAAGGTGAGAAGACTGAATATTTTTGTTGGGAGAAAAAGTTCTAGAATTTAATTAGAAAGCTTTTCTGTATAAAAAAACTGCTTGTAAAGTGGGTTTAGCACCAGTTTGGGTTCCAGCTGAGTATTTTACTAGGATCTCTTTGGATTTACTGTCTGACAGAAATGGTATAGAAGATATGTGCACCCAAAGCAAAATTACTAACAAAATGGCTGGCACTTTTCCAGATCGGCAGTGACTGAAAAAATGCCTGGCATTTTTTCCTTTCTACAGTTTTTTCTTTCCAAAAGCAACAGCACAATTATTGGACTGTGGCTGAACAATGCATAGGAGCCATCATTGGATTTGAGAAGAATTATAATGAGACCTGTTGCAAGTCCATCTGAAACTTAGTTTTTAGACCCCAAGAAACTGTCACCTAGTTTTTAGAACTGAGCCTAAACTAGCTACTAGAGTCCAAATGTTACTTTTGTTATTACAATCAGTTGACCTCTGCTTTCTGGATCTGTGCAACAGTCAGCCCAAAATGTCGCTCAGTATTAATCCACATTTTCAATAACAGGTGTCTTATTATCCTGGCTGGAGAGGCACATCCAGTGTTCTTATCTGATAACAGTGATACCAAATGCCACAATATAATGTCAGGTTTCATATGGCCTGTCTTATGGGCTGCATGAAAGATGCTCCCAGAAGAAACTTTCATTATGAAATCATCTTGCTCATTAGCAGAACTGTGTGGCAGGACCAGATGACACTGTCCATTCTTTGCAACCCTACCTTCTTTTCCTACTGTTCCCTCCATCTTTTTCTTCCTGTACAAAGCTGCAACTGAAGAAAAGCTGGAATACTGCCAGAATCCCTTGTCACTGGGATCACCTGAAGCCCCCTTGATGCAATTTCTGCATGTGAATGGAACCACAGCCTAAGGTGGATAAGGAGAATCCAACAATACCAGTGGATACTGTGTAGATCCCATGTTTCCTGCAAAGGCTTCAGCCACTCTGAAGCTGCTTTATAGACCATCCGAGTAAAGCATTATTAAGCACAACTAATTCAAGGAAACAAACATCTCAAGATGCCAGTGCCTATGGGGCCAAGCAAATTATGGAAAATATTGTACTAAATTTTGCACTGAAAAAGATTAAAAGATTTTAAAAAATTGCAAAATGACCACTGAAGAATTCATTTTTTTTTCTTCTCCAGCTATATCTTTTTAAGATAAAACCTTGACATGGCAAAGCCCTGTATTAAGGTCAGACTGATGCAAAGGAAGGTGAATGTTTAACATTCCTATGTTCCTCTTATACACCAGAACAGGCACTTGGGTTAGATAAAGAGATTCTTGTTTGTACTGGAAAGAAATGGTACATTATACTTAGTGCTGTGGTCTCTTTATTGATTTGTGGGCATAATGTGATGCTGGTTTAAATAATGCATTTTAAAAAAAATGGTTTTGCTAATAGTTTTGTTAGTCTTCTGCATGCTTGCACAGAGAAAGAGAGAGAGTGTGAGAAAGAGAGAGAGTTTGTACTTCAGAGAAACTGCACAATCATGCTAGACTTTTGAGGCCATTTCCACGCAGGGTTTTTAACATGGGGCAGAGCGTCCTCCAGGAAGGATGTCTGCACCTGGGAGCGGACTGGGTCGGACCTCTTAACGTAGATCTGCACCCCAGCCCACTCCAGAACGACCCCAAGTGGTTGTCCAGCATGCTTTTGAAAGACCACTAAAATCAGGTCTTTCAAAAGCACAGAGCGCGCCACTGCGAGCCTGCTCCCTTATGCAGATTCACAGGCTCGCATTGGTGCGAGCCTGCGATCTGCCGGGGCCAGGCTTTAGGCTGGCGAGCTTCAGCAGTTGGCCGAGACTCTCGACCAACCAGAAACCGCCATTTTTGTCCCCGGAGCAGTGCGGAGCGGCGACCACGCACTGCTCCAAAGGAGCGTGGACCGGACCGGGGAGCCCAAAAGTCCGGTGAGTAGCGTCATGGGGCGATTCCCTCGCCCTGTGTGGAAAGTAGTATTTAGCTACTTAAAACCTCCCTTAAGTGCGGAGTTTTGAGTTTAAAGGCCCAGGAACAAGTAATGGTACTGAACAATCTCTTTATTCCATGGTGTACCATGAGGCAAGAAACATCCCATAAATCATTTATTAATTGAACCATAAAGTTCACAAATGAATAAATAAAACAATGGTCTAGATAGAAGTATACAAACGGTTCCCAATTAGCCCTACAACCCAAAATATTAACTGAAGTGGGTTTTAGCTGATCTGCACCTTTCTAGGGATTGTTAAATAGCCAAGTCAAGTAACTATTTCATATTTGTGTCCCTTTGACTTTAATTATGTTAGCCCTGTAATTAAAAAAGATTTTGATCAAGGGTCATCTAACAGTTGATGGGCACAAGCTTCTGAGATTTGGTCTCAACCATTTCATGGGCTGTGTACAGGAAGTGGCTTCACATGGTTAAAGAGACAGTAGGGCTGACAGCCCTAAAGGCACCAAAGCCCATTTGATCTTGGAAGCTACGTAGGGTCAGCCCTGGTTAGTACTTGGATGGGAGACTATCAATGAATGCTAGCTGGTATTTCAGAGGTAAGAACAGCCAAAACCACCTTTGAGTATTGCTTGCCTAAGGAAACCCTATGAAATTCATGGGGCTGCCATAAGTTGACAGGCTGCTTGGTGGCTCATACATACACAGAGGGCTGAAGGCCAGCCCATGCCATTTTGACACCTGAGGTGAAGGGACAAATTTCCTTCAACCCACCTAAATGAAGGTGCATAGTATCCAAAGCCAGCCCAAGTTACACAGGCAAATGATGCAGAAAATCTCAGAAGCTCATCTCTCCATTGCTGGCACTAACTATCATAATTACAATATCAACATACCACAATTTTCTCCCCTTTTAAAGCACCCCACATCTCCTGCCTGGGATAACTTAATGGTAGGATAAGCCCAGATAGCTGGTGCCATACCTAAAGATTTACAAATTCCCCTGCCCCTTAATGTTTACATGTTCAGTATGGATGTGTGCAGGGTAAAAATAAACCACTTCAATAGAAGTCCCCCTCTCCATGTGGAGGGAAAAAATATATCTTCAGGAGCTATAACCCTGATAGCACCAAATTCTGGCTCTTAGGAAAGTCCATTCATGCAGTGGCTTATCTGTGTATGTAGGCTTGCCCATGGAGACATTCATGTCAAACACATAGACTTGAGCAAGTATGTAACTATGCAACTATGATGGGACCAGCAATGTAGCCCTACTTCCTTCCTCCAAACATGTGAAGAATGCTTAAGCTGAATCTTTATTATTGATTTATTTATTGTGGCTGCAACCTTAGACCTAGATTTTAGCTACATAGTTATATAACTACCTTAGTTATGTAGCTAAGTAGCATATCTGGGCCCAAGCTCTTGAATTTGGACTTACTGGACAGCAGCTGCTATGAGCAACAGAGGTCTGTTCTCCTGTTGATCAGAATGAAGCAGACTGATGTTTCTACAACCCCCTCCGACTAGTGATCTCTGGTACAAGAAGGAGAATCCTTCTGGTAATTTCTCCTTGCACTGGAGGATGCTGGTTTCATACTGGCAAAGTCATGACAAGAAATGACATTTAAAAAAATCACAAGACATATGATAAGTTCAAACATGCATTAACTCTCTATTACAATGCCAGTAAGCTAAAGTGTAGGAAGGCAGGAAGACAGCTAAGTGAGAGTGCCTTGCAAAGTGAAGTTCACCTAAATTTATATTTCTCAGGAAGCCTGAGGCTTCCTGCCTGGGAAGCACCTTCCTTCTAGCCACCGACTGACCACTTCTTCCTGTGCCTGTGAAAATCACAATCGGTCCTGGGAAGCGGGCCATACAAGAGGGGGAAAATGATAATTCCGAGACCTTGCTCTGCTGCCACAGCTCACAAAACTCCTCCCAGGTAAGTCTGGGTGGCCTTGCCTCTTGTAGAAATAAAAAAATAACAAATTAAATAACTAACAATCTGCTGCCATTCCATGCTACCCCAGACCGGAAGTCTCAACTTACCTAATGATAAGGCTGGCCCACATGGGGTGGGAAAAGCCAATGGGGAAAACTGGACAAGCTAGGAGCAAGGGCAACCCCTTTCCCGAATAGTTTCCCCAGTTCCACTTGTCTCTGACACCTTGAGAGGAAAAATGGATCACTAGAATCCCTGTAAGTTTTTCTCTGTGGGGAATAGCATTGTGTGTGTAGTGTGTATGTGTGTGTTTATAGTTCTTAAATTCAGAAAAATGCTATTATGAGAGAGGGTTAGCTCACCCCTTCCACTGTTCCATCTCCACTGGAACTGCTATTGACAGAATTAAACTTGGAATATACTGTGTAAAATGAAAGTCAGTGTGTGATGTAGTGTTTACGACTTTGGACTGGGACTTGAGACTTCTAAATTCAAGTCTCCAATGTGCCACAGAAATCCTCATATGACCTTGGTCAGTGGCTTGTTCTCAGCCTGACCTACCTCACAGGACTCTGGGAGATCCCTCAATGGTCTGCACTTCAGAGGCTTCCTAGGCAGAGCTTGAAGTATTGCCCCACTTGAGAAAATGGACCTACCAATTAAGAGAATCTGAAGAAAGCAACCAGACTGCTAATTTTGAAGAAATTTGGTATCTCATTATTGTTTATTCTAGTTAAATAATCCCCTTATTGGTTCCCATCTTATCTGAGGAAATTCTGCAAATCTTCTTTTCAGTAGCCTTCTGGTGCCAGCAGTATCCTACCTTGTGATAAGCTCACCCTCAGAAAGTATGATAACAATTTATTATATTTTCTTATTGATATAGTACCAACATTCTTTTCATATTGTATGCATATTTTTGTAATACGGTAATACTTGTTTTTGAAATTCAAAAATTCTAACAAAAATTATATTAAAATTAAAAATTATATTAAAAAAAGACAAAATGAGAAGGAAGGCATTTTGAGCTCACTGAAGGAATGTCATTCTATAAGTATAGAAAGTCATTCCGTAATAACCTGCAAAAAATATTTTGCGGTCCCATTAGAGGAAACATTCCTAAACTAAACACAGAAAGAAAGCCTTCCTTTCCTTTCCTTTCCTTTCCTTTCCTTTCCTTTCCTTTCCTTTCCTTTCCTTTTTCCTTTCCTTTCCTTTCCTTTCCTTTCCTTTCCTTTCTTTTCCTTTCCGTTTCCTTTCCGTTCCCTTTCCTTTCCTTTTCCTTTTCCTTTCCTTTCTTTTTTCTTTTCTTTTCTTTTCCTTTCTTTCATGACTATACTACCTTTCATCAGACCAAGAAGCAACACGATATACACAATGAATTAGTTAAAACTCAACATAATATCAATTCAAATAGTGGAAATGCTAGAGAACAGAGTTTTATTTATTTTTAAAAAAATTACAGCTATTTCTAGAACAACATTTAAGAATAAATGATTTCAATTTTATGAATAGTACTCAGATTCCAAAGGAAAACAAAACCTTATCTAGAGAACTGAACTGAAGATGATATCTTATTGGCAGAATATTATAGTTAATATAAGCCCACCTGGTCCATCCTCCACTCATTTTATAGACTCAGTGTCAAAGAGAAATTCCATGGGTTGGATCCAGCAGTGGCAAACTGCAAACATTTTAGGAATGGGGCTTGGATTTACCAAAATTGGGAAGAGATGGTGCAAAGTAGGAACTGAAAAAAATAATTCCCCTTTCTACTGCATCAATGCCTCTTCCATAAATTAGATGCCACCACTCCCTTTACATAGAAACAGACGAAAATTAACAATTTCATTGTTTTTTATTGAATAGTCTTCATTTTATAGAAAGTAAGTATTCCACGCCTAAGAAGACCCTATGAAATTCATGGGGTTTCCATAAGTCGACAGGCAATTTGGAGACACATGTGCACGCGCACACACACACACACAATCCATTTTTTAAAATTAATGATGATTAATGCATGGATCTTTACTTTTTAAACCAGAGTCACATTGGGGTAGCTTAAGTGCTAAAGAACTACTATTTCCTTTGTAACATGGGATTAGTGTAACAATTAGTTCTCAACTTCCTCCTGCTACATCAGTGGGACTAATCTGGATAAAACAGCTTTTGAATCACATTCCCTGGCTTCGAACTATAATCTTGTCATACCTCTCTGATGACAGTATCCCTCAACTCTTGCGTTTAGGCAAGCAGCATAAAGCCAGCCACAGCACAAAAGGTCCTTGCTGTAGGCTGACTGGCTGAACAAGGTGTACTAAAACTTCAGGGTTTGTGGAATTTTACACGATGAATATAGAAGTAATATTGTCACAAGCTGCATTGATTATAGGTTGTATGCACATTTTAAAAAAGAAATTAGACTTATCATCCATAGTTCCCTTGTGGCATATAATAATAATGTTATTTCTCTTAATACCATCTTCTTTGGTCTTAGATCACCAAAAACCAACAGTGGCTTATGATACTTCTGGATTGACTAAGCTTTAGTGAATCTCGGTGGCGGAGAGTAATTTCAAAGATATTTATAAGATTGCCGCTTTCCCTGTTCTGTGTCTAAGTAGAACATAGGCTTAACAGACCATAAAACTTAACGCTGTGATGAAAATATCTCTTAAGGTTGTGGCGAAATGTAGGGTGGTTTCAGTTTCTAGAGGAAACTGTTCCTGGACTACTGAGGGATTAAAGATTTGCAAATCATGTGACTTCATTTCCAGTGAAGGCATTGGCTGAAACCAAAAAGCACTTCAGCTTGGCTTCTCTAGGCATTTGGGGAGAATTTGTATACTGAGCAGTTTAAAGCCCTAAGTATCAATGAAAGTTTCAAGGAAATGCTTTTGCTTGTGGCATAGCTTTTCCTGGATATTGCCATCCCAGTTTCATCACCCTGGCAAAGCAGATCCTCTAAACCAGTGGTTCTCAACCTGTGGGTCCTCAGATGTTTGTGGACTTCAGCTCCCAGAAGCCCTGAGCATTGACCATAGTGGCTGGGGCTTCTGGGAGCTGAAGTCTACAAACATCTGGGGACCCACAGGTTGAGAACCACTGCTCTAAACATATAAGGTTCCAGGTTCCACCCATGACATCTTCAGGTGGGGCTGGAAAAGAACTCTGTCTGAAATTCATTAACAGTTCTCTATGTGCCTGTTGCCTGCCTGCCCTCCCAGTAGCAATCACATTACATGTATCTTGCCCTTAACCTTTATAGTTCTAGTGAAAGTACACACCAAAAAATCCCCTGGCTTATTCTTTAACTTTTCTCTGGTCATGCTGGTTAGCTAACTGGTTAACATTTAACACTTGGTATATAATCTTGTTTTCTTGAAAGATGCTGTAAATTAAATGAAAGCTCTACTGTGAAACAGGGCACCAAACAAACAAGAAAATAAATAAACACCATCAAAGAGAGAGAGAGAGAGCGCGCTCATGAAGACAGACGGTTGTGTATTGATAAATCAGTTTTGCCTCATTCAAAACATAATGCATGAAGGATTGCAACCTACAGAGAGCCAAGTCTTTGCTCTCCTAGCCAGATCCTATGTAAAGCACTGAATAAAATACGTCATTATGATTAATTGTGGGTAATGACTGTTTTATGAACCTCAGAAAGAGAAGCGTTTGTTTCCTGTGTCTTTCAGCTGCAGTCTCGTGTTTTTGTTTTAAAGCTGTAGCTGAACAAAGCCAAATAGATTATGAACCACCCCTCCGATTTGTTCTCTGTTCTGCACTAGCACAATCCCTATTAGGATGGCTGGATTGCTTTCTGCTAACACATATTTACATTCAGTAGCTTCTTTACATATATAACAAGGAGAACTGAATTTGGAACAGCAAAACATTGAAACAGTTTGTGGTTGTATTTTCTTGTAGACAAAGAAAGGGAAAAGAATATTTGTTTCTGTGACATAAAACCCAAACACTGGATCTCGACATCTTTCTGGGTGTCAGTTTTGACTGCTCTCTATGCTTCTCTTTGGTATTTTCATTTGCTTCATGCCTTCTCACTCATTTACAGCCTTTACTTCTATTTCTTTCACACTTGAGCCACATGATATTTCCCAACCGCCACGTAGTGAAGCCACACCCTATAACTATAAAAGGGCAGAAAGGGACCCAGTGAGAGAAGGAGCTTGAAAGGTAACTTTAGAAAGCAATTGATTACATTTACGGTTCCAATACTCCCAGCATTTAGTTGGTTACCATCGTAACAAAAATTTTAAAATATAACATTGTTAGTTTGAAAAGGCAATGTTTATTGTTTTAGAGATTTTTAATTACTTACACACACATTTTATGCGCACAGTGGCCTGGGGTGCCAATGCACTCTCTTCCTATTCTCTTTGTCGTTCCTTTGGGGCCTGCAACAGAGCTGCAGGAGACATAGCGTGAGCCAGCACCTGAGCTATTTGACCCTCTTCTCCCACCATTTAGTGACATGGCACCCTATAACTAAAAAAGTGCTTATAAGCTACAGCCACTCTGTGAAAGGAACAGAGTAATCTCTTTTTACATTGTAATGATAATTAACTATGTTGTATTACTTGAGAAGAAAATCAGTTATAAGTTAACTCTTTTGTTTATAACTATGCATCTCCAAGCTTTGTTGAGAGGGAATCAGAACTGTAACATAAATTGAATGGGTCGGGAACTGTATGTGTTAATTCCTCAGGAACAGTCATATCTTTCTGTGAGGTTTTTTTTTTAAGTTAACACAATGAATGTTCTTTTTCCCATAGTTTAAGCATACATTCTTGGATATATCTTGGATATCTGCAAGTACTTCAGATCCTTAGAACAACTTGGCAGGTAGTTTTATCCTAAGAACAACTTTGTGAGGAATAATAAGATGAAAGAATGACTGGTCAAAAGCTTTTCTGTTCCAGTGTAATGCTGTAAGCTCTAGAGCACATAGCCTCTTGTACACCAGTGACGTCTCTCCGTCCCCACCTTACTGAAATCTGAAATGTCACCGATGACCATGAAAGCCTTCCAAGTTCAGTGGCTTTTTTCCTCACAGAGCAAGCTATTTCTGGTCCTTTTGGATTGAATCCAAACCTCATCACTTTGTTCTGAATTGAGTGACAGCGAGTGAGAAAGAGAGAGAGAAACTGAATATCTAAAATGCAATAGACTGATGATGTTGATGAGAATGTCAGTGATGATGTTTATCATGCCTCAGTGTTCATGGTCCTTTACAGAGTAGAAGGGGATAGATCTTTGCCTCATGGCACTTGCAATCTACAATTCAACAGAAGGAAAACAATAGAAGAAGAAGGGAGGAAAGAGAGGCAGGAGGAAGTAAAGAAGCAACATGCAATTCTTTCAGTGACTCGTTGGGAAGAAATTCTCCCTTTATCATATGTGGCAAGGAAAAGCCTCTCATGTAATGGTACCATGGCTATGGCTTGAAGTGTTTTATGTAATTCCCAAGTGGCCTTTTAGTACAGATTCTGTCATATGGCTTTTAGCTGCCACTGACTGTAAGTATACTGGATGACCCCCAAATTTCTGAACTTTCCACAGATTAATTGTGCTTTCTACGATAGATACAACCATTCCTGTTAATGCTTTATTTGTGAGATTTTGATCTGCAATTCTTATCTTTGACTCTGTAAGCAGCATCCATCACTTCAGGAAGTAATATTTATTAAGAGGAATCCATGGCTTGACTAGATTGATCTTGGGTGCTCAATATACACTGCTTTTCTATTTTAATGAATGGGCCCTGGGCAACTAGTATAATGGTAAAGTAACTGAACTGAGTTCGTATGGTCCAGCCAGTCAGTTTTGACCATAAGACTGGTACCTTAACGTGGGAGGAAGTGGTGCGTGGGAGGATGTGGGTTTTATGGAGGCACCCACATGGTTCAGCCACGCCTCTGCTTGCATGGTTGAACCATTTAAACATTTTTTGAGGTGTGTGGAAGCCATGAATAAGAAGCAGCTGTTAAGATAACTAAGGGGTCCTATACTCCGTCAACAGTAGAGCTTTCTTAACCTCAGTACCCGTTTTCAGTTCAAGGATCCATCTCTAAAGCTTTGTGAAATAGTAATAATTATAACAGTTCTGACTGTGTGCAAAGTGCACCCACACTCTGACTGTGTGCCAACAGCACTGAATAGCCAGAAGCCCACACACACTTTGGAACAGCAAAACAACAAATTTCTGAGCTGGTCATATGTATCAAGATACCTATGCAAGTCTGAGGTTTTGGACATCTTTTCAACAAAAATAATAGCTGCCATTTTGTCACAGCTGCCACATGATTCTGAAGTTCACAGGCTGGTGAGGAACCAGTCTATCCGTGTGAATGAGATATTCCCACTGTCCGTATCTGCCAGTGTTTGATAAATCAGGCAAGCTCTTTCATCAGCTAAGGGCCATTTTAAATGTTCTAGAAAGCCACATGGAGGAACTACTCTTCATGACATCTTCTCCATGCAAAGAGCTGTTGTGTGTTAGAATTTGCCACTGACCATATAAACTGCATTTCCACTACATAGTTTAGGTTATTGCTGATTGGTGATGACACAGAAATATATCATACAACTTTGTCCAGTCTGTGTGGTATGGTGGTACACACAGAATGGGTCTTCACATAAAATACCCTTCACAAGCAGCAACATCCTGTGAAGTAATCCCTTCATCCCTGACCATATTCATTTATATAAATAAAACCCTCTAAAGTATTTGGATACTGAAGTTTAATCTGGTGATACTCCTAAAGATATGCCCAATGAGGGAAAGCCACTATATTTTAAGGTACAGTAAGTGAAAATTTTCATTTGGTTGCCTTATGTTTGCAAATTTTAACATTTTATATGCATTTCTTAACATTTCTGTGAATGTTCTGTTATTGAATCCAAAGAAAAATAGAACTGTTGCTGCTATGGCCTCTGTCTTGGACCAAAAATCAGTTCTTGCCAAGTATATTTTGATACTATGTGGTTAGCAAACAATGTCCTACAAGAGCTTCATGAAAGAATTTAATCAGCAACAGACCTAAGTAACAACAGCCTATAAGGGTATTAGATTCAAATTACTACTACTACTACTACTACTAAGAATAATTGCAGTGCTATCGTGCACAGTATTTTACATACTAATAAGCAGGAACAGATTGTTGCATTAGAAGACAACAGCTTACAGTTAGGAAGAGACAACAGGAGATGAAACAGTAGACAAGAAAGAATACAAATACTTCAAATACCTCTTCTATATAAGCAGCAGAATAAGGTGGTAACTGGAGATTTTGTGAAAGGGTAGATTTTGTGAAATGGACTATAGAGCTTGGATTTCATGTAGGTTATAGGCCTTTTAACCCCCATATTGATAATTATAACTACATTTAGGATGACAGCAAACCTTTCTGAAAGCAGCACGAAGAGAAGAGACACAACAAAAGATCTCTCTCAAGACACTCTTGCCTGATTATATAGAGGAAACTTTTTTCTTCTGTGCGGAAGCATTAAAAATGTGACCCACATAACCCCTATCTTCAGCTTCAAATGGTACCATAAAGTCCATGTAACTAACTCAAGAGTTTACCATCTCATTCTCCTTAATGTGTGGACTAGGATTTAGTTCCCACTGGCATTCCAACCAAAAAAAAAAACTCTCGAAACAATGCCCCCCATACTACAAGGTTAGAAGAAGGGAAATGTAATTGATCATTTAATGTGGTGGTCAAAAGAGAAAGAATTAGCAACTGTGTTACTTTAAAACAAAGATCTACCTTTAGCCAATTCTTGTGTCTGGACCTGACACCCCATGTCATTTTTATCTTTTAAGTCTGATCTTGCCACTTACAGATTGGTCACAAATCAGTCCATGTGCAGAATTATGATCATGGAAATGTTCCAGAACTAAACACCACACAAAGGGATTCCAAATGAGCAAAAATTTCCCAGAGATTTTGTTGACAAAATTCCAAGAATTTTCTTTTTCAGTTCCTTCAAACCCCATCTCCAGCCGTAAAAGAAGCTAGTGCGGAATATAGTCACTGTTTTCTCAACATTTTTGATAGATGAGCAGCGTCTTCCCCAGTCTGTTGCCACAATCTCCTGGAATGATCGTAGGTATGGGGCATTATAAAGAAAATAAAATGGTGGCCAAGTTGCCAGCACAAACACACACACACACGCATCTTGTGGGGGAGTAAAAGAAGAAGCATGGTGCTTTAGATGGGCAGCCATTGCCTGCAATTAAATGACAATAATCTTTTTTTCCCCCTTTTCTCTTCTTTGGAGAGAATATTTTCCAGAATTAGAACTTTAGTTTCTCTGTCTACAAACAGAGTAGTTTTAACTCAGAAAAAGAAGCTAACTATAGGACTGGAAAAGAGAATGTGTAAGTTGACCTTACCTCTGCCAAACAGTGGTCTTTTTGTTTCCACCTCAGTCACAAAAACATTGCTTTTCATGGAAATATAAGACGCTGGAGTACTTCACTGTGCCAGAAGGTGGTGCAAACTCACTGTGCATCTTGCAAGTGGAAAGGCTTTCAGTTTTCCAAGAGCTTCTCTGGGCAGATCTGAAAGGTGACGTGGGGTGGGGAGATGGCAGGGGAGGTTTTGACATCAAACAGGGGAAGTTTTAACTTTGATGGTTTTCATAACTTGACAAAACAGAGCAGATTTCTTGAGAACAAACAGTGAAGGATAAGATAGCTAAATGGAGTGGAAATGTCAAAATTTTAACGATGTTGCTTTAATGCAAGAAAAGAACTCCAAAGGGTAATTACAAACATGGTATTATCTTATTACGTTTTGAGGGCACAAAGCAGGGGACAGGGTATTTTTACCACTGGAGGGATCTAGTTTTAGTTAGCTTTAGTTAGCTTTAACTAGCTTTCTGTTATCTCTTAATAATTTTGTTTTATTCAATAGATATATGGAAGCAGCAACTTTGAAAAACATAATATAGTGAAACTTTTGTTAGCTACATGTCTTAAGAAACAGAAGTGACACACAAAGCAGATGTGACAAGAGTCAGAATAAACACAAATGTATGGGAGAAATAGGATATAATAGATTGAACCAGATATTGACAGTGGAATTATTTTAATTGTATTAATTCCTGTGAATTGTGTGAAATAAAATGCACTTATTTCAAAAATTTGTACAATGATGTCTCTATATTCCTATATATATACACATACATATACACATACATACAATGGACTATGTATCTATAGTCCATTGTGTGTGTGTGTGTGTGTGTGTGTATTATCTATATATATGTATACACAAGGTAGATATAACTAGAGCTAAAGAGAACAAATAATCCATTTTAAACAGGAGAAACATTTCCCAACCAAACACTTTTCCAAATGCATTTCCTGTGTTTGTTTGTTGTTTAAAATTAATATGACTTAACACTTCCATTTCTGCCAAGATTTAGTATTGAAGTATGTGAAATAAAATCATTCCAACAAAGTTTCTTGTTCTCTTGTGAACTTGTTAAGTCTACAAAGAACGACTTTTATTTTTAATGTTCTTTTTTTCATGATGAGAACAATATCTTTGGAGTGCAGTGTTCGGTGTTTGCCAACAATGCATTGATTGTTAAAGTTTATACACAGAAAAAAAGAGGAATGAAATGTAAATAAAATTAGTACTTTAAATTTATGGCTTAAGTCTAATAATGTTGCATGATCTATGTCTTTCAGAATTAAGGAAAAAGAATCTACTTTAATAATTTATCACAGATTTAATAATAAACAGATTTTTAAAAAAGATCTTGTTTCATCCACACTTTTCTTGCTTGCTTGCTCTGCCCTGTGCTGCTCATACATTTGTTGAATAACTTTATAAAATGTTTTGCCTTGTGCTGTAAAACCATTGAAACAGAATTTGAGTAAGATACTTAGTTCTGAAGGTTAAAAAAAATTACATTATATTAATTTTTCAAATAACAATGTGGATAAGCTCCACAATAGCCTTTTAAGATGTACCATGGTGAGAACCACTAGATACATTTCTTTAAATATAGTTACATTTTATACATAGATAAGTAGTTAGACAGACAGACAGACAGATAGTATGTTTTTTATTTATTGGGATTGTAGGAGGATAGAAAAAGATTAGGTTAAGCATAATAATCCTAAAAGTTATCAAAATAATTTTAAGGAACAGTTCTTTAACATTTCTGAAATTTACATGGTCTCTACATAGTTTGGATATTTGCTTGAGGGATACAGTTTTTTTTAAGTTTTTTTTAATTAGTTAATAATGTGTTACTGCATAATTCTATATCTTTCCTATCGTTCTTACTTTCTACTGGGAACCATATGAAGAGCTGCAAATGTGGTATATGGTCTAAGCCAAAGCAATAATAAAAAATAAAAAATGTGTTTCTTATTTCATTTCAGTTTTCAGAAAGGCTATAGTCTATAGGAATCCATCTTAATTCCTCTGAAACCAACTGCTGGTCTTACTAAGTTTCAGTAAATGATGTTAGAATACCAATTGTTTTCTTACCATATGAGACTGACATTTAGATGTCTTTCCTCATTACACAACATTTTTTTATTTGCTACAGTAACTTTTTCTGTACGCTCAGAATATTCTTCACGTCAACAACCTGAAATATTCGATTCTGCATGAATATTTGATCAAACGTTTTTTGAAACCCTGTCCTGGAAAGTAAGTAAATGAGTGCATATAAAATTCAATTTGAAAGTTTCTTTTTAAAAAGAGCTAGACATTTCCATCCTCCTATGCAACACAAAATATACATTAAAATAAAAATAAGGTGCACAGTGTCACATTCCTTATAACCCAATGTAAAAAGCAGCTGCCTTCCAGAATTTGGAATCTTTCATCAGATTGAAACAATATTTACAATAACCCCAACCAAAACTTGTTTCTTCTTTTGAGCTCAGCAATCAGATATCCTAAAACCAGTTTCATTATTCTGATTTAGGTAGGATCTGTGAAAACGTGCAGTTTGTTTGTTTGCTTGTTCGTTTTTTAAAATGCAACATTTAACCATTCTGGATTGTACAAAATCAAGGCGTGCAGAATGCCAAAAACTAACTCCATTTATTTATTTATTTTTATTTACTTGCAGTCTGCCTTTCCAAATCCTTGCTCAGAGACTGCAAAGTTTCTTAGCCTATTTCCTTCAATACCAGCAGAGTTCAGATGTCGCACCAAAAAAACAAAAAAAGTAGATAAAAGCCAACAAACTACATTTTGTACTTCTCATAGCCACCACTGCTAGAAATCTGTCACTGCTACCAAGAAAAACAAAAGCAAATCTGAAACAGAAAGGCTATTATTTATAGCCATCAAGATACAGTATGGCACCATATGGTGGGATTTATCAAATTCCTTCCTTTCTCATGCAGGGCAAAGAGGACCGCATACAATTCCCTTCTTGGCTAGCCTCTCATTCATTTCTACTGGGGCCCAAAACCTGCTCATCTTACCCAAAGACCAGCGCTCCTAACTTCTAGCAGGACTCCTTGTGTATGAGACAAAATAGATTTTTAGCCCTAAGATCCTTCCCCCCCCCCACACTCTTGCTTGGTCGTATACCCGTCAGCACCTTTGCATGCCAAACAATTCCAAATAAATGCTAATAATCTCTTGAGGGCTTGGTTCTTCCCCCTCCCAATCCCCCCCCCCATTGATGCCAAAACATTACTCAAGTCTAGCCTTTGGAAGCTTTGTGCTTAGATGCTGACATTTACCGGGTGTAAGGTTCTGTAAGGTTAAGAAGCATCAAACCTATAATAAGAGCCTCACTTCCTCTTCATTTTGTTCCCCTTTGTGTTACATACTAGGGCAAGGAAGGTCTGCCAATCACTATCACTTCTTTTTCTTGTTCTGCAAAGACTAGGTAGTCACAGCAACAGTGCCGTGACAGGCTGGTATCCATTTAGAACTCCAGGGGGGTCCTAATAGGATTGAGGCAAAGATCAAGTGAATAGTTTCCTGTATGAGATTTGTAATAACTCTGAACTGCTTGCATATACATGGCTATATACAGTGTTATGAGGTGGCGTTTAACCAGAGAAAAGGTCTGCTTTGTAGCACACATGAGGCCATATTTTAGAAAAGGATGCCTCTCCGCCTCCCTTTAGAAAAGAAAGGGGGGAGGGAAAAACAGGGGGAGGGTTACCAAACATCCAACCACGATAAATTAAACTCATTTCCATCTCAGGAGCCCCAAAAGCCATACAAAATGTGAATGTGTCATTTCCTTTCATTAATTCATTTGACCAGATCAAAGTAAATACACTGTTTATGGAGAACAAAGGAGCCCCCTTTTGGTATTCAGCTGCACATGCTATCAGATTCAGAAGTTTACTCATCTTTTCTTAAATCTGGCAGCAGCAGCAAGCGGCACACATACTGCCTAGAGATCATAGCCAAGTAACTCATGCAAAGCAACCTGATAATTTCAACACAAAACAATTTTTTAACATAATAAAGGAGAAGGGGGGGACGGGTGTGTTATGAATTTTTAGAATCAAGGGAGAGAGAGCTTTTTTGTTTGTTTGTTTGTTTCAAATATTGAAGTTCAGAGTGTGGTTAGTTTTGGCAAATTTCTGATGTTCATAAAGCAGAGCTCATTAAGGAGGAGGAGAAGGAGGAGGAGGGAAAATCAGTAAAGAAGACACAGTCAAAATGAACTCATTAGGCTCCATCACTGTTATTTTTTGTTGTTATTATTATCAACAACAAACTAAAACTCATCATTATCAAAGGTTTCTGGAATCCTTTAATGACTCTTTCTTATGCAGACTAAGATGTTCCTTAGCCTTAACCCATAAACTTCAGGGATGAAATGTGCTGAAGCATATTTGAGATGGCTTCAGAAGGGGCCGCAGGACTTTCTGATTTGGAGAGGTATTAAGGATTTTAATACGATTGTCTATGTGATGGTTCTCAAACTTTTGTGCCACACATTGTCTTAATTGCATTTTGTTTTACTCATACTTTAAGCCTCCTGGGGCCCCAGGTACTATAACTAAATAAAGGCATTGGAGAGTTAAATAAAGCAGAGCATTTGATCAGTGGTAGTTTGGGTTGCTCACAATATCTTTAAATTAGAAATCATCAATCTTTGATTATGACAGTGATTTTAAACACAGTTGTATGTCATGTTTAGTGTACAATGAAGTGGATGATGATGATGATGATGACGATGATGAATCATTCCACCTTTCCCTCAGTTTAGGACTCAAAGTGGCTTACAACTGTTAAAAAAATACATAGTTTAAAAAATGAATATATTAAAGAACAAGCAAGAGTTTAGGCACATCTAACAGCAGAACTGGCCTTCACAATCCATGTTTCATTCATTTAGTTATTTTAATTGAAATTTGTAGTGCACCCCATTCCAAAGTATGTGACTATGTTTTGGGGAGGGGAGGTAATCTAGGATAAATACTCCAAACAACAGCCTGCTGCTCCAATGATGTAGCACCAGTTAGCAAAGCCTATAAGATTTCTTCCAAAGGAAACACAGATTTTGCCATATCTTCAGGGGAAAACTACAATCACACAGTAAAAATCAGTAGCTTCTCTGCACACAGTGATCTTTCTGGCACAAGGATGTCATGGACCAGAATAAAGTATTGTCTGGCTTTAGGAATGTCATGGTTAATTGTCTCTTTGGTCTTTTTGTTGTTGTTTTGTGGATGAACTCAGGAATTGTATTCTTTGGAGGCTCAAATCTGAATAAACTTTTTATTTATTGTGAACTAAATCTAATTGCTGCCCAGCTAGAGTAGACCCACTGAATTAACTGCTGAACAGCAAGTTATCATTTACGTAAATTCCATAATTTACAACAATCAAGATTTAGCACCATGAGTGTTAATAACACTATGAATTTCAGCTTCCCATACAAAGCAAGACATTATTAGGAGAACAGGAAAAGCTACCAGTGTCTTGTTCTGAGAAATTAGACCAGTGAAACTTTAGAAATAAGACCATAATTAATGGAAGAACAAAACGTTGCAGTGAAAGCATGGGCAAAAGAGTAGCATTCATCTCCCATTCCCAGATCTCCCACATTGACTCCTAGTATTGTTGTGTAATGATCAATGTATTGGTCTGGGACCTGAGCTGTCCAAGTTCAAGGCCCAGGGTCAATAGAACTCACAGGCTGATCGTAGACCAGTCTCTCTCAGAATTGTAATGAGGATACACTGGGGAAGAGGAAAGCTGTGTACATAGACCTGTGTTCACAAGAGAAAAGGTGGAATAAAAATAAAAAAAATAAAAATGAACACTGAAAGCAAGTTGCCATGTTAGTCACACTACAAAACTGAGATGGCAAAATAGGTGGTTAATATATGTGAATAGTCCCCATTTTTCTACACTAGTTGCCCATGGCCTGCATTGGTTGAGCCAACACATGTGCAGCTATCAAAAAGACATGCAACAGGTAGTCAGCAACAGAGATTTGTGGTTGTACTTTTTCAGCAGAGGAGTCTTGTCTGGTTTCAGCAGGGTTTGGGTGATCAAAGATACTTCAGTAGAGATGATATTTTCCAGAGAGTTGCCATGTTAGTCTGTACTATGCAGCAGTGAAAAGATAACAGAGTCTTTTGGCACTTTAAAGATTTAAGATTTTTTGTAAGCTTTCATAGACTACAGCCCACTGCATCAGTTGTGTTAAGTATTATCTTTAGTTGGTTGGTGAGGCAGAATTGGTGATAACACAGTTGTCCTCATAATCTAAGTGATTGGTATGATGGGTGGAGGTGGGATAAGATTTACAGCAAAGTTCAATGAC
The DNA here is from genome assembly GCA_948472985.1 of Iguana delicatissima. NCBI lineage: Eukaryota > Metazoa > Chordata > Lepidosauria > Squamata > Iguanidae > Iguana > Iguana delicatissima. The sequence goes on along the minus strand of CAOKZL010000345.1, from coordinate 597,935 downwards.
CTGTTATTAGATTTAGTACTTTAAAAATGCTATTTTAACACCTTTGACAACAATGTTTTAGCAGCACTGGGTTTATTGAAAACATGTTTTGGTTGTGTGGCTTCAAGTCATTTCCATCTTATGGCAACCCTAAGGCAATCCTATCATGACAGTGTGTGATCACCCAATGGGTTTCCATGGCTAAGAAGGAAATCAAACTCTGGTCTTCAGAGTCATAGCCAGTGCTTAGACCACTATATCACGTTGGCTTCCTTACTGAAAACATACCTTATAATAATCTCTGGTTGTTGTTGTTATACTATTACTACTATTATTGTAATCATAACAACAACAACAACAACAACAACAATAAAAAACAATAATCAGAGATGTACATGTTCCCAGAAGATAACTGCATGTGACCTGAAAGATGAGGAAGAAGGGAAATAGCAACTCTGATTCTTATCTCTAGGGGCCCTTCCCCACTACAGAATTATAACACCATGATTCCACTTTAACTGCCATTGTTACGTCCCATGGAATCCTGGGATTGGCAGATTAGGGAGAGACCTTTAGAGTTCTCAGCCAGAGAACTCCTCTGGGGCCTCTGAACAAACTACAGACCCCAGGATTCCTTAGGATGTGCCCATGACAGTTAAAGTGGAATCGCAGAACTATAACTATGTAGGATAAAAGGGCCCTAGATGTGGCCAACTTATGTGATGCTGTTGTCACCAAAACACAATATCCTTTTTCCTACTGTAGCTTTTCTTTTCTTTGCCTTTCTTGGCTCACTCTCTGAGCATTTCAAACACCAAAGCCATCATGCATGTCTGACTATATGATAAATTACAGTTTTGACTAAAAACAAAGCTTTTTATGGTTTTTACTTAAATTAGTTTCGGGCAGCCAAAGAAGGCATACAAACAACATGCTAAGATTTTACTCCCTTACTTTCAGGGATTAAACTTGGTCACACAAGAACCAGTCTTCTTTCTTCCTACTTTTCCCTTTAAGCCCTGCCTTGTTCATCACCATCAGAATACAAATAACAGGATTGGCTGAATGCCTTCTTTTCCTCCTCCTCATTGGTAGTATTTATTGCCACCTGCCAAGGCTTCCAAGCAATCTGTGACAGATGAAATAATTATTTTTTAAAAAAAGATTAAAATATTTTTTTAAAAAAATCCTCACTAACTAACTAACTAACTAACTAAGTATGAGTTATGACTTCTATTGTCTTCAAACTGTTTTCCTTTAACTCTTGCCTTTAAACTGTTGATTTGCACCAAATATTTCCACAACTGTGTTCTGCAAGAAGGATGTCCTACCAAGGGCTACAAAGCTTTGCCAACATCTGAGGTCAAAAATTCTGCTACCTGTTCATGACCAAAGCTAGGCAGGTATGAGAGCAAATCTTAAAGCTGCTGCTTCTACATTAGTCTCATTTCTTTGCTGCTACCACTCCCCAGCTTGGATACTGCATGACATGGATGAACTGAATTTTCCAGAAGGTGTTTGTAGTTTGAAAATAAACAATGAAAGTGCCTTTTATTACTTTTTGTGTTCCTGGCAAGCCTAGAGGCCACTCAGACTGAAATGTGATACCTGATGAACCTAGTTTGAGAGCCTGCAGGCCCATCTTCACTGTTTCGTCTTGTGAACACACGCAGATGACATGAATTTAGGATTGGTCATGCTCTCCCTTCTTCCCCTGCCAGGTTTTTTTCTAACATCTTGCCTGAAGAAGAGACCTGGAGTTCTTGCAAAATTACACAGTTGTTTTTTTTTAAAAGACTCGTTTGGATTGGCCTACTAAAAGCAATAACCACATTGTTGATTTGGGAACATATGCCCTTGATTTGGCAGTCTGCTAATCTGCAGCACATGAAAAATTTCCTCGTGGCTGAAGTCACCATAGCTCTCAAATGCAAATAGGTGAGCTGCTGCAGTCCCATTTTACGCTGCAGCCACTCTGCTTCAACATGGGCCATTTCCACACTGCACTGTTACAGTGCTGTTATTCCACTTTCAACATCCTATGCAATCCCGGGGTTTTCAGTTCGGGGGGGGGTATTTAGAATTATCAGCCAGAGAACTCTTTGGGCTTAGTAAACCACAAATCCCAGAATTCCACAGGATGTTGAAAGTGGAATAATAGCACTATAACAATGTAGTGCGGAAATGGCAATAGAACTTAACAGTGGGCCCAGAAAATAAAATCTTTAACCTCTTCTATTTTTTTCCTACTCCCTAAAATTGTTTTTAAAAAATACGGAAAGGACGCATGGTGCTATTGCTATTTAATTAGTAGTCCCAGATGTCCTTTGTCTGGAAATAGCTCGAGTGAAAATGTTGTTGTAGATTTTACTTGAAACATGCTTAAATCCTGTCAACAAGATACTGCTCCTGACTTGTCTCCAAAATTCTGTCAGTTAAACTCCAGAGTTAAAATCAGGCAGCCCTTCCCCTTGGTTAGCAAACCTAATAACTGATTATGTCCGAATGGAGAGCTGAAATGATGTATAGAGGTCAGGTCCCTTGGGCTGCACAACAATAGTTGTATAATAGCTGGAAAATGTATAGACTACAGCCATGTTGATGGTCAAGGACAGCCTGCTGTTCCACAAAATTGTATTATACAATTTAAGGGGCGATGAAGCACCATGTTCAGCAGAGGTCTGAAGAGGAGATCTAAATACTAAGCGGCTATGATGATAAATAAGCATGCCAGCTATGTTGATGATAAATAAGCATGCCAACTATGGGAATGTGAACATGCTGCCACTATTTATCAGATAAAATGAAAGAGAGAATATTCTTGTCAAATCCTGCATTTGGGGATCCTCCCCTGTTAATCCAAAAATCAAAACCAAACCAAAAAACAGCCCTACTTCCTAAAGGCTCATCTCATCACAACATAAATAAAGAGCAAAGCAATTACCTAGGAAGATGCATCCTTGTAGGCTTCTAGGCCAAAGGAGCTGGACTTCCACTTTTTAAAGGAAAAATAAAATATTGTATACAGCAAATCTTTCTCCCTCTCATCTTGTTATTTTTCTCTCTCTTGTCCTGTTCTGTCTTCCTCAGAATGTTTTTTATTTTCAGGAGAACATGATGGAAAGAAAGGAAGAAAAAGGACTTGTGTTTGGATTGGTTGGCAGCTTAATATTTTAAAGGAAACAATAGTATTTCACTGTTGGAACTCTCTTTGCAAGGAATTCTATCATTCTTAAATGTTTCTCTTCCTTGAGGAAGTTGGGAAGTCAATTCAGTTTGGTGAACTTGTAAGGAGTGGGAGGCTAACTCAGTGCTTAATGTTATTGGTTTGAATTAAGTCACATTCCTGTAACACTTTACAATCCTATTTGACTTCTAGAAAATGATATATGCTTCTAATGGGTAAGATAGATGAGGGCACCTCCTTTGCACTACACTTCCATGTACATTTTACTCAGACCTTAAGTCTTAGTGTGTTAGGAACTGGTCTATTATAGGTGTGCATAGGACCTCAGTCTTAATGGACGAAAGAAAGTAACTTCTCTATACACATGAGTCACTCCTCCTCAAAGAAATAGGAATCAGGTTAAAAACGAGGCATCAATGTTTACAAGACTAAATGGCTAATCAAAATCCTAGGACTGAAGTTTGTTGGCCTTATTTGAAGAGCATCTGTACAGGGGAGCACATTTATCATATCCAACGTACACATGCAGAGCATCCATGCATGATTCAAAGTAGACTGTACTCCTGCAAATTAACCAGCTCCCCAATGAGACTACAGTCAGTATATGTGTTCCAAAGCACACTGCCCCCCTCCCATGCCACACCAAATCTAGATGTACCAATGATATTCTTGAACTCTATAGCTCTGGCTTCTTTTCTTCCAACTAGGAAAAGTTCAGAGTAAGCCAATACGTGTCTGTTCTCAAGTAAGTCCCATTCTGATAGATAGAGCTTACTCCCAGATAAGTGTGTACGCAAGGACTTCAGCCTCAAAAGATGAATTATGCAAAGTTTAAGTTTAACCTCAAAGTTAATTTGTATTTGTTCTGTTTTACTAAGAACAGTAAATGAAAGTATCATGGCATACCGATAACTTCCCTAATTAATTAGGGAGATTTTCCTATCATATGACAGAAATAGAATCTAGAAAATTGTTGACTTACTTTTCACTTGCATTTTCAAAGATATTTCTAGCTGGATATTTAACAACTTAATGCCTTACACTGAGACTCATAGAACTGTTAAAATGAAGTACAGGCATTTTTGGATGAGACTTCAATGACAGCCTGGGGATGTGATATCTGACTCTCCTTTCTGTTGTGTTCCAATGACATTTTTATCTTCTCTCAGTTCCATGTTGGGTGGCAATTCTTTTTTTCTCTGTTTCCTGCACATATTTGTCATTATTTTTGTGTGCATTATTTCCAACTGTATGCATTTTTGTATGTCTTTTTACTGATGTGTGTATTTTTATCTATTTTTCCCAACTATGTAAAGCACGCTTGTGTGCATTCTTGAAAAATACACATTTCTACTCATGCACATCTAACTAACAGTGTGTCTTGGGAGTCCCTCATTCATTGGTTCATCATAAGTTGAAGCCAATATGATGGCAATTAACAACAACAATGTTTTTCAGATGTATGCATAATTCTGTGCACATGTTTTATTTTTCTGAAATACACCACAAGCCTCAGAAATGTATGGATTCCCTAGGCAAAATGCACTTTGTCCTGGTACCAGTTTCAGCAAGTACAAAATGGATATTTTAATCACAACTTCCTTTTCCCTCTCTATGTGAGGGACATTTAGGGAGAGGACTGCTAGAGTGATCAAGGATTCCACATATGCATGACTGAGTGAACAAAAAGGCCTTGATTCTTTTAGCACAGGAATATTTTGGGAAGGGGATGAGAAAGCATAGTCATTGGCCGTGCAGTCCAAGACATTGGTAAAGAATGCTGAGAGCTGAACAAATGTCTGTAAAGCTACACAATTCCCACCTTTTTAGCATATATCGAGGTACTAGTTTAAATCTGATATCATCAGCAAAATGAACAGAAACTGTCTGATGGAAAGCTTACTTTGCCTAATATCTACTCTTGCTGTAATAATGAGGCTATCACATAGCAATCATATGAAAAAAGGAGATGAATTTTGAGTTCATGCATATGCTGTGCAATCCTAAGCACATCTGCCCAGAAGTAAGTTCCACTGAGCTCAATGTGACTTAATCCCAGGTAAAAGTGTGTAGGATTGCTGTTTTGAGAGACTAGAATGACAATGAATTATGCAATTTCAGGAAGAGACAGAGGGGAGGAGGGGGAGAGAGAAATATACATTTAATTTGTATTTTTTATCCTGATTCTCCATACATTAGAGGTGACTTACAGTATATATGAGCACCCATGTGCTGCAGTGGTTTGAAAGTTGGACTATGACCCCCCAATTCCCCAATTGGCCATAGACACCCACTGGGTAACTTTGGGCACATCACATACTTGAAGGCGCACAACATCGACAACAACAACAGCAATATAATAAAATCATGAAATACGCAGCATCCAAAAAGTGATAAACTTTTTGATAAGTCTTGATAAAGCCCCAATTCTTTCCCATGACTAATTCTTTATTTTGGATTCCTTTATTCTCTGAGGTGCAAACAACCCCTGCAGAAGTGAACACAACCGAGGTCCAAGAACTCTGTACTAACCTGACTGGCTTCACACTGCCTATGGTGCAGACTGGGCTATAAATGACATTTATCTAGAATGCAGAGAGATGCTTTCACTCCAAGCAAAGTCTGGGGGCCAAACTTCATATTACAGTAAGAACCTGAGGCTGACAGGTTGCATATTTATATATACTGGAAATGAGGGAGGGGAGTCTTTTTTGAACATCTGTGCACATTAAAAGCTACACTGGTAGTTTGTTTCATTCTTCAGTAGCTTCTGTTTAAAAAATTATTTGAGAGCATTCCAGCGAGCTCTGCTGAAAATGTTTGGTTTGGGAGCTATTAATAAAACATGCATTCAAGGTTTAACTTCACCAGTCCTGGGAACAATATCGTGTAATACTTCTGAAATGTCAGAACTCTGGCCTCTGCTTCTGCAAAGGGGGAAGCCAAGCTGGAGAAAAGATGGTGTGCTGAAACACAAATACTTTCTGAACTCTCTGATTTTTAATCTCCTTGGGCCTCTGCTTCCCATTTGGTACCCTGGAGATGAGACTTGCCCTCCCTCGACCTTGGCATGAGATGTAATTCATTAATGCCTTTTGAGTCCAACGATGAACACCATAGAAAACGCCTTGATATATACTCCCTTTAGAATTCAGAATTCAATAGAGGCACAATTCAGCTCGTACTGGAGTTACTGGGGGAAAAAAAATCCATCGACATTCCTAGTCAGCACAGCTGCTCTGACTGCCCTAGAGCAGAAAATGGTGCAGCAGCATTAGCACACAAATTACCAAGTTTATTTTTTCCTCCTGATTTAAGGCTGGTACAATCCCCAGCTTGCTTTCCAGGAAGTTGTTCTCTTTTAATACATATGTTAGGACCCAGCTGGACTGTTAAGCACAAAAATGTCTTATGGAGCTTTGATTTTTCCTGGTTTGAAATTGTTTCTAGGTTGGACTGGGTCATATGTACATTTTGCTGGCTTTAGGTTTGTTTGGTTTTAAGCTTAAATTTGTTTGGTGCGTTGCATGTAGGCACAACAAATATAGCCCATCCTGTAGAATGCCATCTCTTTCTACTGTCTTGAGCAAGAATGGAGAAACCTTGTTTCATAGAATCATAGAGCTTGAAGAGATCACAAGAGCCATCCATTCCAACCCCATTCTGCCATGCAGGAATACACAAAGCACTGCCAACAGATGGCCATCCTGCCTCTGTTTAAAACCTCCAATTAAGGAGACTCCAACACACTCCAAGGCAGCACATTCCATTGTCAAACTGCTCTTTCCGTCGGCAGGTCTGTCTTCAGATGCCATTTCCGCACTACGCTGTTATAGTGCTATTATTCCACTTTCAACATTCTGCAAAATCCTGGGGTTTGCAGTTTAAGGGGGAGCGTTTAGAATTTTCAGAGAGCTCTTTAGCCTCAGTAAACTACAAACCGTAGAATACCTCAGGATGTTGAAAGTGGAATAGTAGCACTATAACGGTGTAGTGTGGAAATGACCACAGCCTTCTTAGGGAGCTGCATATACAACCCTATTTACCTTGGGCACATCACATGCACTCAGCCCCAGAAAACCCCATTATAGGTTTGCCTTAGAATCACCATAAGTTGGAAATGACTTGAAGACACACAATAACAATAACATGAACCTAGAACAATGCCTAGGGAGACTGGACAGTCTTTTTCAGGTGCTCATATCCAGGAGGGCTAACTATCCTAGCAAAACTCTATGCTTCCCAAAATCTTATACATCCAAGAATTTCTTGTCAAGCAGTAAATTTTTACCATTCCTTGGTCTAAATTCTCCAGGTGTCTAATATTCCTACACCAGCCTCCCATGACGTGGTGTGCTTCAGTAGGTTTGATCTACCAGTGCTATCAACTCCAGCTAAAATGGCTAATCATGAGGAAGCAAAGCCCAAACAATTGGGGGTGGGGGTCCCAGCCTGGGAAAGGTTTCCCTAAACTCCAAGGGTTTGAGCATCTTCTTTATCTTTTTACTTCCTTATCACTTTCCATTATTTAGGTAGCACTATCCATTTTTGAACTGATTAGCTGCTTACATTTCAACATGGAAATTACTATCTCTCTCTCTGTGTATTTGCCTTCAAGTCACCTATTTATTTATGGTGACCTCATGAATTTTATAGGGCTTTCTTAGCCAAGGAATAATCAGAGGTGGTTTTCCAGTTCTCTCCTCTGAAATACGGCCTCTGGCACTTGGTATTCATTGGTGATCTCCCATCAGAGTACTAACCAGTGCTGACCCTGTTTAGCTTACAAGATCAGACAGGATTTGGTGCCTTTAGGGCATTTAGACCCTATTGTGTTTATATTTTCCCTCTTTGGTCTACCCCTGCCTTTCCTTGATTCTTTTCCCTGGTGATTCTTTTTTTTTAAAAAAAAAAAGCAGCTTTGATTCTGATCTGGGGTCTCAGACATGATGTTGCTAATTTCATTATGAGATTATGATTGGGTGACAAAATTCCAATAAAGCCATCCAAGCTGCCATTGTTTAGAAAGTGGCAGATAATTTTTCAGCCTGTCCCTTACCCCCTGCTGCAGTTATAAAAATTTTCCAGGCTGTTGACTGCTGTTATAAGTTTGGCTTTTTTTAAAAAAAAATTAATAACCAGGTTTGCTAAGATGGTTAGTGGTTAGAGAACCCTACTATGATTCTGGGAAACCAAGCTTTAAATCCTTGCTCGGCCACTGGGTGACCTTGGGCAAGTCACATTCTCTCAGCCTCAGAGGAAGATAAAGGCAACCCCTCTCTGAACTACTCTTGCAAAGAAGACCCTGTGATAGATTTGCTTTAGCGTTGGCATAAGTCAAAAATGACTGGAAGGCACACAACAACAACAAGATTAACCAGATGATATTTTGTTGTCTCAGCATCACTACCAATGTTTTACTCCCATGTAGAATTCAAAAACTCCAAGATGCATCACAGATACTCCACACCCCTCCACCCCAGACCTGTATGTTTCAATACTGTGATTCATACTGGGCTCCTTGGCCATTCTTTTCCTCACTGATTGTAAGGAAGAAGCAGACATGGATCCCTGAGAATGCATTATGATTTTTAGAACACCATTCCTTTGAAAAAAGAGAAGCCAATAGCAAGCAAAGGCACTGAAAAGATATGAATGATGATTGCCCAAAGAGCCTACAGTGTCATGAGGTCCAAATGATTATAATTACTGGACAATTGCCTATACTGGCATATAGCTTCTACTGGACTGAAAAGTCTCAAAGCGGATGCAAAACCAATGGTAAGAGGCACTGATTGGTAATAACGATGGCACTTGGTTGATTTTTGTTGCAAGAGCTCTCAGTTGTTTGCACTAATCTGAACGAACCGTATGTTTGTTCTACTTCCAATGTTGTAATAATATCAATGACACATTACGTTAGCAAACAAATGGACTATCAAAATTATGTTTCTATTCCTGTTCTTGTTGTTGCCCTTGTCGTTGTGGAGGGCCTTCAAGTCTGTTCCAACTTATGGTATCCCTGTCACAGGGTTTCCTTGGATAGATTTGTTTGTAAGGTGTTTGCCTTTGCCTTCCTCTGAGTAGTACACACTACTCTATTATAGTGCTATTCTTCTTGGAATTCTGCGGGTTGTATCTTTTTGATGCCAGATAGCTCTCTGGATGAGACTTCTCAATGCCCCTCACTAAACTGAAAATCCCAGGATTCCATAGGAGATTGAAAGTGGAATAAGAACACTATCACCATATAGTGAAGAAATGGCCTGAATCTGAGTATTACTTGCCCAAGACCACCCGGTGGGTTTCCATGTCCTGGTCTCTAGAGCCATAATTCAGTGCTCAAACCACTACACCACACTTGTTCCCTACCTCCATTGATAACTGCATGGCAAATACACTAGTCATTAAAAACAGACCAAAATACAAAACTTTAGACTTACCAAATACCTTGCATACTCATGGTTCCTAGCCATTAGGCAAAATCAAAATTTAGTTATCTGATTTTCAAAATGTAATAAATGACATGCAGATAACCCCTTTTGACGAGTGTATCTTCTCCCACGTCCTCCTAAGCCACAGTGTCAAACACAAGGCCTGTGGCCCAAATCCGGCCTGCCAGGCCATTTCATGTAGCCCTCACACCTCTCCTGTAGCTGTGGCACTCCCCCTGCCTGGCAAGCCTGATCCCCACATTGCAGCCCCCGGCTGCCAGTATTCTGAAATGGTGCCCAGCAGACAGCACTCATGATCTACTTCTACTTCTGACTGCTCCTCTGTGCATGTCTCACCATCAGAGCGTTGCCTCAGGTTACAATGGCAACACTCTGTACGGCTCAGAAAAGCTGGACAGAGGAGCAGTCAGAAGTAGAAGTAGCTCGCTAGTGCTGGCTGCCGGGCCCCTTTTCAGGAGCAGCCAGAGGCCCACAACGTAGTGATTGGGCTCACCAGGTACAGAGAGGGGCACGGGGGCAGAAAGAGGCACAGGGAAGGGGGGAGCAGAAAGACGCTCGGAGAAAGTCTGGAGGGCAGAAAGTGGATGTACTGACCAATTCTATGTGGCTTTACAGAGGTATAGGGACTATATACTATGATCAAATAGCCCCAAAATGTCCAAGAAAAGAAAAGTTGATGTAGAGGGAAGGCAATTTAAAAACCAGTAATAATCGAATGCAGAGGCAGTTATTTTATATGATAAAAGAGTAGATACGTTTATATAGACCCTTTTCGCACCTTACCCTTTCGCAGAGCTGAGGTGCGGGGCTAGTGCGAGAAGCCTGGGGAGGAGGGCTCTCGCATCCGTGCTGCTTCGGCTCCGCAGCTGCTTCCTGGTCGCATGAGCGCCCCGCCTCTTCCTTTCGCAGTGCAGCCTGGGACCTTTCCTAGGCTGCACTGCACAGGAAGCGTGACTGGCCCAGCTCCCAAGGCTCTGCACGCCAGGTAAGTGCGCGCGGGGCCCCAGAGTGATGGGCGACCGCGCAGCATTTTCAGCTTTAAGCCGAAAATGAAAAAATGCATGCGCAGTCCGTGTTAGGCCCTTGAGTGTTGCGCAAATGTGAGTAAGTCGTATGGACTGCTCCTCACATTTACGTGATGCTCAAGGGGCCCTTTCGCTTCGGAAATGCAGGGCAAAAAGGGCCATAGACTTACAGATACAACTGGCCTTTTAAGGGCAGCCATAACGCTGATGTGGCTCAAGATGAAATTGAATTTGACACCCATCCTAAACCATTGGCAGTCTTTCCTTAGCCCTTCCCCATGATGCTGTACTTTGATAGAGCTCTCGCTCTCGCGTGCATTCTCTCTCTCTCTCTCTCTCTCTCTCTGTGTGTGTGTGTGTGTGTGTGTGTGTAGGTGGCCTGAAGATACAAACTTTCCTGTATGCCACTGGGACTCTTGGTGGGGACTAGTGAAGTTTTATAACATTGGTAAAGTGATATTTTATGTGCTGTAACATATGGTTTTGGTGCAGTTCTTTGATTTGTAGTTGCAAACAGACACATTCTCATAACCTTTGTGTGCTTTCGATTTCTGAAGTGCCGAAACTTCTTTTGTTCGGGCCATTCCTGGCTGAAGAAGAATGTATCTTTTATGAAGAACATACTAAATAACTGTCAGAATTTCAGCATCCGTTTTATATTTCAGGCCTGTGATTTGGCATATTTCAGAGGTGACAGCAGAGATGTTTAAAGTTATGATTTAATTTAGGATTTTTAAATTAAAAAGCAGCTATGACGCTATAAGAAAAACCTGAGATGACTATCACAGGCTTTCTGAATAGAGCAGCGCATTTTTGTGTATCCCAACAGCCATATAAATGAGCCTTAATGTTAACTCTCTTTATCTACCTCTTATAGATGAAATTTTGCTAAATTAAAAGGCTCTCCTGGTCTGGATGTTAGTTCTCTAACAGTATGACTGATAAGTAGTAAAATGAGAGACATCTGTTTTTCCACAGAATATTACCAGTGTTCTGCAATAGCTAGTGTGTTGGACAAAGGAGTTTGGGTTCAAATTCCTGCTCAGCTATGAAGCTGGACAAGCAACTGATCTCAGCTTCACCAACTTATGAAGCTCCCCTCAGACTAGTGGAAAGTTGGGATAGAAATAGGCAATCATGAACAATGTTGGCAAATTATGTTAGTGGCAAAGAAGTGATGATTCAATTTGTCCTTTAGGTCTTTCTAAGGTGGCATCCAGCTGGCCATGCTTTTTTAAAACAACAACAACAACAACACACAGATTACACTGATATTTGGGGGAAATTTGTTTAAGGGGTTAGATACAAAGAGATTCTTACTGGAAAAGAAAAGAAAAAGGCCTGTTAGAGCCTTTTCTCCAGCAACAGTGGAAGCAACCATTTTAGGAGGATGAGTTTGCAAGAACCAAGCGAAAGCAAAACAGAGGTTTTAGGATTCTCAATATGATAAATATTTATTAGAGAAATACATTATTTAGATAGAACAGCCTGATCTTTGTGGCAACTATTATAGAAGGGTAGGGTCAGTAGGCAGACATTCTTGAGCATGTCCTCTCCATGAGGAAAGAAAGAAAGAAAGAAAGAAAGAAAGAAAGAAAGAAAGAAAGAAAGAAAGAAAGAAAGAGCAAGCATCTAGCAGAGGCCAAAAAAGAGGAAAATGGTCAGTCATTTGAGAGCCACCTGAACCAGATGATGTAATCTGCCCATAATGCTTTGGGATAGGTGACAGAGAGAAGAAGGAAACAGACAGAAAAAGAAAGGTCAAGTTTCTAATCTCTCTGTGTTCAAACCATCTTATTGGCATGAGCGGGTGTGTCTATGGGCCGGGACACCCCCAAAACATTGCTGCCCAGGGCAAATCACACACCCCCGCCCCCACGTGACTGTGCAGGAGTGAAGCTATGTGGGGTAGGAGAAACATGAGGGCATTGCCTCTCCAAATTAGTATTTTGTTCCTTGGTAGAATTTTCCTTCATTCTTTCATTTCCTTCATTCCCAAAATTTCTAGCACTGCAGATTATGAGACACTGCAAATTATCCACATCTAGAACTCTTATATTTGCTGTGTTCTCATTCCTTTGGTAACTTTGCCTGCCCCCTTTCTTTGGACATACAGACACTTAATTTTATTCATTGACCAATGAGTAAATAATAAGTGCAGACATTAAACAAGTAGCAAAGTTAAGTTTCTTTGGATGGCTAAACTCTATTTCTAAATAGTAATCTGAAGTCTGAAGTTTACTGCAATGCTGGAACTTGGAGGAAAAAGAAAAAAATGGAGTAAGGGAAGCAAAATCTTATTTGGGGACATAATGTCTACCCCTCTTTCCTGCTCAGATTGAAAGACTTAAAATCAAAACACTTTAATGTAGTAATGACAGAGCTGGAAACCCAACCATACACTTTTATATACAGTATATTACCAAGATGTAATGATGAAGATTGTTTCCCTTCTTTTTACCAACAGAATCTTATATAGAAGAAACAATGTACATAGGCATTTAAGCCACTCTCTAGTTCATAGTTGCTTTCTGTTTTAGGAATATTGAGGTTCCACCCCTATCCTGACAGGAAAATAGATAAAGCTGAATTCCAAAGTTTGAGAAAAGTTCAGAGATTTTTCTTAACTCCATACACAAAAAAGCCCACTTTTCAGATTACTTTTCTGCTTCTCCTACACTATTCACTACTTGTTTGTTTGGTGGGTTGGTTTGTTTTTTTTTTTGGTAGCAATTGCCATTCCACTCCACATTCCATACAAGATCCAGGGCATGATGGAAGATGCAAATGATGTCCAAGTTGCCAGCCCGGTTACTACTTCTGTCACCTGCAAAGGCAATGAAAGAACTCAAAGAAATTTAAGAAAGAAGAAAGCAGCCATACTGGCACGATTGTTAGAGAGGAATCCTGCTCCAAGGTGCTGGAAATTATTTTGTTTTCCCTAATGTCTTCTCTCTGAAGAAATCTGAATTTTCCCCAATTTCTGTATCCAGAGACAGCATGCAGAATCCTGAGAGGTCCTTTGCCCACAGCATTAGCCCTTCTCTGTTTTGCCAATCATACTAGAAGACTAGAAGATGGAATGCAGTATTCTTCCTTCTACCTGAATGTATAGTTTCTTTGCACCCTCATGCTGCTTAATGGTTGTCTTCCATAGTAGGGCAACACCTTTTTAAAACAAAGACAACAACAATAATAGCAATAACACTTACACTCTCTTCTAATCCCAGTCAGGTCTGATCTGAATCAGATGAAGCCATGGGTGCCCATATACTGTGTAGGGACTGTAAGTGTATATGTCACATTTAGAAAAGCCACCACAAGCTTTATCAGTGTAAACTATAGTTGGAGTAGAAATTCTGTGTGCATATTGGCTGCACAACAGGGTGAATTTCATTTTAAAAGGAGGTTAAGTGTCTAGAATATAAGGATGTACTTCTTCACAGTTTTCTTTTCAGAGGAAACAATGAGCAATTTTAGCAATCTTCGTTCTGCTGCAGTTTTTGTACAGTAGTACAGTTGTACAGTTTTTGAAATCTATGTGCAATTCCAGATTTATTCTGCACAAAATTTGCATGTGTTTGCAATGGGCAGAAGATGCTGATTTCTGCACAGAAAATGCTCCTTTCTGTGCAGAAAATGTTACTTCTGCATAGATATATTATTTTGTATTCAGGAAATTCTATTTTTCTGCACAAAACAACTTCATGTGAATTTTGTGCAGAAAAAGTACCAAGGTGTAAAGATTTTGATCAGTCTGGGATTCTTCTCATGAAGACTTCTTCCCACTCAAAAAATATATATTTTTCAACTTGAATATTCACTCCTTTCTTACTAGTGTGCCTACATGAATAAATGCATCATCTGCGTTCCTGACAAATTTAAACCAGGCCTCAGAATGATAGATATCTGGGAGCAGAGAACTTCCCAGTTCTGAGAATTTAAGTTAAAGCCTTTGTCTTCTATAATACTCATGTTGGTGACCTACATTTCACAGGACTACACTGAAGTAGTAAGCTGAGTCATCATTTATTTTCTAGCATAAGCAGAATGTCCAAGCAGTTTTGGAATAACTTCTTTATAGCATCAGGGCTTCATTTGACACAGAGGCTTTAAAACTAAATTAAGGACTATTATTAGCATCTTTATAAAACACATTCATAATTATTAATGGCCTTCTTGAGCAAGGTCCTGAAGGGAAAGTCACTTAATTATAAAGTTCACAGTTTAGATTTATCGTCACTTGCAAACAGCTTACTAAGATATGTTTGGTAATAGATCTGGTTGATTATCCGGTTCATTTCAATCCCCACTCCCACCCTGTCCGTATCAAATATTATAGCAATATTCTCTGTGCTGCTGCAGTGGAATTCTGTCAGCATTTCCATGATAAGTGCCTCCTTTAGAAATTTACAAGGTGTTCATCAAAAAAAGGTCAACACTCGTCGTAATTGTGACATGGGCGAAAAGTCAGTCTTTGAAAACTGCTTCGATTCTACAGTCATATGAAGCTGCGAAGACAGATTCCCCAGTTCACACATATATGTTCACTGCAAGTTACCAAGAAGTTCCATCTGCACACTCCTTCATTTCAACTATGGAGAATCTTCACTTGCATTCAGAGAAGCATGATTAGAGATAAAAAATAAATGGGGAAAGCATTCTGAGCAAAGGAACACTGCTTTTTTATATGGTTAATTTAATAATTTTAAATTTGTTGTAAATTGTTTTTAACCATTTTGGGAGCCATCTTGGGTCCTACTCTGGAAAGGAGCCATATAAATGCAGTAAACAATAAAACAAACAAACAAACAAAAAACATGTCTTAGGCCCTTTCCGCACCTTACCATCTTCTGGCACTGGGGTGCAGGGATCGCATGAGCAGCCTCCAGCGAGAGGCTCTTGCATCTGGGGTCCTTTGGCTCCGCACGAACTGCTCGATCATGCGAGACCCCCACCTCTTGCTTCCACAGTGCAACCTGGGAGTTTCCCAGGCTGAGCTGGGGCAGGAAGCGCAACCAGTGTGGCTCCAGGTAAGTGCACGTGGGGCCAGGGAGCAATGCATGATCGCACACCATTTTCGGCTTCTAGCCAAAAATGAAAAGGTGCGCAATCAGTGCCTACCAGCCCCTGGAGCATCACACGATTGTGAGTGCATTGTGCCGATCACTCCTCACAATCACGTGATGCTCCAGGCCCTGTTTCGCATGGAAAATGCCATGTGAAAAGGGCCTTACACTTCCCTCACTTAGTACAGATCCATGATCCAGGGTGAATGGGCAGTATCCTTGGAACTTTAAAAAGGTGATTTAAAAGTAAAAGTAATTTTCAAGTTTTATATAGCATTACTACTGTATTGTTTTACTATATCTGGAATTTTAGGCATTCAGTGTTGCAATGCGGTTCCTGTCACTTGTAACTTTCTGCAACAAAAATATCATATAAAGTACCATTTGAAAAGAAACACAAACTAGTCAGTCCAGTCACAGTGAAGTCATCTTTTTTGCAGTTGCAAGTTATGTTGTCTAGTTACTTTGTAAAAGATAATTTTCAAGAGTATTTTAGGCACATCTTGAGAGGACTTTTCATGTATTATGTCATTGTCTTATAAATCCTAAGAGGTTTTTTTTCCCTTTAATAAGTAATGAAAAAGTAATAAATTACAGAATGAATAATTAACAAACCAGTAATGGAGGGAAGAAGGTGATATTTATTGTAACATATTACTTTAGGGGGCTTTCAGTGAGTTATACAATGCATTGCTTGCTAAAAATAAGTTTCAAGCTCTGTATTTAAGAAGTTAAACTTAGTGATTTTATGGTTGTCAGCAGAAATTCATGCCTTATTTTAACCCCATCAAATTTCACCAGTATCTACTTTATCTATTTGCCACTCTTCCAGCAGAAGCATTCAGTGCAGCACACAATATAATAATAAATGTATACAATACAAACAATAAAAAGTACAAATGCAATACCCAGTTTGTAAAAGCAATAGCAGATAACATCACAGAGACAACACTTAAATAATAGATATGGTTGCATAAATAATCTAAACTAACAGCAATTTTTAAAAAGGTGTTATATATTTAAAGACAGTGGAGGATAACATGCCTTCAGTTTCTGGTGAAAAAGATGGAAAGAACAAGCCTGATGCCTATCAGCTGGGAGAACATTGCAAGGCTGAAGCCCCATCACAAGAAAGCCCCTGTCTCTTGTGATCACTCAACAAATGTCTTTAGATGGCAGTGAGAGCAAGGCCTCTGTCACTGGCCTTAATTCTAAGGTAAACCAAAATGGAAGCACACAATCTCTAAAGTAACCTGGTCCTAAGCTGCTAGAGCGAGAAAGCCTAGAACCAACACTTTGAAATGAGCTCAGAAGCCAATATCAAAGCAATGGAATTAACATTAAGATGTGAGCAATGTGCTCTGGCCCAACAATGTCAGACAATGTCAACAATGTCAGTCATCTGCCACAATTATGGTCAGTTGAAGTCTCTGGCCTGTTTTCAGTGGAGCTTCACAAAGCATGCATATCAATAACCTAGTT
The DNA here is from genome assembly GCA_948472985.1 of Iguana delicatissima. Lineage (NCBI taxonomy): Eukaryota > Metazoa > Chordata > Lepidosauria > Squamata > Iguanidae > Iguana > Iguana delicatissima. The sequence continues at coordinate 580,738 of CAOKZL010000345.1, read as the reverse complement.
TGGAGATAAGCATGGATGATTGCAACCAAACCCACATTGTCCAGGAAAAATAGAAACTGGTGCATTGGTCAAAGCTGGTGAATGACTCTTGTGACAACTGCCACCAGTTGAATACTGAGAGGGACAACAGATTGAGGAATCTAGCCACTCATTTGTACGTTCAAGAAAAGGGCAGTGTACTAGTGGCATGGAACATAATGGAAGCTTTATGGAAAAGCCCCCAAAGTCTCCAGCATCTCTTATTGGAATAATCTTTTGCAACAAGACTGGACAAGACCCACGTCTGGAGGTTCACTGTCAGTCCTGTTAAGTAAGACAGAACTGAATGATGTAATGCAGTATAAGGCCACCTCTTATTTTTGGTTCTGTGTCTACATGACAATTATCCATTATAATTTAGGAAAGATTTTGGTTTGACATAGTACAAGAGTATGGAGAGAGAAGAGAGAAGGGGCATTACATACATGGTCAAGGATGAGAAACATTCAGTAATTCACTAAGTCTGTGGTTGTTAAAGTTTGGTGGTAGAACACCAAACTTTACAAAAACATAGGACAAATCTCCCCCCCCCCTTGTTATTAGAGCCTTGTGTAGATGGTCAAACAGTGCAGAAGTATGTGCATGTGGAAAAGGATCATATTTCCTGGCTGCACAAACCCCTCCCATTCATTGATCAGAACTGGGGCAGAGAAACCTATGCATACGTCATATATCTTGTATTGTGAGATCTGTCATATACATGCCCCAGAACATAAGGTCTGACCAATGCAGCTGCTACTGTTCTGCATTGGCTGCCAATCTAACATAGTTCCAAAAGTTTCCTTTATGTTTAGGTTGTTGGTTGGGCCCATTGGCGTTCACTACAATACATTTATCCTAAGGCAAATCAAACATCTAGCTATGTCAGATAGTATAGTGTGCTTGTTATGTGAAGAGTTGGACTTTTTTCCTGGGGTTGCTAGCAAAGGAAGAAGGCAGAAGACATTGGCATCTTTGGGAGAGGAGAGGCTGCGAGCTGCATCCAGCTTTTCCTTCTGATGCCAGTCTTGGGGGAAGGGGTGTTCTTAGAGCCAGGCATTCTGATAGCTCCCTTTCCTGAAGTCAGACATAGGACCGATAGGCTGCTCAGAGATGGCACCCTTTCCCTCCTTTTCCTCCTCTTCTTTCCATTGCCACCATTTCACCCACAGCTTTTTTCTGCCCTCTGATGTCTATGCTAGTGTAGTTACCCAAGAGGATCTCAGTCTCACAAATTAGTCAGGAGGTAGAGAGAGGGAACAAAGAGGGGAGAAGGAGTTGACCATTTTAGGTAAGCATAATATTTCCATGGATGTAGCTGGAGGCTTATTTTTCACTATGCCATGCTGTGGCAGTGGGGATTGGGTGGGTAGGAGGAATCATAGCATTTAAAATATTTAAAAAGAAATGCTACAAAGCAGGCAGATGAATTTTGAAAATGTCAGCTACTGGTTTTGGAAGCATAGTAGGATATGAATAAACAATGGCTTTTCAAAGCAGAATACAATTGTAAGCTGTGCACTTTGCTCTCTGCTTTGAGATGGCATAAGCTTCCTAACTCCTCACTCACAAGTCAGCCCCACATTTAGACTGAGTGGGTAGGGATAAGCACTTTATTCCACAGAGAGAGTTCTCGGTCGCAGGATTATGAGTCAGAATGAGACGGTTGTAGTTTCTTAAAGATCATCCCAGGACGCCAGTGATATACGGTGTTATTTGCTGGGTACATGCCAATAATGCAATTTAAAACTGTGCAGGGTGCAAATCTCTCTCTCATTCCCAAATTTCCTATGCACAGTGTTCTTGAATTCATGCCACTTAATAACTCAATCCCCATCTTTCAAACTGTTGCATTCCCTGTCTCATTTTGGAGGTTCACATACATTCCCTCTTCTCCAAACACCCTGTTGCATACCAGAGGGTGTAACCTTATCCACTGGCGAATGTCCAGGTGGCTGGACACTGATTCTGCATACATTAGATGGTAAAGCTCCATTCTTCTTTCACAATCCTCCAAGATTGCACACAATTAAATTTATAGGCTGTAAAGCCAGGAAGAAGGAAGTGGTTATCCTATCACATATCCTTCAAGATTTGTACCGGGCTATATATTTTGTTTTGCAGAGCCTTCATGCACAACTAAATGAAACAATGGGCTCTGGAACTCACCTGCTTCTTCTTCAGATACACTGTTCTGTGATCTGCTTCTGCAGCCTGCATAGCGGAGTAAGAATTCAGAGAACACATCAGTTGTTTGTTTTTTAATGGTTTTATGATAGTTATTAATTCATTTTTTCAGAAAGTGCATCATTTTTTAAAAAGATACAACACATTCCCATATCAAATACTACTACCTCTGAGCTGTCTACAAAATGATACGGCCCAGAGATGGATGGATCCTGGCAATTTAAAGAACAATTTTTTGTTTTTCTTTTTATGGCTGCTTCTAAGTTTCTTGTTTCCTGAAGTCCCTTCCTCATATAGCACACAATTCATGTGAGTTGTGTACCATTGCTGACACACAGATGTAATCTTCCACTTTGGGTCATACTTTTTTTCCTCAGAATTTATGGCATTTAATATTCAGGAATGAGCCATTTCTTGTGCAGATTTAAACTTTGTAGTATACATTTAAAATCAATTCTCATTTTCTTCATGGTATATACAAATAGTGTTGAATTAAGCTGACATACAATGTTATTTTTCCACATGCACTTGAAAATAGATGTTTAAGTTTAACATTTAAAAATAGAAAATAGAAGGTGGGTTACTTACATATTGTCAGGTGGTACATAAGGTGAAACCAGATATGATTTCAATTACATGAATGCAATGAACACGCTTTTTATTATTACTACTATTATTACAAGAAGAGCAAGCACAGGAAGGCTGTGATTCTGAGGAATTTAACTCTTTGTCTCTTCTGCAGTGCTGACAAAATTTTTTTCCTGGAACCTGATATCTGAATTTCCGCAAAAGCTGCCACAGTAAAAATGTTGTCAAAAGGCGGAGAGGGAAAATGTTGAACTTTCTCTCTACATCCTCTGCAGTCTTCCCATCCATCCATCAATGATGTATGGAGCTCCCCTTGGCTGCTATCTACATAACAACAACAACAACAAAAAGCACGTTAATTGTATTTACACAAGTAACATTATGTGTGGCTTTGCCCACAGTATCTCTTATCTAGTTAGCAAACACAGTTTATATATTGCAGTCAAACATTCTATATTTTTTTTCACGTTAACATCTGGAAACTTTCACAAAATTAGACCATCCTTTACAACATAAGCCAAGAAAGTTTAGTTTGTTCTGTGTAACCTGGAAATGATATGCAAGGATAATTGATTTTAGCATGTTTAAGTACTTAGTATGCAAGTCATTTGATGTTAGTCTCTCTTTTTGAAGCCAGCATTTTGCTACTAATATTTGGGCTGAGGCTGAATTTGATTATTACCTCTAATTAATGCTGGAACCCTAGGCCTTCCAAGTTACCAATAAACATGGTAATAACATTGAAAAGAAATGAATGCCTGTAACTTAAATAAGATCCAGAATTTATGCTTTTGTCGTTAATAAGTATGAAGTGTATTCACCAGCACTGTGCTACTGCTCTCTACCCCATAACATCTGCTGCCTGAGGCAGTTATCTCACTAAATGCAGGGTTGGCCCTCTGTTTTTTTTTCTGAACTATTTTTTTTTCATTTTGCCCTTATATCACAGATTAATTCTCTTCTCAAATATGCAATTTCTCAGCTGAAGATATGAGAGGAATCATACGATGGTCCTTTTCTATTTTGTGAGCATTTTGATCAAATCACAAAAAAAGAACCATCTGCATAAAAACCTTGCTCTCCAAAGCCATATCTACTTTAAAACAGTATCCTTCTGAGCTGGAAAGATTTTAGAAGAAGGAGAGAGATAAATTTACAAACATATCTGTCCCCCATCCTGTCTAAAGTGTCTCCTGACTACTTTTTGTAGGGCAGAGGGTATCATCAAATCATGTTCATGTCTTTATTATTTTTATAAGATATCTAAAACATAAAATGTATGTAACATAAAATAGTTTTCAGAAAGTGCTTTTTAACATACTATACACACACAAACATACAACATGATTTTTTGAAAATGTGTATGGTATGTAAGACATGTAATGTACGTAAGATACATGCTTAAAGAAAAAAAGAAGGATGGCTCAGAAATGGCTCAAGTACAAGTTAGTTTGTAAATCAGTGGTTCCCAAACTTTGATCCTCCAAGTGTTTTGGACTTCAGCTTCCAGAAGCTCACCAAGCTTGGCCAACAGTCAGGAATTCTGGGAAATGAAGTCTGAAACACCTAGAGGACAAAAGTTAAGAAACCACTGTTGTAAATAGACACCTGCACTGAATATGTTAACCACCATGCCAGTCTTGGTGCAGAGCTTGCATTCTGTATATGCACATGTTCCTGTGAACTAACGGTCTTGTCTGCAGTGTTGGGCCATTTCTTCTTTCTGTTTAAATATTTGAAGGGATGCCATGTAGAGGAAGGAGAGGGCTTGTTTTCTGCTGCTCCAGAGACCAGGACAAGGAGCAATGGATTCAAGCTGCAGGAAAGGGGATTCCACCTGAACCTCAGGAAGAACTTCCTGACAGTCAGGGCTGTTCGGCAGTGGAATAGGCTGCCTCGGAGTGTAGTGGAGTCTCCTTCCTTGGAGGTTTTTAAGCAGAGGCTGGATGGCCATCTGTCGGGAATGCTTTGAGGGTGTTCCTGCATGGCAGGGGGTTGGACTGGATGGCCCGTGTGGTCTCTTCCAACTATACATTTCTATGATTTCTATGATTCTATGATTCACTACACTGTTATAGTGCTATTATTCCACTTTCAACACCCTGTGGAATGCCAGAGTTTGTAGTTTACTGAGGCACAGTGGAACAAGATGTACTCCTGAGGGCTGAATGAACTTATGAAGTGATAACTTGTGTGATGTACATATTATGTGAATAAACTCTTAGGTCCAAGATCACACTTCCATATTTGTGACAAATTCTAACCACAACAAAGAGGGTAGAATTAGAACCAGATGCTGGACAAGGTGAACCTTTGTTCTGATCCAGGAGGCTCTTCTTAAATCCTAATAACATACAATGCAAGATTAATGGGTAAAGCTTTGCTTCTGTGCTGATGGAATCATTAGTAGCTAATATTTTAAGTTAAAAAAAATAGCAAAATGGATCAAGCGTGTATGTAAGGGGGAAAGATTTGTCTGAATAGAGAAAGTAGTTTTTAGACAACTTTTTTTTTGATGTGGGGAAACAGAAGAGAAATCGGATCAATGATATTAAAACAGGATGTAACATAAATGTACTAAAACCATCTATGATCATTATGTATTCATTTCATGCAATCTTCATAATTCTTACTAAACACAGAGTTTAGACAGTTAAAGGTAAAATCAGAACAAGGATTTTTAATTCTACATCTTCAAGGATGTAAAAAAATTTGTATGTCCTTTCCCCTTTTTTAACATAATGAAGAGCAGTGACATAATAACAGCCCAATCTATGTGTTTTGTAATGAATAATAAAGTGTTTTAACCTCTTTAGGGACTTAACACTGCATTAATCCTTTAATCCCTAGAAAAACCAATTTTGTTGACATGTAAAGGGGATATTTAACTTCATCCAATTAATTTTCTACTTTAGAGATAACCGTGATTATGAAGATCAGATTGAATAGATTCATTAGAGCTCCCTTATTGTGTACAAAGTGATAGCTTTGCCACTAGATATCAAAGAAGAAATTTACATCTTGCAATTGTGTTTTATTCACCTCTCCCCCATTTCTGTTTTTTTCTTTTTATAAGAAAAAGAAATGCCAGAACTTTGAAATCCTGAATCCTTTCCCACTTACTACTTCTGGAATAGTTGAGATACCATAGTGCTATTAAATACAGCTAACGCAGTTGCCATGATTTGGTTTAATTGGCATTGTTCTCATGACATGTTTTAACTATGTGTTTCTGAAATATTTCCTCACAGAAAGCTAAATGCTTTGCTATGAAGTGAGCTGATAAAGGTAAGGGTCTGCCCAAAATAAAGGCTGTTTCAAAAAATGAATGGGTTCTGGCTATGGGAGATTGCAAGGCAGAAGCTACAGTCTCTTGGCATCTGCATTTGGTACTTGGAAAAGCTACCTAAGCTGGAGAAAACCAGTAATACAATAAACTTTGAGGATGCCTTTCTTTGCAGCTATTCTATCCTTCAGTGTTCGTGTGTGTGTGTTTTGCATGTGTGTGTATGTGTGTTTGTTTTCCCATACTATACAAACAAATTTTCTTTTTGGAATTGGCTGCTTGGATTTTAAAATCCTTCCAAACGTTGAATTTATGGATACATCCAAATCATTTGCACCCATATTAATCCCCATAAATATAATTCTGTCTGCTATTTAAAAAGATAGTGTTTATGAATTTTAAGCTGGGATTAGGTAATAGCTGTATTGTGGCTTGTTGAAGGCCCAGTTTAGCAAGCTGTCCATTGTGTAGAAATACCACAGTGCACATTTATGATTTTAAGAAGCCCCCATCCACAAGGCGGGTGAATGGGAAACCGCCAAGAATCGGAACAGATTGTCGAGAGTACTGAACCAGTGGTGGGCCATTCCAGTGTGTCCAGGGGGCAATTTTGGGGCCTAGGTATCATGTGGGGACCACATGGATTACCCAAAATGCCTCATCCCCAAAAAATACAATAAAATAGTGTTTTGTTTCATTCAACATTGGGGGAGGAGATTCTACAATCTGCTTATACAAGTGATGTTCTACTTCTGGAAAGGCTCCAGGACAGGAAAATCACCTTCTTTTTTTTTAAAGTGTGAAAACATACGGCCCACCAAATGTGGAGGGGTCACAAAGGGGCCACATGGCCCCAAGGCTGCTCCTCACCCAGCCCTTTTGTAAAGCAACCACAGAGTCATTATGTCTTTTTAACAAGTCTGCCTTCATTGGTACATATGGGATTTTAGGGCCACTGTTTGGGATAAACAGAAGTTATGTTGCATCTCTCCAGTTGCCTTTGAAGTATTTTTTGAGGGAAGATTTCTTGCTGTTTGGGGTTGCAAGACCCCCCTCAAGCAGAACTTTAAAATATAGTGAAGTTATTTGTAATAGCATGGGTGTTTGGCCCATTATTTGAGAAGGGTTGAGAGGAGGTGGGGATTTTGGAGGGATCAGTGGCAGTTTCATGGACTGCACTGGACTCCCTTCCTGATTTGCCGGTGGGCCATTTACCACCGAGTTAAATACCACTTCTTTTTGTGCTTTTTTTTTGGAATACTGTCATCAGTTATTTTTGTGGCTATATGGTTAGAACACGTGCTTTTGGAAATGTCTAAGACTGCTTGAATCACTTCTGCTATAGCTAATCAACATGACTGGATCATGCAAGGGATACACTCCAGAGATAAGGATGAGTCAAAAAATGTTTTCTCTTAGCAGATGGTGCCTTAGAACAAGGTAAAATTTGACAGAGATGTACACTAAGTTCCCTCAGAAAAGAACTATGGGGTTTCATTTGTAGACACAGTCCCCCCAACCTTGTACTTGATAAAATTATCATTTGATTACACTGAATCATATCTCTGGTCCACTTTTTAAAAAAAAAAGAAAAGAAAAGAAATGAGGCATAAAGTTAGTTCTGGGACACATACACTGAGGTTATTTCCACACTACACTGTTATAGTGCTATTATTCCACTTTCAACATCCTCTGGAATTCTAGGGCTTGCATTTTAGGGAGCGGCATTTAGAATTCTCAGCCAGGGAGCTCTTTGGCCTCAGGAAACTACAAACCCCAGAATTCCACAAGATGTTGAAAGTGGAGTAATAGTACTATAACAGTGTAGTGTAAAAATAGCCTAAGAATATTGGAGATGTGTGTGAATGGAAAGGGTGCTCATCTCAGGGTTTAGGTTTAAAGTTTCCAAGGTGTCTTGCTCCATTTGTCTGTCTCACTAAATAATTTTTCTGAACCCCACCTGCACACATTCAATGAGTGCTCAAGACAATTTACAATAAAACTGTAAGCATGATAAAATATTGTCCCCCTCACTAAAAAAGAACTAAGCTGAAACTGATAAAAGATTAAAGAATGATTGTAATCAATAAAATCTCAAAAGGGCAATAGAGTTTTAAGACAATGGGCTGGGGACCCCCTGCACACACACAGAAGAAAGCCCATAATAGAACCTTTGGTGCGTAGAAAGTGCCGTCTTGGATTCCCACCAGTCCTTCAGGAGGTAGGACAGGTAACAGGGCTATAGATAAAGAATGAAATTAACTTTCCCAAGAATCCGAGTACAAATTACTGGATAGCCTTAGTGTGCTGGCTGTCCAACCTGCAGCTACTTGCCCTCTTTCCTCCATTATTCCATTCAGGTCAATATGGACCAGAAGCATTCCGGTAAAAGAAAATGAAGATGAAAGCCAAGCAGTTTGCTCTGTGGCCAACGCATTTGGTGAAATATTGGAATAGGGCTTGTACTTCAAAGGTTCACTCTGCTCTCTAGCATCTGTGAAGTCCACTTTGAAGAGTAATGGTCATAGGGAATAGGCTTTTGGATGACAGTACCTTAGTGCTTACTCTACATCAGCATTGTTCCAGAAGGAGAGAGTTCAGGAAGCCTCAAACGAACTTCGGAAGCTGCCTTTTTCTGAGTTAGACCATTTGTTCATCTAGCTTAGCACTGTTAATGCTGACTGGTTTCTGGCAGGAGTTTTTCCGGTTTTACTTGGGGACACCAGGAGTTGAACCTTTGACTCTCTGTGTATAAAATGTATTCTGGACTAAACTGTGGTGCCTTCCAGAACATCTCAGGGAATGGACCAGGCATGCTCAGACGGAGGCTGATTCTACTTTCTAGCATACGTAGGCTTGGTATCATTGAAGCATTGTGCGAATTGTCTTTGTGCAGTAAAGTCTAGAGGAAACTTGAGTTTAATAACCTTCCATTAGTAAATCTTTTTCTGCTGAGATCAGCACTTCAAGTGAGGTTTCTTCTTCATTCTCTTGGCAGATGGAAGCTTTGTAAAAGAAATATTCTTACACATGGCAATACTTAGAGGATAGTGAATATAACACCTAATGACCTAAAATTGCAGAAATGCAGTTACATGCTTATGCCTATCTGTGAAACTTACCATTCTAAACAATTTATTTTTCTATTGGCATTGATAGAGGGAAACAGTTTTGTCCTTGTTAAGGGAAATTATGCTATAAAATAGTTGGTCTCTGATGTACAACTTGATGGGCTTTTAGTGTGTCAGACAGAATGAGAGATACGATATATTTAGGAAAGGTAAAAAGAAGTAATATGCCACTGTGCAAGCATTATTAAATCCTATATTTAAAGGAATAGAAATCTCTGAAGTCACTAAAGTTATATATGCAATTCATGTTTATGTTAACTAAATTTTCATTGAAAATGCTGTTCATAGTTCACTAAAGGCAAAGACAAAACTTCCTTTCTTTATAATGGATCAAAGTTGTATCATTATTTAGGGTAGACAATTACCATTGCCCCGCAAAAAGACAAAAGAGGATACCAATTTACTACTTCATAGGCAAATTTAGGAACAATTACTATTTAAATAAAACTACAGAACAGAAGTAGGGTAGACTAGTATTTACCATGAATTGTAATATAGGTGCATCTTATGGGCATATGCATACTTCTTCCTCCCAAACTCACAGCCTTTTGTTTTCATTCTTTCCTTCCTGCATTTTCCCTCCGTGCTCCCATGCAAGTGTTTGCCTCATTCACCTAACTATCTACACTACTCCCATCTCCAGTTGTATTGTGGTCAATGAAGGTTCTCCATCTGGGCTGCAGACTGTCCTGCAGAACTGCCTTGTCCATCCCCTTCCCTGAACTCTTCCCTTCTTACCAAGAGCAAAGAGATTTCACTATGTACAGAATCCCTTCCCACTTGGAAAAAGAGTGAGGGATTCCTACTGTTATCTTTGAAGACCAACTGGAGACATCAATAAGATCGTAACACATGATTTTCACCCTCCCAGTTGGTGAAACATGGTTTGTGAAGGAATGTCATTCGTATCCCTGTTCGCTGGGCCAACACTTGCAGAAGCCACTAATGTACTCAAAGTGCATTAATTCCCTGCTTTCTTTCTCATTTGGTGAGGATATTCAACCAACCAGATTGATCCCACAAAGGGGTGGCCCAATGGGCAGTTTCTTCTGGATCTATATGTTTGTCTCTCTTGCACCCCAGAGCAGAGAGGAAAACAGAAATGGAAAAGGAAGAACTCATTCTGACTGCACAGACTCAGATGTTAGGAAATTGTCCTTCTTGCTATTGGGCAGTCAGGTGCTACCATTGCCCTCCAAGCCTTTTCCCCTTTCTAGGGTTAACCAAGTTGCTGACTGAGACTGTGGCCATTTCAGCACTACACCATTAAAGTGCTATTTTTCCACTTTCAACATCCTATGGAATTCTGGGGTTTGTAGTTTACTAAGGCCAAAGAGCTCTCCGATTGAGAATTCTAAACGCCCCTCCCTAAACTGCAAACCCCAGGATTCCATGGGATGTTGAAAATGGAGTAATAGTATTACAACAGTGTAGTGTGGAAATGGCCTAAGTGTCAGCATTCCCTGTATCCAATAGCTACCTTTACGACCCTCAAGCAGGGTTGTCAGATGAAGCAAGGAATAAGACTCCAATCCATTTGATGGTTGTGTAGAAGAGAGAATTTCATGAGGTGTTAAAGAAGTTAAAAAGGGAACAAATATGCAAACCCACACCCTTTTTAGGTAGTCATATAGGCTGACTGCTGTCTATAAGCATATCTGGTAAGGACAAGTTTGTACTCTTGATTTTAAAGAGAAACAGACAAAGGTTGCTGCTTTGTTGTCCCCAGACTATGAGACAAAAGAAAGGGCAGCAGAAACTGCATCAGGCATAGCTTGCATTGAGGTTAGTGACACTACATTTTCTTCTTAGCCTTGAGATCCTGTTCCTTGCTGTCTTTAACAGAAGGGCCCACCCCACTCACTTATTTTCCTTTCTCTTTTTCCACTTCTTTCTTCTCCTCTTCCTTCTACTCCTCTTCTTTTTACATACTGGTACCCTGTGTGCACAGCTGCTGCCAGACCAGAACAAGGGCATCAACAAACCTCAGCAGCATGTGGCCTCTATAATTTCAGAATTTCACTAAATAAAGAAAAGATGCCAGACGTCAAGGTAGCTTGAAATATTAAGCCAAGTCTGTCCAACATGAAAGAAGACTTTGGACCACATCACCTTTATTGGCTGTTGAGTGTATAAACTGGCCAATCAGAATAGCACACTGTGATTTTTAGTGTGGCTTTATTTGGTTCATTACATTGTTTACATTGCATGGCCTTATTTTTCTAGACCTTTGGACAATTTCCAGGAGGAACATCTGGACCTGAGTAGCAAACTGATGATTTGTGTGCCCTTTCTGTTCACAGAGATCATTTCCTTTCTTTCTAAGGCCCTTTCCACACCAGGCAATTAGAACGGGGCAGTACATCCTCTCATGGAGGTCATCTGCACCTTGGAGCAGACTAGGTGTGGACTACCTACCAGAGATCTGCACCTCAGTCTGCTCCAAAACAACCTCAAGTGGTCCTCCAGCGTGTTTTTTAAAGACCGCAAAAAACAGGTCTTTATTTTCCTGGAACGCGCCATTGCGTTCCTGCTCCCTTATGCAGATTCGCAGGCTCGCACCGATGAGAGCCTGTGATCTGCGGAGGGCGGGCTCTAGGCATGGTGAGCTTCAGCGGGACCCATGACCAACCAGAAGCCGCCATTTTGGAAGCCAGAAGCCACCATTTTGGAAGCTGGAGCAGTGCGGATCTACAGACCTCGCACTGCTCCGATTCACCCTGGACAAAGGAGGAGCCCTGTGGAAGGGCTTCAGGGACAGTCCATGTTGCTTCGGACCCCAGAAGAAGTGGTAGGTAACAGCACAAAGTGATTCCCTCACCTTGTGAGAAAAGGGCCTAAGTTGGTTTGAAAAAGATTGAAGAGCGAACACCAAGGATTACAGAATGTCAAGTAAGAAGAAGAATGGAGGTACCCAGCAAACTAAGCTGAGAAGAGAAAAAGGGGTATTTGCATTGTTCTAGGAACACTAACAAATATTTATGATTACATTTCCATAGCATATAATATACAGCTTTGTTTGTGTAGGGCTTTGTCTTTCACAAGGTTTACTCCACAATGTTATATGGGACTTTATTCTGCAGTGCAGTAGAATTAGTTTAAAGGACAGTGGAAAGTCAAATCAGTTAGAATCCAGAGTTGTGCATGTGGGGGAGCAGAACAAGATTATGTGGCTGCTCCAAGGCTGTCTAAGACCATTTCCGCACCGGACTGTTATAGTGCTATTATTCCTCTTGCATCCTATGGAATCCTGGGGTTTGCAGTTTCGGGAGGGGCTGGCCGGCCCCTTCCGAAACTGCAAACCCCAGGATTCCATAGGATGTTGCAAGTGGAATCATCGCGCTATAACAGTCTGGTGAGGAAATGGTCTAACTCCCATCCATGGGAGGTCTGGTTGGCCCCTTCCATGCTCTTTTTCCAGTAGCAGATGAAGTTATTCAGGCAGGACTCTTGAATTTTAATAGTGGAGCAGCACTGTGTGTGTAAAGTAGCATGCTGTATTTTTTTAAATCATTACTGGAAACCATGTTTTAAATATGTAAATAATAAATAAATCTGTTTTTAGTCATGTCTTTTTAAAATAATACTCTTGTTTAACTCATTTTTAACTTTGAAAAGCAATGTTGTAGCTTGATCTTTTTAAATAATTGTAAGCCAACTTGGGAGAAAGGTGGGATATAAATTCAATAAATAGGTAGATAGACAGATAGACAGACAGACAGATAGGTAAGACTAGCAGTCATTCTTCATATGAGTATTCATTAAGCAAAGATACCAGGCATTTGCTGAGTCCCAACATCACACAGGGCTTGGAAAATCACTTCTAAAAAGTAATTTGTTATGTAACTTATGCCCAAAGAAGTTATTTGTTACCATAAATGTTACAAACTATGTTGCTTGTTACTTTTTGTTAATTTGCCAGGGGAAAGAATCCTTTTTTTTAAAAAAAAATTATTTTTATTAAAATTCCTTAAAAACTAAAATTTGTGTATCATGTGTTGTTTACAATATTACATACTGTATACCATTCTTACGTAACTTTACTATTATTATTAATCTTTTCTGTAGAATATTAATAATTATTTCCTTCCTTAATATATTGTTAAATCAACTCCTCCTCCCTCCTCCCTCTCTATCCTGTTCCCCCCCGTATTAACAATTCATTATATATTGACAATGTATTTTTGCCATCAACTTATCCTTCCCCCTCCCTTCTCTCTCTATGTCCCTTCCTCCTCTCCCCTCTAGCCTTCCTTTCCTTATTATGTGTTTTCCCCCCTCCAATCTCTTTTTTGTTTCTTATTCTAAACCTCCTTAGTGTGAAATCCTTAAGATTGATAAGAAAATGGCATAACATTTGAAAAACAAGTTTCTCAAACTGCCTTTAAAAATGTCTTTAAAGAAAGCAACAGAAACTCTTATTTATTACATACAAAACTCTTAATGTAATTCCCACATGTATGCTACTTTCTAGCCTCACAGGTTTCACCATGGATACTTGCTATGGGCCCATCGATAGTAAAATATCACACCTGGCCTCCCAGGTCATGCCACAAAGCTAGCGCCATTTCCGCACTCCATTGTTGTAGTGCTATTATTCCACTTTCATCATCCCATGGAATTCTGGGGTTTGCAGTTACTGAGGCCAAAGAGCTCTCTGACTGCTAAAGGTCCCTCCCTCATTCATGTGAGAATCAGTGCGGTGAAGGAATCTGAGAGCTGGACTCAAACTCTGGAAAACAATGGTTTGAACCTCAACCATGGAAACCCACTGGATAACCTTGGGCAAGTAACTCACTGAAACTCTGAAGAAGGCAATAGCAAACCTTCTCAGAATAAATCTTGCTAAGAAAACCCTACAATAGAGTTGTCATCAATTTGAATAGACTTGAAAACACATATCAACAACATCTCCTATTCATGTTACATGGTGCCTGTCCCAGAAGATGAGCATATGTGCAGGAATACACTTTGTCACAGGCCCTCTCAAACTTGGGAATGTGGAGACAGATTAGAATTTGAGTTAGCTCCCTCCCTCCCTCCCTCCTCTCTCTCTCTCTCTCTGTGATACTAACCCTTCTCATATGGTGCAGAAATATGCCATAGCATATCATTTGGGAATTACTGACCTCAGAAACTACATAGTTTTTTTTAATTGGTCACTGGAGATAAACTTTATTTCTTCAGCAGAGAACTGTTCATTTCATGATTGGGTACTCATAGCTTCTTCCTCCCCACAAAATCTGAATGTCATTCAACCATTAAAAAAATAAAATTAAATATATTTCTCCAAAGGTAAATTAATATTTCCTCTACTAACTCCTCTTTTTCCTCAGTGTGTATTTTGTTCAGGACACAACTAACCAATCTGTTACCCTGTAATTAAATTGGATTATAGAACAATCACAGCCTTGCTTGCTTTCTTCAGATTACATGGCAATTAAGTTTGGTCTTACCATGAAAAACCAAGAATTTCTAATGATGTCATTACATGGTTATTTGTACAATACAATGCAATCATTTAATTATACATGCATCATTTTCTTTCAATGAGAAAAAATGATTAAAAAATGTTAATGCTGTGCTGTCTTGAAAAATTGCCAGCATATTTTACGACATTTAAAATATCAATATGTATTTTGGATGGCCCCAAGATTTCCTTTGTAGAATGAAGATTCTTGGAATTTAAGAAATTGTCCCTGTCTACAACATCCAGATGTATGCTAAATATATCTTTTCACCTGTACTTATATACACCTCATGCTGTACTCACAACCCATGCTCTGCCCACTGCGCTTCATTCACTCAATCTACCTCTCTTTTTTCCTTAGCCATGCCCTTGCTCTCCCTGGAAAGGTTTATCCATCTCAGCATTGTCTGATAGAATTTCTCTTTTCATTTAGACAGGCTTTTGGTCAATCAACTGTTTGCTCCAGAAGGGTATCTTAATGCTATACCCCTCTTCTTTTTTGTCATAATTCCAAAAAATTGTAAATATTTGAATTAGCTGTTTGGTTTTAGTATGACTACTTAGTTGTTTTAAAATTCAATTTGTTTTAGCCATACCCTGGTTTAATTCATCTTGTAAACTGCCTTGAATTCTGCATTGGAAAAATGTGGAATAGCAAAGGCAGTGTGAAAGGGCCCCTAGAATTCACTCATGGGTTTCCCCTGTTTTGATCATGACCAGCTGAAGCATTCTATACATTAAGATATAAAGTGCTAATAATTTTGAAACATGCTTGTTTTCTCACATGAATATCATGTTCATGTCATGAAGACCTAATTACTATGAGGCACTGGAATATTTGACTGTCTATACAATCACTGCAGTTTATACAGGAATATGATACATTTTACCATTGTGGTGAAGACTGTGAGCAGATACCTCTGTGCTTGCTCAGTCTGCTGTTGAGGTGCTAAATGCTGATGGTCAGCTTCAGGGCTACCCGCTGTTCTTTCTTGTCTTCTTATGGTTCTTTATCTTTAATCCAGATAGTGAAGAAAGTGACCACGTGCCCTACCATATAGACTTAAAGCCTCTTTTGAAGGGTTGTCAGGGAAACATCTCCTGTTTGAATGGCTGTCCAGTCATCCGGTCTGAAGATGAATGATATGAGAGACAGAAAGAAGGGGAGGGAGAGAGATTCTGATATGAACTTGTGCAATTTCATTGTGACATTTCATAGTGTGGACCTGCTGGGGCCTTCACTTACATAAATGCACAGCCTCCATTTATACCAAAATAAGGATATAATTCTTCACTAAATTTCGGCCCATTTCGCACGGCATTTTCGATGTGAAATGGCCCCTCAAGCATTGCGCACATGTGAGGAGCGGTCCACACCATGCACACACATCTGCGCAACACTCCAGGGCCTGGCTGGGACTGCACACATATTTTTTCATTTTTGGCTTGAAGTCAAAAATGGTTGTGCATTGCTCCAGGGCCCCACGCACACTTACCTTGCGTGCAGAGCCTTGGGAGCTGGGCCAGTTGCACTTCCTGTCCAGTGCAGCCTGGGAAGGTCCCAGGCTGCACTGTGAAAGGAGGAGGTGGAGCTCTCACGTGAGCAGGAAGCTCGTGCAAAGCCGAAGGACCCTGAACGCGAGAGCCTCTCTTTGGAGGCTGCTCACGCAAGCAATGCACCCCAGCGCCAAAAATAGGTGAGTTGCAGAAAGGGCCTTCTTCTTGATGGTAGCAATGAATAATTTCAGCAATTTTCTCCCCAGTGCAAGAAAGCTTTCAAAACCCATGCAGTTTTTGAAGGCTATTTGCATTTCAGGGCTTACTTTGTGCAAAATTCACGTAAGGTAGTTTTGTGCAGAAAACAGCATTTGCTGCATAGGAAACAGCATTTGCTGCATGGAAAATAATATCCACACAGAAATATTAATTCCTGTCCCAAAAAAAAAAAAAAGCTGTTTTCTATGCAAATCAATCATGTGAAAATTTTACATGGAATAAATCCCCAATTACAGCATTTTCTGTGCAGTTATAAATATTCTGCATTGAAATATTATTTTCCACACAGAAAGTACTATTTCCTGTGAAAAAACAACAACAACATTGTTTTCTGCTCAAAACAGTCATGTATGAATTTTGTATGGAATATATCTCAAACTGTGAAGATTCTCATCTGCCCAAGATTTTGTAATCAAGGTTTCTCAATATTGAAAAACACATTTTTGGCCAATTTTTGACTCTTTTAATCATTAACTGCCAAATCTTAAGACTTGGAAGTAATGTAATATCTGATGATATTGCCATTGCTGGATTTTTCAAACTCTAGAATCCAATAAGTCTCATGTTTCTCAGTGAAGCTGGCTTAGGACACATGCGTATATTTTCTTAATCAATAGAAACACATCAAAAAATACAGGAAGGAAGATTGTTTAGCCAAAATAGCAAGGGAATGAAATGATGAAATTGCTTTACATTAAATTTTTTTTTCCAGGAGATCCTGTCAGAAAGTCTGCAATCTCTTTAGAAGGCTTTGTAGTGATGGGGAAACAGCTCAAAAGCTGTCTCCCTCTAGAACTATTATGCACTGTGGTTAAGCATTTGGTTACTTTGATGTTGACAGACACACTACTCTCCAGGTAAGCAAAGCCTGGTAAATCCGACGTAGCTTTAGCCTGTGTTTGAAAATATAGTCATTATGATTCTCTAATGAGTGGGAAAAGGAACAATTATTTGCTGTCATTACACACTGTTTGTTAATTATGCTCATCATGTGATAAAAATGGAAAAGTTAATTTAGGATTTTAATTATTCTTTCAGAAAACCTTTTGAGAATCTTTGGAAAACAATTCTTTCCATTTTTTTTCTTTTGTTCGTTCCTCATCCTTCCTTTCTCCACTGACTGGATATTCCTGAATGTGGGAATACAAACTAGGTTCTAGTACCAGGGGAAAATAACATCTCCAGAAAAGAATAAGTGATACAGGAGTTCATTTGGTTCCAAAGAACTGACTAAGCCAATAATTAGTAGGAAGAATGTAAGGAGCACTTGAACTGAGTCTAAGCACTCTGTCTAACAGAAGTCTGGTTTAGGCCATTTCCACACCACACTGTTATAGTGCTATCATTCCACTTTCAACCTCCTACGGAATTCTGGGGTTTGCAGTTTAGGGAGGGGCATTTAGAATTCTCAACTAGAGAGCTCTTTGGTCTCAGTAAACTAGAAGCCTCAGAATGCCACAGGATGTTGAAAGTGGAATAAAAGCACTATAACAGTGTAGTGTAGAAATGAGCTTAGTCTACACATTCAGAAGAATGCAGTGGCAGAAATCTAAGGTGGCAAAGGGAAGGATATGACATTTAATCCCTTCTTATTTAAGATTTCCCAACTGTCAGCATATGGTTGGCACCCTGTTCAGAAGTGATGAGATTGTAAACTGGATTTACAATCTTGTTATCACTAGAGATTCACATTTACAGTCATAAAGGGCTGTGACCCCCAAAACCTAGCAGCCTGCCCTGAATTAAGTATTTCTGTGGCACCGAGGATAGGGATGCTGGGAAATGAATTCTGCAATGCTGTCCTGGACCCAAGTGCCTTGGGAAAAGCAGTTGTGGCAGTTCCCCCAGTTCTCTGTTCTCAGCATACCCTGTGACTGGCAGATTTCCCAGTGCTTTGCTCTTCAGGGCTTTGGAAATGTTTTGGCTGGGACACTGCATCATCATATGTAACTATAACAATAGAGCTCCATTATCAAGGTATATTATTATGCATACACATACACAGAAACACACACACATACAGAAAAAAAAATTAACCCCAGGCCTCTTTCTACTCCACTATATTGATTTTTTTTAAAGGTAACATTCAAATATGATTTCCCCATGCAAGTGTCCTGAAATAGTATGGTCATATCAGTTTAGATGTCTTCCATCTAACTCTGATACATGTATTGGTCAAGCAGGTTCTTTACTGTTCTGATCTGAGCTGTTGCTGCTACAGTTTTACTGCCAGATATGTTCTACTAAAAGAACAGATAGGTTACGAGAAATACAAATTTTCCCATATAAATGACATCCATTTTTGGCAGGTTGGGGAGTTACATAAACACAATGCTTTTTTAAAAAAAAAATGGATAGACTGGCAGATATAAATGCTACCTTTTAAAAACACTGCTGTCAACAACAAAGAGCAGAACTGCCTATTGAGAACAATTGCTCCATCTACTGTGAGGGAAGGAGGACCAGAACAAACACAAGATTGATGGGAGATAAACTGAAAAATGTCCCAAGGCAGAAAATATTCTCTACTGCAGAAGCAGACCCAGAGAATTAATTGTTGAAAGGTGAGTCAACAGATAAGTAAATCCAATAGATTCCATGGATTTTTTTTCTGGTTGGGATTAAACAGAATTTAGGCCCATTATTGTTGTCGTTAGAAATGGTAACCATAGAACAATGTTAAGTCTGGAAACTTTTCAAGCTTTTAGCATAGCTTAAATATTTCTTGTCAGTTGCTTTCCTCATTGGTCCTATAGGGAAAAGCACAGAAGAAAAGAAATTCTGTATTCATGTATTTCCAAGCTTGGCCTTCAGCTATTCTGCAAATTCTGTCAACATATTATTTTCACAGGGAACTTGCATTTGGAATGACAAGACTCTTTATTTTCATAGCCAACAGAGTATCAAAATGCTTTGGCTTAAACAGCCAATTGAAATCTGGGCAATTATACACTGTTGTTCTCCTTTTGTTAACTGATCTCTCATTTTGCGGGTAATACACATATCTTTGTGGGTTAAAATCTATAACTCCCAGAACTGATAGACAATTCCAAAGGCTTAACAGACTTCATGCCTGGTTTGTTGTTGAAACTGTATAGCTAGAGGAGAACTAATACATTGACCTTCAAAGAGTCTTTACAGTTATTTGAAATAAACCTATTGTTTTAAAACCGAGAGATCATCTATTTTTTATCATTAGAGTTAAGCAACAAATTCTATGTGTGTCTAACTCCTGAAAACCAACACATAAATACTTCAGATTCTCTATATCTAAAGTTTATTCTTCTGTCAGTTACAAAGTAACAGCATTTAAAGAATGAATAAAGAAAGTTATGTTTTCGAAACAAACTTGTCCCCAAGGGAATATAATGTTTCTTATTCTGAAGCAGTGGGAGTTTAGGAGAAGGAAGTTACATGGCAAGGGGAGGTGGAGACCCCAAATACAGCAGTTAGTGTCAACTGTTCATGGGGAATTAAGCAGCATCAGTGTTTCAGGCTGGTTCTGTTCTTTGTGCTGCTAAATAAATTCATCATAGAAATATGTAATTAACAAAGGGAAAATATTTTATACAGTGTCTATGTCTTTCCCACAGAGATGGAAAGAATATTGGAAAATATTTTTAGAATGCTTGAAAAGCATATTTTTCAAGTGTTGAGAAACCCCAATGAGCAAAATCATGGACTGATAAGACTCTTTGCAATTAAGAATGTATTCTGCACAAAATTCACATTGGATTGTTTCGTGTAGAAATAGCGTTTTCTGCGTAGGAAACAGCCTTTTCATTGAGGAAAAGAACATTTCTGCGCAGGTGTGTTATTTTCTGTGGAGAAAATGCTGCTTTGGGTGCAGAAATGCTGCTTTCAGTACAGAAAATGCTGTTTTCTGTGCAAAACAACTAAGT
The DNA here is from genome assembly GCA_948472985.1 of Iguana delicatissima. Lineage (NCBI taxonomy): Eukaryota > Metazoa > Chordata > Lepidosauria > Squamata > Iguanidae > Iguana > Iguana delicatissima. Next base: position 560,380 of record CAOKZL010000345.1, on the reverse strand, counting down.
GCAAATGGTATACAGAATAGATCCCAAATTGCGATTAGGCTTTGAAAATTGTGTGGTTTTTCAAAGGCTATTTCTGCAGGAAGTTAATTGCAAAAATTACTCATTGCTTTCTTTGAGAAGAAAACTGTTGAAGAATTGCATCCCTGTCTTCCCATTATCACTCAAAGAATGCTTCCTCTTGTAAAACTTTGGATGACATTCCTTGGAAAGGAGATAGAACAGTAAAAAGTTATAGAATAGACTGGGACCATTTCCACAACACACAGTTACAGTGCTATTATTCCACTTTCAACTTCTTATGGAATCCTGGGGTTTGCAGTTAAGGGAGGGGCTTTTAGAATTCTCAGCCAGAGAGCTCTTTGGCCTCACTAAACTACAAATCCCAAAATTCCACAGGATGTTGAAAGTGGAATAATAGCACTATAACAGTGTAGGGTGGAAAGACCCTAAGAAATCTTTCACATTATACTGTTATACTGCTATGATCCAAGTTGAACTGCCATGCTGTATCTCATGTAAGCCTGGGATTTGTTGTTCACAGAAGGTGTTTTTTTTTTTTTTTTTTTAAACTAAATGAGAGGGTTTCTCTGGTGCCTACAATCCCCAGGATTCCATATAATACAGCTATGGCAATTAAAGTAACATGTTCCTGCTGTAGTGTTCAAGGGCTCTGAGTGTAAGAAATTATAGATTCTTTGTAATAATCTACAAATCTATAGCTTGAACAGATATTTCTTGGGAGTAGTCACAGGCGTGCATGGAAGCATCACTAGTGCTTCCACATCATTAATCAAACCTCATTCAATTTATTATTCAAATTTATTTTGAATTGAATTTATCATTCAATTTATTATCAGAAGTAAATGGGGAAAGTTTTACTTTTACCATCTTGTGGTAATATTCAGCCAATGCCAGCAAGGGAAATCTTCAGTCTCCTTCCATTTTATTTATTTATTGGGTAGGTAATTACTCACACGCACTGCCTTTTCTCAAATGAACTCATGGTGGCACACAGCTCTCTTCCTCCACATTTTACTTTTACAACAGTCAGGGAGAGAAAGAGAGAGAGAGAGAGAGAGAGAGAGAGAGAGAATGAGAGAGAGAGAGAGAGAGAGAGATTAATTCAGGTTACCCAGTGAGTTTCATGGCTTGGTAGGCATCTGTAACAGGAATTCTTGAGTCCCTGTCCAACACTCTAAATGTTATTCTATATGGGCTCCCTTTTGTTCGGTTCTGAATACCACATTGTGCATCCCGTTGTGCTTTCACAACTTTGGTGCATTTTTGGATTGTATGAAGACAATCTATTTGTAGGCACAAACCTGTTTGCATTCACAGTTAAGAGTTGGGTGAGTCCCCTGAGATTGTCCTTGGATTGGGCTGGGATATTTTCAAAAACCTTTAAAAGAAGTTGTTGTTGTTATGTGTCTTCAAATTGGCTCTCACTTACATAGACTCTGTCACAGGTTTATTCAGCAGAAGTTTGCCTCTGCCATGAAGGTGAGAATGTGTGACTTGCCTAAGGTCACCAACTTGGTTTTCACAGTTGAGCTAGGTTTTTTAAAGGTATTGACCAAAATAAAGGTACTTACTTGTGCCAAAAAGCAACAAGAGACAATGAGACTCTTGAGGAGTGAGTTCCCAAAATGGGACATTGTAACAAAGTAGGGCTAGTCTTCTGTTACCACTGAACTTGCTTCCAGTCATGGATGGACTCAGAGAATGGTCTCTGGGGATAGCAGGGCTAAATCCTATTGCATGTGCAAACTAGAATAGGCCTTTGGACACTGGGTTTCAATATAGCAGAGATCCTGATGCACGTTTTGTAGTAAGTCTCCCAGAGATTGCTTTAAAAAGAGACACATGTAACACACCACCCAAAATGCATGAGACCATGATAATGTGAGTCCTTTAATTTTGTTTAGCTTGAGAATCAGGTATTCCTGCACAGTTCATCTCTTTCTGTTATTAGGTCTTAAGCCACCACTAGCAAAGTCAGAATTATTGACAACATTTTTCTTCCTTTTTGTTAATAAAAAAGGTGCTGAGCTCCAGGGATCTCATTGTCAAGATGGCTTAACACTTCAGTTCTTTATACTGTTCTGAAATTCTGGTGAGTTTGGCCAGTTCATCTTTAGGATCTGGTTGGTCTGATCAGATTTTGTAGATAAGGGACTGTGGAATCAGATGGGATAAGATATTTCTTTGAAAAGCTAAGAAAGATCAGACCTGTAGTTTCCGGTTAATAGTGAAACATGTGGCTAAACTACTAAACGCAGTAGAGCACTCACTGAAGGAGAGAGGCCTTGGTTTGGTAAAGCACTTTTACTGATCCCAGTGGCCGATGAGATCACAGGTCCACTTGCCATTCTCAAATGTCTGGCAAGTCAAGTACCTGCTTTTAGAAACCACAGGGATTGCATTGACAGAGGAGCTTCTTTGAGAGTTGTTGTTCGTATTGTAATCATGCTATGGTCTTTCTGGCACTCTTTCCAGTTTTGCATTCTATATTCATTTCTGCTCAAACCAGGGATGTGAAAATCTGTCAGTCTTATTTTCATTATGTTCCTCAGAATACCAAAAATATCCTTATTCTACCATAGTTCTTTATTAGTGTGAGACTTTTTCTCTCCCCCCACACCCAGTATTTTTAACATGTTTTTTCTAAACTTACTTAGAGCAATGCCTGTGGCAGCTGCAAGTTCCTTTAGTATCACGTTCTTATTGGTGAATGAAATAGAACTAGGGAGGAGCAAAAGGAAATTGACTGCGGTCAGTTATATGGAGAATATAACTTCCTTGCTGAAACAGCTTCTCTGGCTACTGGCCCATTTCCAGGCACAATTCCAAGTGCTGGTTGTGACCTACAGAGCCCTATACAGCTTAAGTCCAGGTTATCTGAAAGCCTAGGTATCCTCAGATGAGGATATCACCTTGCTGAGTCTTACGATCTTTTGGTTATGATCTTTACTCCATCTCACCAACTTCTGAGACTTTGTTGGTGGGGACATAGGAGAGAGCTTATTTGGTGGGAATTTCTAGGCCCTTTTTGCAGCGCCAGCGCTTGCGCGACGTGAAAGGGCGGCTTGCGCAACAACCCTCTCCCGAAACGCTGCTGCTTCCCCCGCGCCTCCGTACCACACGTGATTCTTCGTGCGTGACCGGCGCTCTTCAGCCACGCCCCCAGCTTCCGCAGTGCTCCCTGGGAGCTCTAGGCGGCGCTGGGGGAGGAAGCGCAGCCCGGCCGGTTTGCCGATGCACCGCACGGGAGGTAAGTGCGCTGCGGCGCCGGGAGCCTTGCGCAAGCGCGGTTTATTTTCGGCTGAAAGCCAAAAAGAAAAAAATCCGCGCAAGCGCCGGTTGAGCCCCATGAGCACCAAGGAAGTGGGAGTGCGTCGTGCAGAGCGACGTTCCCACTCCCGTGAGGCTCACGGGGCTCTTTCGCGAAAGGAAGCCTGTGCGAAAAGGGCCCTAGGCTTCAGAAGTCTCTTTCGAAGGCGGTTGGATCTGACCTCCTCTCTGTTGTCTTTCCACTGGCAGGCAAAGACCTTCTTGTTTAAACAAGCCTTCAGTCTGGCCAGGGTGGAGTGATGTTTAATTGGATGTGCTGTTTTAATACACACTGTGTATTTTAATTGATTTGTTTTAAATCTTAATGTTTTAGAAGCAGCGTTATAATTGAACGTACTGGGTAATGCTTTTTAACTTTTTGAGTCTGGTGCTTCTGGCTGTTTTACCTTCTTCGTTTTATGCTGCAAACTGCTTTGAATCCCATTCAGGAGAGAAGCAGGATGTAAATAAATAAATAAATAAATAAATCTTTAAACCATATCTGTTTGCACAGTTTTTGCTTTAATACTAATGTACTCTTTAAACACATTTGCCCGTTGACTGAAGTGTTTTAGTGTGCATTTTCCAAATATACACTTTTATTTGTACAACTTCTTCAAATACATGCATGGATTTGTAAACTTTTCCCCCTCTCTAGAATGCCTTTTAAACCTCAGAAATGTATAGATCTCTAAGGCAAGATGTATTTTGTCATGTTGCCAGTTTTGTGAAATAGACCTTTGCATAAGGAAATTAGAGCCTACTCTTTTTTTTCCCATTCTACACCTGCTTCAAGCTTGCTTTTCAGATTTCTCAGTGTTTTAAAGATGCAGCTTGAAAAAGTTAAAGGTCTTTTCCCAGCTGTGTGACCATTCATGCTTCAATTCCTGCCTTCAAGTTTGCTCCAGACTTGAAAGGAAGGATCCAAGGTGGTGAACACTATCACTAAAATAGTTCAACACCATTTTAGGCCAAGACTAAAACCTGGCATGGTTTCACTTCTCCACTGACATGGAAATCATTAGTAGCCACTAAATAGAGGTATATATGTTTTGCTGTGATTCTCCAAGGCATCTATTGGAGAATTACCATCCTGAATGCCTAAAGCAATCTGAGAACAAAAATGAGTTTATTTTTTTTAACCCATCTTAAAATCCTAGAAACATGAATTATAGAGCTGGAAGGGGCCTCACAAGCCATCAAGTCCAATTCCCTGTTCAGTGAAAGATCTCCAGCAAAAGCCTTCCCAGCAGGTGTCTCTCAAGCCTCTTTTTGAGGGGGTCCAGGGATGTTCAGAAGACACCCTGCACTTTTCAAGGCAATTGGATCCATTGCTGAACTGCTCTTACTATCAAGAAGTTCCTTCTGATATTCCATTGAAATCTATTCTCTTGTAACTTTCCATAAATGAAATGGCAGGTCAAATTAGAATAGATTGTCTTTCTAAAGGGATTGAAGGTTCCTAATAGATATGAAATTAGCTATTGTTTGGGTCCATGAGTTGAGACAGAGATAGGGTATAAATTAATCGAATCAAAATAAATAAGACCAAATAAAATGTTGCTGCAGTTTAGACCTCCTTGGGGACACCCCTAGATATCATTTTGGTATCAAACAATTCGGCTTTCCCCTGCCACCCTGCTCCCCATGTTTGCGAGGCCACTGGACAAGCACGCAAACAGGCACGGCCGATAATTGCTGGACATTCCATTCCCCACCCAGGCAGGCCAGACATAGCTGGTTCGTCGCTTCAGGGACCTCTCCGGCAAACACCTTATTACATATGCGTGATGCTAACAAAAGCTTCCTGCCCCGAGCAGGCTGCTGGACAAAGGTTGTGCCGTCCACTGGTAAGTGCTGCGCATTTGACTGGCCACACTATTGTTAATAAGGCTCTGATTCCATCATACAAAGTTGTGACTTTTCCGAGACATTGTCTCAGACTCAAAACTCATTGTTCTCCCTGAGTAAGGCACAGCCTGCAGTCCCAATTCACCCTATAAAAACCCCTGATTCCGAGACCTTCCTCGGATCACTCCTGAGTTTCATCTTGTCTTGCTGCTGCTTTGCTTGGCGAACTCCCCTCAGCTAATCGAACTGAGCTTCTTCTCTGCACCTCCGGCTTTTCTCACAAGGTCCAGGATGACGAGACAGGTGTCGCATCACCCATTTCCCTCTGAAAATCCTTATCCTTAATTCAACCTCTAATTTTTAAGTTAGCTGTGTGACTGTGGTGTCTTTAATATCTGTCTGTACTCAATAAAACATCATTTTTATTACTGTAAACCCGTCTGGCTGCTTGACTGACCTGACCCCGTAGATGTTGGGTTGCAAGATCCCACTAAGTTACCCTGCCTCTCACTAGCTTAAGTGAGTGCTCCAGCTAATTTTCCCCAAAATTGCGTGTTATTGTTTGGTCTCCTGGGACCCCCAGAGAACAGGGTAACAAAAAATTAATAAAATAATAATAGTTCCTCATTTGCTCTGTATTTATGCCCACAAAACTCCCCTATCCCCACAAAATTCCCTTATTGTATATGTACTGAATTAGTGTTGAGGTAAAAATAAGGTAGAATGTGTTTCTGTAACTCCACAAAAATTCTTTTTTGTATACACAGCCAGGGAAATATATAGAATCAATGCTGATTGGAGATAGTGGGGAAAGCATTCAAGATTTTTAAGCTAGTTAGAGAAGTTTCAAAGGGCATGTTTCATGAATTTCCTCTTAAAGAACAGGACATTCCTAATTAATTTTCCGTTAAAGAACAAAGCATTGGTCTGACTTATTGAGATTTTTCAAATCAGAATCTTTTCTATTCTTGTTACACATGTTTATGCAAAAAAAAAATTTCTTCCTACTATGTCTCATAATATCATAAGTTTACTATTATATAAAGCTACACATAAATATATGGAGAAATGTGGTTTATGGAATTTTAATTCCCTGTCTCTTCTTTCTAGTTTTATTCCATACACTGAAAAAGGCCATGATACTGAAGCACCTTGCAACTGCTGCAGGCATTGCCCTAAGTAAATAAATGATTGCATTCATTTGTTAACTTCCGTAAGTTCTAGGAGTTCCATTGCTACATGATACTAGAAGGAACTTTATTTTATTATTGTTCCTTGATTCTGAGCTTGATTTGATTATCTTGCCAATTGAATAACTTTGTGGTTAAAATTTCTTTCCACATTTCATGAATTCCAGTTCATGTTCCTGCCATTAAAAGGAAGTAATCCAGGTTGTCTCAAGGACCATATCTCCTTATATGAGCCTGTCTGTGTCTTGAGATGTTCTCTGAAGGTCCTTCACATTGTCCAACCAGCCTCACAGGTACATCTGGTGGGAGCATGGGAGAGGGACTTCTCAACTGACCTCAGGCTCTGAAACTCCTTCCTAGAGAGGTTTGTGTGGTATCCTTTTGTGGGTAGGTATAGACCTTTCTGTTTCAGCAAGGCCGACTGCTGAGGGAAAAGCAGGTTTTTATGTGCATGGATCTTTGGATTTTAAATCACAGTTCAGTGGAGGATCATTGTTGAAACAGATTGACTTCAGATTAGTCTGAGAAGAAGCCAGCTACTTTCAGAAGTGCCAGAGTGGGGCCTCATTCAAATCTAAGGTTCTGTGCGCATCCCTAATACAGATATATCACTCGTGCTCATATCAATCAAAGACTACCCATTATTTTGTCTCCTGTCTCAAAACCAAGGTATGATGTGTTAACTTTAAGGTAACTGAAGCGTGGGATGATTGGAACACTAAGGTCTGTGGTATTTCTGTTACAATGCACGAGGGCACATTCATATCTTTGTTTAATAACATTCACTTGAGCTGCTGTTCTTTTTTTAAAAAAAAATTTGGTCCTTTTGAATATGCTGAATATCTGCTGTGGCACTCATGTGCACTTCAGAAATATTGATGTAGTAGTGAGGAAGATGCTATTGGAGCGAACTCAAAACCTATATGACTAAGGAACCATTAAAATGACTGAGCTAACAAGGAGTGATATTATTGTGACCAGGGTGAGTAAGAGGCAAGATATGTTATACACATCATGGAAATCATAACACATGGACGTGGGATTGTGTGGGATTTGCAGGACTATTTAAAATAGCTTTATCTTTCACCACCCCTCTTAAGTTCCACCCAGGAGGTGCTCTGTTACTCCCAGGCCAAGATCCTGTTGGAGTGCTGGTGGAGCATACATGTATGGCTATGTAATCCTGTGAGGCTTCTTTTCTGTTGTCTACACAATGGCAGTTTGGTGGAATCAGAGCACTGAGTGGTGCTTTGAAGCTAAGGTTGAACAGTGTGTGTGTGTCATTGCACAAGGAGGTATCTGGACATCTCTTTCCTCAATGGCTGAAAAAAGTACATATATTTAAATAACAGAAGGTTATGCCAGTGTATGCACCACCATATTTCCAATCTCACTGCAGATTCCATTGGAGCCAAGTAGAAATTTTTTGCTTATCAAACTGATTGGCTGCAATTTGCAGCATCCTTCCTGCTTCTCCTCCTCCACCACTGTGACCACCATCACTCTACACTGTAAATTACTTGGTGGGGGTATGGTAGCATTAAAAAAAAGATCACAAGCCAGTCACTGTGGCAGGACATGTGGGAAAAGTGACACCACAGGCAAAAACAAGGTGAACCTTCAAAGGCACTTTAAAAATAACTAGGGATTCAAGAGACTAACTTTTCAGGGTATTGGTATCTAGAGTTTGTGGTACAGGAGAACAATAGTTTGGATTTCAAGTAAAGTTACTTTCTGTTGCTAATGGATTTGAAATGTTATTGCGTGTCTTTTACTGTCCTTTGAACCTGGTCCCCACATAGCCAAGAAGGGAAGTAGCCTCTGCCTGCATTGAGATCCCTCTTGACAATCTTAACTGACAACAGAGATAACATCTGAGACAAAATGTAGGCCTGTGACTCTAAAATTGTTACTTTTCTTCTCCTGTATGAAGATGTCAGTGAACCTTAAAACTTTTGCATGACATATTTTGTGCATTTTAGTTGACCAAATAAAGGTGTCATTTTTTGTGGATTTTGGATTTTACTGCATGGCCGACACAACTATGCCTGAATGTTTTGTGGTACAGATTTCCTTTGGGGCCAGCTTGGCTTATTGACCCAGTGTGGTGGGACTTGTGCATGGGGCATGGCCCCAAAAGCCCTCCTTTGACTCTGTGCTCTTCCTGATTTTAGACTGTTTCATGGGACAAATACGCAAAAGATAGTTTTAAAAAGTTACTCTATTGATCTGTTTCAATCTTTGCCCATCTGTTTGTTTGTATACTGCCTCACATTCAGTCACTAAGCAGGCAATGCATTAGAGTTCCAGCTTAGGCTATTGCTGATTTTTAAGAACCTTGTCAGTTCCCAGATTATCCAGTGATTCGTATCTCATTGTTTCACGTCTCATTCTTGGGTGTGGTCCAATTATTATTCAGAGGGGCCATATTTCTGATTCTGTGGGTCCCATATAGGCTTTGCAACCACTAGCCACTGATGCCCTAAAAATAATTCTGGTAAGGACATCTTTTGAGAGCTGGGATGAGAGTTATAGACCCGTAGGCACTGTCTAACCATCTGTACTCAGTTTGCTCCAACTCCTCTCACGTATCTATTATAAATGGACGCTCCTAATACTTGCTCAGTAACGCTTGCAGTCATACAGAAATCTTTTTGGATGAGCTCACTAGTACAATGAGCAACTTTCTTCACCAGTGTGTGCAGTAAATTTTCATTAATTTATATGCACTGATTTCCCACTGAGGTGTAACTTAAATCTTATTAATTTCTCAAGGAGGTTTTGCTTCCAATAAGGACAATGCAGAATATACATCTTTCTCTGAGATAAGAAGAAGCCATGGAGGAAGAAGTGAGTAAGATTGGTGTGTGCAAGACAGAATTATGTATTTTACTTTAAGGTATATATAACCCTTCTTCCTCACCCTCACCCCTAGAACTTGGAACCCGATATAAGTATGGCTGGGCACATATCAGGGCAAAAGAATGTTAAAATGTATACTTTTCATTCAAATATAGAAACAATTAGAACATTGGGTTGAGACCATGCACCACAGAGAAATATACTAGAGGTTCCATATGTAGTACTATGCTATGTCTCTCCTCTCATCTCCTCCCCAACCACACCTTTTAGCTGCAAGAGCCCTCCAATTCATAGAACCTTGATGTCATTTTTTTCCACCCGGCTGTGGGGACATAGCCAGATGATTCTTTGATGCCTCCTGGTTGCAACTGGTCATTGTATGGTCATAGAGGAGGAGCTCCTGCAGCCACAAAGTGGGTTTAGGGGAGATTTTGGTCATTGCTTGAAATCAGTAGAGAATTCTAATCTCTGCAGTGACAAAAGAGTAACTTAGAAGGTGCAAGCTGGACTTGTGCCATTGAAGTCACTGACAGGATGCCAGCTATTTGTGTGTGTGTGTGTGTGTGTGTGTGTGTGTGCGATTTATTGTACCTAGACTTCAACTTTTTCTCAAATAATGGCACTGAAGAGTGGCTACCACTGCTAAAATCATTGAGGTTTATGAGGTCCATATTACCTGTTGTGCTGAACACAAACACCGAGCTATAAAAGTTACTTTTCTGGACTTCAGTGGAAAATTCCAGGTGTTATAATCTAAAAAGGATTTTTTTCCCCCAAAGTTCTACATGTGACACAGCAGGCTAAATAAATTCTGCAAATCATTTTGTGGCAGCAATTCCAAGTAGCAGCAAACACAAAATGTTTACTGAGAACCTAGTGAGCAAGCTACCATACACATTGCGGACATTTCTGCACTAGCCTGCTATAGCACTATGATTCCACTTTCAACATCCTATGGAATCCTGGGGTTTGCAGTTTAGGGAGGGGCTGGCCGGCCCTCTCTAAACTGGAAACCCCAGGATTCCATAGGATGTTGAAAGTGGAATCATAGTGCTATAACAGGCTAGTGCAGAAATAACCTATATTTTGCTTGGTGGGAGCTTGGTTGTGCAGAAGTATGTTACATGTTGATCCTAGACGACCAATATGTTTCTCAAATGCTGGGTGCCCACTAACAGAAAAGCCATATGACTCTTTGTTTGTTTGTTTGTTTGCATACCTAGCTCACAACTTCTAAGGACCAACTGCCACATCCTTCTTTTTCTGCATCTCCATTGAAAAAATGACCAAGGAAGAATTGCACTGGTTAACATATGCAACTTTGAGGAAAGTCTGACACTTTGGAGACTATCCATTTTCTCCCAGAAGTATCATTTCAGAACATATCTTAGATCTAAACTGATGACTGCAGCCAAGAAGCAGTGGCAGTGATGATGGTAGTAATAATTCTTAATTAGCATTTCTGGTAAAGTGCACTGGAGTCCATGAAAGCTTATGGCAGAAATTTCTACTTCTAAGTCTCAAAGGTGCTACTGTATTCCTTTACAGCATTTTAATTAGTCATAATTAGCCTTTTTTCCCTCCAATCTAGGAATCTGCTCACTTTCCTCTAGTTATTAGAGTGATATAATTCTGTTTCTAACTGGTCTTACAGAACTCCATGAAATCCAGCTTTATGCAGCCACCACCCCACGACTTTTAAGGAAGTGAACAAGATGCCCCAGCTTTTTCATATTCTATTCCGATTTCATTAGTAACCAAAGCAATGGATGAGTTCTCTCTTTACCAATAATTGACTTAAAACCAGCCCAATGGCAACATTAGATTTAAGCTGTCTATTTTCTGGATCTTCAAATGTAGACAAATATGGTAAGTCTTGTCTTGTTAGTCTTGTCATGCTGCTACTTGCCTTAAGTTCTTAGTTCTGTAGACAGAAAATCTTCTCATTCTTAGATGGCAGAATCTTGAGTCTTCTTCTAAGGCCATTTCCACACTACACTGTTATAGTGCTATTATTCCACTTTCAACATTCTGTGGAATCCTGGGGCTTATAGTTTAGAGGGGGCCATTTAGAGTTCTCAGCCAGAGAGCTCTTTGGCCTCAGTAAACTACAAACCCCAGAATTCCACAGGATGTTGAAGGTGGAATAATAGCACTATAACAATATAGTGCAGAAATGGTCAAGGTTTGGATTAAGATTTCAGATGATATCTAGATGTTGAAACTTGACGCTTCTGGGTTTAAGGGCAAATTTTACCCTTTTCAGCCCTTGTCCAATCTGTGGCTCCAGTTAATTCTTTCATGACAAAGACATTTTAAGCATTTGCCTTACTTATTCATTCTGGGAAGGAATCACCTGTGATAAGTTTCCATAGAAACTAAGACCAATTCAGGATCAAAGGCCTTGTACTGACTAACATTACTTTATTCTGAAACAATTACAAATGAGGAAATTAAGCTTGCTATGATGATCACTGCATTCCATGGAAGAAAGAAAGGAAGGAAGGAAGGAAGGAAGGAAGGAAGGAAGGAAGGAAGGAAGGAAGGAAGGAAGGAAGAAAGAAAGAAAGAAAGAAAGAAAGAAAGAAAGAAAGAAAGAAAGAAAGAAAGAAAGAAAGAAAGAAAGAAAGAAAGAAAGAAGCTCACAAACAAGCTCCCTCCTCTAATCCATACACATTTCCCCCATTTTCGTATAATCCTTTCATTCATTTGTACTCATGTTTCAGAACACTGACAAATAAAAGTTTTGTGCCAGATTATGCAATGGGGCATTCCAAAAACAGAATGGAAAGTATATTTATTTAAAACAAAACAAAACATTGAATTCATATGTATAATGCTCCTTAGGGACAACATTTGCAGCAATCTGCGTTGTCCACTGGCAAGATAAAGAGGGACATCATTGTCAATGGCAGCTTTGCACGTTAGGATGATTGTGGTGTGTTTATTAAGTGCCAGTGGCAAAGATATTGTGTTTCTGATTTAACTCAAATGTGCTTAAACATATGTCAGAATCCTTCTCACATTGCTCTGCTCGGGGAGGGGGGAGGGGAGAGCATGATATACAGGATCTTTTGAAATGATTTGCTTCTCTTTCATTAATTCCTTTTCCATGGACTTAAATCAACTGGTGATCAGCTCTGAAACTCTAAAAACTGATGGAAGAATATCTCATGCATATTCATTACTGAACATAAATGGCTCCACATCTTTGTTTCTAGATCCATTTTGCCAGCTTGAAACTACCTAGAATCCAAATTTAAGACAACCACAAAATATTTTTTTGAGAAAAACAACTGAGAGTATAAGAGCCTTGGTGGCGCAGTGGTTAAATGCTGGTACTGCAGCCACAAGGTTGTAAATTCGATCCTGCCAGGCCTCAGGTTGACTCAGCCTTCCATCCTTCTGCAGGTCAGTAAAATGAATACCCAGCTTGTTGGGGGCAATTAGTTAACACATTGTAAACTGCTTAAAGAGCACTTAGCTGATAAATGGTATAGAAATACACATGTTATTGCTAAGAATAGTTAGAGCTCTTGCATAGCCACAAATCTGGCAACTGCATGTATTTCTAGAGGCATTGCGACTGGAAGTTCCTGGTAATGTGCATGTAGTGTTCACCACACATTGAGGTTAGAAAGCATGGTTATATTTATTAGACTTCAGTCCAAACTTAAGTCTTGGATTTTTTTTTCTGAGGGGGTGGGGTGGGGGAGCCTAAATGCATCATAAATTTTACATGAAAATAACCTTGTAAGAATCCTACTTCCATTTATATAGAAGTGTCCACTTCTTTTAAACAATGGGGTAGGGGACCTTCAGTTCATGGGTGTAATCTGTCCCATAGTGGCCACAGTTCTGGGCTGCAAATGTTCTAGGTCTCTATCGTATCTTAGCCAGTAGCAGAAGTCCATCTGGACAAGATTGCAAGCTGCCATGCAAGGCTAGTGCATGATGAATGCTGCAGCATCTAGAAGACCTTTGTGTAAACTTGATCCAACAAAGTCTGAAATGAGACTGAGTTATTTGTATGAGGTCAAACTACCCCTGCTAGATTTCAACTCTTTCCACAGATTGAGACAAACTTTTGGTCTGGGGCCTAACACTTCTGTGTTTCCTCAAACTCTCATACTGTCATGACCCTGCTGGAAGACACCTTCAGCACCAAGTTGTTCAGGACCATTGAGCTGGGGAATAGTGAAAATCTGGTCGCCTCTGCAGACCCAGGCCCATCAGTGATACAGGTAGCTCCACCCTTAGAAAGAGACCACTTAGCCTTAGGTTTGAATGAGGAATTTGGAGTTCCATCAGTTCACAGAAACAATACCAGGTTACGTCAAAAGTACAATTCAAGAGTGTCAGGAGCAGTTCTCAGCTCCAGGAAAAGTGTTGTCATTAGGAGAGACCTCCTCATTGGAAAGAGTGATAGTAGCATCAAGAGAGCTCCTTGTGAATAGAATTTTTCTTACAGAGAGACTTAAGTCTGAATGGCTTACACAAGGATAGGATATCAGACAATCCATCCATAAAAGCTCAGTGCTGGCTCATTCAAGTTTCTGGAAACAGCTATCTTCTCTTGCTTTGTCTTGTGCCTTTCCAACCCTCTATTCCTCTTTACTCTTCTCATTTGTATGAACTTGGACAGCATATTGTCTGGCTAACTTGACACTGGATTATTTCAACCTTGGCTGCGAAGCTCCCTATTCTGAACTAATGAGCTTATTGGTAGGGTTTGGTTTTGACTGACTGCATCTTTGATGATGTCTCTGATTTGTCCTTATCGGTACTGATCCTTGCCAACAAAATCCTTTGGTAAGGGGCACCTACAGTGTTGCATGTCCCTGAGATCAGAACATACATCTGACATGGTGTTTACATAAGCACGCCAGCAATAGGGACTGTGGAATTCTTGGGATTGATATTTTGTACTGATGCTGTGGTTACTTTCAGGAACTTTTGATGTTGTACTGGGCTCAGGCATCTCCAGAGGATGGCATCTGGGAGCATCTGGCTGTCTAGTGGCTCTAATATCTTCTTTACTATCATCATGGTTTCCATCTTCCCAGACAAAACTCTTCCAGGTTACTACTCAACTCCTGGGTCATGAGTGTCCTTCTCTCCTGAAGTTTCACCCCTTTATGGATGGAACAGTTTATTCTTGCTATTCGCTGTTTCACTCAGCAGCACTTTCAGGAGCTTCTTGAATTGCAAGTTGTAACTGCTTTGCTAGGCCACTCTCAGGTTTAATAAAAAGGGGTGTGATCTTCCTGCCAAAAACATAATCATCTTGAGCTGTTAGCTTTGGTGCCCATGCAGGGATTTTAGTACTCAGCTGAAGAACCACAGTTCCACATGAACTCTGCTCATTGTCAGGAAATATGACACATCTGAGACAGCAATGCTGATGTCCATCATTTTCCAACTGTAAAGGAACTACGTATTCCGATGTTCTCGTGTCCTGCTCATATGGCATTCTGTCAGAGCTCATAGACTTTTGGGACTGTGATCGTTATGTGGCAATGATCTTCTTTGCTTTCCATGGAAAGTGCTTCTGCATAAGTGTGCTTAGGATTGCAACCACAGGATTCTAACAAAAGTTCTTGGTGCCAATCCCTTATTTTAGTGGCTTTGGTATTTCTCAGACACAAGACATCCATTATGGGATATGATTGTATATGTGTGTGTCAGAGAGATGGAGCAGGGAGGCATGGAAAGAGGCAGAGAGACAGAGACAGAGAGAATGACAGAACTTGGCACTAGAGAAATGTAAAAAACAAAAAGCCAAAGCCAATGTTTTGAATTTAATGTTATTGTGTGTTTTTAGATTTGAGATTCATTAATGAACACTGACACTTTTCTGGGGAAAGCCATAAGCAGAGAGTGTACTACAAATGGGACAATTTTTTATTTTAAATTATTTCAGGCTGTTGGATTATAATTTGTTAAAACAAACAATAGCTTACTGCTCTGCAATTGAATGCAAAGATATTACTGAACTCAGCTAAAATCAAGTAATCTTTTAGTTTCCATTCTCTCCAAAGTGTACTACACAGCAGTGTCACCAAATGACAAATTGCAGGATGAACATAAAAGCAGTACCTTCAAAAATACAATAGTTATACAAGCCATCTATTGTTAATGAAGAATATAATGCAATTTGTCTGTCTGTAACACAATTATGCAAATCAAAGCTGGGACTATCCTTAAATCTCTCCACATTCCAAGTGATTAAAATGAGATAATTTATCACAAAGAATATTACTGATCATGTTTATGAGTTGCACATTAATCCTATTACTATAATGTATCTTTCTCATAATGTAATGGATTTGTGCAATCTAACAGAAAATGACTTTTATACTACCCACAATTACAAAAATATCCAAAGCATATCCATTGTACCATAATAGCATATGTCTGCAACTGTACAACAAACCTATTAAAATAAACAAAGTTTATGAATGTAACCTTCATACCAATAGAGACAATGGTAAATTTAATTTTATGATGCTCATTATTTCAACAACTCCATATATGATGAACATGGCAAGCAAATTGCTTTTATCTTTTGCGCTTTACAAAAAGAAATGATTTTGTAAAAATTCACACAAATAAGAGTGATTAGCTCTACCTGTCCACAAAATAATATCCAGGGTTACATCTCTCCCTGGGACACACAATCTCTTGAGAGTGTTAGCAACACAGTACATTTTTCCTTATATGGTGGATTTTGTATGATAATATAATAAAAGTCTAGTAATAAACTGGTTGTACCTAGGGAAGACCAACATGGTATAATGGTTTGAGCATTGGATTGTAATCCTGGAGACCAGGGTTCCATTCCCCCTCAGCCATGGAAACCAACTGGGTGACCTTGAGTGTATCACATACTCTGAGCCCCAGAAAACTCCATGACAGGTTTACCTTATGCTTACCATAAATCAGAAATGAGTTGAAGGCACACAACAACCTAGTGTATGAATTATGGGATCAATGTTGGTAGCCAAAGAGACTGCTTACCTTTTGTGGTGGTCCTTTTCACTAAAATTTTAGAAACCTCTGGCAGGGGTGTACTCAGAGACAGGGTCTAGATTAAGGTCCCCCTACCTTTTCCCCTATTGTTCAACCATTGATCATAAGGAGATTTTCAGAAGCAATAGCATTCTATAACAGGGGGCACTGACATGCACTTTTCTCTTACTATATTGGTGTTTGTATTTTGGTGTTTTTATATCTGATTGGAATTTTAAAGATATAAATGATTCTCATTCATTCTGTGTGATATCTAAAGAATTTGCTTTATATGGCATGATGTCATGGACTGGTATTTGGAAATGTTGTTGGGTTTTTTTGGTTATACATTACAGTATAAGGTAAGAATCTGTGGAGGCAGGGAGGAGAACATGGAATGTTGAAGTGAATGGTGATGAGGGAAGAGTGCTGGGATCTGAACCAAAAGTGAACCAAAATGTGTATGCTCAGTACCAAAGTGTTTAAGACAATACAGTAAAACTGTGAAAATATAAACCTTAAGGTAGTAAATACAGAAGTGAGTTTGAAATACAGTGTATGAGAAGAAATTGGCATAGATTTGGGCTTTAAAAATAGAAGCACTGATTGAGAGGTAAAAGATCCTGAACTTGATCTATGAGGGGAAAAATGTAGTGAAATTAAAAGACCCTTGTGAGACAAGCATAAGTAAAACCACACATGTGCTGGTAGTAGTGAGATTGGCTGAGTGGAAGACCCCACAATTGGTGAGGTAAGAGTTGGAGAACCCCCACTTATTTTGCTCAATGAATCAATCAATCTATCAATCAAGTGATATTAGATGCTCCATCGGTACTATGGGTGTATTTCATCACCCAAGGAACATTGAACATTGAGTTGGAAAGACCCCAGACATCTTCTAGTCTGATCCCTAACTGATGTAGGGAAATCACAGCTGGATTGTTGTTAAAAGATCTATAACAAAGGCAGGACCACCAGTTTCCTAGGTACTCTGTTCAACTGTCAAATATCTCTTACCAGTGCAATGTTCTTCCTAGTTTCATTCCACTTGTCATAGCTCCATGCTAAGGAATCCTGGGATTTGCAATTTGGTGAGGTATTCAACCTCTCTCAATGCCTCTAGCCCAGTGGTTAACTATGGTTCTCCATATGATTTGAACTTCAGCTCTCAGAATCCCTAACAACTGACCAAGTTAGCAAAGGCTTCTGGGAGCTGAAGTCCAAAACACTTGGAAAACAGAAGTTTGAGAACCACTACCCTTGTCCCCTTTCTTGAACTATCTTTGCTATAGGTGCCTGTGAAAAGAGAGTGAATCATAGTGAAGACAAGTTATTGTTATCTGTTATTATTTCATTGGTTCTGTGGTCTTTTTTTAAAAAAAAAATCTGTGTAGGATTGATTGATTTTAAATGGGTAGCTATATCATTGTTCCAGGGGTGCTCCAATTAATTAACATTGGTCTTTCCCAAATGAACATTCTTATAGGGTGTGCCCAAAAGCCATTATTACAAGGCAAATTATGGTGGCATTAAGTGCAGGATACTTCTTATTTGATGGAGTGCTGTTGTCACTTATCAAATTACAATCATCTTGTAATATAAATATGCCTTCATTTCAAACAACTAGGTACTTATATCTAGTTGCTTGAAAACTCTTGAGACATACATACTGGAACAGAAACAACAATAAAATCCTAATTTCAGAAAAATGGGATTTGACCTGGTCATTGACCAACAAAAGGAGAGACCTTCAGATTAGGTAGACTGTTAATTAAAGTGTTGACCTAAAGTGAAGCAACTGCAAGGGTTTGCAGGGAGGAAAATTCAGTGCTAAGATGATTAGGAGAGAGAATTAAAAAAAGGAAAATTCAATGCTATGATAATTAGGGAAGAGACTAAAAACAAACGTTCTGTGTTGAATGACTTTTATACAAACATAACTGAACACAGCCTTGGAACTCCATGTAAACTTCTTCTTGTCACATCTCAAAATGGATACTGTATAGCTGGAAAATGTATCACCAAATCGATCTGCAGGCTGGAGCAACACCCAGGTGAGAAAATAGTTTGAAAAAAAGGGACAGCACAATAGAAATAGTTGTGTATGATGCAGAAAATAGGTACAGAGATGAGTTTTTCTTCTTGTCTCACAATATCAGGAAGAAGCAGGGGATCTGGTGGCTTCTACGCCAGTAAGGCTCTAGGTCAGTGGTTCTCAACCTGTGGGTCCCCAGATGTTCATGGACTTCCGCTCCCAGAAGCCCCAGCCACTATGGTCAATGCTCAGGGCTTCTGGGAGCTGAAGTCCACAAACATCTGGGGACCCACAGGTTGAGAACCACTGCTCTAGGTTTTAAATTTAATATCAAAGGAGCTGCCCAAGGTCCTGAACCATGCCCCCTATACAGGTTCAGCACCTTGGATAACTACTTTAAAAGTTGGACTACTGATATGAGAGCCACCAACTGCCACTGGGAATAGGAATCATTCAGAAGGTCCCTAATAAGAAGATGAATTTCCAGAAGTGTATCTCTAATCTCACAATAATTTGTAAGTATATGTGTGTATATAACAGTGATGTATTTAAGTCTTTTACTCCAAGTCGCAAGTCAAGTTTCAAGTCTGGAAGCCAGTTTCTGAACTGGGGAATACGATCTTGCTTACTTCCCTTTTCGGGAGCTGGAGGTTTTTTCCAAAGTGGGGAATAGGATTGTTCTTACTTCCCGTTACTGAAGCTTCAGAAAGTTTAGAAGGAAGGATCCTTCCCTACTCTCTGGGGGTGAGTCTTGCCTTCTGCTGTTAGGAAATGTTTTAGAAGGCTCGTGAAACATGCAGTGAAGACAGGCTGCCATGCAGACCTCAACCCCACCTCAAGCCTGTCACCTAACACATTTGATGTTCCCCTCTGAGAAATCGCCCAAGCTTTGAGCTTGAGACAGATCATCATGTGACCAGTAGGCAAAAAAAGATGGAAGCATTATTCAAAGTTGTAAGGTTTCTAGATGATTGTGTTATATTACTGAACCAAGAGCAGAAAGTAGGTCTCTAAAAATATACAAGCCATGAGCTGAGTTGAGTCAGTGCATCATTTATTGCCAAATTGAGTCCAAGTCAAGTCACTGAAGTGACTTGAGTCTGACTTGAGTTGGAGTTAATTGACTCGAGTCTACATCACTGGTGTATATACACAGGGAGAGGAACCATTGGTGTCAGACCTCTGGGCAGAGATCTGAGGCCTTGAAGACCAGTGGGCTCCAAAAGAGTGCCATGTGGAAAGGGACAAGAAAACTTGGCATAACTGGGGATGGATGAAAGAAGAAAGAGAACGCATAAAAATCTTCTTGAGGTGAGACCCATAGAGGCGTTTTGTGACATAGCCTGGGTTTGAGTCTCATCCACGTTTTCAATAAAGCACATCTCACAAAGTGATTATTAAACTCTATTAAACTCTACACTCACTTTATCATACCATAAATGTCCATGCCATTCAAATCTTAGGCCATGACCTTCTAATTCTAAAAGTCTTTTATTTCCCAATAACATCCACTCCTTTAACCATAAAAAACAACATGCAGCAAAGTATAATCTCAGATCTGGTAGCCTTAAGCCTCCTTGTTCTTTTGCACCTTGCAATATTTTAACCTTCACTCTTGCCTTTTTCCTTCGAAAATAAATCTCAGTAAGTCCTTCTGCCATTGTTTTTTTTAAAAAAAATGTCTTCTGAAAGAATCAGTATTCTCTGGAAAAGTAACAGCATTTTAAGTAACACATGCACTTTTATTATAGAGTTTCTCCCCAACAAGAAGTTTAAACTCTCCCATTTCTGCATGTCCTTCTTGATCTTGTTCCACATCCTTAAAATAATTGTTATGATATAATTGCTATGATATAAAATACAACCTGAATTTGTCATTATAATACCTAAATATTTCACCTTCTTTTAAATCATATAACCAGGTTTTTTTTGGGGGGGGGTTTGCATCAGTTCTGTTTGATCTTTTGTCTTCATGTTTTAGGTCAGCTTTACAGTCTTTTGTTTACTAATTTTAAAACCTGCCCAATCTTCAAATTCTTTTAATTTTATCACCAGTCTTTCCACAATCTCAAGTGGATTTGTCAAAGTAACCACGAAATCATCTGTAAATGCCCTCAATTTGTAGGGCATGCCTGTAATTTTTATCTTGACTACTATCTCTATTCAAAACTGCCAGGGATTTCTATGAACCTTGTTTGTAGGGCATGCCTTAAAAAAGGACAGATACCAATGTAAGAAGGCTTTTGCACAAGTGGGAATCACAGACACAGCCCATGTGTAATGAGAATTTGGTTGGCCATTACTCAGAGAAAATTTTTGCAAATTGTGAGTTTTAGAGGATTAAATTACAGAAAGTTGTAAATGAGGACGAAAGTACAAATTTCATAGATAAGACATTCCAGATTGTTACCAACTTGATAAACTGAGCATGCTAGACTCTGCAAAGAATTTGCTCCAAAAGATGTTTTTAGGGCTTGCTGGGGTGGCAAAGAACATGTCAAGCTCCTGCTTGCTCTATAAAGGTTTGCATCATGTTTTGCACATTTATTTTAGCTGGGATGTTCAAACTGTCAACTGATCTTGGAACATTGCATGATTCCCGCCATGTCATAAATATCCTAAAGCACCAAACCCCATCTGACCTTGGAAGCTCTGGTTTGTATAGTCAGCCCTCCACATTTGCTAGGGATAGGAGTGCAGCACCCTCATAAAAGTGGAAAAAATCACAAATATCAAAATCTCTCTCTGTCTCTTTCTCTCTTTCTCTCTCTCTCTGTGTATGTGTGTGGAAAGGAGGCTGAGGCATGGTGAGGAGAACAGCTACCCAGGGTCTAAACTGGGTCAGGGAAAGGAGACGGTATGACAGGAACTTACTTCTCCCAGATTGGTGTTGCAATTCCCAATCTGATCAAGCACACAGCTCTGCCTCTTCCCCTTATAACATCACCTTTGTATAAAAGGGTGAGGATGGTTATTTAGAATCACCTAATAATTCAATGGCAGCAAGTTTTCTTGGTTATTTAGAATCACTTAATAATTTTATGGCAGCAAGTTTTCTGTGGCACTTTATATACTGTACACAACTCAAGTCAACTCAGTAAAAACAACCTAACCCACTGCCAGGATGGGGGCATGACGTGAATGCTCCCCTCAATACCTGGCCAGCGATCTATGGAAGGGAAATGTGGATGACATGTGTCTTCTTTCCACAGTGCAGCCGGCCACTTCCCATGCTGCACTGGGGAAGGAAGCCTCTAGAGCGCACCTCCTTCCTTTCTGCACAGCTGCTGGCAACAGGAACATTGTACAGTCAGAGGCCATTACCAGGGTTTTTTTTCCAGTAATGGAATATGCTGCAACTGCAACAGGTGTGGACATGTTGGCAGCGGGACTGTGATGATGTTATGCAAAAGCATTACTCGCAGACCGACTGCAGCACATCCCCATCACAGGACAGTGATATCATGTGAAAATGGCCTAAGAGTTTGGCTTCCAAGATCTGAATGTGTCCTTTTCCCATAATAACCAGAGACTTCTGTGCTTGCCTTGGCTTATTGGTATCTGGTAGTTATGAGGGGAGAATGGAGTCATTGAGAAGTCTTAGGCTAGTTTGCTTACTGTTGCTTTTCTTGTCTAACTGCAGCCTTTTACAGCTAGTGTGACAATATTGTGTGCACGTGCCTTCCAATCTCCTGTTGACTTATAGTGACCTCATGAATTCCATAGAATCTTCTGAGGCATGGGATACTCAGAAGTGGTTTTACCACTTTCTTCTATATTTAATATAGCCTATAGCACCTGGTATTTATTGGCAGTCTCCCATCTAAGTACTGGCCAGAACTGACTGTGTTCACCTTCCAAGATCAGATGGGATCTGGTGCCTTTAGGGTGACAATATTATTCCTTTGAGAAATATAGGGTGCCAGTATAAGAAAGAGTACTAAGTAAGAGTACCAGTAAGAGTGCGATTATTTCTTTCGTGCATTTGAAAGCACATCAACACTGTAGTCCCGGGCAGTAGGAAATCTGTGTCCTGCCTTTTGCATAACCACAAGGATAGTAGTACTAGGGATGTGTAAGAAATTCATTTCTGTTCATTTTTTAAAATAAGAATTTATTAAAATCCACAGATAGGTTTATATTCAAGGTGCAAAGAAGCAGAAATTTTTAAAAATATCCAATGTGAGAGAAACTCAAACTGACAAGTTAATCCATCTAGGCTGAGGGTTAGGTTGTTTTTAGTGTGTTGAATCATGTTCATTTAAAAAAAAGCCATCTCTCTCCCCCCTGCCACCCAAGCAATCCCTCATTTTTTATGTCTGTATGATGGCAGGCAGGCCTAACATGGATCTCTGCTAGTGGATTTGGCTCATGCAAACGGGTGAGAGGCTCAGGGTTTTTATTTCGAAAAGAACCTGCCAAAATTCATAAATTGCTTTCTATTTGGAAAAGAAACAACTTGATTTTTTTAAAAAAATAGATATGGGAAAAGATGAGACTGACAAATTTTCTCATCCTCAATTCTGATTTAGTTTCTAACATATTCATTCAAACCTGATGCTTTTCTTTCCTTGTTCTCCCCCTACAGAAATACATTCTGCATTTTCAGAGATCCACCCCCCCCCCCTAGTATGGACCTAGATGGCCCATCAGTTTGAACCACATTACGCTAGCTTCATATGGTCCTCTTCCATTATAGGATGAAGCTCACTGATTTCCCCAACATGTACGTTCTAGATGAGAGAGAGGATAGGTGATTAAATGTAGAACTACATCTTTCAGTATCATATGTCTTATATTCACAGCTTGGAAAAGTTACCTTTTCTGGACTGAAGCTTCAAGAATTTGGGATGCTCGGGGATGGATACCAGAAAAGTAACTTTGCTAATTGCTGTTCAAATTAGAGATGAAAAACATCATGTGCATTGTACCATCATGTATGACCTGAGGCATATATGTTTGGAGATCATATCCACCTGCAAGGTGGATGTCTGGCTGAAAATAGAACTAACTCTCCTGTGTTCTGAAGAACTTTCAGCAATGCATGCACGCACACGCAGAATCTGAAACATTTTGAAACTGGTTTAAGTAGCAGGGAACAAATGAGTCATTATACTGATTGAGGTGTTAATGGCCATGCAGGAGATTAATGGGGTACGTGTGTGTGTGCGTGTGTGTATAAGTAGATGATCCCATGATTTTTATTAGGACCACAGCATATAGGGAATTGAAGTCTTGTCTTTCCATCCTCATTCATGATCCCAGCAGAACGAAGAGGTTGCCTTAGATGGTGGATTCTGAGGGCCACAAAACAGTAGAAAGATAATAGAGACCAGGGGGCCATTCAGACTGTAGAATTGTAGTACTATTATTTCATTTTACCTGTCATAGATCTATCCTATGTTATCCTGGGACTAGCAGCCTGATGAGGCACTAGAGCTCTCTAGCTGAGACCTCTTCCTAAGCTGCCAATCCCAGGATTCCATAGGATGGAACTGTGACAGTTAAAGTGGAATTATAGTGCCATAATTGTGTAATATGAATGGACCCTGGGCTGCCTGAGACACAGTCACACTGCTTGTCCTGCATCTCCTTAAGCTAGCTTGCAACCCTCAAGGGTTATACAGGACAAAAGTGTGCTTTCAGCAGTGCAGAAGTTACATCAAATTGTCTGTGTGTGAATGTCAGGGGCACCATCTTGATGTCAGTTTCAGGTGGCAAAACAGTCAGGGCTAGCATTAAACAAGGATATTGGGGAGGTCTCCATTCCAAACAAATCTTGATGAGTAAATGCATGCTGTCATGTTGATGGCCCTAGCATGCCTGTTTCCCATGTAGGACATGGAACTGGAAATAAAGATATTGGTGCTTATCTGTTGACATTTTGTGTATGAACACCATGTCACTGAATTTTTCATGCCCAACAATTGGCCACATAGGGAATTCTCCAGTGAGGGGTACCACATATATATCAAATTATATGATAATTTAAATATTTTGTTTAAAAAGCTCCAAGGGCCCAGTCTTTCACAACAGATTAGACACTCACTCTCTCTAATACCATGCCCCAAAAGTTGAAGCTTGAACTGTCTGGCAGCTATCAGAATGCAAAAGGGTTAAACAATAGCAAGGATCAGCATTTTAGTGTAAGCCTTCTGCAAGAAAGCAGATACTCATAGAAAGAGAGTAGGCACAACATAAATATTTCCTATTATGGATAAACTAAAGTCACAATGGAATCTGTCATGCTTATGCTATGAGAGATGGACATTATTTCTAAGCTGCCACCATGCTGGCACCTGAATGGAGTTTATATTTTGTTTATGGAGCCGAATCAGAAATTGCAACTTCTTCTTCTTCTTCTTCTTCTTCTTCTTTTATTTTATTTTCATTCTTGGGAGGGAGCTGCAGGGGGAGGAGAGGCCCAGCATGTGTAATTCTTTTCCGTGGCAGCTTGAAATGGCCGCAGAGGCAGCTCAATATTCCATTTATTTTATTTATAAAAGAAATTCAAAGCCTGAAAAGATGAAGTAATTGACTTACTGGGATGACAGTTAAACCCACTAAATTTAATCTTATCCTCTCAAGTACAACATATCACGCTTACAAATTATCACCCAGCACCAGACAGCCTTGCTCTCTTCACCTAATCCAAATGGAAATGAAGCCCTCTGTTATTGTATTATCTGACTTCACTATCAGCATTAATCCGGCTTAACTCACTTAATGATGCCACTTGTGGCACTATGAAGGCAGCAAAGAAGTCTATAAACTACTTCCATTAAAATGCAAATCTGGCCCACAGAGAAAATAAGTGACACAAAAGTCGGAGAATTTGGCCTTACGCTGTATTACCCTCTTGCCTCGCAGAACTGATACAAGTATAATAACTGATGCTGTGATTATTATTCCGGCTGTGGATTTCCAATGAAAGGGAGCCAGTCTACCACAGAACCTCACAAAAGTGCTTCAACAAGCCAGGGTATTTAATTTCTGAAGAGATTTCTATTTTTTTGTTGTCAGGAAATGAACAAATACTTATCAATGTGAAAAAAAAGAGGACGGGGGAGGGGGAAAAAACCCTTCCGCTATCTTAAATCTTCCTGCCAGGTTTCTCATACTGATATTATTTGCACCCCTATAACACAGGAAATGAAAATTTTCAATGCCTTTCACATCACTATTGCATCTTAAAATCCTCTGGCAACAGTCTTGCTTTGTGCCCTCTATTTGCCACCCTTTCCACCATAATTTTTTTTTTTTTTTAACAATCAAAATGCTTTCTGGGGTTATAGACTGGATAGGGCTGTGTTGTTGGCTGAAAGTGGAAGTGCCCACACATTACAAGGCAGAGGTAGAGATAAGCCACTGTCTTGAAGCTGAGTCAGGACCTTGGATTGATTTAAGCCATTATCACCTGCTCTGATGAAAAGCATCTCATTGAGGTGTCAGAGTTGCTTCCTTGCTGTAAGGCTGGAGACCTTCTGTAACTAGCTCCATCTGGGCTGGGTCTGTGACCTTCTACATTGAAGTTGGACCACTCTGACGGCCTTTCCAGCCTATACTGTTATAGTGCTATTATTCCACTTTCAACATCCTGTGGAATTTTGGGGTTTGTAGTTTAGTGAGGCCCAAGAGCTATCTGGATCAGAATGCTAAAGGCCCCTCCCTAAACTGCAAACCCCAGGATTCCATAGGATGTTGAAAGTGGAATAACAGCACTATAACATTATAGGGCTTAAGGCCCCGAGTTATCACCCATTGCATAATTGTGGCATTTAAACCAATGTTCCTGAAGGCCAGTGGTGTTAAGGCACACAATTGTCATAGCAGCCCCCATAGCCAGGACTCCAAAATGCAGCAAATAGTATACATCAACAAATCAGATCTAGGAGTTTTCATTTCCAGTAAGATAGGAACTGGTCTTCTGAAAAGCTATTGGATCTTTATTGCCTTTTCAAGACCTAGTTCTCAACCCCCTTGCATTATAACAAGAATAGCTTGTAATGGTAGGCATTTGCTGGGAAAAATCTATTCCTCTTCAGCTATACAGCTACTGTGACAACTGCTACTGAGAAGATTGAGAACAGGGAACCCTCAAGCAATGGGTATGGCAGATGACATTGTCACCCCAGCCAAAAACTCTTGGGTCTAATCCCATTACAAAGCTGCTGAAAAGACCAAAATGATTAAATTACAGATTAGTTTACAATTCTGTTTGTTAAAAGACAGCTTGTGTGTGTATGGGGTATTTTATGTGTGCATTGTTGTCAGTGGAAAGAATTTTTCCAGAAAGCTTTTGAGAGATGCCTCTGGGAGAAGGCATGCATGTTGCCTAAAGCTTGTTTTCATTAAAAATGTATACGTGGGTGTTTTCACCACCAGTGGGTGGGGTGGTGGTGGGGTGCATAGGAGCTGAGGGGGAATTTGGCCCCTGAATCTGAATTAATTATAACAAAAACTCTGTAACAGCTGCAGTGCAGAATGTTTCTGTTCAATGTTCTGTCCATCCATCTTCCCACACCTTCTTTCAAGATACTCTCAGATGTCTTTCAGGCATCCCCTATTCTATTGCCCTCCCTCCAGTTCTCTTGTCTCCTCCCAACAGACACTCAGCACTCCATAGCTACTAAGGATGCTTAGTTACCACTGAGCTGCTGGGGGGCAGATTTGCTCCTTAGTTCCCTCTGCCTATGACTCCCTTAATTGTGCTGATATATCTCTCTTTTATCTCTCTGCAGCCCTGGCTTGGTTACATACCATAGTTGCCAGCTGGCCAGCATCAACGTACAAATAACATCTACAACAAAATGTTGCCATACAGAACTGTTCTTGTTTCTGATACTCAGCCATGTTCTTTCCCAGGATGCTTCATTTCATTCCTCTTCTATCCATTTTGCCACCCACCCATCCACCTACCCACCCATCCACCTTATATATTTATGCCCCGTTTCCTCAGATTGAGAAGGCAGCCTACAAGAGCTAGAAAGCTACAATAAAATATGTATAATCAAACATACAAAACTGAGATTAAAATAGTCTTAAGTGAACAAAAAAAATTAAAACCACTTAAAATATTACTTTAAAATAAAGGTTAAGCAGACCCACAGCCCCGGTCAGTGTTCTATGACAAGTGAACATGTCAAATCTTCACTGAATTGAGGTTGTCTCCTGCTCCGTCCTTGCTTCCTGCAGTTTGCTGTGTTTTTGCAAATGCTGGAGTTTTCCCAAACCGGCTGATTCCTCTGCCTTATATGTGGATGGTACCATTCTGACTACACAGTGATCTGTGTTCAGATCTCTCCAGCCTCTTACTTATCCCCTCTACACACTGGTGCTCACATCAGATAGTGGTGATTCACAATATGGAGCAATTAGTGCTATGGTGGGCAACCTGTGGCCTGCTAGATGTTGGATTACAATTTCCTTTGATTTCTAGATTTCACAACCAATGCTCAGGGATGGTGGGAGCTGTGGTACAGTGATACCTGGAGGGCCTCACATTCTTCCCCTGGTGTCCAAAGAACAAACAAACTAGGAGTCTGCAGTTCTCCCACATGCTCCAACATTTCATAGATGAAAATTAGGATGCATGTGGTCAAGCAACATCAGAGTGCAGCCAAAATGGCAAAAGTAATTAATGAGGAAGAACACACAAGCAAAGAGCAGTTTGCTGCAGCAGTTTGCTTTTGCCTGAGCCTACGGAGAAGGGCAGGATTCTGCTCCTTTCCCTTCTCTTTTCCCTGCTGAGTTGAGCACAACTGCTTTGCACTTTGAACTCAGTTTGCAGCAATGAAAGCAAGGTGAGGACAAAAAGGGAAAGTAAGAGGAAGAAAGACAAACTGTGACATTTTAAAAGCAGCCGGAAAAAAAATCAGTAGATTAATTGGGGCTGCCCATGCCAAATCAGGACAGTTGGTGGTTATGTTTTCCATATGTTATTTAATAGAATTACACATTCAATTATTCATGTGTATTTATTTAACAGAATTACCCAGAGTAAATGATACATAGTATTCAAATTTACATCTTCCCTTTTTTAAAAAAGAATTATGTTAGAACTTTGTCTTAAAATGGTGTTCTCTCACTATGAGGGGGAAAAAAAACAAGAAAAGAAACCAGGAAAAATATTGGCAGGGAATCCTGTTTAATTTTTTTTCCTGATCATGCTATTCCATCCATGGTAAATAACATTTTCAGCAGGTATGCCAGACTATTCTTTGATGTGAGATTTGCTTTTCATCATCCCAGGGCATTTACACAGTGGACAGATCAACTGGTTGTTTTCCCTTATTGTTTTCCCACTTACACATACCCAATTGATGAGGTTAATGAGCAAATTAATACATGCACAATTATGCTGCAGCATCTATTGACATGAAAAGAGGTTTGAGAGGCTACTTCCCTAAAGTAAACTTCCCAAGCTCATTTATAGGTTGCATGTAGATTGCCAGTCACAGGTGGTTCCCAGAAGATTTTTGAGTCCTTTCGTTTGCAAGTTTCTTTTTAAAATAATAAATCTAGAATGGAGCCACATTTTAACCCAGATATTTTCCTCTGCAAATATTGATATCATGTATTATCTAGATACTAACTGAATGTACAGATATTTTCAAATATGAGATCCACAGTTGATATCATAAGATATTGGATTGTCATATCTGATAATCTGCAGGTTAAATCTGTCAGTATTTAATAGCTGATACTTTATGAGCTTTATATTTGATGGCTTTGAAAACAATCAAAAGATACTAGGTCAAGGGCACTTGGGTTCTGAGTAGAGCTAAGCCTGCGCAAAACAACTTACCCATTTTGTGTTTCCACTGTAAAATGCTCATTCTGATTAGAAGAATGGCCCCTGGAAAGTTTGTTCACTGGACTTGGAAAAGCCAAGCTGGTACCTCAGCGTGTGTGTGTGTGTGTGTGTGTGTGTCTGGCTTCAAGTTCCATGTTGATTTATGGTGTCCCCATGAATACTCAAGAGGTGGTTTTGCTAGTTCCTTTCTCTGAAACACAGCCTAAAGCACCTGGTATTGGTTGTCCCTCTTGCAAGAACTAACCAGAGCTAACCCTGCTTAGCTTCCCAGATAAGTCAGGATCTGGTGCCTTTAGGATATTTATACCTACATGCTACTCCAGTACTCAGGATTAAAAATAGACCTTCTTATGCTCTTCATACTTTCTGGGGAGCACAAGAAGGTTCAAGCTATTCTCAGTTGCCCCATTCATTCCTTTTCACAGATCTACCTGTATGCTTGCTGCTCTTCCTCTCTTTTATTCATGCTCTCTCATTAATTTTGTAGTTGTTGTTCTGGGGACAGCAGGGGAATGGAGGTCGGAAAGGTAGTCTCTCTCCATTCAGTGATGTCTTGCACACACTAGAATTCCTCCATTCCCCAGCCATCATAAGAACAGATGGAAGAGGAGGGAAGGGGAAAGAAAACAGATAGGAGGACAGCCTTCAAGAATCCAGGCTTGAAGGAGAGAACTTTTGGACCTATGATACCAATAAGAACTACCCAAATTAATCATTCTAAGCCTAGAAATAATAACATTGGCACCATCAAGGCTCATTATGTACAGGTTCCTGTAGCTTTAACACAGTTCTTTGGATCATGTTTATTTCTTTATTGCCCAACTTTTCTGTCCTATTTCATCCACACATTCATTCTTATTAGCATATGATATGAAACCAAAACACTGGTTTATCTGGTGTGACCTGGGCTTTCTCTGTTACCTCTCCCACTGTTTTATTTCCCGGATAAAGCAGGCACGGTGTAAAGGATGCAGTTCTAGAGGTTGCAGGAGGATCTTATCTTTTCCCCTAATTTGGCCAAGCAGGCAGGGAAAGCTAAGGATCAAGAGAACTTAATTTCTCAATTTTTTCCTGCTTTATTAGACTCAGGCCCTTTTCGCATGCCGTTCCCCATGCTAAATGGCCACAGAAGCGATGTGGGATCACGAGGATGGCTCCGCATGACGTCCTCGCGATCGCGCGTCGCTCTCATGGCTATCATGCAGCAATCACACAGCATATCATTTTTGGCTCTTTGCCAAAAATAATGCACAATTGTGCATTCCTTCCACGTCTCTCCTGCACTTACCTTGCATGCAGAACATCAGGAGGCACGGCCATTGCGCTTCCTCCCCCAGTGCAGCCTGGGAAGGTACCCGGCTGCACTGTGGAAGGAAGGAGCAGAGCTATTGCGCTTCCTTCCATCCAGCATGGAGCTGGTGCAGAGGGAAGTGCAAGAGATGTGATTCCCTCCTGGAGGAGGCTTTTCCGCGATCCCCACGTGACCCCAGCAGCACAAGGTAAGGTGCGAAAAGGGCCTCAGTAAGGTTGGCTGAAATTCGAATGTGCTGACTTACCCTAGTCTGAAAAAAACAAAACCAACTAGCCAATCAATGAAAAAGCAGGCTATTTCAGCAACCACTGATAAGGTCTGCTTTAGCTGTGGTGGTGTAAAACTGAAGGCAGAATGATTACAACTGCCAACTAAAGAGTCACCTTGCCAGCACACTCTCCACAACCCAAGTATGTAAAGCCATGTGGAATGTTGCCATCCCCTTTTTTTTTTTTTTTTGCGAACTTTGCCTCCAGCACAACATAAGCTGTATGATTCCACCAGCTGAGAAGGTTAAACACCAAGTCTTGTTTGTCACTGTACCAGTGTACTACGTGAAGTGACTGAGAATTTAGGATTACCTCATTTTAAAGACATCCTCTTCTACTGGAAGGGTTGGTGAGTCTAAGTCCTTTTTAAAGATGAGAAGGAGGAACACCCTTGAAGCTATCCACTAGCATTTTAACTCACATTATCACTTAGTGTTATCCTGCCCTACTATGCCCAACTATACAGGGGTGGGCAACTGTGGAACATTAGGAGGTTGCATTTGCCTCAGCAAACCCTGGTCACAGATGCTCCTCCCCCCACTGCAGTACCACAAAAAAATTTAAAAAATTGTCTCAAAATGTCCCCAGACAACCTCTAGGACACATTTTGACCATGTTTCAGGGGCTTTTTTAAGAACAGGAAGTGAGCAGAAACCACTTCCTGTCTACTTCCTGTTTCAAAAAAGCCCTCTCCTGGAGCTAAATTGCTCACTCCAAATGTAGTGGAAAAGTCCATTGCCAAGATCATTTAGGAGAAAAAAATTGTGGCCCACCGGCTGCACTTTTCCCCCTCCACAGTACTATGAGGAATTGTCTTATAGATCTTTTTAAATGTTTGTAATTATTTCTCTTACAACTATTGTCATGTTGCCAGTGTGAACTGGCCTGGCCTTTGGTAACTTTAGATATCATTTTGTTATCACAATTCGGCACTGTTCTGCCACCAGCCAAGTGTTTGTGAACAAGCGCGAAGGTAGGCATGGCTATTATTCTGCTGAGTCACAGTTGTTTACCAAGGCAAGCCAGATACTGCCAGATCTGCTTTAGGGGACCTCCCGAAACAAAGACCTTCATTACCGATGCGTATCGAAACAAAGAGACCTCTGCCCCGAGAGGGCACCCTGGTGAGCTAAGTGCTTAACTGCCGAGCTAGCCACGTCTACATACTGGCCTTACTATTGTCAATTCGATCCATAACTCAATCGTGTAAATTCTGACCTTTCGGAGACATTGTCTCCAGTCCAAAACTCATTGTTTTCACTCAAGACCACAGTCATTCCTACCCCTATAAAAATCCCCAGCTCTGAGAGCTCTTTGGATGTCTTGCTGGAACGCCCGGACTTGCGTTCGGACTGCTCTCCTGCCTTTTTGCCTCTTCATTCTGTGAGCTCCCTTCGGCCGCCACTCCGAGCCCTCCTGCCCTCCATTGGATCCCTCAGGACTGCGAGATTGGTGACGTATCACCCATTCCCCCAAAGCTCTATTTCCTATTTCCAGTTAGCAAGTGTGTTTGTGTTTTTCTTAATAATTGTTTAATAAATATCATTGCCAGTTTGAACTGTTTTGCCTGCTCACTGACCCAACACTGTATACATAGGGTAAAAGATCCCCACTACGTTACCCTGCCTCTCGTTAGCCAAGAGAGTGCTCCAGCTAATTTCCCCATCTTGTTTAGTTTATGTGGTTGTTTGGGTGCCCCTCCCGGGACCCCTAATTCACAGGGTAACAGTCATGGGCTTCCAGGATCTGGACTCAGAGTCTGAGACAGCAGAACCTGCTCTGAGCCCTGGCATGGAGGCTGTTAGTGCAGCACCTGCAGAGCAGACATCCACCCCAGAGACACAGCAGGGGGCTGTGCTAGCCCCAGCAGGGATCCCTGCTTATTTGGACATGGACAGTGACCTATCCATACCTACCTTTGCCCAGAGTAGACACCGAAAGGGTCTCCTGCATTGCTCCCAGTGAATTTATGCCGAACAGCAATCAATCAAGCACCACCTGTGCTGATTTCGGAACCTATAAGAACTGAGCCTTTCTCCTACTAGCTTTGTCGGTAATTAACTGACTGCTTCCCCTGTGCTCCCATTTGCTGCCCTTGCCTGTGTTTCTGCCTTTGACTTGTGTTTGTATTGCCTGCCTCTGATTTATGGACACTGATGGGAACATTATTGCTTCTCATTTGCAAAGCTGTTTCCTTTCTTCAGTAAACTGACCACTTAAGTTACTGCTGAGTTTCTGACCTGTGTTTGTTATCAACTTCTCCTGGCTGCCAGCCCAGACCAAGCTTGGACAGCTATGAACTAAGGCACACAGTTAAAATCTTTGCATTCTTTGGTTATTCTTTTTCATGATTTGTAAGTCGTCGCCCTTTGGGCATTTTATCGGTATTGAGGTATCCCATAAGCAGTAGTGGGTTGTTGTTGTTTTGCATGAAACAACAATCTTCCAGATACTTTCGTGAACACTGGGAAGAAAAAAAGTCTTATAAAAAAATGCTTCCCCGCTCTACTCCCAGAGTAGGTCATGAATATCTGTATACAATGCAGCTTATGGATGGGCAAGGGCACAAGGGGATAATTATGAAACACACTCCCTGGGATGCTTATGTTACAAATATCCATAGGATATATTTGTGGATTTGAACAAGACTTTACATTCATAATGTATAAAAAGAAGAGATGTTTTCATGCCTTGCCCTGAGGAGGAGAAGAAAATCTCAGTTTGGGTTTAATTACAAAAATACATCAATTATGTAGCAGAGCCAGTTTTGTGTCTTTCCTTGAATATAAGATGTTATGCATAATTGTACCAGTTCTCTCTTCAGGTTGCACACTAATGATGAAAATGTCATATAAAATAACCAGGCTAAGCATTCATGGCAGAAAATAAGGCCCATAGAACTCAGTGGGACTTGCTTCCAATTAAATATTGCTTAGTTGAGGTTGTTAAAAGGAGATAGCCTGATGGCTTTATTTATTCTTCGCTCCCACTTCCTTTGCAACATGGAGTCATTTTGGGGATAAGGATGTGAGCCATCACTCATAACTATGTGAGAGATTATGGTTTTGTAGTATTTACACAAGCTAAAATCTGAAATATCTTTTATGTTCCCCCTTATCAAATCAACTCAGTGCTGATTACTCTACTGCTTGGTTTTTTTTCACATGAGTATATGTGTGTGTGTTTTGATTTTTCCTTAGAACTTAAGTCAAATATTACTTTGTATATGTAACTTTATTAATCAAGAGTGATCTGCTTGCAGAAATACAGTTTTGTATATGCATGAGTATATGTGTGCATATATATGTGTTTATAAAACCTTTATGAACATTATCCACATATTTGTTAAACTTAAAATGCTGTGAATGGGCGGTAGAATCTAAATGTTTTACTGATGCAACACCCAATCTCTTTGACTAGCATAGGTATTTTTCCTTTCTATTAAACTCTTGCATGTGCCAGGAAAATATCTTAACTAATAAAATGTAAACTTCATTTACATTTACTAGTGATGCCAGATATGCAATAATAAATAGGACCAGTAGTACTTGTGACACATAAGACTGTACTTGCTGCTTAGCTGAACTGTTTGTAAATCCAAGTTGATGCCTGTCTATAAAATGGTGTAGACATATTGTAACTAGTTATATGGCACAGAGTCCAACTGCAACCTAGTCTATGTGTGGCACAAGCCAATGAAGTAATAAAGTGGAATGTACCACCAGCAAGGAGAGGGGAAGAGACAGAGATTTCTGCGAGATCTGTGCATGCTGATTATATGTAAATTTTTAAATAATTACTAGAATTCAAGTAGAAATATAGTGTATTCCACGGGGGTGGAGAAGACTGCAACCAAATGAACAAGATCAGTCTGGTTGCTAATCGTTGGTGGGCAGCTTCCAGATTTCTGCTCTCTGTTCTGATGATTCTTTAAGTTGGACTTGGATATGACAGCTTTCACAAAAAGAATGATTTAACTAGAGGTTTTTACTCTTCCAGTACTTAAACAGAGTACCATTTCCTATGAAGCACAGCTACCATAAAGGCAAAGGAACCCTCATATAGTATAATGTAATCAGTTCAGACTGTAAGTGGGAGTGACCTACAGAAAGCAGGCAAATATTGGATTGGTATGGAACGTCACTCCCAAAATGTGTCTTTATTTATCTGGTACAGAGGAAACAGTTAGAAATGGCACTACTATCTTATAATTTGAAGAAATGCAGCCTAATCTTGTGCCATTCAAAGTGGTGGTCCACAGATAGATGCTGGTCTATGAGCCATCAGTTGCCAGTTGCCAGATAAGTTAAGAAACAATTGTAACCAATGGACACAAACATGGTTCTGGTCTTGCATGGATCTAGTCTTCCACCTCATGTGTAGTTTAGGCCTTAGTGTCAGTTGAGGAGGTGGACAGACAGCAGATGACTCAGTGTCATTTGAGAAGTCTCTGAAGAGAACTGGGCCACCAGAGCATTGCTAACAGAATATGGGAAAGCTGAGACAGGGGAAAGAATGTTATAGATGTATGGCAAATGCTGAAATAGACATGCATATACTGAATATGTTGAGCCTACATCGGGTGGTTCAGCAATTGGCAACCTTGGTAGGTCTGGAGCAATTTTCAGCACCCGAGACTTTGTGGAATTGGGTAGGTTTCAGGCTGCCATTTTTAAAAAAAAAAAAAAAAAAAAAAAGACAATCCAAAACCAGAACCCTTGCTTTCCATGGAAAGCATTCCCATTTCAGAGGTAGCTGTTGTGCCCCATGCAAATATAATTACAATGTTAAATTCAAAGGAATAACCCAACACTTTAATGAAGATGGCCTTTCATGACAGCCATTAGAAGACATGGATGGAGATGAAAAACAGCAAGATGAGGGTCATTGCATACCCTCCAACTGAGAATCTTGAGTAATCTCCTGTCATCTCACTTTTTCAGCTGCTTTTAAGATGTCCTAGTTTCTCTTTGCTCCTCCTACTTACCCCCTTTGTCCCCAGTTTCCTTAACAACATAACAACAACAACCCTCACTTTCCTTGAATTGCTGCAAACTGAATTCAAAATGCAAAAGTAGTTTGCAGTCATTTAACTCAGCAGGGGAAAAGGAGAAGAAGGGGCAGAATCTTTCCCTTCCTTTCCCTATAGGTTCAGGGGAATCAAACTGCTGCAGCCTCTACTAGCTTGTGCATTCTTCCTCCATTAATAACTTTTGCCATCTTGATTGTGCTCTGATGTTTGGCCAGATGTCTTCCAGATTCCATCTGTGAATTGCTGGTAGGTATGTCATTGCTGTTGAGATGTTTAAGATGACATACATTGATATTTCACTAATCATGCCTGTGGACCTGAGATGAGGGACAGGCAAAATTCTCTGTCTGATATGGGGATATCATAATCCCTGAAAAACTGTAGGCCACACTTTTGGAAGAATTGCAAATAGAACAACTTGGCACTATCAAAATTAAGATATTAGCCAAGGTTTACACATGATGTCCAGGTATACACAGAGAGATCAAACAATTAGGCAAGAAATTATCTGTTAACAGATGCAAAATATACCTGGATTGATAACCACTTCTTCTGTAGACTTGGCTAATGGTTTACCTGGATTTTGTGGGCCCACTCCTGTACAGAAATTTTATAGTAATGGTAGTGAACAGGATGGCCATACATGCTTTCAGAAACCTTTCTGCCTAAGTCTGAACAATTCATATCAACAGAATTCCAACACTTCGTGAAAGCGTCTGGCACAAAGGATATGATATTTCACCTGATCTTTTAGTGACTAGCGGATAGGAAAAATGCTTTATACAGCAGTGGGAACCTGTGATAATGGGCTCTTCCTATTTTCCAGGCTACATAGCTGAAGGGGGATAGTTCTAGCTCCAGGTAAACAAGGGATTGATGAGGTGTTGGGATTAGGTTACATTTATTGAGGGGTCAGCATCACAGATGACGTCAGAGATCACAAGAGTCAATTGCCCAATCAGCAAGAGCAAATGAGGGGAAAGGTGAAAAGCTTTGAGATGTTTTGGTGAAGACATTTTAAAAAGGCCTCAGAGACCATGAGGCAGAG
This sequence comes from Iguana delicatissima, assembly GCA_948472985.1. Taxonomy (NCBI): domain Eukaryota; kingdom Metazoa; phylum Chordata; class Lepidosauria; order Squamata; family Iguanidae; genus Iguana; species Iguana delicatissima. The sequence continues at coordinate 523,624 of CAOKZL010000345.1, read as the reverse complement.
AGAGAAAGAGACAAACCAGTCCACAAGAGACAGCTGGTGGAAGGTTGGGGCAACACTACGCCCAGGCTCCTGGCTTCCTCTCCCCTGCCCTACACCATGCCAGCATCTGGATAATAATGTGAATAGATTAGGAATGTTCTTAGCTAGTTGCTTTAGGGTTTTTGTTCTTTTAAAACTCTGGCTGAAATGACTTGGGCTTGTCTGTAACTTGTGACTACTAAGTGGTGCCTGGAGGAAGTAGCCTCCATGAACAAGATACCTTTTGTCATTATATTGCCTGTTTAGAATAAAGGCTTTCCTTAAAGAACTTTCTGTCCACACTCTCTATCTCCACGTGCTTGCCAGCTATGCACACAGATAGAATTCCTCTCTTCCACAGAGGGTGGGGGGAGGGTCTCTAAGTTCAGAGATTCTTTTCCCCAGTGGCGTCCTAATGAATCACAAGAAAGGGGGGTTAAAATCAGTAGGGGGTGGCAGCAAGATTTCCAAGGGCAAGAGAGGAGTTCCCATCTCTTACTCAAGGGCAGGAGTCAGAACTGAATGGGAGAATATACCCTCCGCTTTCCTACCTTCTAGATGCTTTTTGTGTTGCTCCTCCCAGAAGGGCTAGAAAGTATAGCCAATGGTGATGAATGCTGGGAGTTGCTATTAACAACATCTGGAGTGTCACACTATTCTCACTCCTGATCTAAAGCATATAGGAAGGCTATTCTTGGGTCAACCAATCATATGCTTTTCAACTTGTTTCTAGGATGTGATTTCCAGTCCTGACTGGATCTGCTAAAGCTTGACGTACCTACATAGGTTTCTTCTCAACCTGTGGTGGGGTGGGTGGCGAGGGCTGATATAGCCTCCAAGTCTCTACATATGATATGTTCAGGATACAAATTCAACACTTAAGGTGATAAAATGCAGCATTTTGTGAATTCCTGGCCAATTGGAAAGCATTCTCTTTTTCATATTCTATTTTGATGGTGGCCTCTTGACCTTAGTATAAAGCATTCATCTCAGGACAATTAAATGTTGTAGCACACCCATTTCTTTAAGGGTTTTTTATATTCATACTCATTTTTAGGAAACAATATTATCTACTTGTTGATCTAGTTGGTATTCTAGAATAACATAGCTAATACAATAATATGCCAAAAATAAAAACTATTTAAGAAGCAACAAATCAAACCTATCAGTATGATTGAAAATCCAGGTTATATTGCTGTATTGACAATGTGTAAACATTTTGCTATCTTCAGTAAGACTGTTAGACCATGAGATGATGGATCTCAGGCCTCTTGTTACTGTTCCGCTCAGGATATTCACTCACAAATAAAGAAGGAAACATTTTCGTGGTGGAAAAACTGTTCTTCCTGAATATAGGTGAGGAAAATGTGGTGGGCACTGCAATATAATGATGAAAGTGCCAAATGAAGGAGAGCTGGATTCAAATTTTTCCTTAGCCAGGAGCTACCTCTAGACTACCAGTCCTATAGCACACCATGAACGTGCAGACAAACCAGTAGAGTGTACTTGGTGATGTTTGGACATGTACACCCAGGGAGGTATGTCAAAGTGAGTAGCTGGAATCTAGAATCTGGAAGACACTATCAGTGGTCTCTGGCCTTTTCCGCATTTTATATTTAAAACGGGGCGGCACGTCCTCCAGCGAGGACGTTTACACTTGGGGGCGAACTGGGTCCGGACTACTTAATGTTTGTCCAGACTTCAGCCTGCTCCAGAATGCCCAGAACTGGTGGTTCCCCGTGCTATTGAAAGACCGATTAAAAGAGGACTTTCAATAGCCTAGCGCGCCCCAGTCCGTCACTGCCCTAAGTGTAGATTTGCAGGCTTGCGCCAGTGCGAGCCTGCAGATCTTCCGGGGGTGGGCTTCCAGCTGGCGAGCTTCTCCGGTTGGTGGACAGCCTCCGCCAATCGGAAGCCTCCATTTTCATCTCCGGAGAGTGTGTAGCGTGGGCGCTCACTGCTCCGGATCATCGTGGATCGTCGGGGGGGGAGCGTGCCAGTCCAGTGAGTAACGGACTGCCCCGTTTCCCACCCAAAGTGCAGAAAAGCCCTCTGTCTGGACTTAGGTCTATTTTGTTTCTGACACCAATTCACCCTATGTTAATATCATTTGCTGGTTATCCTGGTGACTCAGTAGAATATTTTTACTCCGTTTTTTTTTTTAAACCTATGTATTATTTTTTTGGTCCATTCATTGTTGTTGTTTTGTTTTTAGTGTGGCCTGTTCTGAGTCTTGACAGAGATGGAACAGTTAGTATGTGTGTGCATGTGTGATACAGGAGTGTTGCATGTCATTAAGAAATGTGTGGGAAATTTTCCCATTGGGACATCAGCTGACTTGACACTCAGGGAATGAGATCAATGAACTTATCGCCAGGAAAGAATTTCAATCTTATTTACTAATAGTGCTTTGTTTTTTAATTGCCTTTTAATCCTCTGTTTTGAGAACCAGTGGAAAGGTAAGAAAGAGAAGTAAAAACTGTCACAGTTTGCAAGTTCACAAGGTCTACTAAAAAGTTGGAGTCAATTATGTAAGAGAATAAAAATATCTTATTAAAGGGGCAGCAATTTTTTTTATTCAAAAATTACCAACATTTGCAAATGTCTTCATATCTGAGGAGAAAAACAAATGAGATTTAAAAAAAAATCAAATGTGAGATAAAGCAAAATGAACATATTCAATGGTCTTGGAACACCACCTCACAAAAGTCAAAGTTTGAATCCCTGTGTATTCAACTATGTTAGAGTTTCTACCTTTCTCCCCCCCCCCCAACATATTCATTCACTGGTATCCTTGATCAACCATTTAGTTATTTCTGTGTACCTAAGTAATATCTCCTGCCCTGAATCCCTCAGCCCACCTTAAGAGCCATCCACCAAATCGCCTGACGGATGTTTGTTCAGCCTCCTTGTCACAGCCTCACTTCCTGTGACAAGGACTTGTGAGAAGGACCTGCTTCTGATTGTCACAACCTTGTTTGCTGGCAGGAGAGGTGATGGAAAATCCATCCTTCTTGCACCCTGAGAAGGCGCTGAGTGGAGCTCCTTCAGCCAATCCAGCAGGTGGCTCTTAAGGTGGGCTGGGTGGCATTTATGTAGGTTAACAGTGAGGCCCTTTCCACAACTCACCTTTTTGCAGAGCTGGGGTGCGGGGATCACGTGAGCAGCCTCTAGCAAAAGGCTCTCATGTCCCGGTTCCTTCAACTCCGCAGCTGCTGCCTGCTTGCGCAAGAACCTCTCCTCTTCCTTCCGCAGTGCAGCCTGGGATTTTCCCAGGCTGCTCTGGGGCAGGAAGCGCGAGTGCTGCGGCTCTGGAGCTCTGCACGCACAGCAAGTGCGCACGGGGTCCCAGAGCGATGTGCGATCGTGCACCATTTTCGGCTCACAGTCGAAAATCAAATAGTGTGTGATCAGCGCCTGCCAGCCCCTGGAGCATCGCATGATTGCGAGTGCATTGTGTGGATCACTCCTCGCAGTTGTGCGACACTCCAGGGGCCCTTTCGCATGGCAAATACCGTGCAAAAAGGGCCTAAGACTACATAGTCTAACTGAATGCAGTTGAGCTGCAGATCTGTAACTGTAGGTTACAAATCCATAACTGCAATACTGAATACTTGAATGCCTATATGGTAGGAAGGTATAAGTTGTTCCTCTTTATACTTGAAATAGTTGTACCTATTGATTTTGGATGGTGCAGATGTGAGGCAATTTTGTTCTAGTTTACATCTGAAGAATTTACCACCATGCACTATATTCCTGACACAGGCAGAAGGCAAAACTGAGATTTCCCTGTTCTTTAGAGTCTCACTTGGTCAGTTTTATAGGAGGATCAAGCTGCAACTCCATAAGAATAACGTCCCACAGTGAGACTTCAGAATAGCCATACTCTGAATATGGAACCAGACTCTGAAAATTACAGAACAGATATCTCAACTTATACAGTAAATATTTTACATACTTTTGTACCCTATATGTTGTCAAATTACTGCAGCTGGACTATAGTTTCTCTGAAAGCTGCATATGCAGAAACCATCTTCTTCTTACACCTAGCGTCTATGTTTGCATGTATATATTTTGCATGAAACATATATTTGCATGAACATGAGTTCATGTTTAATCAGACAGCCATTAGCAAACTGCTGCCTAAAAAAGAACAGACAAGAAAAGGAATCATGGCTCGCATGAGAAGATTACTCTACTGGAAGCAACCTTGAAATTGTCACCACTGGGTAATTTCCATGAAAATAGAATAGGCTTTGTTGCTTTTATTTCAAGAAGAGAATAAAACTGAACAAAAAGAAAGAGAGGTGGGTAGACATGTTAAAAGAGCATATGAAAACAAGAAATCAGAAGCTGAGATACTAAGGGAGGATTCCAGCATTTTGCAAGTGACATTAGCTTAAAAGATTTAGGGATAAAAACCCAGTTTCACCCCTACTGCTGAAAATCTTGGAAACATCCATTTGATTCCTATGCCTTTGAAAGAGTAAGAGAGAAAACTTGGCAGATTGCCACAGAGTTCTTTCAGTTCATCTTATTATGCCCCTTCTACGCTTCATCATTTATTTATTTCTTTTGCCACCTTGCATGCCAATACACACCCAGTAGTTATTATTTCATTTACAAAAATGCATTATGCATTCAGAAAGCGTGGAAGAAAATTCTTCCTCAATGCACTGCTTTTTTTTTTTTGGCTTTTTTGGTATTAGCCCCCCCTTCACATTTAATCCCCCTCCCTTCCATTGGTATCTTTTCAGTTGCCGAGTCAAAATAAAAGTCTCCCCACTCCTTTGTGTTGCTCATTGTTTTTCCCCAAGTGTTTGACTGAATGGTATGCTGGGTTCAGTGAACTTGGTCTTGGCTACTTCTTCACCCAGAAACAACGTTGCCTTCCATACAGATTACCATATGAAAGCGTCTGCTGTTGCCTTACAGCAGCTTGGTGCAGTATTCCAGAATTGTAAGTGGCAACATGTCAGCTGTGGATCCTCACTTTGCCTACCCCCCATCCCAGGTCCATTGCAGATTTCTATGGAGCATTCAGTCTACTTCCTGTGGTCTGCCAGCACCCTCCCTCTCTATATATCAAGGAGTGTAGCTTTTTTCCCATTAGGGGCAGCCTCATGTATTCTGGACTAGTGGCACATTAGGGAAACAGACCTAGATTAGACAAGGTGTGATGGCAATATAAAACTTCAGAATGGGTTGAAGAAGCTATGGGAATTTTTATGTAATTGAAATATGTTGGAACCAGAAGTGTGGTCGGTTCTACTCAAATATAAGCATGTCAGTTTTGAAGTGATCTTTTAAAGTCATCAACTGTAACATAAATTTAGGGAAAGACACTGTGCAGTGGTCTGAGGCTGAGATGATACAAAGAGAAATCATCTCCTCTTCCTCCTCCTCCTCCTCCTCCTCCTCTTCCTCCTCTTCTTCTTCTTCTTCTTTGTCTTCTTCTTCTTCATATATACCAAGACTGAGGCCCTTTTCACACGGCATTTGCCCCTCAAGTTTTGCACAACTGCAAGGAGTGGTCCACATGATGCACTCACAATTGCGTGATTCTACACGGTCTGGCAGGCGCCAATCGCGCACTTTTTCATTTTCGGCTGTGAGCCAAAAACCGCACATCGCTCCAGGACCCTGCGTGCACTTGCCATGCATCTGGAGCTCTGGAGCCGCAGCACTCACACTTCCTGCCCCAGCACAGCCAGGGAAACTCTCAGGCTGCACTGCGGAAGGAAGAGGAGGGGCTCTCACGTGAGCAGGCGGCAGCAGCTGCGAAGCTGAAGGAACTGGGACGCAAGAGCCTCTCGCTAGAGGCTGCTTGCGCGATCCCCGCACCCCAGCTCCACAAAAAGGTGAGTTGTGGAAAGGGCCTGAGATTCAAGGCAGCTTACAAATTAAGGCTTTCCCTTAAAAACAAAAAAACAAAAAAAACCCTTCAGTTCTAAAATCTGTCAGAATAGCAAGTCTTTGCCTGCCACCATAAGCACCACAAGGAAGAAGTCATTCTAGCTTCTCCAGCAGGTGGTTGCAGAGTAGGAGCAGCCACTGAGAAGTCCCTGTCTCAAATATCCACCAACTGTATCTGTGAAGGTGGTAGGACTGAAAGATCTCAGAGTCTGGGCAAGCTCTACAGGGAGATACAATCCATTAGACAGTTTAGATCTAATTTCAGCACAGGCAGCAATTCACTGGATATCACTGGGAATCAGAAAATCATAGAGGTAGAAAGGTCTGCCTTGAAAATCATTCTAAAAGTTCCCTGCTCAGTGCAGAGAAGACACATATATTTTCTCAGCCTCAGTTCAAATCTATAAAATGGGGATCATTATCTCATTATCTAAGAGCTGTGGCCAGAGTAAATACACTAAGGAGAGACATGCATTGTGCATGCTTACATATTGCAAAAACAACCCATATCCCTTTGTAATATTAAGGAATATTGGAAAGACATCACATTTTGAAGAAATCTTAAGTGTATAACTTGCTGCTGAAATACATTTTATCATTCCAGATAGGAAGCTGATAGTTGGCCTGCATTGAAGCTATAAAAACTGTTTCAGAATATGTGATTTATTCAAAGACTCTTAACACTAATAAAATATTAAAAGCCGTGCAGTAAAAACCATGCCAAAATTGCATAGATTAAATATGCATTATATGTAAATCATGCAAGTAAGTAATGCAGTGGTGACCTATAAGAAGAGAAGCCTCTGTAGTACAAAAGCAGGAAAGAGTGAGCTCTAGACTTGTCACAATTGTCCAGTTCTCCCTAACATTTCTGCAGATATTCCAATCTATTTGCCAGCCTCCTCTCCTGGATGATTGACTGTCTATGATAGGCATAAGAAAAGGTACTCCCCTTCCTCTATTGCTCTCTGACAACCACAAGCATAGCTTCATGCTCTCTACCTTGTGCTCTAACAGAATCCCTACAAATGGTTAACGGGGGGGGGGGTAAGGAGTCACTTCATTCTTGGAGGAAGAAAAACTGACTGACTGGCTTCAGACACTAGTTAATTTTCACAAAATAGCTCACACAGGAGAGGCATTAGGGCCTCCAAAGGCCTCATGGCCCAGGTACCACTTTCCCATGTGATGAAGAGAACCTGTGCTTCCTCCTGTTTACACAATCATGCTGCCTCAAAAAGGACACTTTCATCTTAGACACTGAAGAGGCTGTGTGCTAGGAGTAATTTTTCACCATGTTTCTTCTTGATAGAAAGAACAAATAATTCTAACAATTTTCTTCCTGCTGTAAGAAAGTCTTAGGCCCTTTCAACATGATGGGGATCTGGCAAGTCCTTCCATCGCAGCCCCAGCAGGGACGGAAGCACACCATGAATGCTCCCCTCCGCACCTCTCTGGGTCACTGTGGAGGTGAGTGCGCTGGCCCCACTTCTTCCTTCTACAGAACAGCTGGGCACTTGCCATGGCTGCGCTGAGGAGGAAGAATTGTCAGTGTGCTTCTACCCTTCCGCACAGCCAGGAAAGGTGGCAGTGCTGTGTGATGGTAGATGTAAAATGGATTTTTTTTTCCATTTTGCAAAAACCCCATGCGTGCACTGCTTGGGGGCAAGATGGCGGCAGGCCAGCACTGACGTCATGCAGAAGCACGACCAGCCATCTGCTGCCACCCTGGCCCCACAGCAGCACAGTCTCCTTGTGTGGAAATGGCCTTAGAAAACCACACTTTTCAAAGCCTATTTTTAAGCCAGGAATTATTGTGAGCAAAAATTGCCTATGGTTGTTTTGCACAGAAAATAGGCTTCTTCTGCACAAGAAACAGCATTTTCAGCATGGAAAATAATATTCCTGAGTATAAATTTTTATTTGCAGAAAATGAACTTTTCTGCACTGGCAATACTGTTTTCTTTGCAAATCATCCATGTGTGAGTTTTGTGCAGAACAAGATCCCAGTTACAACATTTTTACACAGAAAATGGTGTTTCCTGCACAGAATATTTTTTCTCTCTGAGCAAAACAACCGCATGCATAATTTGCACAGTAAAAGTCATAAACTGCAAAGATTCTCATCAGTACAGGGTTCTTCTTGTCAGGGTTCCTGGAGACTTGAAAAACATGCTTTTCCAACAATTTTTCAACTATTTATGAATATTCTTCACATGTACATTTTTAGGGGTGTAAAGGCCATATAACTGGCATATTCAGCTTACATTTTCTGTTAGTTATTCCAGCAATGGTCTGCATTCTCTTTCAGAAGATTGCGTGAGACCAAGTCTATTGGGATTGGAACGTTCTCTCTTTCTTCTGTAGATTAGAGTTAGCATTGCTACGGGTACTGCAAAAGTATACTAATTCAACTATGAGCTCCAGTTTTGTAAAGCTGGGCAAAAAATACTACCATGCCCTCCGCAATATCTGTTACTTTGGAAACCATAGGTTTCCTTAACATCCTGTTTAGTTGTTATCATGGCCTAATACTTCTGCACCTAGTCCCTAAGAAGATGATGTCATCTCACAATACAGTAATATTCAAAACAGTGACTTTTGTTATCTGTTAGTGAGTGTGGGTGTGGTACAGCAAGCACATTTTTAAGCTTTGCTGACCTCATTTTTCAGCTCAAAGTTATTCAAACTGAGTGTATTATACAATATAATATTGTTACAACTTTGTCTGTATTTCTTGCATTCAGATAAAACAGCATTTTTCATTTACTGGAATATCTTCCTAACCAGCACCTTTCTTGATGCAGGAATATATTTTCTGATGTTGTTCTTTGCAATTGCTGCATCATGTATAATGTATAAACATTATCAGGCACCCTATATGTGTGCTTATGTGTGTGTATATGTGTGTGTGGTAGCATTCACCAAACAAGCCTCATATTATATTGCAAGTGGAAAAATAGCTCAGCTCAGCTGCTCAATTTCTTTTGTTAGACTCTGCCTCCCTACAGGGGGAAACCTTCCCAGTTCTACTTCAAGGGACAATATGCTCTCCAGGAAAGATAAATATTAAACTGTGCCTTCTCCCAGACACTTTGCAACTCAAAGCTCTGCTCCCTTGGCTTCCCAGGAAAGAACTATAACATCAATTCAAACATTGACTAATTTTAAAAAAAAATGAATACATCTCCTTCTTGTTTGTCAGTCTTTATTACACATTGATGTTTTATTTTATTTTTAATTTGACAGCACTCAGGCACAAAATGCTGTACCATAATAGTCATGAAAGATTTGGCTTCTTATTCACTTTATTTATTTTTTGAAAGCAGTTTTAACTGCCCAAAAACCAAAGGGATACTGGCTGTTGATGAACGATGTCTTTCATTGTGTGACCAAATAATGAACTTGCAATAGAAGATCAGAGATTTCAGTCATAGCTGCAGGCACTGCCCACTTTGCTGTAGTTAATCTCCGAAACCTAACATCACTACTTGTGATGCAGTGCTGGTACAGGTAAGTAGAAGACTGCTGCCCCAATACCGTTCTCACAGCAAAAACAATAATGTCATCTGCCATAGAAGCAGTAAATGTCAGTATTGTAAGCTTTAGGGCGGCAAAGTGAGGAGCTGGAGGTAGGGATGGGTGAGAATATTTTCATTCAGTTTTGATAAGAATTTATCTACATATTCTACATATTCAGGATGGGAAAGATGTCAAGACTTAGTAAACTAAAGTGTGGGAGAAACCCAAACTTGAAGATTCATCCCTACAGACCCACAAGCTTCAGTGCTTAACTCTTAGGCCATTTCCACACCTTAACTGATCCCATTGACCTCCTGTTGTAATCCTGGAAGCACCTTTGCTGGAAAGGGACCACAACGGGAACTCTCCCCTCTACACCCAACCAGCTCCCTGTGGAAGGGAGCGTGAGCAACATGTGTTTGCCTTCTGCAATGCAGCCGGGCTCTTTCCTATGCTGTGCTGGAGAAGGAAGCACCTCCATAGCACTTCCTGCCCTTCCACATGGCCAGGAAGGATGAGAGCATTGCATGATTGTGGGAGCTTAATGGATTTATTCCGGTAAGCAAATATCCCGTGATCATGATGGGAAGGGAGGAGGGATGGCAGTGGGACTGTGATGATATTGTGCAAAACCATGACCCGCAAACCGCTGCCATCGCATCCCTAACACAGGGCTGCGATGCCTTGCTGAAATACCCTTAGAAATAACTATCACTGATCCAAATCTCTAGATGATCTTCCCTCAGGGCTTTATCACACCAGCCTGTTGTCTTACAGCAATTGCATTATACGAGGAAATGAAAACATACTGGTATAGAAACAATCACTATCACACCATCTCTGCAATAATGGTGATGCACATTCCCACAATCAGTCTTCAACACCACCTCACTGACCCACCCCCTTCCCCTAGTTACCTAGCTCAGGTGCTATAATTTTTCTTTGCACAATTTCTGCCTGTTGGGAGACTTCCTCCCCAACATGTTGGCATTGTGTTTTCCTGTTATGCTGTCATTTCCTGTTATGCTGCCATTTTGGTATTTTGCCCTTCCAGAGTCACAGAGTCACAGTTGGCTGTTTTGCAATAATGGTGTAATTGCAGTATGCTGGCAACCACCAGGGCAGTGCAACTGCACAATTACACGACAAGTGAATCATCCTCATCCTCATCCTCATCCTGGGGAATCCTGGGATAGGGAAGGGGAAAGGGGAGAACAACAGCCTCTGACACCATACGACTGCCACAATATTGGAACTGAAGTGGAATGACACCATCACACCAATACACAATCATGGAAATGCAGCGTTATTGAAGCCACTCACAGGTATTTCCCCTGAATGAAAAGAGACGGCTCAACAACAATGCGAATGCAATTCAACAATGGGGGAATGATTACATCATGTGATAAGGAGAGATCAAAAACAGAACTAAGACAGTGCAACCATGCAACAAAACAGTGTGTGAAAAAGTCCTAAGAGTACACATTTCAAAACACTGGAAACAAGAGAGAACCGTGGGCCATCCAAGGGCCAATTGTCATAGGGTACAACAGGAGCCTCTCAGCACCACCTTTGGAAAGTGTTGTACAGAGAGTGGAACAACATCTCAAAGTAGACCAGTTCTAATCAGTTCCTAATTCATTAAACAACAATTCCAATGCAGTAATAGTGAATTAATGGAAGATTCTGAACAGGAAAATTATGAGAACTCATAAGAATAAAAATGAGAAAATGATTTATTGGTAATATAGCATGGAGCTTAGAAATGTTCCTTTTTTGGACTATAGCCCACAGCCAGCATGACTGCTATCCATGTCAAAGTACAAGACTGGATAGTAGGATAGCAGACTGGATAGTAGGAAGGAAATTCAGAGTGTCCTCCTAGCCTGTTGGCCTACGCATAGTCCAACAGTTTGATGCATGTGCTTTGTCCTCAGTTTCCATGGTAAAAGAACATCTATTTCCTGTCCCTCTTTTGCTTTAGATTTCCTCCAAGATCATGAGTTCTACTCTGCCTTCTGCCTTATTAGTAAGGAATCTCTACTAAACTGATTTGTTCATTGCCTTCCCTCTCTGCTCCTCCTCTGCTACAATTTCTACCATGACAGAGACAAAGGCTGTTTCATCATCTTTCCTTCTGTCATGTTGAGTACCCAACTGGCAAAGATTTTTTTTTTCCAGGATGAAACAATGAATCAAGTGATGAGAACGACTAGATGGAACCAGACTTGTGGAACTAGAGATACCTTCCTGTCCTGCAAATACTCTTGAGGAAACCTGGGAGCTAGAGGGCCCCTTCAGGGCATCACAAATTGGGACTCATTTTGCCAAGTATTACAGCATTAATTCTACACTGGCATAAGTGCTGGACCATCTTGACAAGTGACCATATAAATGAAACTCAAGAATTGTGGCTATATCAGGAAATATTTGCTTTGTGGATGAGAGGAGATGGGGGAAGGAAAGACTCTTGACAGTACAATCACCAAAAAGCATAATGTTATGCTGGTGTTGTTTGTCTTCCTGAAAAAAAAAAATGAGATGATGTCCAGACCTCATTCCACATTCAGCATCCAAATGGGCTGATAGTAGATTCTTACTTTAGTCCTATCAATGGGCAATGTGCTCTTCTGTACCTGATGGAGGCAGCAGCAGGCTATCTTAGAGGGTACAGGATTAGTCACAAAACCTCACTGTTGTCCAGAAGACACCTTCCAGTTAGACTTGCCAGCCACCATCACTGTCATTTAAAGTGACTTTCAGAGTGAAGTTAAAGGCTGTTCCTCAGACAAAAACGTTGGAGGAAGAAAGTTTCGGTAAAACCAATGAAGTTTCACAAGGCATGTGTACATAGGCATGCACATGTGTAACGTTCCTTGCTAGCTTAGGATCTGTGACAAGTTTACTTTATGCAGGGTTTATGTTGGGTCCAGCTCTTATATCTGTATCCAAGAACCTCCAATATTTGTAAATGGGTCTTCCTTTTTCCCTATAGAAAATACATTTAAGAAAGTTTCACCTCTATTTTCAGTCATCAGTTTCCCCTTCTCCACTGATTCCTGCCTGCCACCACTGCTTTTGTTTAATGATGCCCACACAAATTCCAAAATGCTATACAGTGCTGCCATAGAAAGGGAGGTGGCAGAAGAGTACTCAAAGCAGAGATTTAGATTGCTGCTTTCAGGTGCACTGACAGATGCTGCCCAATTCCTGGGGCTGAAGAACAGCCAGTCCAGTTGGTTTTAGTATATAAAATGAAAAAGGGCATCATTCCTCTCCTCAAACAGTAAAATATCTTGGATGTGCCCTGGAACTTATTTGTTACTTGACTTGCCTTCTTGGATTTATTGTCAGCTTATCACAATAGTCTGAATGCTGATTTATTGTGTATTGTGCTTGTTCTGATGATTTGCAGTGATCCTGAGAAAGACTCGTGACACATTGGTTTCTCGTAAGGAATTAATACTAAAAGAAGGAATTCTAAACTATCATCTGATAAGCACTTCTGTCATTTGAGGTAGTGATGTGTAGTGAGTATAAGCTTGACTATCTTGATTCACCTTTTACCTCTACTTTGGATGCCTTTAAAGCTGGCCAGGCAAGGTATGGGTCCAAACCCCCTTTTGTTACTCCTGAGCTCCCATCCTGACATCCCTAGGCTCTGAGATCCCCAGACATTTAAAAAAAAACACACACCAAAACCTCTTTGGGAATTATTTCAAATAGGGTGGTTTGGATTACTTCACATTCCACTACCCTCAACCTCAAACTGGATAAAAGGCCCTAATCTGATCCCCAAATCAAGATAATAAATCCTGGGAGTAACTTCTGGCTTGTCAAAAATGCATTGGGACAGTCTGCTGGGGTGGGTGAGGAGGTATACAAATTAGCACCTATCTCCAGTGAAGTTGCTCTCCTCTACTTTCAAATAGGCTAAAGTGTTTCTTTCACTTGCTCAAGTATTGGGCCAATAATATTTCATGTACACTGAAATTCTTATTGTCCTACTGTTGGCCCAGAAGCCCTGAGAAGAACAAGTAAGTAATTTCTATGGAAAAAGCATTTTTTCCCTTCAGGTTAAATTTCAAAGGCAGTTGTAAATCCTTATGAATGGAAGCCGGTTTTTCAAGTATAAATCACACAAAAATTAAGACCACTGAGAGTAAAAATGGAAAGTTGCTCAAAAAGTGGAAGGAACTGCTTAGAAATGTGGTGGATTCTCAACTAATTAAAAACAGCAGCTGCCTTTCTAAAATACATGCTCTTGCTCAGGGCTTCAACTGAGCAGGCTTGACAAGATGGTCATCTTGTTCCTTCTGCCAAATATTTATGGAAGTATGAAAGTGTAAATAAGAGCACAGGAAAGAAATTCCTAAAACATTTATGAAGTACTTAGGAATAAGAGAACAGCATGGTTTGAATTGTTGTTATTGTATCATGATTATGATTCTACAAGAGTGAATGTAAACATTTTTTCAAATAGAATTCTTATAGGAAACTCAGAAATTTGGTTTCAGAGCCCACATCCTAATTCCCCTGTACATAACTTGATGCTAAAGCCACCATAATTGCCCCTGCACAGAATCAAATTGACATTTTCCTATATTGGTAAAAGACTGTGTGAAACACTGATGGTTGCTGTGACACAGTAAAGTCCTGGTTTTTCAGCTTTGACATCTATTAAGCATTTCTTTTGCCTCATGGTCATTAGATAATTTAAATTAAATGTAACCCCGTTTTTGCATAGCTCCAGGAATCAAATGCACTCATATGTATATACGTACAAGCTGGAATATGATATATGCAATGCTTTGCAGAAGTATTCACCTCCCTTGACTTTTCCACATGTTGTTGTGTTGCAACCCAAAACTGAAATGGATGTAATTGGCATTGTTATCACTTGATGTATCCAAGATACTCAACACTCTGAAAGTGCAAGAAATTTTACATGGCTGCAGGCAGAATTGACACGGGTAAGGTATTGGTTGCTGATTGATCCATCCATTCAGAAGAAGAGAGCAGAGCATGAAGAAGGTGCTGCTACAGCTCCTCATAAGGGTTCCCAGATTTCAGGGGCTTCAGTCCTTATGGAGAAATCTCAGGGTGAGAGTGTTCCTTTGAAAAGTGTTCATATGTATATTTTCTTCATTTGCTAGAGCTGTGGCCTTTTCACACTATATGATTCTGCTGTAACTCCATGGTTCCATCCTGTGGAAGCTGGGATTTGCAGTTTAGAGAGGGGTATTTAGAATTCTTATCCAGAGAGCTCTTCTGACGCTTCTGATCAAGATACAAAGCCTGGGATTCCACAGAGTGCAACCATGACAATTAAAGTGGAATCAATACTATAATTGTGATGGAGGTCATTGTTGTTTTTAATTTGAATGTGCAGCTGTGGCTGATACTTTACCTATTACGTTTGATATCGCTAGAGGTCCCTTCCCCTGTGACATCCCTAGGTCTCAGGCTTTGGTGCTGAAATCTCAGCGGAAGTTTGATCAGAACAGTCCTGATCTGACAGTCCTACCCCTTGCAGTTTCTACTGCAAGTTCAGAAAGGACAGACGAATTAACAGTGACAGCAAGAGGAAGGAGGAGAGCCAAGATCAGTGGTTCTCAACCTGTGGGTCCCCAGATGTTTTTGGACTTCAGCTCCCAGAAGCCCTGAGCATTGACCATAGTGGCTGGGGCTTCTGGAAGCTGAAGTCCACAAACATCTGGGGACCCACAGGTTGAGAACCACTGGCCAAGATGCTTTTGGGGTTTTCACACAGCATCCTGCATCAGAGATGGCGATGTCCATAAGTGGCTAGCAATGCTGACTGCTGACACCACCCTCAGATATATACATATGGAATGCTCTCTTCTTCTGCATCCACATTATTGGTCCTCTGTTGATGTTGGTGGAGAGTCCAGTTCTTTGTGAACATTGCTTTTTTATGTCAAAAGATGTCCACTCCATTCAGAGACATAGGGTGGCCCATATATACCACTATAGTGCACTCTAGCATGCTTAAATATGTTCCTGACCCACAACTTGAACAAAATTATTATTTGGTGCTATAACTCCCTAATCTCCCAGCCAGCATGCTGACTTCAGGATTCTGGATATTAGAGTCCAAAATAGTAACTTTTCCAAGTTTGAAGCAAAGGCAGAAATGGATGCATTTGACTTTGGAAGATGTCTTAAGAACGCATGATGAATGGTAGGATCTGGGTGGCCTTTGGAGATAGATTGATGGATGTCCCAGACCAAAACAAACAAACCAGAGAAGCCTGTAATTGTCTTATCAGAATGGCCCATGTTCATTGCAGATGCATTCTACACATTCCATCTCAGCAGAGCTCTTCTCCCACTCTACAGAGCAGAAACCAACAGTCAACACATTATGATGGATTAGAATAGCCCCGGGTGGCCCCAGCCAAGCAACTTTTCTCAAGATGATTTGCTTCTTTTGGTATTATTTTCAGAAAGCAGTTCCCCAGATCTCACACAGTATTTTTTTTTTAACCAGAGTCAAGAAAATTTATTGCTGAAGTAGGAAAAAAGTTATTTTAAAAAAAAACCCCACAAGGGGGAGAACAGGAAGAAATCTTTTTGTGGTACGAGATCATCTCAGAATACACTAATATATCTTGCAAAATTGTGAAACCTATAGCAAGCTTATCGCTGATCAATTTTCTACCAGTTTATTATAGTTCATAAATCAAAATTTTCTAGGGACTGTTTTTCCCTAAGGGTAAACTATGCTAGCAGGTTTCTAGAAAGATTAACATAAAGCAAAATAAAGTGTTATAGAGCTCTATAACACTTTATTTTGCCTTATGTTTATCTTTCCAGAAACCTGCTAGCATAGTTTACCCTTAGGGTAAACCACACAGAGACAGACACAGACACAAATGTGTGTGTATGTGTGTGTGTGTGAAAAATTTATAGATATGTATGTGTATGTAAGTATATGTGTTATAAATACAGCTGCTGACTAATAATCCAC
Organism: Iguana delicatissima; assembly: GCA_948472985.1. Classification (NCBI taxonomy): domain Eukaryota; kingdom Metazoa; phylum Chordata; class Lepidosauria; order Squamata; family Iguanidae; genus Iguana; species Iguana delicatissima. The sequence goes on along the minus strand of CAOKZL010000345.1, from coordinate 507,174 downwards.
ACTCATAGAAGTGGGAAAGCTCTCTATATGTGGTTTTCACCATTTTCAGCTGTATATTTCTGAACAAAATAATGAATGCAATGACAAATCAACCCTGCCCCTCAACTGAAATCTGCTTTCAACGTAAGAGGCAGAAATTCTCATTGGCCAATGTTCTATCCTCTGTTTGTGTGTTGACTTGATTTGTGTCAATGCGTTGGATTCTGTTATGACGCAGACCTCAAGTCTCAGGTTTTCTGACCAAGAGGTCAATTGTCCAATTTTCCAACGTTTGTTTTTTGTCCCTGCTAGTGATCAGAGTGTGATCTGAGGATGCCTTTGGTGTAACTCTGTAGTTAAAATATTAGACAAGATAGAGGAAGTATTACCAGAAGATCCTTATCCAATGAGGTTGTAGATGCTGGATGATGTTACTTCTGAGATGGTATAATAATGATGATGATGGTGATGATGATGATGATGTTTATTTATAACACTTTTTTCACAAAAAGAGGGAACATCAACATATACAGTAAGAGACAAAGACAATAAACATAACACTATAACAATACATGGACTGAAATCTCCAACATCCCATCAGTCACTATCCATCTCAGCAGCTTCAACACAATAGCTTATGCTTTATGTTTGATGAGAATGTGATTGTTTTTCTCGTCAGATGAAAATATACCTGCCAGATTGGATGACGGAAGAGCTGCTTTCAGGTGAGCAATACACTGAACAGGAAGATTGGTCCTCTCACTTTAGGTGTGTTGACAGTCAGCCATCCTGTCTCTAGTTGCTTGAATCTGAGCACTTTTACAGTTAAAATGTTGCCAGAAGAAGAGGAAAAGGAAAATCAACTCCTGAGATTCATTATCTCTTTTCAGGATTATCCTGGGGGCACTTACAGTCATTATTCTAGCATAAAACAAGTGAAGGATTTCTTTAAAAAAAAAAATATTGTTCAATCTATTTGGAATCCCTGGAGCTGATGGTTTTACATTTTTGTGGCTTGAGAAAATAACAGTAGCAATTAGTTCACATTGACTTATATTTTATGGTTTCTTCCTTCCCTTTGCAGCACTGGAACCCTGATGGATTAACTTCCCCATGACAGCTGCATAATTGTAATGAGCTTTTGAAAATCGTGAATGAAAACAGAAGCACACGTGATTGCTAATGACTGCTAATGAAGATAAATCAGAGTCTTTCTTATCAACCATTTTTGTCATGTTTGACCCTTTGCGTGAAGATAAATTGTTATCCTTCTGCCTTTGAACATAGCAGAATTTCTCAATTGAGACCTTTCATACAGGAGAAAAAAAATCTAAAGAACTAGTTAGAAAGCAGAAGCTGTATTTCTTCTTTATTCCCTGTTCTTGGTGTTGATCATAAGATCTCTCCAACAGTATGTGGAAAGTAAGTAAAATGACACGTGACACAACAGTAGTTGAAACAGATCTAATTTGTTTAAATAGACTTGGTCTCTTTAGCCAATCCTGACATAACAATTTGAAGCTGCTAGCTGGCTCTGTGAGTGACTACTTTGGCTGCATATGTGTAAAGGCAAACTCATTCAGACTTCTTTAACAGTCTGAAGAAGTCATCCATGCATGCACTATTTCTTCTAAATGCTCTTGAAAGCTGAGACTGAATTCTAGAATAGTTGCAGTTCACAGGTTCTTCAGCAGATAGTTGCATAAATAGGCAACATAATGAAAGGTTTTCATGCAGACCTACTAGTGTTCCAGGATGTGCCAGTCTTGAGTGTTGCATTGGAAGAGGGTTCCAGTATGTTTCAGTATGTTTTCCGAGCTCTGTTTGGCCATTCAGATTCCACATTCTTAAGGAGGGAGGATGCACAAGCACATGTTAGCTCCACCCCTCCAGTTCCTGTTGCCTCTTGAGAGTAAATATCTGAAGCCTGCCCTATTCATGGACATTTTTCTGTGAAATGAAGTGTAGAAACCTGGTTTTCAAAGGCTTTATATTGCACACAGAATCTTCAAGGGTCGATGAGATTCTTCTCTTTTGGAGACTGCCCTCAATGCGTTAAGGGATATAAGAATCATCTGTGTATATTGGGGGCGGGGAGGACAGTAAGATGGAGTGGAAATAGAATCCAAATGCCCAAAGAGGGTTCCTGTTTGAACTCAATCCTACATATCCAGGCACTTCTGTTTCACTGAACTGATCCACAGTGGCCAAAGATGGGCAAATAAATAAAATCCAAACTTTTTGAGATTTTCCAACTTCCATTCTGAAACTTTTTTTCTAGCTTGGGTATATTGCCATGTATCTTCAAGTCATTTCTGACTTATTGTGACTCTAAGGCACATCTAGCACAGGTTTTTCTTGGCAAGATTTGTTCAGCGAGAGGTTGCCTGGAGAGACTGTGGCTTCCCTATGGTCATCCAATGGGTTTCCATGGCCAAGCGGGGATTTGACACATGGTTGCCAGTGATGTAGTCCAATACTCAAACCACTATACCATGCTGGGTCTCAGCTTGGGTATGTATCTGATTTTTAGTCTTTTTTTGCCCCATACAAAAATTGCAAATATTTGATGCTCAACCATGGAATAAAGTAGGGAGGGGCCAACCAAATCCTCGAATCTTTGGCAAGGATTCGAGATTCAGGAATCCAAATCCCTGTGCCAAAATAGGCAAACGGAATCTTTGAATCCACCACTCAAACAGTTTGTTGGAGACCGGGAAGCCTGAAAATCTGGGAGACCGGGATGCCTGAAAACTTGGGAGAGCGGGATGCTTCAAAACCTGGGAGACCAGGATGCCTGAAAACTTGGGAGACCACAACGCCTGAAAATTCAGGACCAGGACAGGATCCCACTCCTTACATGCTTCCCCACCCAACGTGGGCACGGGTGATTGGCTGGCAGACTGGCATAAAGCCTCGCACACCCTGGAGGCCACCATTTATCCCTCCTGTTGCCTGTGGCCCTAGTGCTGCCTCTCCCTGCTGCTGCCTCCCTCTGCCAGGTAATTTTAGGATAGGGATTGAGAGGTGAGGGACAGAGAAGAAAAACTGAGTGTGTGTGGGTCTCTAGGAGCTTGTGAGAATGTCCCAGGAGGTTTCAAAGACTGCAAAAAGGGGTTCAGCGGTTCCATGCAAGCCATTCCAGCCATACTTTCCCCTTCACCAGCTTTCTTTGGTCAGTTCTGGGACTAAGATTGTCATGATGCCACTTCCTCTCGTAGTTTCTGTGTCTTGAATACATGAATACTTCAGTTAACCCATTTTGAAGCTCCCTTTTAGAAAGTCTTTTTATGCTTCTCAACCCCCTTTCCTCTTTTTCCTCTGTCTAGCTGCAAGTTTATAAGCATCGCCATTGGAAAAGTTGCAAAGGAGAGCTGGAGAAACACCAAGACTTTTGGTCTGGTGGTGTAGCAGCATGTCTGTGGTAAACAATGAAGGCCAAAAAACTTGAGCTAGGAAAGAATGGGATTCTAATCTAGCTGATTCTATAGGAGGAGTGTGTGTTGCCTACAACAAACAAGATGAACAGTAGCTGCCTCCAGAATCGTTTATTGAGCATGCATTAATCTGTATTATTTTTTTATTTGAGACTGGAGGGTAGGGATTGGGAATTGTTGAGACAGGCCTAGAGATTTGACTTGAGTGTCTCTTGCAGGACTTGAGGGTAGAGAATTGACTGGACTAGAGGCTTGTGTGTGTGTGTGTGTGTGTGTGTGTGTGTGTGTGTGTGTGTGTTTTTTAAGCACTTTCTTTGTTGCAGGACTTGAGACTTGGCTCTTGAGACTGCAGGGTGCAGAATTGAGATTGAACTAGAGGCTGTTTGTGTGTTTTAAGTGTCTTCCTTGTTGCAGGACTTAAGACTTGACTGAAAGGTACAGTCTTCTTGAGATTTCAAGGACAGCTGAACATTTCTTTGCAGCGCTCCTTTGCAAAGCTCTTCCATACACAATTCTGGGGTTTGTAGTTTTACAAGGTGTCACAGCCTTCTCTGCCAAAGTGTGCTGGCACATCATCAAACTACGGACCCCAGGATGCCAGAAGGAGCTATGTGAAGAAAAGCTACTTTTGACCTGGATTATCTCTGTCCTGTAATATGTGGTCCTGTTTACACAGGCAGAAAAATGTGGGATTAATCTACATTTTCCTGCCTGTGTAGAAAGGGCCTTCATGTCATTTTCAATCTGGGGAGATCCTGAGGCAAAACTATGACATTTGTCTTGGCCAGATTTCTTCAGAGAGAGGTTTGCTTTTGCCTAGGTTTTTGCTAAGGCTGAGAGAATGTGTCTTGCCCAAGATTATCCTTCTTTCTCTTGCTTTTTAAACCCTTTTTAAAAAAAGGATTCGAAAGATTCAAGATTCGTGAGATTTGTGGATTTCCAGAACTTTTCAGGGATCTGGATCCGGATCCGGATTCAGATCCAGAAAATTCTGGTTTGTCCCATCCCAAGAATGAAAAGACCAGACACAAAGTTGAGTTAATAAAGGGCCACTTTATTTTTTACCTATCCTATTTAAAATTGCATTGTCTTGGAAGCTATGGGGAGTGCACAATTTGATACTGATTGAGCTGATGGCAGGGTCACTACATAATTAGCTGCTCAGTCTACCCGTAGGAGATAATACCTCAGCTCCAGGGGCAATCCAAATAGCTTTGGTTGCTCCCTAGTCCGGCATCTTGGAAGGAAACCTCGAGACTTCCACACAAGCTGCAGGGCTTTAAAAGTGAGAGCCTTATTTCCAGGTTAACCTCAAGGGTAGCCTTTTTCACCAATCCCCTGGGATGCAGATCCCTAAACAGGGGGTTCCAGAGCCCTTCCTTACATAAAAGGGGTGCCAAGGGGTAATCACTAAAGTCTTATTCTTCCCCATTACCCGCCAAGGAAAATAGGGGAGTGTCTGCTTAGCCCCTTTATCTCACCACACTGGCCAACATGACCTTAACCCACTGTCTCAAATTTTCCAGGAACAACTGATTACCATGATCAGACAGGTGCACAACACACAATTTAATACTCAATTGGATTATAACGTTACAGATATATGGATTAATTAGGTAGTTTTGTTACCCTGTTTACTGGGGGTCCTGCGAGGGACTCCAAACGTGCTCAAATATTAGTGGGGAAAATTAGCTCAGAGCACAAGTTAGCAAAATGAGAGGCAGGGCAATGCAGCAGAATCTTTAAACCCAATGTCTACGGGGTCAGGCCAAGTCAAGAAGCACACCAAATATGAAAGAATAACTGTGATTTTATTAAATACAGGCAAACAGTGTATGCAACACACTCACACAAGTAACTACAGAAAATAAAGGTAGTAGCGGTATAGAGGAATTTTTGAGAGGGATTTGTTGAATTGGGTGATACTACACCTGTCCGAAGCCCGGGGTAGATCACAGCGGAGGTCCGTAATTTTGCAGGCTCAGACTGAGACTGAGGGGAAAGCTCGGCGGACGAAGTGGCAGCAAGGCGGGATGGAAATTCAGAGTGATCCGAGGAAGGTCTTGGAATTGGGGGGTTTTATAGGGAAAATATGACCGTAGGCTAGTCTGTACTTTGGGAGAGAACAATGAGGTTTGGGCACGAGACAATGTCTCCGAAAGGTCAGAATTTAGCATGATTGAATTAAGTCTGAATCGACAATGGAATGGCCAGTATGCAGATGCAGCACACTTGACAGTTAAGCGTCTAGCTCGTCACGTTGCCTGCTTGGGGCAGGGGGCTCTTTGTATTAGCGTGCATCTTTAATGAGGTGTTTGTCTAGGGAGGTCTCCTAAAGCGAAGATTTGGCTGAGTCTGGCTTGCCTAGGTGGAGAAAGGAATGTTCAGCAATTAATGGCCATGCCTAGTTCTGTGCTTGTTCGGGGGCCTCACAAACACTTGGCTGAGGGTGGCAACATGGGGCCAAATTGTGATATCAAAATGATATCTAATATCTTCCAAAGTAAAGCTAGTAAATGGTAATAACAGTTTCTGATCAAGAATGAACTGAAAGAAATTTCTCACTTTGAGAGTGACCAGAGCTCAGAAAGTATATTTTTGGACTATAGCATCCAGAATCAGACAGCCATTCCCCCCCCCCACCCCCGTCTTCTGGTAGTCACTATAACTGACAGAAGTTTCACCAATGCACCTTTCAATTTCTGGTTATTGTTCAAATCATTATCTTACTTGGATTTTTTTTTTGCATAATAAATAATAAATCATTGTGTTAAAAATGTTCCCATATAATTAACAGATATTCCCACACTGACCTTATGGGGAGGCCACCATTTCCTTGTTTGTATCCTTGAGAGCCAGTGTAGTGCAGTGGTTTGAGCACTGAATTATGACCCTGAAGACCAAGGTTTGATTCCCTACTCAGCCATGGAAACTCACTTGGTCACACTGGGCACATCACACACTCTCAGCCCATGGAAATTGCATGATAGGTTCACCGTGGGTTTTCCAGACATCAGAAACAACTTGGAGGCATAAAACAACAACAACAACAACAACAAAACAACAGACAACAATATTTTTATCCTTCCTTGCCTTCCATAGCTCTCCAGAGCTTCCATCTTCTCAAAAAAGATGTCATATTCCCATGCAGAGAATAATTTCATTCCCTTTATAATACAAAAAGCAAATAGCCACAACAAAATTCTTATTGAAGTTTTTCAAATCTTAAACAATTAACTTTTAAAGCTACAAAGAATATGATTTCAAACTTGCTCTTGAGAAGCCAAGGAATTATTAAATTGAAGATGGTTGGGCATCTTATGTAACCACAACTCATAGCTACACTGAGGATAAAATTTGCACACACACCTGCCGCATTTCTCTCCCCATGCCCATAATGCTCTCATGTCCCAGAGACCAGGCAGCAAATTAACAGGCTGGAGGAGTAAAGTTTTATTCTCAGCAGGGAGAGAGAGGGAGTAGTCCACACAAATCCAAGTCCAAGACAAGAGTCCAATGTTCCAGAGTATATCAATCCACAAGGGCAAACCAGAATTATCATCAGACAGGCGGGATCAAAAGAGAGTAAGTGTTCAACAAACAAGGTACTGGCACAGGGCTGCAACAACCAGGAAGATCAGTTATTGAGCCTGGGGAGATAGGCCAACTGTTTGTCTTATATGGGCTAATGATGTTGATGCAGATGGTATCTCGTCAAGGCTGCTTTGTTACATAAACGAGCTGAGTCCTTCCTTTTCTTGGCATCATTCTGTCAATGTAGGAGCCTGTATTGCTTCATCTTCAGACACTTGTTGCTGCTGGCCCAGTTCCCCCTGTGCAGGCCCCTGCTGTTGGTTGTTATCCTCCTCTGGGCACACTTCTGTCTTAAACTCAGAACCCTCCTCCTCATTGTCAGGGACTCCAAGGCAGGGCATGACAAATGCTGGACACTGCAGTTCTGTTATCAACAGGTACAAAAATTTTCTCCAAAATAAATACTGTCATGTGCATTCGAATTTCCAACTTATGGTGAACCTAAGGAAAGCCTATCATAGGGTTTTCTTGGCAAGATTTGTTCAGAGGGGCTTTGCCTTTGCTTTCTTCTGAGGCTGAGAGAGTGTGAGTTGCCTAAGGTCACTCAATGGATTTTCATGGTCCAGCAAGGACTTGAACCCTGGTCTCCCTGAATCTTCGTACAGCACTCAGTTTGGGATTCTGTTCACAAGAAGAAAAGTTATTCAAATAAGATCATATTGTATAACTAAGAAAATAAGAAGAATCATGTCAGCTCAGGTCTATTTAGTATAGTAATCTGTTTTCACAGTGGCCAGCTAGGGAACTACAGGAACACCACTAGAAGAGCAACTACATCCTTTGTCTTTCATTCCCTTGCAAATGATATACAAAGACATAGTGCATCCAGTGCTGAAAGTGACCCATAGCTGTCCTGACTAGTAGCGCTTGATGGCTCATGCCTCCATGGATTTTTCCAGTCTCCTTTGAATGCTAAGTTGGCAGTCATTACTACACTTTGCACTAGTGAATTCTACAGAGGAGTGGGGATGGGGAATAATATTATTTGCTATTTTGACCAGGTTATCTCAGATATCAGATATTGGTCATTTTTGGCTGGTACTGCAAAAAGCGACCAATAATTGCAATAATTTGCTCACACTGAAGAATTCAAAGCAAGGGTAAAATTAAAAATTATGGAGTTATGCAGCTCGAGAATTGTCTGTTTTGGCTCTGGTCAAGATGGCTGACTGTTAGTAGAATGATTTGCATGCTGCTCCTAGCTTTGCAGATTTACTATTATCTTTAGTCTCCTGGATAACGCCCCAGCTAAGGAGAGGCCTGGGGAGCCATCCAGTAGAGACATTTGACCTGGAAATTACAGCATTCCCAAATGCAAAGCTGAGGAATCACAAAGATTCATTAAGGTTGGCTAGACAGAAGCTTCTGCACACAAAGATTTACAATATTATTGAAGGACCTTGGATAGCCCAGGCTGAAGAGGGGCAGAGACATCTCATACACACACTTGGTTGTACTCATGTGAGTACAATTTGCATTGTAAATACTCAAAGTGCAAACTCCATTGATAAAATACTTGAAAGTGAAACTAAGTGCTGAGAAATGTGAATAGCGCAGCACACAAAAATCAAACTAAGTGGCAACTGAGACCAGAAATAAGAAATAGATTTGATGTCTCTAAGATTCAGTTAAAAAGTCCATGTGGAAACCATATTTCAGAAAAGGGGAAATAAATTTTGGCTTTGATGCTGGAATTTAAGTGAAAAATGATTTATATAACATCATAACCATGGCCACTAGAAAAATGTCCAGAGCTGGGGTAGATATAACTGACCCTGTGCTTATTAAAATTCAGGTCTCAAGTCTCAATATCCAAGATGTCTAAACAGATTTTAGATTTGAATAAATGTGTGACATTATACAAGAGGATAGTTTATAAAATATGGTTCCATATTGAAAAAAGCAAGAAGCTGATGGAGGAAGACGAAGTTGATGGAGGAAATACAAAATTTTGAATTCACAAACAAAACTTGGAAGTGACTTCAGTATAAGCTGAGATAGGAAACAATAAAGAAAAATGTCACAAAGATCAAGAGGGGAAATCAGTTTGTAATGAATAATTTGAAAATATTAAGAACCTTTGAGGAATATTACAGAGACTTATATGTGAGCAACAATCTTAGATATGGAAAACTACTTGGATAAACTCCGATCAGACAAATCATATCTGGATCAAAAGCAAAGTTTGAGTGGGCCTGTGGCAACTATGGATTTTTGAAGCATTTAAAAAGATTAAATCTGGGAAAGCACCAGGTCCAGATGGACTATCTGCAGCATATTATAAGAAATTTGAAGATAAACTACTTTAGCCATTAAAAATAGTGTGTGATGTATTGTTAGAAAAAGGGCCAATGCCACTTTCTTGGAGAAATGCCTGTTTTACAGTGATTCATAAAGAAAATACACATGAGACATTAACAAATAATGATATACCTATGCCACTACTAAATAATCACTTTATGATGTTTACTACCATCTTGGCAAGCAGATTTAGAAAACATATTTCTTAAAATATCCATGGGGATCAGAGTGGATTTTTGCCAAAAAGACAATGAAAGAATAATGTAAGGACTCTTATTATTATTACTGACTTTTGGAACATCATAATGACAAAAAGGCTATTTTGATTTTTTTTAAGATGTAAAGAAAATACTTGATAATATTTGCTGGAATTGTTTAGTTCAAGTATTGGAGTAAATGAATTTTGGTGAAAATATTATAAAGACAATCTATTCAGTTCAAAATGCCCATATCTTAATAAATGGCAATGCAACAAGTATGACTGAAATACAAAAGGAGACCAGACAAGGTTGTCTTCTCTCACCTTTACTGTTTATTTTGGCATTGGAAATCCAACTGAGAGCTATCAGACAAGATGACAGAATCTATGAGATGAGGGTTAAAAAAAGAACTGTACAAATTGAGAACTTATGTGAATGATCTTGTGATAATGACACAAAGCCTACTGGACTTAATGAAGATGCTTCTGAAGAACTTAAGGCATTTGAGATGTGCTCCAGGTTTAAAGTGAATTGTGACAAAACAAAATTGCTGACTTCAGAAGAGAAGAATGAGTTAACTACCCTTTCAAAGTGGAAAAAAGAGGATTAAATATTTGGGAGTTACAATCATGAAGAACAACAGTTTATTAGTTCAAAACAGCTATGAAAAGTTTGGAAAGAAATTTAACAAGACTTAGAAAAATAGAGAAAGTTAAATCTGTTCCTTTTGGGTTGAATTGCAGTAACAAAAGCAAATGTGAAGGGTTTTATTTCTCTTTCAAATTATTCCTGTTGTAATATATCTTATGGATACCTTTTGTCCAATGGCAGGAAGAGAGTTCCAGATTTGTCTGGCAGGCAAAGAATCCCAGAATAAAACTTAAAACACCATACAATGCTTAACAAAAGGGGCAACTTGTGAGCCCCTAATGTGAAATTGTATTATGAGGTCTGTTTTGTTTCTTTTTTGTATGTTGAAGGAATGGATATTGCTTAGAGATGTGAGACATTTGGAATGTAAAGACCATAATTTAAGATTTGGTTGGCATGGTTATCTTTGTATGATAAAGTCAAGGTACATGCTGTATTTAAAAATCAGTGTATTTGAAAGACTTTTTCGTAAGATAATATTAACAACCTCACCCCAGGAAGCCATTTTAAGGGAAAGAATGAGTTAAAAATTGGAGATGGCTGCTTTACGATGATCTTTCATATTTTGAACAAGGTAGCTAGAAGTTCAAATCAAGAGGGCTGAGTCTTAAGGAAGGCAAATGTCTTAATTGGTTTACTTATATACTACTTAAGGACCGATTTCATCAAGATAAGAGAAATGCAGCCGTAGAGGTTAGAGAAAATGAGTTTTATTTAGAGTTGTGTAAAAACAGTGACCATATAATTAAAGACAGGAGCAAATGGCTTTTGAAACTCAAGACAGAAGATGATCCGGTAAAACAGTACATGATAAAGTGGGCCCAAAATGTGGTGCATAATGGCCACATGGATGTATGGGAAAATGTAGTCAAAAGATATAAAATTTACTTTGTACAGTAATTTAAAAGAAAACCTGCGTAAGATGATAGACAGTATCTAAGCTGAAATAAGCTATTGGAAATGTCTCAGAATGTTTCAAACCAATGTTTGGGATGTCCAGATAAGGAGGGCTCCCTTTTTCATATCTGATAGACTTGTACAAAGGCAAAAAGTTATGGGTCTAAGATTTATATATTAATCCCCCCCAAAAAGGTAGATTTTGTAATGTTACCAAAAATGTTTCTGTTGGGCACCATGGATAAGGAGCTGGATAGTAAATATGGATTATTTCTTTGATACATGACAACAGCAGCAAAAATATTGTTTGTTCAAACTTAGAAATAGACTGAAGCACTGATGATGAAAAACAGATTAAGTTTGGCTGTGTTAAACCCAAATTACTGAATTAACATGGGTTCCAAAGAATAAGCCAATTTCAGTCTGACTAGAAATTGTTTATAAACTTTTTTGAGCAATAAGAAATCTGACAATGTAATAATCTGTGGTTATGGTCATTAGCAATTTTAATAGGATTATTTAGTAGGATTGTAATGGTAGAATACCAGTTGTTGTTTCTTTTCATTTTTCATTACCATCAGGATTTGCGGGGAAGATCCCTACTTATGTGTTTCTCTTTTCTCTTTTCTGTTTTTCTTTTTCTTTTTCTTTTTTTCCCCTCCCTTTCTCTCTTCTTTTCTTCTGTTTCTTTGTTTTTTGAATGTACACTACTTGGATCGCAAATTAGATTGTTTGGGTTATAAATAGATAAATAAATAACGACAAAGAGTTGTCTGTTTCATTCATATACATGCACTGAAGTCTTGTATACATTAATGGGTTTGCAAGCACTTGAAACAGTGAATCATCGTTGCCTTATAATGTGAGACTTACATGCAATGAATCATAGCAATAAAATGTAATCTGTAGAAAACATCACAGTAATATGTCTGTGATCCAAAGTAATGACTATGGCCATTTCCACATGGGCATATTGCCCACGCTAGAGCGACCTCTCCAGGAGGTCTTCTTCACCGGGGTCTGCGCTAGAGCAGTTAAAAAAAGTGAGGTTCTAGACCTCAAACTGCTCTAGCGCAGCCCCGGGGGGGGCGCTGTGAGTTTTATAAAAACCACCTTCAAAAGTGGTTTTTATAAAACTTACCCGCACTGCCCCGTAGCAGTCCCCGGTCAAGAACTGCAGAGACGCGGTAGCGCGTCCCTGCAGATCTGCCCGGGGGCGGGCTTCCGGCTGGCGCACTGTCCTAATTGGCGGAGTGCCGCCGGAAGCCGCTGGCCGCCATTTTGGGCGCCGCCGAGCACCGCTAACGCCGCCGAAATTTGGCGGCGTTTGGAACGGCGGATCCACGCTCTTTGGAGGGAAGGAGCAACCTGCTCGTGGGTAAGCTCCGCCCCTGCATGCGCGGCCCCGTTTCGCCCCCCCCCGTGAGGAAAGGGCCTATGTTTCTTTCCTTCTGATTAGAAACCTACAGTGGAGCCTATGACACATGCTTTTGACCTCTGTGTTAAGAGACTTTTATAACTCTTGTATTTTACCAAACAGATTGTCAGGTTACTTTCATATATATAAATACACACACACATATATATACAAAGTATTTCACACAAAAAGCTGCACTATATGATCTCTTAGTACAGTAAATGTTACCAGCAGATTCCAGAATATGGCTGGCTCTACCATAACCCACCAGGGTCCAACTTTGCTCCCTAATTGCCCATCAGATTTTACTGAGCCTTTCCCCTTGTTGTATCAGATTCCATCCTGGCTCCACTCACAGGCCTGGCAAAAGCTTGTAACAATTCCATTCCAATCTCTATATACAGCTGAAAATAACCAACGACTTGATAGGCACCTCTGATGCAATTGCTTGTCCTGAGCTCAGTCTAACTTGGCTTTTCCCTGACATGTCTCAAGGGGAACAGAACAGCACTGTTGCATTCATGTACTGCTTGTGGGCTCCTCCTCATAGTCATCTGGCTGAGAGTGTATCACAGTGGGTGTATTTTAACACCATGTCCCATGACAAACCTGGTTTGGGTTCTTTGAATTCAAATCCACAGCGAATTCGCTGGTTGGATCAGCCTCAATGAAAAGTCATTTCCAAATTTGGAAACCTCTTTTTCAACAAAAAGGGAGACAGCAGCAGTAGTTACAACAAAAACCACAACAGTAATCAGTGGCCAGATGAATCAAACATCAAGGCCAAACACAAATGTAAATGAATGGGACCAGCTGAGAAGCTGGAGGCCGGAGAAAAGTAGTACATGGCACACATCAGACTACATGTAATGCTTGCAATATGAAGCTCAGGAATCCTGACAATGACACATAATGAACTGAGTATGTACACACCTCCTTTCATATTCCACTTTCACAGTGCATGAATCCTAGACAAGCAAAACTCCTGGGGCACCTGGATCCAAATCTGCTCTAAGAACATGACTCACCTTCTTTACACCTTGACGGCTCTGTAGTATTTGTGCCAAGGTTTCTCAGTACAAGGATGGTACTTTTTGTAGTACCATCTGTCCTGAATAGTTCAGCATTTTTCTCTCTGCCCCAGGCTTTTGAATCAAAGCTGGATTTATTTAGGTTTTCATCTTGACCACTCAATATTACTTTCTCTTGTTCACATAGTTTTCTGGCAATTAATAGTACCTTGGGATCTTGACTCTCATTCCCTCCACAAATATATAAATACAAATTTGTTTCATTACTAATCTATAAAGCAGACCACTTTTCACTTTAGCAGGCAAGCTATTCCTGAGGCAGACTTCTTGTTCCAAAATGGCATGCCCTTTTCTTAGAGAGAAAGCTCTACGCCTCTTTGTCAACCCAATGGTTCATCTGCTGTCCCCTTCTACCCTAGTTAAAGGCTGCAGTCATGCTTTCAAAGAGGTGCATTTGCTTGTACAAATCACTTATTGACTTAACATGGAGATAGCTTTATGCAAATTAAATTACTTGGATATATAGGGGCAAGGGAAGAAATACTCAGCAAATCTTGCTGCATCTCACCAAAATTCTTTCTTTTCCCCCACTGCTTTCAACCTCCAAGTTTATTCCAATTTTGCACTGGACTGAGAACCTACTCTTTTCCTATATATCTCTTGTATTTATATTTATTTTCCTGAACATTTTTTTAAAAACACATACAGTTTGGTTCTCATTCTTCAATAGACCAAAGTGTGGTTTTGCTCATGTTTCAAATGTACACATGCCTTCAAAAGCATTCTTTTTCATATAAAAAAATGCATTGGAACTTTAATTTCCAGATTTCCAGCTGAAAATCATGTTTGGGACCTTGTTTGGGCAGTCTTGTTTGAATGCTCAAAAGTACTCACAAATCCCTAGGCAAGAAAGAGATGCTCATGGCTTCATACGTATATAATTAAAGATATTAATGGGATCCAACCTTGCAAACTCTGTGTGAAACTGAGGGTGGTGAATGGCTTAACAGACAGGTAGAGTAGTTTCATAGATTGTGTAGATTAGGATTAACTCTTTTCCAAGAAACTGGATTGTGAGTAAATTTCACGCAAATATATCTATTTAGCTATTTAAGTTTTTAGCTACCTTCTGAAGCTGGGGAGTTAACTCACAAGTGAAAATAGAGAAACTGAATAAACGAATAATTAATGAATACTCTGATGTGGGAAAATTAAGGAAATCTGGTGGAAAATTATTTACATAGTTCAGTGACTGGGAATAGTGTGTTCTCGGTACATGCAGAGATTCTTCAAACCCCATTCTGACAACAAATGTGCCATTTTGGAGGGAAAAATGAAATACTCTTTTATCTAACTTATTGCCATATGATTCATTCCTGGCCTTGGTTGAAACATGAATGAGAATCTGCCTTTCCCCCCTCAGTGGGCCAGGTTCAAACAGGAGTAGTTCAACACCCCTTGTTCAGATCATAGACTCCTCCCAGTTTCCTGCTCTGCTGTCATACTCACAGACAAGTCAACAAATTTGGAGGGACTATCTTGGATTATTTTAAAAATAGAATTAAACTACTGGGGCAGAAGAAAGTGACTATTCTGCCCAGGGCTCCTCCCATGGCTGATGTTGGGTAGCTGCCATTTTCTTTCCCAAAGTCCCTGAGAGCATTATGCTATGATGATGGGTTTCTACCACTTTAATTGTCATGGCTCCATCCTATGCAATCTTCAGATTGGTAGTGTGATAAGGCATTTGGGGTTCTTTAATAAAGAGCTTGATCCACTCATTCTCCTGAATTAAAGCACTAGATCTTTCTAATAGGAAACACTGAGCTCCTTAGAAAACTAAAAATCCCAGGTTTCTATATGATGGAGAAAGGAGAACTCAAGTGGTATCAAACAGATGCAACTGTGTAGTGCAAATACAAGGTATGTCATCAAGTAAGATCTACGAGTACTCTACATTTACAGCAGTTACTACAACATAGCTGGCATCCCATTCATGAATGATGATGGCATAAGTCATGCCATTGCAATTCACTTTTATAGTCTTTGTTCAAGTGGGAAGTTTCTTCTACCATGCAACAATGAAAACTGCCCCCTCCAGCGCCCCCGCCATTCATTTCCATGTTACCAGGGAGCTGAATGAGTAGGTATCCAACTCCATTCCTGTAGCTGGATGCACTGTGAAAATCACCTTCTGGAAAGATCACTCTAGATTCCTGTCACAGCATGTCTAGCTAATGGAAAAGAACTGCATACATCCTAGTTCATCCCCCTCGCCCCATTCTCTGACAATATGGAAGTGGTTGTGTGTGTGTGCACTATTTAAAAAGTAGATTTGGGGGGCTGGCAACAGGAGACATAGCTATAGGGCTATAGTTATGTCTCCTGATATAGAATCCTGGCTCGTGTTAACTCTCAAGGGTCAATCCTAAGGAATCCTGTGATGAGCACTAGCTACAATTGGTAGAGTATTTAGGATTTCCTGCCGTTCTTCCTAGGTCCTTCTAAAACACAACTGTCTTAGTTTAATCCTAAACTGGAGAGCAAGAACTCAAAATCTCTTACTGAAAATCCCAAGACTACTTAGAATGACAAATGAAGCATTGATGAATAAAAGCATGAAACATATATTCATGTAATGTAGACAATGTTTGGATCCTATAGAGACATCATCACCGTCACCATCATCCAGATAGTAAAATGATGGCACTATTATGCCTTAATCATAAAATAACTAATCCTATATAAATTAACAAGGAAATTACAGAAAATTCTTATGTCGGGATAGGAAAACTGAGCCTGAACTTCTAAAATGAAACAAGGTGTAGTAACAAGGTACTATGCTATACAAGGTATAGTAAGTTCTTATGTGAATCTCCACTTCCACTCCTCCAGACATATAAAATTCAACTGAGTAATCAAGTTGCACCAAAGAAACATCGTTAAATTTGATTTTGCATTTCTGTGAATGAAGATTTGGGGAGAATCATTTTCAATGCATTTTCACAACTGGTTGCCTCCAAAAATTATTTAGCTCTACATAATGTAACATTTACAAATAAGTGAGAAAATTATCTGACCCTTGGATGCAGAATTAACAACAATAAAAACAAAAAGCTGCTTTCTGATTGTTCTCATCTGGTTATTTATACCATTATTTTCCTCCCCCCACTTTTTAAATAACACACTTTGGCTCTTGAGAAGAGCCTAAGAAATAGCAATGCAAGAGATGCTATTCTGGGCTGTTGCCACTAGCAAGTGCTCTTGAATAGTTTTTCAAGGCACAGAGTCCTTGAACCTGTCCCATGAAGTGCAAAGTCAGAATCTCTGGTTTTAATTTGTTTGGAGAAGCAGAAAGAACGTAATATATAATGGAGAGAAGAACTTTGTTGCCACTGGAGCAGTCTAAGGCCACAATCCTCTGGGAGGTTCAAGTGTGTAGGCTGCTTCAAATGAATAGGAGGAAAGCCGGAGTTCAGCTTTTGTGCAGCTCCCCCACATTCAGTTCAATGGGGCTTGTGCAAGAGACCTTCCCAACAGATTGTTCCCATGAAAAAGCTTCAACCCACTCAAGAAATACCAATGTCACAGTCTCATGCAGCACGATATGAACAACAAAAAGAAAGGAATAAGGTAGGCTTCTTTTTTCCTGTCTTTCAAAAAAACCATTTGTTATTAGCATTGCCTTAAGAACAGTACAGCAACATGTTCTGACTTCTAATGATGTTTATCAGTTCACATTTGTCACAACACTAACACACACACACACACACGCAAAATAAATTTATGTACATTAATATTGTGGTGTCTTGGTAATGTCATACTTTGAAGCTTTTGGTCCAGGATGTTACGGTGTCAGTTTTCAAATTAATTTTGTGGGTATCTTGACCTTAATACATGTGATTCCTGAAGTGAGTCCATAAAGTTTGAATATAATAGTTTGCTTCTGTATTTTTTTTCTAAAGGCTACTACCATACTGAATGCAATGAATAGATATGAAATAATGTTTTAAAATTTTTAATGTATTTTTTTTTCTTAGAATGATCTGGACATCATTTTCTTTTTTCAAAAAATATCAAATTTACCTAAGTCATGTAGGACTTGCTACCTTCCTGATCTTGTAAGCAAGCTGGATCTGGAGTATATCACTATCTGGAAGGCACTGTCCTGCCTATTCTTGACATAGGCCCTTTCCGCACGGCATTTGCCATGCGAAATGGCACCTAGAGCAGTGGATCTCAACCTGTGGGTCCCCAGATGTTTTTGGACTTCAGCTCCCAGAAGCCCTGAGCATTGACCATAGTGGCTGGGGCTTTTGGGAGCTGAAGTCCACGAACATCTGGGGACCCACAGGTTGAGAACCACTAACCTAGAGCGTCACGCAATTGTGAGGAGCAATCTGCACGACACGCTCACAATCACACGACGCTCCAGGGGCTGACAGGCGCTAGAAGCCGAAAATGGTGTGCGATCACGCATTGCTCCAGGGCCCCGCGTGCACTTACCTGGCGTGTGGATCCTCCAGAGCCACGTTGGTCGCTCTTCCTGCCCCAGCGCAGCCTAGGAAACTCCCAGGCTGCACTGCGGAAGGGAGAGGCGGGGCCCTTGCATGAGCAGGCAGCTCATGTGGAGCTGAAGCAGCAGGGATGCGAGAGCCTCTCGCTGGAGGCTGCTCGCGCAATCTCCACATCCCAGCTCCGGAAAAAGGTAAGGTGCGGAAAGGGCCATAGAAAGTAGGTAGCGGGCGATCCACTCTCAAGAGCAAAAAGTGCACTGGATTGAGGAGAACTGGCCTTTGCCTTTCTCCCTGCATTCTTTCTTCAGATTCTGTTTCCTTACCACCAGAGGTGGGCAACCTTTTCTTTATAGTGAGTACTGTATTACCCTGGCCTAATCTATTGGGGCCTATTGCTAGCGTTAGGTGGGGCTGAAATCAGTGGTAGACCAGACCAGAGCCAGTTTATTTAGCTTCCATTTGCTATCCACCTAAGAAGAGACAAAACAGTCTTGTGAAGGCCTGGATTGACTGATAACTTGCAGATGGTTTTTGGAATTTGGCCATATATGAAATTAAGCTATTGGTGTCCCAGGGCAACAGGTTACCCACCCCTAACAGGAGACTTTTCTCTCAGCCAGACTTATGTTGACTTACAAAGCTGTGGTGGGAAAACAGGTTGAAGATACATACAGACTGTCCAGAGCTAAACCACAGAGCTCAAAAGGAACTGGATTCCAACACCTTTAAAATTGTGGGGGGCATTTTTATAAGCCCTTCATGTCCAGCTGTTCTTTCTCTTCCATCTAGCCGGAAAAATTATCATCTTCTTGAGTTTTTTTCCCCAAAGGATGGGCAAAACTGGCCCTTCAGATTTTGCTGGATTGCAGATCCCATCATTTCTACTCAGCATAGCCGATGATAATGAATGATAGGAAATGCAGTCTAAAATGTTTTGAGGGCCACATAGTGTCTACCTTAGTCTATCTTAAACCAATGAGAACAATTTTTTGACGTGGCACAGAAAAGTGGGAAATGAGACTGAGGGGAAACTGGGAAGAATAAGTCTTTGTTACCTTCTCTTTTGCAGAAGCAAGGTTGTTCAAGCAAGGCTCTAGGGTGGAAGCTAGAAATTCATTCATGAGATATGAAAGAAGAGACAGATCACTCTATCTTTTACTCAAATTGCCAGGGCTTCATGCACTTCCTGCCTCCAGTTTTGGGCGTGTGACTTTTAGCATGCACATGCACACAGCCTCAAGTTTGGTTATCTCCTAACAATGCAAGGAATATTGCATCAACAACTTTATTCTGTTGATAACGGAGACGCACATTTATATAGAAAACAGATATGAACAACAGCTCCAAAAGCAAGCAATCACTGCATCCCAGGAATGCTGGAGTTTAAAGGAATAGGTATAGATTGACTGGGTGATCATATAATCCAATCAGAATAAGCAGAGCTTGGAAAAGATTGTCTTTCAGACTACAGATTCCAGGAATCTGGCCATATTGCAAGGCGGGGAGGGTTGGGGCTTGTGGTTGTTTTGCAGTGGTGTTCATCCCATCAAGAACTATCAGAGTGACGTTCATTATATTGAGTACATCCAGCACCTGAAAAGTTACTTTTTTAATACAATAACTTCTGGTATTCCTTGTCCCACCTCCAGCCAGCAGTGATAGTAGCCATGCTGTCTGGGGGAGTACCTAAGGGTTACAGTCAACAAAAGTAACTTTTCCAAGCCTTGAAGGTGCCAGAACAAGTTCCTGAGGGTTGCTGACACTGAGACAGGGAAAGCCAGCTTGATTTCCTCCCAGCCACTTACTGTGGCATGTTATTTCCTACTTTGCATGTTACCTCAAAACCACGGGAATGATCTGGAACCATGCTGCTAATAAAACTGGTGAGTGAGATGTACTATAAAGCATGATTGATGCCAGTCATGTCTTTAGACCCAAGCATGCAGTTCTACAGAAATGAATGAAACAAACAGTACAATCCGGTTTACTCTAAAGTAAGTCCCAGTGTATACAGTCAGGCTCACAGCCAGGAAATACTACTAGTGCCCAGCAAATGGCAGAATTATATCCTTATTCCCTTTATTCCAGTAGCTGGAACTAAGATGCACTAATCCATCTCAGCACTCACATGCTTCCCTAGTTTGGGATTTCACATACACTCTGATCCAGGATGGCAGGCATGGGTTTTGTTTTCATTTTATCCCTTTACTTCCTATGAACATCATGACTTAAACCCCCTCAAAACCCATATAAATATAACAGCCTTCTTCTCTGATTCCCATTTATTGTAATTAATTTTATGACCTTCTTAGAAAGGGGAGACCACTACATTTTATGCTACACTGCACAAGCAATTGAAAGTTGCATATAAAAGAGAGGGAGGCAGGCAGGGAGGGAGAAAGAGAAAAGACCAGCACCAAATGTTTAGCAGGTTTTTATTCTATCTGAAATGAGCAATCTATTTAAATCAATTATCAGCTTAAAATGAGCAGCCTGATCTAATTAGTCAGAGCCCCTGGAGGGGTTAATGAATGAAAGGGAGGTCCTGGGCAGATGTGCTGTCCCCAGGATATCTTTCTACTGACCACAATGGCTCAGAATCCCCTCAAGGATGGCTTAGAGCTCTCAGGAACAATTGAAGAAAATGAGCAGCAGCATTGGTTCCATCCAGTAGAATTCTGCTGACTGGCAATTGTATTCTCCCCACCCGCCCAGCACACTAGATTTCTGTAACACAAGCATCCAATTCATAGACAGAATATGATCCATTCATCTATGAGATAGGTGTGGGAGCACAGAGTGGGTCATCCGAAGGGAGTGACAGGAAGAGAAATAACTTTCCAAAGGTACCAGGTGCCAAGAAGTCTTTGGTCTTAAAGCAGAGTAAAAGGTGTGACATCCAAGGAGTGGTATCTGCAGAGGGGTTGCAAAGGTGATAGCCTTAAGCTTTGGGATTCTGGTCTCATTTTTTGTGTGACTGCGTTGGGTTTGTCCTTTCTCCACATATTAAGGAAAAAAATATTTATGAGAGCAAACATATTCCAGTTGATTACCTCTGAGTTATTACGTGATGGTAAATGGGCTCAACTTCCTTCAGAAACTGATATATTTTAATTAAAAGAATAAAATGAGAAGAAAGAGTGCAGTCCAAACTCAGAGGTCTGCTGAACTCAGGGGTGTAGGAATAGGCAAAACCTTGTGTGCCAGCCAAAATTATTTTTCGCCTGCTGAACTGACCTTACGGTGGTAGAAGCGTTTGCTGCCACCTGAAATCACATGGGAGCACAATGTAGTCCATTTACACTGCAGAGATATAGTGCTACAATTCCACTTTAACTGGAATGCTTCCATTCCAGGAATTCTTGTATTTGCAGCTGAGAGAGGTGTGTTTAGAATTCTCTCAGAGAACTCTAGTGCCTCCCCAAACCACAAACACCAGAATTCCATTGATTGGAGCTACAGCAGTTAAAGCGGAATCATGGTGTTTTAATTGTATAGTGTGAAAGGACCCCTTGTTCTGTGCCATACAATGACTCACTTAGGAAAACTACTCAGTATTCAAGAGATAGGGAGAAATTCCTTGCAGATTTGAAGAGGCCTATGAAAATCACAGCCATACCAACCAGCTAATAGTAAGATGTACTTTTGCCCATAGCTTCATCTCAATTATTTAACTTTTAAAAGTGTTTATACCTTAGGATAAGGGAATAATGTTGCTGGTGTGAAAGCATCCATAGGATAAAGGCTATTTCAGTACTAGACTGTTACAGTGCCACCTGGCCCCTCCCGAAACTGCAAACCCTAGGATTCCATAGGACGTTGCAAGTGGAATAATGGCACTATAACAGTCTAATACTGAAATGGCCATAATGATATGTTGAAAGAGGAGGAAGAGGAGGAGGAGGAAACAGAAGCAGAAGAGAAGGGAAGGGAAGGGAAGGGAAGGGAAGGAAAGGAAAGGAAAGGAAAGGAAAGGAAAGGAAAGGAAAGGAAAGGAAAGGAAAGGAAAGGAAAGGAAAGGAAAGGAAAGGAAAAGGAGTCAACAACCAGAGTTCTCAGAATAACCTTCTGAGTATTAAATTTTCCCCATCTCCCAATCTCAAAGCAAGGGAGATGTGTGGATGGAGAACTTATATGGGCACAGATTTTGTTGTCAAGGTCCACTTTGTAGCATGGAATGCAGCTTTGACCTACCACCCTGTATGTTTTCCTCAATTTGGCCCTCCCTTTAAACTCAAAAATGCCAAGGGGTGTAACATTTAAACACATGCTGGAGCATATAAATGAGCTATGTAAGTCTGAAGCATGCTTCTTAAAGTGTTGTAATGAAGTTCTGTTTCTCCTACTGAGATCAGACACCCTCTTGGAAGGTGGGGTAGGGGAACACATGGCTCTCCAGATATTTCTGGATTACAGTTCCTAGCAGCCTGAGTCAGTAGAGCTAATGGGAAGGGATTTGAGGGGAACTGTAGGCCAGTAACACCTAGAGGGCTTCAGGGTCCCCGTCCTTGCTGTAAGAGCTTTGCCTGAATGACATGTTTTCAAGGTGGAGATCCTAGTCTTGGTGGAAAGCCAGCGAGCAAGTGAGAGAGAAAGCATTTGGAGCCACTTGACCCACAACTCCCAGCCTTTAGCTATGGAATTGAACCCTGATAATCACTTTCACCATAGGTTGTTACAATTATTTATTCAATTAATCCTGCACATGTGATAGCCTTCATTACCTAATCTAAATTTGAAGGCAACAGTTACAACTTTTGCTAGCTAGAAGCTGTGTTACTTATGTATCAAGTGTTTAACTATACCAATATTGCGGCATGATCATTTTTAAACATAATTACCTCTTTTATTATGCGTTGATTAGATTAAAATTAATGCATTATTAAGCCATGATATGTTTTACCATCTAGACCTCTGTACAGGCCCAGATAGGAAAGCTTTCTTTCTTTCTTTCCCCTCTTTTCCAAGTTAATTAAATTCCCTTTAATTATAATTTACTAAAAAGCTCCACTTTTTACCACTATTATGCCTTTTGAACTTTGAAATCTGAGAGAATAAGAGGGGGAAAGCCTCTTAAAATGGTCTTTTGCAGGAGAACTGAACTGTCAGCGAATTCAGGCAAAATTAATTATTTCAGCTTGATAAACCTTTTCATCTATTTGACTCCTTATACAGAAAAGCCAATTAATAATGTCAAACATGCTTTGCCTCTAGGGACCAGCAAGTTCTAATGAGTCTGTTTACTGTAGAGTGGCTAGCGGAATAAGCCTCATGGAGAAATTTTCTAATCGCGCCACACCTGTCAAGCACACTCTCATTATCTGTGTACCAAGGGCAAACCTCATTTTGTCAGGAGTGGTTTTCGAAGTACTAACAACTGCCTGGGGAAGCATACAGGACTGTCGGCCACTAGATGAGTCACTTAATTACCAATCAGAGTGGTGGAAGTGAATTCTTAATGTCCTTTTTAATACCCACCCAGCTCGTTTCTACTCTGTGCATCCGCTGCCTTATCGGAAGATCCCAAACTCCACCAATGCTCCCTCCTCACCAGAAGCCAGGGAATTCTTTGCACTTGGGCTTTAGTCAGTTATGATGGATGACATTACGTAGGAGAGTGCTATTAATCAAAGGCTCCTTACAATGCAAGGGAACGCTCCTCAGCCAATTGGCTTCCTGGCTTCCGAATTTGATTACTGGCTGATAATCCTGCAACTCCACTGGACAGCAATGACAACGTTTTTCCTGCTGTGACCTCAAGGGAGCACCATGTCCCTCCTCACTTCCTCTCTAATTTGCATAGGTTAAACCAATCTGCATACAACCCGGACAGCTCTGGTCTATAAACAAAGAATAATCCTGGATTAAGCACTCATGTAAATGGCTTGTGCTGTGAAAGTAACTAATTTTCACCACTGTCCCTTGAGATCAATATTTATTATCTCTGCTTTCCAGATAGAGAAAGAGACACAAACTGCTGGCTTGTCTCTTGCAGACACAGCTTCTCCTCTCCCCTCCCCACCCCTTGCCCTGCTGTGGGGGCTGCATGGTTGTACAGTGACCTTCAGGACCGCAGTGTGGTTCACTGAATTCAAAAGAGGGAGGAACATGTCCCCTTTGCTGTATTGATGTACTTCACCTGCCTTCTTTGTAGACCTCAAGCCAGAGTCAGCAGGGCTTTGCTTATCACAATAGCAGGCCAACTGATTTTGCTGCCTCAGGGCGGCCAGACGAAGCTTCCCCGAGCCACCTGACTTTATAATTGATTGACACTCAGTTTTTTTGAGTTTGTAACTAGAATGTCATTTTTTATATATATTTCAGTACCTTCTCCAGCAGGAGCCACCTAATTCTTAAGGCCACCCAGATGCAAGGTCTGGGATGTATCTGTGTAACTCCGTGTGTGGAGTGTCTGCAAAAGGTAGCAAAGGAATGCACTATTCTGCCACTTCTCTCTGTCTGTATCTGTGGCCCTCTGACAAGGTTGCCAAGTTGGGCCATGACATTCTGCTTTCTGAGATAATGACAACAGTGAGGGCAACAGAGACAAATAACCCATGATTCATTTCTGTATAGTTCAGAAATGTAAGGATTTGTAAAATTTTAAACTGAAAAACTCTTACTGTTTTTCTGAAAAAACAAACAAAAACACAGCAGAGAAAATCAGCTTGTGCAAAGTACGTGATAAATCCTGTCCAGACACCACCTTTGCCACACACGTCTCCTTCTGCATACTTTCCTCATGTTATTGCCAACTTACCACAGTTAACACAACCCCTGTGATACAAAAGGATCTAAAACTAGCATTAATTATGATGGCAGTCATGCTGGATTTGTTAAACTCTGTGCTGTACTCCCTTTAGACTGCACAGTTTACAGAAAAGTGGGTTTTGGTAGAGAAGGAACCATGTGTTTTTGTTCTCATACCTGTGGTGGGAATGTTCGAGCAGGGGCAGCTTGTCTTGTGGAGGTTTCTCAAAGTACTGAGAAGCCAAAATGCACCAAGAATGAGCATTTTTTCAATGTTTCATTGCATAAGAAAATAGCCAGAATTCTGCAATATATGATGGCAGTAAGATTAATATATGGGCAGAAGTGGAAGAGAAATGAGATCCCAGCTTCAGAAGAAGTTAAGTTAATAAACTAAGCAAAGATGGATAAATTAACAATTTTGTTGAGAGAAAAAAACATTGGGGGCTTCAGTGAAAGGGTGGAACCTGTTAATATGCTTTTTGAAGGACAAACAGACTTGAATGAATTGTGAGAGCCAGATCTCAGGACATTACTAGGTGTCTGGTTTTAGTTGTGTTTACACATTGCATTAATGTACAGTAGCCCCTCCACATTTGTGAGGGTTTGGGGCAGAGAACCCTTGCAAAAGTGGAAATAACTTCCACACATACACAATTCACCTCCCATTCTTTTGCCTCTGCTGTAGCATGGGGGGAGGAGGAAGAGAAAAAAGACAACCTAAAGGGCTTATGAGTGCTTTCCCCTCAGAGAGAGAAGAGGGAAGTTCTGGAGTTCTAATTACTTCTGGTGGCCATCTTGAGAAAGGAGCACCTGACCAATCAGCAGCCAATACACACAGAATGTGCAACCACATGGCAAAGAGGCCACACCTTCAGCAGTGGAAGGTGGCTTTTCCACTGGCATACGGATGGAGCAGCGATGAGGGTTGTACCTGGTTGGGCAGCAATTTTTGGGGACCATCCTGCACGACGCAGCCACACCTCCGCCCCTCGTCCCCCCAATGACACTCCAAGCTATGGGGCTGGGCTTTGCTCATCCATCAGCAAAATGAATGTCCATTTTAAAAGCCTGGTATGAGGCAAAGGGAAGAGGGGAATGCAGTGAGGGGGGGAGGCAGGCAGGCATGTGCCTCATGAATAACCAAATTCGCAAAGATCAAACCCACAAATGTGGAGGGAGGACTGTATTATATTTGTGTCCAAAGTCACCTGCTTATCAGAAGTAGCAGCTTTTTCATCTGATATTGGTGAGGTGGAGAACCAGCTCCACGTTTCAAGCACAAAATCATAATGCTGGAAAGAGCTACAAGGGCTGTATAGTCCAACCCCCTGCTATGTAGCACTCTTGAAAAATAGCCATCTAATCTCTGTTTGAAGACTTCCAATGAAGGAGACTCCACCATTCTTTGAGGCTGTCTATTCCATAATCAAATAGCTCTTACCATCAGGAGATTCTTCCTAATGCTTTGGTGGTATCTGTTTTCTTACAACATGAATCCATTGGTTTGTGTTTCAGTCTTTGCAGCAGCAGAAAGCAAGTTTTCTCGTCTTCAACACAACATCCCTCCACATACTTAAAGATGATGGTCATGTCATCTCTCAAACTTCAAAGGAGTTTTCCATGGTGCTGAATTTATTTGGGGATAAAATCCAGCACCTTGCATAGCTGCTTTAAAATCTGGACTAAAAGTAAGTGTGGATTCACTGATCCATTGATCTCAGAGCCACCAGCTGCTGTTGCTTACATCTAGGCACATGGGAATTTTTGAGGCACTACTATTCCATCCCATCCTCCCATCTGACCATGCATCATCTTGGGTAAAAAGGAAAACAGAGTACCTTCTGCAGGGCAAAATAGCACACATTAATTCAGGGACACATTTGGGTGAGAGAATGAACCACAGCTTCATATGCATGCGCCATGCACACACAGAGAGATACCTAGATATGCTCTGTCTATAGACTAAGACTTCTAAAAATGGAGCAGATGAATGTCAGATGAACCTAGCAAGATATTTTCATCAGAAGCATAAGATCAGGCTCGCAAAAACAGCTCAATGGATTAGCCAATGTGACCTTCAAGCTTCCCCATCAGTTTTGCCCCTTTTTCCATTCTCTTAGCGTTATGCTTCAGAGTTCTGATTTCTCCTGCCCTTCCTCTCCTTCCAGCTCCCTCCAATTCTCTTGTTCCCCTTTCAGAGTTAACATTCTCCAGCAGGCCCAATAATTGCTTCCTTGCATCGATTTGCCCCACATTTCTTTTTCTGAGCCACACCTTTCTTCTGTGTCTCCTTAGCTTGCTTGCTTGCTCCCCAACTAATATACTTTACCTTCCCTAGATCCCCACAGCTTTGCTTTTGGCCTTACTTAGCCATTGCCACATTCCAACTCTTGCAATCATGGAAGAAGTGTGCATGCAGGTTAGTCTGCTGTCTTGATATCACAAAATGACTACTGTCTTGATGTTAGTCCTTCATTTTGGAGGTGCTAGTGTAGCAGAAGTTCCTGCTGGGTTGTGGCCTTGAAGAACTCTCTTTTACTCTTTTAATCCTCCCCACTTTTTTTTAGAAGTGTAATGATTGCTTGAGCACGCATCACTGGGTGAAATGTAATTCTGAAGACTAACTCTTTCACTTTGGAAAATATACACTTTTATTCAGGCACTGAATATCAAAATGTGCCTAGTATTTTATCCTTTTTCATGTATGTAGCAGAATCTTATCTTTTTTTAATTTTCAGAGAAGCCACTGTGACATACTCATGCTCTACAGCTTCATTTTCAATTACTGCAGGGAATGAGAGGGGACCTCAATTCCAGAAAGAGTGAATATTCTCCTTCCAACCTACTGAGTGCTGATGCTGTAAAAAGGATGCTATGCCACCACATCTGATGCCTATATAAACTTGAATTGGAATGGTTTCATTTGGTTTCTTCTGATTCAGGAGACAAAGATATGTGGTGAGGTCCTTCGAGTATAGATTCCATTTCAGAACGAGAGAGAAACACTATGGCCTTGTTTTCTTTGGATACAATTCAGCCAATGTTAGGCACAACTGAATCTCACTGAAAGTAACTGAATGAATTGTGATTGACTTTTATGATATTGGTGTCATTTGATTTCTTCCTCCCACTAAGATTTACTTAACTGAAAAATCTCTTGGCTTGGAATTTAAGAATGCTGACAAGTTTCTAGTCATGAAAGACCTTGCTAATTCAGGCCTGGGGATGTCAGGAACACAGATTTCAGAACAAAGATTCTGTCTGTCTGTCTGTCTGTCTGTCTGTCTGTCTGTCTGTCTGTCTATCTATCTATCTATCTATCTATCTATCTATCTATCTATCTATCTATCTATCTATCTATCATCTATTCATTCATTTATATCCTGCCTTTGTCTCATTAATAGGACTCAAACTAGCTGATAACATATTTAAAACAGTACAAGTTAAAAATAATACAAAAGCATTAATAAACAATATATAATTTAAAAAACAATCAATTATAAAGTTAAAGTAGTTAAACATTAAAAATATAGTCATTAAAAAGACTATATAGTCCTGTATAGCATTAAAAACCCAACCCTAGTCAGTTTGTAAAAGCCTGATGCCACAAAAATGTTTTGACCTTCCAATGGAAGGAGATCAAGGATGGGGCCATCTTAGCCTGCCTAGGGAGGAAGTTCCAAAGTCTAGGAGCAGCCACTGAGAAGGCCTTCTCCCTTGCTGCCTCCAAATGAGCCTAACAAGGTGGTGGGACAGAGAGAAGAGCCTCCTCAGATGATCTTAAAACTCTAATGGGCTCATAAAGGAAGACACAGTCTTATAAATAAGCTACACCCAAGCCATATAGGGCTTTATAGGTCAAAACCAGCACTTTGAATTGTGTCTGGAAATGGATCGGCAGCCAGTGGAGCTGTTGAAACAAGAGAGTTGTTCCCAGATCTGTCTTTCAACTGACCAGAAACACTTCTGTCTTGTTTGGATTAAGCTTCACTTTGTTTGCCCTCATCCAGTCCATTACAACTTTCAGGCACCAGTTTAGCACAGGAGCAGCTTCCTTGGAGTTAAGTAGAAAGGAGTAACAGAACTGGGTATCATCAGCACACTGGTGACACCTGACCCCAAAACTCTGGGCAACCACTCCCAGTGGTTTCGTGTAGATGTTAAATAGCCTTGGGGAAAAGACTGAAATCAGAGAGATTTCACAGGCCAATGACCAAAGAGTCAAGCAGGAATCCCTAGCACCACGGAAGGTTATAATGGTCACTGGTACCAAAAGCTGCAGCAGGAACACGATCCCTCTCTCCAGTTCTCTGTGTAGGTCATTCAATGAGGTGACCAACACTGCCTCCATCCCATAACCATGTATGAAACAAGACTGAATTGGATGTAGATAATCCATCTCATCAAAAACCCCAGAATAGACTGCCCAGAGAGTGTAGAATAGACTGCCCAGAGGGTGGAGGATTCTCCTTCTTTAGAGATCTTTAAATAGAGGTTGGGTGCCCACCTCTCAGGAGTGCTTTATTTAAATCAAATAAATTAATTTAAAAAAAAAAAGCTCTGTTGATTACTGCATTATGATTGAAATAGGGAACAACAAAGTTCCCAATAGAGGACCTGAGAAATTGTCTAATCCCAGGTTAAACTTTTTTTTTTAATCATCTAGATCAGTATTTTGCACTCTCTCTCCTGGTTTACAGTCAAGATCTTTCCCATTTATCTTCCTTCAAAATAAGCAAAATTGGAAGATGCCAGAAAGTGGATGTGATGCTCATCTTTTCCCTTGGCCCCCAAAACACATGAAACGTGTTTCCCTTGGCCAATTGATCTAAGGGAAAAGGCACATTCTGAACACTGCCAGGCCATCTGTCTTTATTTTGTCCTAGTTCCATGGAGGGGGGCTTTGCCCATCTTTCATTCCTTCTCTTTCATTCACACACAAACACATGTTCAGTTCTGGTTCTTTCAAGGGAGCACATACCGTTTTGCTGAATTGTTTCGGAAATGAGATCCATCCTTCCACCATGTTCCCCCATCTGGCATTTCCCATATTGTGATCTTTCTGTCACATGTGACTCAGCATTTAGTCTGCGCCATGGGCTCAATCTGCCCAGTCAACAGCAGAAACAAAACAACAACAACCCTGGTCAAAATCAATCCATAGTCAATCAATGGGTTTCCAGTGTTTCCTCCTCCTTAAGGTAGCATTTATGGTAAAACCTAAAGAAAGATACAAGTAGGCCTCTGGAAATTATTATACTGGACAGCTATGACCATCTCTGGGGCTGCTCAGAGAACATATGACAATCACAGGTGGTGAGCAGAGAGAAAACTATTTCACATTTTTTCTCTAAGTCTCAGAACTCAGACTGTAGGGGAATTCTGCAGATTGTAGTCCAAAATAGCAACTTTCTTGAGTTCTCCTCAGAGCTTTCAAACATATATCATGATTTGAAAGGTGTCTCCGTGATGCCTTTCTGGACTGGTGTTGGGATGCACAAAGTCCAGTCTTGTAGAACTAGCATCAAAACTTTTGCTTAATTCTTCAGCAGGGAGAACTTCCGAAGAAATTGAACAGCAAACCTAAAGAATGGGGAAGGGTTGACTAGGTGGTGGTGAACCACACCACAAAGTTTCACTAGGTTTCATATTAGTGGCAGCAGACAGCTTTAAAACAGGGGATGATCAAGTCAAAGGCCAGCTATGCACACAAGGTTGTCATATCCTATATGCAGATGCATCATGACCAAGAAATGGATAATTTATTAACTGTTATTCATTTCTCCACTGCGAAAAAAAATGCTCAGCATACCCGGTTGGGATGAATAACACCGTGGTGAGAAGTTTGTGCAACTTTCACCTTTCATTCACATGTAGCAAATTATTTTGGAAATTCTTATGTTCAGAAGCACAGATGGATTTTTCCATGCAAAATTAGTATGTTTGCACAAAACTATAATTTTGTTCCTTTGTATAAACAGAGTTTTTGTGTACAAAAATTGTAGATTTGCTCCAAAAGTACTTTTTAATGTGAAAAACAGTTTGCAGAAATAGTTTTGGGCAAAAATTATATTTTTCTCCCCATATATCAATTTTGCACAGAAAACACGTGTGTTTTTAGAAACTGAAAGGCATAAAAAATGGACAAATAACCAGAAAGTTTTGCATCCGTCATGCAGTCAGCATAGTATAGTGGTTTGAATGTTGAACTATGACCCTGGAGACCAGGGTTCAATTCCCTGCTCAGCCATGGAAGCCCACAGGGTGATCTTGGGCACATCACATACTCTCAGCCCCTGAAAAAGCCTGTGGTAAGTTCACCTTAGGGTTGCCATAAGTCAGAAACAGTTTGAGTTTGAATGCTGAAAAAAAAGCACTTATTTTTATGCCTTTCTTAGGGCATTATGGCTCAGAATTACTGTGCAGGAAAAAATGGAAGACAACAAGAACCCCAAAACATTCCTTTCAAGATAATATCTTGTGTAATATCTTGAATGAGGGCAGATACACCTGCTGTTATTGCCTTGCTGTGGGCAAGAAGAGACAGAAGATGCTAAGAGTTGCATTTATGACCAGAGGGAATGGACATCTGTAAGTGGGTGAGCTGAGATTTTAATTTTTTTGGTTGTTGATTCCTATGTTTCTGGTAAAAATTGTGGCAAGTAGTCTCTCCCAGCTACTTAACTAAGAAGCCCATCCTGGCCCAACTCCCACAAACCTGTTGAAAACATCATTCACCTATGTTCTAACCTCTGGCAGAATGGATGTCCTTCTCCCCATGCAACTGATTCTCAGTCAAATAGACTGAGGGAGAATTACAATGGTGGCAATGTGTTAAAATTGTGACTAAGCAGCAATCATAAATACAAACCAGTCACCTAGAGTTATTCATAATCATGATTGCATACTTGCAATGTTGACACTATTGCCATGATCATAACTCCCCCTCCCAACTTACTTTGCATGAGGAGAAGGAAGTCCCTTCTGCATGATTAGAGCACAGATGAATGGTGCTTCCATCAGGTGTTGGGGGTCAGATCAGGTGAGGTTTCGTAGTTAAGTATATTTAACTAAGTAGCTGATAAAGAATACTGGCCATTAATGATTTGTGCGTGCATATATGCAGGTTGCATACAGCTTTCTGGAAGAGGCATGGACGGCTATTCTCTTGTCCTCTCTTGTCCTCTTACTTACCCACTCTTATCCAATCCTGGATGTATCAAGCCCCAGGAGGGGTTTCTACTCCTCCTTCTTACCATAGAGGAAGCAGAGGTGATTCAGACCATGAAACTCTGGCTGCTGTGAGAGGAGCAGGAAAAGGTGGGTTCATTCCATATGAAAGCATACCCTCACTTCTTCCCCTCAACTAAGCTGAGACCAGCCACTTCTGCATAGGCTGAGTTGCCTCTCCTCTTCCATCTCTCCCTGCAGCATTAGCAGCAATGATGCCTCCCAGGGTTTGACAGTTCTGGAGTGTCTGGAAGATGAAGAATTGCATGTGTGGAGTTGTGTGTACATGTTGGATCTTGGCCTATTATAGAAACAGATGGAAGCTGAGACCCTTTTCGCACCTTACCTTTTCACGGTGCTGGGGTGCAGGGCTTGCACGAGCAGCCTCCAGAGGAAGACTCTCGCTTCCCTGCTGCTTCGGTTCTGCACAAGCTTCCTGCTTGTGCGAGAGCCCCACCTCTTCCTTTTGCAGTGCAGCCTGGGACTTTTCCAGGCTGCAGTGGACAGGAAGCGTGACCGGCCCGGCTCCCAAGGCTCCGCACACAAGGTAAGTGTGCGTGGGGCCCCAGAGCAATGTGTGATTGTGCACCATTTTCGGCTTCAAACCGAAAATGAAAAAATGCATGCATGGTCCACTTCAGGCCCTTGAGTGTCGCGCAAATGTGAGTGCATCGTGTGGACCACTCCTCACATTTACACAACACTCAAGGGGCCCTTTTGCATCGGAAATGCCATGCGAAAAGGGCCAGAATGAAAATTTCTTATTAATCTGTCCTATAAGTTCAGTCCTAGCAAGCATTTATTCTTCATGCTTTCTCTCAGATAGAAAAGACCAGACTCAGAAACAGAAGGTATTATTATTATTATCATTAATCATTAATCATTATCATTATCATTATTTCAAGGACTTGTTATCTCTTTGATACTTGTAATCTCTTTGATATCAAAAGCATTATGAGATTATGTCCCTGGACAAGCCAAGATCTCAATTAATAAAAACATTGTCAACTGTGCAGATAAAAAACAGGCTAAGGTTAAATAGTTAACCATAGGGCAATACCTTTAAACATGGTAATGACAATTGTGACTAACTGGGAGCACTTACACAGCAGCTGTATTATAATATACAGGTGCTCAGCCAAGCTGATCTTTTTTAGAGTTTGAAGTGACCCACTGCTAGCTACCACCTCTTCATATGAGTCTGATAAGTTCATCTAGGTAGGTAAGAGGCATCATAGGCTTGCCAGGTGCCCCTTATAGTAAAGGAGGTCCCCTGTTTGAGGGTTGGAAAACTTTTCTTTTCTTTTCTTACAGACTGAACAGGATACCAAATAAATCATCATCATCATCATCATCATCATCATCTTTATTTGTATCTCACTTTTTTCCTCTGAAGGACTTGAAGCAGCTTACAGTGCTTTTAAAAAAGAAAGCATAGTCAAAAAAACCATAACATACAAAAATTAGAACACAAATTAAACAATATGGTAGTAATTAAAACAGAGTTAAAATATATATTTAAAACCACACACAATTCAGAATGTATTTATTCATCCATCCATCCATAGGTCCATCTGTCCATCCACCCTATATTTTGGAATATGAGCCCTTCATAAAGACAGAAGTGTGTATCATGTAATTTATGAATGTGGACAATATGTTCATTTTACAGAAAAATACATGGTTACATTAACTGAAATCAATATTTTCATTTGGTATTTAGCTAGAACACAGATGTGTTAATAGCTGCTTCCCGATTGTCAGTCTTACATGTCATGAATTTCAACTGTTCCTTATTGCTATTTTGAAAATCTGACCACACTATCTGGAGTTCATCACATTTCAGTGTATCATTTTGCTACTGTTTGCTGATGCCTGTGAATCACATATCTTATTTGTATCCTTTTCTTATGATAATCTGAAGGGAAATAGTAATTTATATAAAAGAACTTAAGAAATAGTATACCATATTGGCAGAAGAAAAATAAGAGAAATTACACCCATGCCCTATCAGTCCCTTTCCAAACTTTTATCTAGATTTGAGTCCAAACTGGAACTGTGCTCTGGTCATACTTTGTGTCTTTCACCACTCATCAGATAAACATTTTATGTGACTCTCTGTTACAGATGTGCCTTATTGTAGATAAATGTTATGGCCCCTGCTGTGTGTAGATACAAAGGTTTTCATTATATAGTTCCAGTCCATAGTCCCATGAGAGAGATGTTATAAAAACAGGATAGAATCTATGACAGTGTAAAGCTGGGGTTGTTCTTTTTTTATTATTTCTTTAGTATATTCTGAGGATTTCATGGTGCTGTTTAATTTGATATTTAGTGCATGTCAGAGGCAGACTGGGCAGGCGGTCTCCTGGGGAAAGGCATCTGGATCTTTTGTTGTCGGTAGGCCTTTTCACCTCTGAATGAACAGGGAATGGCAAAATTCAGATAATATTCAAGCTTCATCACCTGGGCCATCAAAATTCTGTGCCAACACAAATTCATATTTGTGGTCTCAGATTATGCCATTTTTCTGTCTTTTGCATAATTTATTCAGCATTTAAACTGTTTTGCATAATATATTCTGGTTTTCTAGTCATGATGAAGGCTATGAATTTATACAGGTCAGCAAAGCTCTGCCCTCAACTACTAGAAATCTTGTTCAGGTTTGGCCTGCTTCATATTTCATCATGTCTATCTCATGTACTTTCAAGAATATTTTTGCTGTCTTAAGAGAAAAAGAAATCTGGCTTTTTAAAAATGGAAGCTGTGATTTTAGGCAGATGGATCCAGTACCCAATGCCACATGCGCTTCTTTGGCATACCTGTACTTTGTGGCACAGATGCATCCTCTCATAATACTTGGGAGCTTATACTATCATTTGATTAATTTTTAATAGAAAGGAAAAGGTCACTACGAAGTGAGAAATACCTCTAATACTTTCTTTCTTTTCCTATAAATTCTTTGAATTCTCCTTACTCCATCTATATTGCCACTGATGGATAATAGAGAGATGCAGTCATGGTCAATGTTCTGTTAATTTGTAGTTGAAGGAATTCATTTGGGATATTACAATGCAAAGATTGACTAATGGCTATAGAAGCACACCGTAGTAAACCTTACTGAGTAATATGGAGATCATATTCAAATAATCCATAATTATATATTATACCTCAATATTTAAATTTCCTACTAAAAACTACTTGAGACATGTCAGCCCACCTGGAGCCAGTGTGATATAGTGGTCTGAGCACTGGACTACAATTCTGGAGACAAGGGTTTGATTCCCCGCTCAGCCATGGAAACTCACTGGGTGACCTTGAGGCATTGCACACTCTCAGCCCCAGAAAATCGGGTAATAGATTCACCTTAGAGTCGCCTTAGAGTTGCTGTAAGTCAGAAATGACTTAAAGGCACTTAACAACAACAACTGCCCATCTATTTTCAAGAAAAGCCACTGCTAACCATCCAATATGTTACACTTTTAAAAATGTATATAAGATTTAACATACACTGAAACTTCCATCTCATCAAGTCAGGACTGCTTTACAGTTGCAATACCAACCATGGCAATTCCTGTTTCATAGAGGAAGTTTTATGAAGGTTGGGAATTTCAGGGTTGTTTTACTTTTATTTTAAAAATACCTCCCCCCCCCCCCGCTTTCTACTTCTGTTTCTGCCTTAGTTTAAAGAAAACCCTATGGCTTAGCAGTTTGTTTTGTTTTTTTTAACCATATTTCTTCCTTTATGAAGCTGAATATATAGGAGACATTACATCCTTCTTCCTTTATAGAGTTGGAAATATGGGGAATATTACATGTTCTGAATGTTTGATAGAAGATCAAGGGGAACTATCCTTTTCCCACCACAAATTTTTGTGATATTAAATACTCTGTAAAACTGGAAGCAAAGTTTTTGCAAACTCCAAGCCTGTCTGCCTGAGAACATGCTATCATCTACCTTGGTCATTCATATTGTACTCTTTGTCCTTCTCAACCTGCTCTTATCAGTGGCTCTATAGATGCCATGAGAGCACATATGAGATGAATGCAACAGTCCTGATCTAACTGCAGCCTGGGTCACTTCATAGACATGCATGAGGATGAAGGAGAGACAGAGGCTGTAATGATGAAAACAAATGAAGGGAGAGGTAGGCTCCTAGCACTGCCTTCACTGTTTCTCTGAAAGTCGAATGCAGAATTTCCACTGAAGCCATTTCCACATGAGAGGGGAGGAGCCGTTCACTTTGTTTCAAGAGCAGTGTTTTATACTCCGATTCAGAAACTGTGCTGTCTGCACACACACCCTTTACATTGTGCTACTGTGGAGAACAGCAGTTGCTGCATCTGCAACAGCAAGTCCCTGGCCACTTCCATTCCCTTCCCTCACTCTGCCCCACCATCACTGATTGGTCTGTTTTTTGTTTTGTTTTGTTTTTAAAAAAACACACATTTTAAACACATTTCTGTGTTGCTATGTTTGTGTATAGGTATGTATGTTCGTTGATACATGGAAAAAAATACGTCTTAATGGTCCATTACCAGATCCACTCTCTTCCCACTGTATCTTTAACTCATGAAAACAATAATGATGGCAGCCTGTCCTTTGATGGGTGAAGAGAGATAGGGATGGAAATGACGGAAGGGACAGCCTAGGAATGCCCATAGCCAGCCACTTCTGCATTGTGAATCGATGATATGCTTCTGTATGTAGGCAAAAAATGAACCGGTTTGGAAGATTTACATCAGAGTTTTTCTGGTTTTTACACACAGCAGTTTCTCATTGCAGTGAACTGTGCTAGGAGCTGAAAATGTACAGAACTATGAGGAAAACTACAAGGCTAAAATGCTACAATGTACAGATAGAAGGGTAAGAATTTGATGCTACTACGATGTATTGACCTCATGCCAAAATGGCCTGACTCTCCACATTTTAGGAGATGTAGCACTTTGTTGTTGTTGAACACATATCCCTATGTCCTGTCAACACACTGAGATAAACTATATGTTAAGAAACTCTTACTCAGTGTCCATTTTCTCATTCAAATGGTTCATAAATGGAAGTCTTTGTGCTTCCACTTATGATTCCTGAACATTTAGCATAAGTTCATCTAAACAAACAAACAAACAAACAAACAAACAAACAAACAAACAAACAAACTAGGGAGTAAACACAAAGGTACAAATACATTGACACAGATTATCATCCAAGTCAGTGCAACATCCAATCTGAATCTGTGTTCTTGGTTCACTGATTAAATTCCATGAGTCTATAAACTCCTCCAGGCATCCTAAAGCTGGATGTCCATTTGGATGCTCAGCTGTTAAAAAATGTCATGCAGTGGGAGCAATGTAGCCAACTGGAGAGTGTTGTCTCCTCCCTTTCTGCAAACCACAGCAAACACACCTCCTCCTTCTGAAAGTGATGTGCCATTTTATTACCCTGCTATGTATGTGTGTTTACAAGTGCACCTGTGTGTTTTAAAAGATAAGAAAGTTTGGAGCACAGGGCAAGTGAAATATTGCCACCTGACTTTCATGGTGTCCCAACTAAGCTAGAGGTGGCTTCCCTTTTCTTGTCAGTTTCAAACTGATTTTTCCAGTCAAGTTCAGGACTAAATTAGAAAACTTCAAAATTTGTTTATATTCCTCCCAATTGAAAAGGACCCCTTGGACGGATTATTTCCAAACACTGTTTCTTGAAAGGGAGAGGAGAAGTCAACATTTCAACATGGAAGGAATGTGCCAGTTTTACCCGTTTCCTTTTATTTTCCCTTTTAAAGCAGCAGCTCTTGCACAATCTCTCTGTTCGTATTCCAACATGGGGAAATTCATATACTTCTTCAGAAAATGCAGAGCATTCAAGCACCATCACTTCACTGTTGGACTACAGCATCCTTAAAACCAGCTCCTACACATGATTACTCAAAAACAGACACATCTGTGTTCAGTGGGATCCTTCCTGCTTGAAGAAAATTTGGGAGTATTCAGAACTTGATTTGGAACTGCAGCCTACAAGAAACAGGCACACAGACACACCAAGCAATACCAAAAAGAGGAGCATCCTTAACGTGCCCCCCACATTCCCTAAGGAAAAGCCCTCCCATCCAGCCTCAAATGTGTATTTTCTTGTCCACACCTGTTGAAAAATTACACTGTTTGCTTTTCCCTTCCCCACCAGATTTTTGTGTAGTTAAACTGCACAATAAAAAACCTCATCTGGAAACACTCCTCATGTGGTATATGGCAGATCTCACTCTCATTCTCCTGCCCCTGCCACTCTCTCTCTCTCTCTCTCTGTGTGTGTGTGTGTGTGTGTGTGTGTGTGTTTTGGGGGGTCATGTTGCAGCAGTTTGCCCTCAAACTGAGAGTATGAGCTCATTTTGTCTAGGTATGTGCCACCTCATAAAATTCAACCTTAGGCAGGTGAAAAAAGGTTGTCTTCAAAGGATGAGCCTGTCTTGACTGTGCTCTGCAATTCAAGGTTAAATCTGTAATGTTTACTTGTTGGTGCCAATTGCCACGCAAGCTCCCCTTTGTAACAGGAAATTAAAAAAAAAACTGAGCAAAGAAAGAATAGCTGTAAACTAAAGAAATCATTGATTTGGCTTTTTTTTTAAAAAAAAAAATATCTCTGGTATTGAATTTGACCTGGGATCAAGTGTGGGGACACTGTTATTAATTTGTAATAGAAGTATCAAGACAGATGAATACATTAGATCATCTTCTGGTTACCCGGCTAGAATGCATTACATCTTTTTAGATTGATATATCAAACGATCTAAAGCAGCTTAGCATGTCTCTTTTCTCCTCCTAAAGTCCACGGAATGGAATCTACCATAGGATGTTAAGGCTTTTTATTAGAGCTAAAATTTCCGGTGTCAGATTTCCTGTAATTTCAGAGTTATTTCCCTTCTGTCCTGTAACTTGCAAATAGCAGTTCCCAAAGCCAGAATGCTCCTAGCCATCTCATAAAGGTTATAATGCTTTTTTATAGAAACAGATTTTTCCTCCTGTGATAATCCCAAAGCAGTCCATAAAGCTGAAACTTAAACTGTACTGTACATCCAGCACAATAAAAAAAATAAAATAAAATCCCATTGACCTATGGAAGGGGTCAGATTGCTCATATTCTCTTCACTTACACAAAATAGCATTCATCATGATAGAATTTTTCCAGCCACCTCAGTATTCCTCAAGAGGTCTAAATTAGGAGATAAGAATACACTATAAGAAGAGGTACAAAGTTCATATCCAGATCTTTCTCCCTCTTGGCCTGTGTAGATAAGTCAATTCTCTATGTAGTAAAAACTTTTGTTATTGTCTGTATTTTAAGCTTGTATCATATGTGTCTTTTTTCGTAGTTCTTCAATAGCAAAAATTCATATTTGCATTAGTTTGGGGTTTAAAAAAAACAATAAAAAACAGGGTTTTTTTCCCCACCTGGACTGTTTTCTGTAATGGAATGCTTGCTGTTAGAGAGACACATGTATGAAGAATAAAGAGGTATATAAGAAGATGGAAGTTAAGGGAACAGAGAAAGTTCTGACAGGGAGGGGAACATGTAAGGTAGAAGCAGATTGGAGTTAACAGAAGAGGAAGACCAAATCTTTATTTTATCTTGTCTTTGCTTCTTTTTTAAGTTCTGTGGCTTGGCAACAAGGATGGGAACTGTATACCCTGAGGAGCACATGTGGCCTTTGTAGGTCCTGTTTGGCCCTTAGTATTCAGATTCCTATTTTTTTAAAAAAACAGTTTTGGCTGGAAAATGCCAAGAACCCTGTTTTGGCCCATAAACATTGTTTTTTGTGGGTAGGGGAGGCATTACAACAGAGAAGAAAAGCATGAAGAAGTGACTGCAAGTGATGTCTGGTTACTGTAAGCATCGATTTGAGTCATCACCAACCCTACCATTACTGCCTGCCAAGGGTTGAGAGATGCTGAAATTCACCTCTGCCTCTCAGTATGTGCCGCCTGTATTTGCTTTATAAGGAGGATCCCAAGTGCTATCGTTCATGTCAATGATTCATGAGGGAAAGACATGAGGATACACATCTAGGACTGGCTCCTGGCCTCACCCTTCCTGGAGCTGCTATTTTCTTCATGAAGGCATC
Source organism: Iguana delicatissima (assembly GCA_948472985.1). Lineage (NCBI taxonomy): Eukaryota > Metazoa > Chordata > Lepidosauria > Squamata > Iguanidae > Iguana > Iguana delicatissima. Next base: position 467,056 of record CAOKZL010000345.1, on the reverse strand, counting down.
CCACTTCTTGGCTTCTATGGTCTTAAGGCCCAAGGTAGGCAGACTTTAGGCTCACACGGGTAGACTCTGTTTCTCACTAGAACCCTGAGATTTATCACTTGGATCTAAATGCAAATTCAGGAAGGGTCGCATAAACTGATGAGGCTCTTCTGAGCTCAGGTTCAGCCCAGGATGTTTCAGTGTTTCCAGTATCTGTTTTCAGTGTCATTGCTGGGGCTTGTACAAAAAAACGTTCATGCACTTCTTTTTCCCCCCTGAGCTTTCTTGATTTCAGCAGCTGAAATTAAGAAGCTAATTTTTGCTATTGTTAAACCTCTGGATTTTAGAAACCCATATGGATCTACTGATAATCACATGGAAATCTAACAGTTAACCCCAAGCTTCTCTTCTACTGACCTTGCACAAGAGAAAAAACTGGCTGTGTTTCTGTAGCCAAATACAGAATTATGACATAAGATACTAGGATCTCTGGCCTGTGCAGAATTTTACAATATACCTCCCAAGACAGGATCTTAGACCTCACTTCCTGAGCAGTGTATGGGCAGAGTGGAGGGTGTACTTAGTAGTGGAACAAGTCTGAGCATGGAAATGCTACTTTTATGGAAAACAACTTGCAGCATTGTAGTCCCCGAGGGAAATTTTCCACGCTTGTAATAAGCTCTTTAACTATTTGGCAGCTTCTCAAGCCATCTAACCCCACTGGGCTTTGCTAGTGATTAATCCATTTATCAGTGCCATCTAGAGTAGATTCTAGATCCATTCTAGAGTAGATTCACTGAATCAATGAGATCCTGGTAAACCAGCTTATGTAAGTTCCATTGATCCAATTGGAATCATACTAATGTCAGTCCTGGAAGGAAAGGTCAGGTAACTGCACATGAACTACATAAAATATTTCAATGCAGGCAGAGGGACCTGCTAGACAGTCTCTGGTCAAATAAAATCCTGAGTTAGATGGGAAAATGGTGGAAAGGCTGTATGTACCTATCCCTTATCCAGTGCAGGACAAGCTTCTCGTGTCTGTGTTCAACTATCCCACCAAGCTATTAATTGAGATGTGGCAACCTGTTAGTGAAATACAAAGACATGACTCTAGTTTATGCCAGTGTAACTCACTTTTTTAGTTATTGTGGAAGTCAGATTTCTCTATCCTCTTTCCTAGCCACCTGTTAAGATGCTGCAGCACCCCTCCACAACACAGCCATTTATTGCCTGATGGAGAGTGGGAAGATATTGGATAAGCCTCTATCTATCTTCCTGTAGCTGAGTTCACAGCAATGACACCATCCACCAGGACCTCCAGGACATACTGGAGGATGACAATCCTTTGTGCATCCAGGTATAAGAAAATAGCTGGACGCTTCTCCAATAGCCATCACGCAATCTCCACTCCTCCACGTTAGGGAGGCTGCAGCAGCTTAGAAGGTGGGTTGCAGGGTAAGAGGAAGGCATGTCTTAGTTCTGCCCTTGAGGAACTTTACAATAACTTTCTGGACACAGGTAATTAATTTTAAGAACAAAATGTTAACTTGGGAGAAGGTATCCTATATCCTTATATGCTTTTTTCTACTTTGTGACAGTGTATCAAAAATAATTAACAGCACAATCCTATGCATTTTTACATAGGCAGAAGTCTCACTGAGTTCAATTGGATTACCTTGGAGCCGTTTGTGTCTGTGATTGCGGCCTAAATCAACCCAGTGACATTAGGTAGCTATGCTTCATTTTTTGCCAACAATAGTTCCTATCTCTGCTAGCAAACCAAAATGGCTGCCTGTGGAGTGGGGGCATTTGAGAACTTCTTTTTGTTTTCTTCTTGCTCCTTAGCAGTTCTGCTGTTAATGATCCTGGTATTCTTACACAGACATGAATGCTATTAATACATTTCATGATGGAAAGGAAAACTTAAACAGATGCTTAAAAGCTTGTTGTATAATGGTTAAAATAAAATTGGGGGAAAGGTATTTTTCATGCAGGAAGCATTTTAAGACTCCCAAGTATGCATTTTTCCCTCCAAAAGCTTAGCATTCAAAAAGAACACTGGTTTACATTCATCACTTACGGCAAAATTGTGCTTTGGTATCCGAGCTCCTGTGGAGATTTCTTTGGCTTTGGCTGTTTCTGCCAACGTTCATTTTTCATAGCACTCGTATATCACTATTTAATACGCCAGTGGGGAAATGCTGAAGGAACAATCTTTTTCAAGGGTGCTTACATGTTTGTCTACACATACACACACACACGCATACACACACACACACATCTAGTACTGGAAGGCATTCATACTGGATTTGACTGAAAAAGCTTCAGTTACTGGTTTTAAAAATTATTATTTGTGAAAAAGCAATAAGATCATCTATAATTTTAACAACATGACTGACCCATCACTTATCATATGACTATATGAAACCTGGGGTTTTATTTTAATTGCGGTGAAATGAAATCAAGAGATCATCTTCTTTGCTTTTACTAATAATTTTATTTTAAAAATACTGCTATTACACAATTTCACATTATCCCCAATGGAACTATAGAATATAAGCAGCTATTCTTTAAAGCTGGTCCAACCACTGGATTCCAGAAGTATCTGGAAAATTTTGCTGTAGGTCTTACTTAGTACATTTATATGCTGTAATCAGTTGTGAAACTCAAAACAGGAGATATCAGAAGGTATCCCACTGAAGAACTGACCACATGTGACCCGCTTAATTTCAGTAATGTTGATATATCACGTGGCTTTCTTGCTGTGATACGTGGGTTCCTTCACTGGCCTTTCTTCCAAGGCCTGAGGAGCAAACTGATTTTACAAAGATCCCCTTCTACTGCTTTACAAGTACAGAATCTCTCTCATCTCATCCCCCGCCCCACCTTTACATCTATTTATTATCTCTCTGTCCATAGCAATACTATGCTTCCTATTAGGAAAAGCCTTCTGGGAAATATACAGAAAAGTTATAAAATGATAACATATAATAATAAAAAAAGGAAATATAGCATTGGAACTGATTTTTAAAAGAACTTCAGAGTAAAAATAGCATAAAATCAGCAATCAGGAACAATTGTACCTAGAACTGCAAAAGAGACAAATGATGGCTACAGTCCTTCATCAGCAGATGTAGCTATGGTGATGAGGCTCCATCATCATACCTATTTATGTTGATATTGTTGTTGTGTGTCTTCAAGTCATTTCTGACTTATGATGACCCTAGGGCAAACCTATCACAGGGTTTCCTGGGGGCTGAGACTGTATGTCTTGCCCAGTGTCACCCAGTTTCTGTGGCCATGATGGAACCCAAACCCTGGTCTTCAGGATCTTAGTCCAATGTTCAAGCCACTACACCATGCTGTCTCTCACTTCTGCTGGAGCCACCCTCAAAATATCTACCTCTTAAGCCTCAACCAAAGGTTTCTGAGGCACTACAGATCAGGACATTGGGAAATACAGTTGCAATGCTCTCTTGATCATTGAAATGTTGAGGCAAGCAACTGAAGAGACCCCCAGGACCCTGTGACCAGCAGACAGCTGTAGTCATCATTTCCCAGTGACCCAGCCTGTGACACTTCATAACCCTTTGGATGAAGTGCTACCTGCTTTAAAAGGTAGTTCTGGAAGGATAATGTTTTGTTATAGATAACTGCAAAAGTAAATCTCAAAAGTTAAAAGTTTGTAAATTCAGCTTACAATCTCATACACATTGAACCAAATGACAGTCTGTATATTTTTGTCTGGGCAAATGAGAAAGGTGTTTCTTTGGCACAGTACAGACACCAAGTGAAACCTTCTGGGAGGAGCATCCTATAACTGAGATATCATAGCTGAAAAGCCCTCTCCTTAGCAGCCATCCATCTCACCACATTTAGAGGGATACCCAAAGAAAGATAGTCTTAGAGACTAGGAATGTATACAGGAGATGATACCTCAAGGGAGTAAGACGCCCTTAAAGTAACTTGGTTCTCTTATTTATGGTGGACCTAAGACTTGTCAAGTGGGACAGGAAACAGCTCTGAGTAAATGGATGAGACAAATTATAAAAGAGTACAATTTAAAAAGTCAGGAAGATTGGCCCATAGTTTGAAAAACCCTGGTTGAAATGTTCTTCGTTGAAAAAAGAAAAAAAAAGATATGAGTATTTGATCTGCAATGATAAGTTATTTGTGCATGGAAACCATTGATCAAGAGATAAACGTACACATGGCCCTAAGCCACAGTAGTAATGGCAGTGAGAAAAGGTGCAGTCCAGCAGAGATGTTTCAGATGATCAATTGTGCTGTCATTCTTGGCTGTCATCTGCCAGAAATTGAGCTACTGTCTCCTGTGATACACTTGCCACCTACTCTGCTGCTGACATAAGTACTCATCTTCTTTTTGACCTGGACTGCATTTGCAGGGGTAGGATGAAGGCGTCAGAGTTCAGACTAGCTCTTAATTAACTTTCTTTCAACTTTACTTGCTGGCTCATACAATATTCTTGGGTTTAAATTGCCTTCTGCTCATTAGGGATGTCCTTTCCATACTAACGACTTTAGAACTACTGAGGGCATAATTCTTCCAAAATCAACTGGAAGAGATTATGTGGGCTTTGGATCTACCCAGTACAAGACTATATTCCTGATTAGATTTCCACAGTACCCATCCCTATCCCCTCTGGTACATTCTTGCATCAGTTATTTCAGTCCCAAGCAAAAATACTTGGAGCACTTGTTCATTAATCTATGTTGCCTCTTAACTATTTGTGCACCTCTACTCAAACTGCAGCAGCAGAACAGAGGTAGCTGGAGCCAATCTGAGTTGGTTTTCCACCTACATTAGAGACATATCCATCCAGTCCTCCCTCATGTCCTACATCTTTCCTCATCCCAAAGAATCACTTGAGTGGGGATAAGTAAATGGCAGGCTCCAGTAATGACTGAAAAGGCTTATATAGATCTTGTCCAGCCTGAAATGGTGTCGTCTGGCTTTTGAGGGCTGGACCATAAATCAGAGACACTCATTTGCTGATAAAAGGCATACTAGGTAGGCATCTACCATAGCATCCCATGGCTTTCTATATCTGCTACTATACCTGTCCTTCGAAGATGTCTCTTTTTCATCCCTTGGAAGGAGCAAAGAAGTACCAACATAGAACAACTGACAGTGGCCATTTGGGCACCTCTCTTGTAGCATGGAGCTTCAGGAAGGTCACATGGTTTTCTCAAATGGTTTTCCACCTAAACACTGACCAAACCAGGAACTACTTAATTTGAGTTAGGTGGCTGCATTGTGTGCCTTTTGGCTGGGCTCTGAGATCATGGGTCAGCTTTTTGCCTCAGTCCATTGATGTAGTGGCCAAGGATACTTTGTTCTTTAGTAAGCTTTCCCTGCAGACAACCTAGTGACCTTTCTTTATGAAGAGTATGGTTTGAGTACTGTGGGCTGTTGGAAAGTAGTATTGGTAAAATGTTTCTTACTAACTGAGTAAGAACATGGTGGGAGTTAAGGGACTGGTTACCCTTGTCACTTTCTCCTGTAAGTTTTTTCTCCTGTGCGTGTTTCTCCTTATCACTTAAATGTTTAATATATAAAGATATTAGAGCCCTCAAAAAAAAAAACTGAAGAAAGAAATAGTGACAGCCTCTGGTATAATACTCTCATTACATCTCCAACTGTGTCATGAACAACAATAATTTTATAGGTACTGTATAGGTGTAGGCATCCTAAGGCATTCAAATAATTCATGTGATGAGGGAGGGGGCAATGACAAAGCACACTGGTTTCACCGCCTTCTGTCAGTATTCTCACTATCCTCCACAAGTTAGACACAAATGCAGCACGGAAACTCTCCTATACGTGGGCATTACCATTGCAAGTTAGAAGCCTGATTCTACGGCCATTTCCACACTAGACTGTTATAGTGCTATTATTCCACTTTTGACATCCTATGGAATCCTGGGGTTTACAGTTTAGGGAGAGGCCTTTGAGGCCCCTCCCTAGACTACAAATCCCAGAATTCCATAGGATATTGAAAGTGGAATAATAGCACTATAACAGTCTAGTGCGGAAATGGCCTACACCTTGAGCATTGGACTACAACCCTGGAGATGAGGGTTCGATTCCCTGCTTGGCCATGGAAACCCACTGGGTGACCTTAGGCTCATCGCACATAGTCAGCCCCAGAAAACTCAGTGATAGGTTCAGTTTAGGATTACCATAAGTCAGAAATGACTTGAAGGCACACAACAACAACAACAAAAAATATGGCAGGAACCTCAAGAAAGTTCCTCACTGCAGATGTTTCCTTCCAATGATGGAAAGGGGATGAGGAAAACAGCAGAGGAGAGATGGAGTTAAGGAACTGCTCCCTGAGATCTCCCATCACATGAACAGGCTTTCTATATTCCTATTCAGGCAGTCACTCAGTATATTTACTGTAGTGAATACTCTGTTTCTCAAGAAGAAGGCGCTGTCCCTATTTTCTCTAGTTTTGTTGACATCTTCCACCTATAAGAAGACAGTATCTCTATTTGTCTTGAAATCATGATTTTCCAGAGTTTTAATTCATATGGAGAGCCCCACAAATATCAAAGTATTTCTTCTTCAGTGTCATCAGTCTCCACGCACAGCAGTGATGACACAGTAGCGATGACAAAGAGAGATTGGACTACTGTGTTCCTTCTACTCGTGTGTTGAATAAACACCTAAATAGGGCAGTCTGTCTGTCCGTCCATCCAGCTTGTGTATGTCTATGTCCTTAGTACATATTATTTGACTGAAGTCCAATTGACAAAATACAAAAGCAATCCTGATCGTGTTTTGACTCAGAAGTAAGAAAGGCAGCAGTGTGGTTTAGTTAATCTAATTTAGCACTGCAGGGTGAGTGTAAGGAAGAGAGAGAGAGAAAGATCCATCAGGGTCCAGAAGAGTTGCTACAGCAGACTTAGAATCATTAAGTATGCCTGTTACTCCCTTGATGTACTGTAGGAAAATAAGGAGTGCATGTACAGGATGAGCAACAAGCAAGCTAATTCTCACAACTCCTGTGTGACCTTTGTGCCACCTTCATTTACCATTTATCCAATTTTCTTTATCTGGAGTCTCCCGAGTGTTAGCATTACTGACACCTGCTGGGAAAGATAGGCTGGTGGAAACAACAGCAGCAACATATTAACCACTGATTCCTCCTGTCAAGGTCTGTGCTGGGTCACATGTGCGTGCCAGTAACAATAGCATAAGGTGACACATGTCTTTGCTGTCCTGGGGCTCAAGGACATCCATTCTTTGCCTTCTCTGCAATTGCTGGCTCTTCCCAAAAGTAACAAAATCGATATCAAGGAATGTGCAGCATGTTCTCCAAAGAATATAAGCCCCTTTGGGATGTGGGATAGTCAATTTTTTTTCTCTTTTTCTTTTTTTTTTAAGGTCAGCTCAGCGACAGAGTGAAAAACTAGCTGTGCTGACTGGTTTTCTGTTTTTAATCTGCAGGAAACTGTTTTGGTCCTATCTTTTCCTAACATTATTATTATTAATAAACACTGGTCTATTTGCTATTGTGACTTATTAAAAAGAATCTACCTATCTATCTACCTACCTACCTACCTACCTACCTATCCATCTATCTATCTATCTATCTCTTTCTCTATCTATCTACCTATTATAATTTCATCTCAGCTTTCAGTGATGTCCCTGTAGCAGTAATCCAAAGTGAACACAAAAACTAGAATAAATCACTAGCACGATCCTACTGTGAAGTCCTGGTAGTCTAATGTCAGAGTACTCCAGTGCTTCCAGTACCCAGCTGGACTCATGCCAGCAGGGGAAAAATGGAGGGAAGAGTGGCAGGTGGCTTTCCTTTCCTTCCAGTTTTTGTTCAAAACCCAATTTCGTTCCCATTGCTCTCAATGTGAGAAAAATTATTTAGATCACCTTCAGGTCTGGTCTCAATGCTGCATATCCAGAACCTCCCTACTTCCATCCCACTGATGCCATTTGATCAGTACCAGTTTACCTTTTGTGATGTCAAGAACTCCAGTGTCAAAGAGCTGAGACTGTGCATCTTTCCATAAGGGCAGGGTGGGGGCTGGGGGCAGAGATGTCTGTGAAGTCACAGCTCAGTTGTATCCTAATATCTTGGAGCTCTTTCCCTCTGCACAGTTGCAGCACTATGATTCCGCTTTAACTGTAATGGCTGCATCATGTGGAATCCTGGGGTTTGTAGTTTGGTTTAGAGGTACCAGAGGAGTTCCCTGACTGAGAATCCTAAATGCCCCTCCCAAAACTTCCAGTCCCAGGATTCCACAGTATGGAGCAATGGCAGTTAAAGTGAAATCATAGTACTATAATTATGTACTGTGAAAGGGCCTCTGGTTTTCTGGATCACACCCTAGGGTTCCTGGGCTCACACTGTAAAAGCCATTAAATTATAAAAGGAGCAAAATGCTCTGGTGGATTAGAGTTGCATCTTAAGCACTCAGGGAAATAAAAAGTTCATTAACTGGTACCAAAACAGCAATAAATTAGGTGCCAGGTCAAGCTCTCTAGGCAGTTAGAAACACCCAATGGTGGCTTGTGTTGGCCAAAGAAAAAGGTCAACATCCACAGCAGGGTAATTAGGCCGACTGAAAGGTCACAAAATGTTTTGCAAGCTTTTGAGTTCTCCAGAAGTCATAATGAGACCAAATGTTAAACAAAGGGGGGAAAGGACAGAGCGAGGGAAGGAAAAATGCCTGAAGTTTAAATCATGAAGTCTGAATTTCATGACAAAAGTACAGATCACAGGTTGTGCTTGCATCTTAAGGAATCCAATGTGTTATAATTCCCCTCTATTTTTTTAAAAAACAGAAAAGCCCACTCATTCCTTCTGGTGAGCAATTTTGCCAGTCACCACCCCCAGGCATTTTTAGGCCTACAGAGAAGGATTTTTTGCAAAGCTAGAGATGTTCTCAGATCACTTCCTGTGTTGAAAAGAGGCATCCCCTGGACCTAAAGTAAGCTCAGAGTGGAGGGAGAAGGGTTCAAAACTATATCCTCCAACGTTTCACAGATGAAAACCAGGATGTGTGTAGCCAAGCAACATCAGAGTGTGACTGAAATGGTAGAAGTTATTAATGAAGAAGACCTAGGAGGGCTGCAGCAGTTTGTTTTTGTCTGAGCCCACTGAGAAAGACAAGACTTCATCCCCTCCTCTCCTCTCCCCACCTCTCAAGTTACATGAGTGCAAACTGTTCTGCACTTGGAGATCCTTTTGCAGCAACTGATGTAAACTGAGGACAACAAGGGGGAGTGGGAAGAGGAGATTAAAACTGGGAATTTTGAAAGCAGCTGAAAAAGTGAGACAACAGAGGGTTAATTGGGACTTTCAGTGCCAAATTTGGGCAATTGGAGAGTGTGCAAAATTGTATACAGCAACATCAAACAAAATGGGATCACAACAAAAATAAGTACAAAGCACCAAATCTGTAAAATGCTCAAAATTGGCTATGAAATATGCTGTAAACCAGTGGTTCTCAAACTTTTTACCACTGTGATCCCCTGTTCCACATCATGCCCCCTCATGTCCTATCTTGTGCCTCTCTCTTCGTCTTTCTTTCATATGCCCTTTGTGATGCATGAGCCCTCCATCTTAACGCTGAGCTCTTGTGCTCTCTGCTTCCTCTCTTCACTTCTCTTCCCCCTCATTCATGAAAGTACCTGGTGGTTACTAAAAGGCATGTGCTTGCTACCCCAATAACAAAACATTCATAGAAGCTGAATGGGAAAAGCATGTAAAAAAGGAAGCCAATTTTTGCTGTCTAAGGCCATTTCCGCACTAGACTGTTATAGTGTTATTATTCTATTTTCAATATCCTTTGGAATCCTGGGGTTTGCAGTTTAGGGAGGGGCCAGCCGGCTTCCCACTCTCCCTTGTTGTCCTCAGCTTACATCAGTTGCTGCAAAATAAGCTCCAGCTGGCCCCTCCCTAAACTGCAAACCCCAGGATTCATAGGATGTCGAAAGTAAAATAATAGTGCTTTAACAGTCTAGTGCGGAAATGGCCTAAGCTGGAGGAAGGCACAATGGCAGAAGATGTTTGTACCAGTTAATCCTCCACAGCACACAAATGCACACACATGGTTGCCCTTCTTTTTCATATTTGCTATACTTGCAGGCTGACTTTTCTATGCCCCCTTTGAGCAACTATCACACCCCCATTAGGGTCTTGCCCCACAGTTTGAGAATCACTGCTATAAATCCCTCACCCGCCCCGCCTTCATCTAGCACCAAAATGGCATGAAACCAAGAACCAGGAGAGCTTCTACAGGAAGAGTAGAGAGAGCATGACACATGCTCATAGCTTAGGAACAACTAGTTACAATAATGACAGGTAATTAATTCCTTTTTGCAATAAATAGAGCAGAACAAGAGTTAACCTCACTCCTTTTCTAAGGTAATTGGGACTTAGGAGTAGTTTTATCATTACAGGGGCATCTAGCATACTATTTAGGGACCAGCTTTTAGTATTCTGATGGTTCAAAAGGTAACTAGTACCTAAAGGCACCAGATCCCATTGGATCTTGGAAGCTAAGCAGGGTCAGCCCTGCTTAGCACCTGGATGGGAGACCACCAATGAATATCAAGTACTGTAGATTACATTTCAGAGGAAGAAAGTGGCAAAACTACCTCTGAGTATTGCTTGCCTAAGAAAACCCTGTGAAATTCAGGGGGTTGCCATAAACCAATGGGCAACTTGAGACACAGAGAGAGAGAGAAAGAGAGAGTGCTAATTATTTTACTTTTGTGTAATAGAAATTTACTTTAAAATTATAATTATAAGGGTACTTTTGGGACCCCTGGAACAAGAATGGTTAAGTATTTCTCTTTTAGAAAAAACATTTGAAGAGTTGCATGTACTGAATGCCATGACAAAGATGTCTTTCTTTAGTTACCATGACCCTTAACTTCAGCAGGCTCATACAAAACAGTACAGTCCCTATGCATCTTGCTTCTTTCACATTAATATCTCAGGCTGAAACTGAATGCTAGAATGGATTTTGGGCATTTTCTTCCCAAAAGTAATTTCCCAACTTTAATGTCTTCTCCATGGGTGAGGCTCTAGCTGTTTCAGCTTAAAAGACCTTGAATAAGAAAGAATTAAGCTGGGAGTCAAGTGTTAATACCATTGAAATGTGGATACAGTTCTCAGTCAGGATCATGGTTCCTCATATAAGTGACAGAGATACAAATACTTTTCTGTGTTCATATGTTCTTGGCAGGACAGGATGAGGAGGTAGGCTGAGTGGAAATCTTTTGTCGCTTCATTCAGACAGCAAAGAGGCTATTTCAGCTGTGAGGAATTTTCAAAGATGGGTTGTAGAATTCACTAACACTCCTTTTGACTCATCACCAATACCATGCACCATATTTAACACCCAGAATAATTTTAGAAGCATCAGTGAAGTCAGCATGACAAAAGACATCCATAATGAAGAAGTTTCATGCAATGACTGGTTGATCATATCACTTCAGAGTGCAGTGCTTTATGTGTAAGCATAGGCAGATATGTGTCAAAGTGTGTGTTGAGTGGGGGGCAGGTTTGCAAGTCCTGCTTGTGTCTGTGGGTCGCTTTAAACAAACAACAAACCAAAACCTCATGCATTTCGAGCTTGGATTAGGCTTCTCATTTTCTGTCTATCATTGAGCAGAGATGGATTACGTTAATGGAATGTAAGGCTCCCAGAGCCTTTGAGTAAAAGGAGATGTTCTAGCATCCTGCAATAACAGTTAAAGTGGCTTTTTGGTTACCCTTGGAATTGAAGACTACCACACCTCTTACTGCCTTGTAATCTTTCCTCCATCTTTACTGTGCAGACTTTGGCATAACCTCCTTCTTCCCGTACCATACTATAACTTAGACCGTAACCAAACCTGAATACATGTAAGTTGAAACAAGCAAACAGCACTTCTCTGTTTAGCCATCCTGCCTCTTCCCTTCCTCTTTTTGTTTCTCCTCAGTCAAGGTTTAGGCTGGAAACTCCTTGGGGCAAGGATGTGTCCTGTAGATAATGCTAAAAATACTATACTGTATAAACAAACAAACAAAAGAGTGTTGTGCCTATGGTAGTTAACACAGAACATGATACAAAATCTCCCCACACTTTAAAATGCTCTGACCTTCTGTAATGAACATGACTCTAGATGTGCCACACAGCAAGCCTAGTTGATGTGATGGTGGAGCTGAGAAAAGAACTGGGGAAAAATGAATGGGAAGAAGCCACAGCCATTTGGGGCCCTTCCACACTACACTGCTATAGTGCTATTATTCCACTTTCAACATCCTGTGGAATCCTGGGGTTTGCAGTTTAGGGAGGGATGTTTAGACTTCTCAGCCAGAGAGCTCTTTGGCCTCAGTAAACTACCAATCCCAGAACTCTACAGAATGTTGGAAGTGGAATAACAGCACTATAACAGTGTAGTGCAGAAAGGTCTTTGGTCTCCCTTTCAGCAGAAACTGTAAAGGTATGAATTGTGGGTTTTGTGTGAAGAGGGTGCAACCTGGCAATCCTAGTTAACCTGGTTTTAAATTTGGCATTTAGAGAAGGGTCCAAGGAGCTAATTTGCATTGTACATCATGGATCTAGGGTAAACCTGAATACAGCTGTTAAACAGCGAGGAAGCAGAAAGCTTAAGCCAGCCTTGATGCAATGTGACATATTAATTGAAATGTACTTTCCAGTGCAACCACTTAGCAATTTATATAAGTATCAAAGCTTTTGGTTTTACTGTCAATCTTTGCTTCTGAAGCAAGAATTTATCAAAAACATATGTTTCAAACTGCCACAGAAGGAATGTGTTTTGAAAATGTAGCCAGGGAACTCTATTAGGCTGACTTTCCTCTGTGAAATTATTGCATGAACTTGCTAAGAAAGCTGTTAAATACATCTTTTTAGCGGCAGCAGAGCCCTTGCAATCATTATTACTCTTATGAAATCAGTACTAACAGTCAGCAAAATAGTTATGCAGGAGAAATTATATAAACTCTGTAATGACACCGGGGAAAAATGTATAAAGCTAATGACAGCAAAAGAATCTTCCTCATCACCATACAAAATATTCACAGTCTTTACTTCTTTTCAATGTACCTCAAAAGAACAGGCCGTGTGCATTTTTTTTCTTTCCACTTTCATTCAGTTTTGTGCTAATTAATTTTGGGATTATATAATTTTCAAATTTTCAGAAAATCATTTTCAATAGACAAAAGGTTTCCAAGAAGGCAGAGAGAGACTGAGAAAGAAAATATGTAACTGGTAAAGTACTATATTCTTGTTTGGATTGAGATTTCATAGGGTTATTCTATCTTTAAAACATTTTAAGATTTTTGTTCAAGAAGCCCTTAAAAAGAGGCAGGCATGAGGAAAAAAGTGATAGTACTCTTGGACCTAAATTGCTTGGATTCAAATCCATTCTCTTCACGCTGCTGTTGAATAATAGATCCATAAAGATGGTCTTCCTTTCTGTCCGACAGGCCTGAAAACCACAGTCTTGCATAACATACTTTTCTGTTTTGCTGTATTGTTTTATTTCTTTGCCTTCTGTCCTGTAGAGAGAAAGAAAACTAAACTTGACATTGTACAAGACAACCTGAATAATCTGGTTCAATCTTGGACATCTGGCAGGTGTGTGCCAATTTACATCTATGGACTAAGCCCCCCCCCCACTATATTTCCCAGTTTAAAGAGAATTTGTATGTGTGTATGTGCGTGCACATGCATGTGTTGGGCTCTGTTCTGTCTGGGGAAAGGTTAACATTCAAAACATAGACCAGAATAGATGCTTTTCAACCTTACAGCACGGAGATGAAGAAACGTTAGAACAAGAAAGAAAAAAAAGACTGGGGTAAAAGCTTGTGCCAGAGCTTGAAAAAAGTTATTTTTGGACAACAGTTTTTCAACCCTGCAACTTCAGGTAACTTTTCCTTTTTCTTTTTTTTCTTTTTCTATAAATAATAATATAATAAAATAGTAATAAAAAGAACATGGCGAGGAAGCTTTATAAACTACTGTTGAAATATGAAGTAGAGCAAGACTAACTCAAAGATAACGTGATTAGGTGGGCCCAAAATGTAGACCATCCAATACACCTTGATCAATAGGAGAAATCTTGAGTACTTAATCAGAAATGTAGAAAGACCATAAATTTAAGAGAAAATTAGTGCAAGATGTTTTTCAGATGGTATCTAAAACCAGTTCAAATATCCAAAATGGGAAAAAACAACAATATCAAATGTTAGACATGTGATTGAAAAGAAACTTTTTCAAGTAACTTTTGAAGGCTCTGATGGGTGCTTTGTCAGAGAAAAGATCAGATGTGGGAAGGCTCACATGCTCTTAAGAGTTTGAACTAAGCAACCACTTTTTGTGCTTCAAGTTTTCTAGCGGTATTTGGAAGCACCTTAAGGAGGCATCATTTTTCTCAGTTCCTCTTCCTCCCCACTTTGTGGCATTGCATTTTTTGACAGTCTTTGCACCTCATCCTACTTGCCTATAGAATCATAGACTCATAGAGCTGGAAAGGGCCTTACAGGTCATCGGGTCCAACTCCCTGCTCAATGCAGGATCTCCATCTAGACCATCCCAACCAAGACATGTAGAATAGTCCATAGGATTAGGATGTAAATAAGAGGCCCAAATTAAAATGTTTGTTGCAGAAATGCTATAAACACATAGGCACTTCTGTGGCTACTGAACAGTAGTGAGAAGAAACATTGTGTCCATCTTGGCATTTTTTGAAAGCCAGCTTAAATTGTTTCAAATGGTTGGAGCAGTTCTGGATGCGTTGTTGATTTAAGCTTAAATGGAAAATTAATGTTTTCAATTCAAGAAAATTAATCGAAAAGAATCTATGTTCTTTTGCAGAAGGGAAGGAATGCTTCCTCATCATGATTACCATGAAACTTTTCACTTTCAGAAAAAGTTGCCTGTCCTGTTTGGTTGGACAACAATTTGCTTTAGTGGGCAGCAGAACTGGTGACATCTTTCTGTGCTCTTCTCAATCACCAACATTCCATAGTCTTCATAGGTACCACAAAAGTAACTTTTTAGTGCAGAATTTTCAGAATCCCCAAGACTGCTGCTGGGAGGAGAAGTCTGGGCTGCAAGTAAGATTTCCAAGCTCTGGCTTTCAACAAAGATGGCAGGTGTGTTTTAGAGTCAGCCACCAGAATGTTGGCGCTTAAGGAGAAGGTCAGAATGAGATACGAAGGTACTTCTCATTCTCTAGACCTGTGTAGTTATGTGTAATAAATATCCCAATGATTCTCCCCCACCCACCCACTGATACTGGGCAAATTCAGGCTAATTTTCCAGAAAGGGGGGGGACTTTATGGCAGCCTATCTTAACCACAGTTTTTCCACACTTAGTCTGACCCTAGAGATGAGGCTCCAGTTTTGACACAGTGGGAAACACAGCCCAAAATCTGGGGTAGTCATCATCTGGCCAATACAGAAACCTATGAACAATAGATTAAAGCAAGTCACAGGCTGAACAGCAACAAAATGGGTCTTTCAGAACCCCTGCCAAAAATACACTGAAGCAATGATGAGAATGGGACCTCATAACTGTCAATTTCCCTCATCGCTACTTTAAATGAACTGGCTGGGATTCCAAGCCTACGAATAATATAGCAGTTCTACCAAAGCTACAAGTTCCTGCTCTTTTGTGTGTGGAGATAAAGTCATATGCAGGAAAGTTTTATCAAGAAGTAAATTCAAAATTGGAAATATATATGAACAGGTAAGATCCTGTTCTAGGAAGCAAATATATATTTTTAAATACATCACAAAACATGTCTCTGTGCATGGGAATGTTATGCTTACCTTCCTATAAGCATTTACTTGGGAGTTAATTCCACTCAGATCAGTAGGGCTTATTTCTGAATATTGGTGTGCATTGTAGATACTATACTACAGATACTTAAAAAAAAAATTATCTGCACTTTCATATATGAATGTGAAAATGTTTCAGTTACATTTTTGTTGGGTTTCTCAGAAACCTGGCAGCATTTTCTTCTTGTCCAAGATCTGTAACTTAGAACTTTTATTTTTCCCTCCTCCACAGAGATTTCTGTATATTTTAGTGCACATTTCTTCTAATGAATGCATTTTGAACTTCATTGTAAAAAAAAAGCATTTTTACTCATTTTAATCATTTCCCCAGTGTTTAAAACATCTTTGCACACATTAATCAGACAAGCATTTTTTGGTATGCCCTTGTGCATAACTCAGAAAAGAAAAGAAGGATCTGATGCATGTAGCTTCCAGTTCATAACAGGAAACTGAAAGATAAGTGTACTTTCATTGTCAAATGAAAGTGGCTTGCATGTCAGATGTGTGGTGAATCCAGCCTAGGTTTTACCCAGACTTTCAAAGACACATCTAGAGTACTGCACTTATTTGAGGAATCAGGGGTCAGCACACTCGTGAATCCTGGAATTAAACCTCACAGTGACATGGAAGCTATTGGCCACCACTGCTTGTAGGCCATACACTGGATTAATTTAACCTTGATCAGTGTACAAATTTCTTTCACATCCTTGATTTCAGGAGAAGAAAACCAATGTAGTTCTTAAGTTACGGTTTGGTAGTCCTGATAGATCTCTGAAGTCAACTGCTTCTGTGGGTCAATATGGCATTGAAAGGTATATTGCAAAATGAAAAAAAAAACATAGAGTTTTGGAGATAAAGTTGACAATGCTAACTACATGAAAGTTTAGGTTTAAAAATACAATTATTTTGTGGAGGATGTAAAGTTGCTTCCTAAATGCCCTGAAAGCAATTTAAAAAAAATGACTACATGATAGAGGCCCTTTTCGCACCTTACCTTGATAGAATCCAGGAGCATGCAATCATAAACCATAGTATAGCACTGTGCTTTTGGGGAGTTTCCTTTAGTGTGGCAAAGGAAAATGCTTTCATGTGAATGTGTATTGTCCCATTGGGAGACAGCCTGATGAAGGATATACATCAAGGCTGAAGAACCTCAGGCCTTAGACCAAATCTCTCTCTCACAGGTTTCCAGCCTCCTTTTCCATGGCATCATCATTTGGTACTTTTCCACACCTTGTATGGGTTTGACCTCATTCTAAATGGTTGAAGCAACTATCCTAAGGCTCAGTTACTGCCAGTAAAAACGTTTGGTTAAAGTGTGCTGGTATTTTTTGTTTCGCCTTTTTTGCTTGGGTTGTGGAATGCCTCCTCCAAGAATTTTTCTGAAACTGAATTTGCCCTTTGGGCTGCCAGAAGCTTCCCACCTCTCTATCTATCTCTCTATCTAATCAGTAGAGTTTTAAAGCCAAGATTTGAAAATCAATTAGATAATTAGAAATTGAAAAAGTTAATGCACTGCCAAAACACTGAGAACATAAATGATATCATTAGCATAAATTATATTAACTAACTTGTTGTTTAAAACATTAATGGTGGGACAGATCATGGGATTTATAGAGAATGGCATGGAAATTGTCACTGTTGACCTTAGAGAAGCACATTTGACTCCTTCAAAGTGGCTTTTTTTTTGCCTTCTTTCAAACTGGACTTTTTCCCTACGTGGATTGCAAAACCCATAATAGGATTGTTGCCTAGGAATGGTGGGAGTCCAGCATGTTTCCTCAGGTTGAGGAACGCTGACCCAAGTATGTGATATCATTTTAGAACCTCTCCAATTCACTTGGCACTCATCCGATTTCCCCCTTTCTTCTATCCCCACCAAAATGTGCTCTTCAAATGCCTTGTTCGTTAAAGGTTAGTAAGGAATGGTTCATTTGAGTTGGAAGGCATTAATCCACCACAAGCATAGCAATTAGTGGATACCTACAAAGATCATTCAGTAAAGCAAGGGTGGAGGATTCTTAAACATACATATTTTGAGAGCATACGCAGAACATCTGTCTGCACAACTGACTCACTGTAGCCTTTCTGCCATGCCACTCCCAATCAAGATATGTGGTTTGCAAAGATCATGGGCAGAACACACATTTTGCAGGTAGGGCAGGGCCAGGGATCCCACATACAGTTTGTAGTATCTTCAGTTTTAGTGACCAAGTATCTAACAAGAGCACTTTTCTTTGCACAGATCTTACCTGAATTGTATAATTAAAGAGGTGTAGGAAAGGAGAGTAAAGGTAAAAAAGAAGAGGAGGAAGGAGGAGGAGGAGGAAGGGTGAAAAGCATAACAGGAGGGGTGGAAAGATGAGGAGAAGAAACCAAGAAAGAAAATATGAGATGAGTTTGAAGAAAACATCAACAGCCTAGCACTGTGTAAGCAACATGCTAAAGAACTGCAAAACAGTTCATTGTACAATACTATAAAATATACAATAGAATACACAATAGAAATCAGTCTAGAATATAATCAGTAGAGTTGGAGGACTGTAATATAACATTTTGACAATATAAGGTAATAACTTGAATATAAGCAGTAGAGAAGTTATTGAAATGAATAATAACATACCTTTGCCACCAGAAAGATTCTACAATACCTTCCTTGCATAAAAGTCCCATGCTGGGTGGAGGGCATGCTTTGCAGGACTAAAAAGTTTCACATTCTAAAAGTGGCCTGGGCTGCTTGAAAGCCTTGGTTTCCTGTTAAGCAAACATCTCTCTCTCTCTCTCTCTCTCTCTCTCTCTCTCTCACACACACACACAGTGCATTCAAAGACTTTTCTCTTTTCTTTCCCAATGTCTTCTGCATCCACTCCACAAACCCACCTCTTCTGCTTTGACAAGGACTCCAGAAAGTCCTCCCTTCTCCTTCCTTTCCATGTCTTAAAAGCCTAAGAATTACATTTCACCAATGATTGAAGTTGTTCCAAAAATCATCATTGAAAATCCATTGGGCATTGAAAAGCACTACAAAAATAGGAGTCAATTCACCATCGCCCCAAGAATGCAACATACCGCACCTGTTTTGGTCTTGCCCCTTCACCTCTGCCAATGCTAGCTTGAAGTATCAAGACCCCGCAACTTCAGCAATACTGAGAAGCCCACAGTGCAACGAAGATACTTGTATGCTTTTTTATGGCTCATTCACTTCCTACCAGCTCAGTCAATCATGCGTATGGAATGCTTACGCTGCCTGACTGTTGGCACTAAATAACCACGAAATGATAGTAGCAATAGTATCATGTCTACATTAATCCATTTGTCATCAAATGCTTAATGCAGCCAATTTGCTATGTGAGATTAACCTTAAGCAATTAGTCTTACATTCCGACTAAATGAGTATCCACTTTCAGACCTAAAAAAGCATGTTGCTTCATCGCCAGCTGCCAGGAAATATGAAGCAGAGACGAGGAGATTCAAAATGGATTAGTGACACTGCATCGAGTGAATGCTTCTAAACATTATGGCAAAGGGATAATAATAAGAGAACTCACTGACGAATTCTTGGATTTTTTTGACAGCACCCCAAACATAAGGGGCTGGGAAACTGTGGCTCTCTAGATGTTGAAGAATGTAGAGTGTACAGGCTAGTCGAAGCTGATAGGGATTGGAGTTCGGCAAGGTTTGGAGGCCCATGGGTTCTCCAGTTCTTAGCAGATGCTTTTGGATTCTAACTGACCTTTTGGCGGCAGGAGCTTCCTGGTCAAACAGAAAGAGTTAGGAATATGTCAGTGGTTCATTTTTGAATTAGGAGTGTACACACCCAGTTTGGGGAAGCCACATGTGGATTGCTTTGTTGTTTAGCTGACCTTTGGAGCACAGGTCAGCTGCAGTTTTCAATCAGCCTACACCACCATGCCTGTTGGTACAGGTTGGATAAATTGAGTGCATGCTGATCTTCAGGCACTGTGTACTTGACAGGTGCTTAGTGCACGACTGCGCATAGGGTTTTGTACACCAAGAAAAGTAGCACTTATATTGATTGAAGAGGGGTTTCATCACCTAAAGTTAAGCCAGCATATCTATGTAACTCCACATGGGTGCACTACACCACCCATATACTGGATTGTATAATAACACAACAGATTACACAGCTCACATTGCACAATGGTCAGTCCACTCACCTGCATAATACACAAATTATCTAATGTTTACACTGATGCCATAGTCATAATCAGGGTACAACCCTTGTACAATGTCCTAAGAAAATTGCAACCATCAATGTAAGTGGATGCATCCCAGTGTGTCACCACCAAGATTCTAGCCAAAGACAACATTGCTAGACACAAAAGCACCTTTATTTCTTACTCTTATCTTCCAGTTGTGCTCAAAAGCTAAAGCCAAACAAAGGGGGGGGAGGCCCAAACAGCTGTGCAACAGCAGTGCAAGTGCTTCTTAGAAATCTCTATACTGCAACAGACAATGTAACCTCCAGGTCATGTGCCAAGGAGCTCAGTTTACATCTCATCTGCTAAGTGAATACGATGTGAAAATAGTTTCCGGTGTCTCTTAGATGTCAGAGCTTTGAGAGAATGCCAGGTAATGAAAGAAGATTGTCCACACATTAGTGTTCATGGGTTCATCTCGGTCATCCCACTCTCAGAATAACAGAAATAAAAGCGTGGAAAAGTATGCTGTCACTGCAGCAAAGCTGCTGAACATAAGGATGACAGAGACTGTTCTTGCCTGGGGCTTTATACATATTTTTTTTTAAGGAGTCATTGCAACCGGTAAGGTTTTCAAGAAACAATAAACAATAGCAGTAATAAATTGTTATTTCTAAGAGGTCTTTAAAATTTTTTTGCAGCATTAAATTTTTGATGCTTTTCAAATTTTTAAACCTTTAAAAACAAGATTTTTTTTAAAAAAATCATTATTTCACTTTCATAGTCTATTGAGAGTTATTATTATTATTATTATTATTATTATTATTATTATTTAATAATTATTTCAGTAGGCAGTGAAACTGAAATGGTGGTGGTGATGATGATGATGATGATGATGATTGCTCTTATTTTAAAGCCATACATTCAATTATTGGTTCAAACTAGAGTTGTTGTCATCCCCCTGAATCAATTGGTTGGTCAATCCTGACATTTATTCCATAAATTCAGTAAATCTATTCTATTTGTAATTTAAGTGGAAGCACTGACCCTGGGCCAGAATTTGGCCCTCTGGCTTTCCTCAGATGGCCATGCCACCTTACTCATGATGTCATCATTTGGTGGTTTTCCAGTTTTTCTCCTATTTTGAAAGGCTGAAATGCCTCTTCTGATGCTTAGCTACCGGCAGTATGAGCTGTTAGCTAGCATATGGAGGTTTGGGGATCCATTTTTTCCCCTTGGTTTCACCCCTCAAGGAAATGGTTTCACCCTTCAAGGAAATGAGACCCCACAGAATGTCTCTGAAAGTGAATTTGCTCCTTATACTGAAAGAAGTTCACCACTCTTGTTCTAAGAAGGATGGTACTCTTGTGATATAGGCTGGAGATCTAACAGGGAGATGAGGGGTTGAAATTATTGGGAATTATTGGATTGAGAATGAACATAAGCAATCCCAATTATCATACTGACAAGATTATTGTAAAATCATGGGATTAGCAGCTCACCAGGACCCTGTTCCCTGAGATTTTAAGTCCAAAACCTGAGGCCATTGGCTCTTTTACACATTGGTCCTTACACAGTTACAGCCTTCTGAGTCCACTTTAACTGTCATGGCTGAATCCTCTGGAATCCTGAAAAGTGTAGTTTTGTGAGGCACTAGAGATCTCTCACTGAGACACGTTATTGGACACCTCCTCTTATAAACTATAGCCAGCACAATGGATTTCCATTCCTCCTAGACATCATGGCCAATGAGATTGTGGAATGTGCAATCCAGCACCTGGAGGCAGGCACCATGCTCAGGCAGTGTCGTCTATTGCTTTGAAGGAATCCTCTTTTTTGGTATTTTGTCCTAGTAATGTTAGTGTTGTTGCTACATGTGACCGAGTTTTGTAAGTGCATAAATAATTATTTTAGCCCCCTTCTTCCAGAGAAAGCCCCTGAAGTTAGAATATTAGCTTTGATCTGGTTATTTTTCATCCAGCTGAAAATGACTGAAAGTAATACTTTATTCATATTCTAAATCATTGTGAAATCAATTTCAGCCGTTGAAAGGGGAAAAAACATAACCCCATGACATAAGCCCAATTTTTAATTTGTAGATGCAGGCAAACAATTGTGGAGAAGGGATTTCTGCTAATAAAATGTTTTAAGTAATAATCTTTTTTATCCCCCTGCAAAGTAAAGGAATCTAAGACTTTTCAGAGCCTAAAAACAACTATGTTCTTTAAATAAAATTATATCTCAAAATATCCTCTGTGAAATTTCACATGAAGTTCCCTGTTTTTTCTCCTGATATGTTGTAAGATGCCGTACAAGGCCCTAGCAAAAGCACATTTCAAGGTCCCCACCACTGTTAACTATAGATAGATAGATAGATAGATAGATAGATAGATAGATAGATAGATAGATAGATATAGATATGCCTGCTCCTTTAGGCAAGATTGAGCTAAATCATCAAATGAAGTCGGTCTGTATATTTTAAAACACCTTTAAAAATGATGTGGGCAGAGCTGGCTCTACCATTGGCCAGGGTAAAATGGCCCCACCATTAAGACATGTAAAGAATACTCGGAAATGCTCTCTTCCTTGATAGGAAAAGCACATTGATAGGAAAAGTACATTGAAACATCCCGTTGAGAAACTAATGGATGACCGTAAGAGATTTAATAATTTGGGACTTTCTCAAGAAAAAAGTGTTTGTTTCCCAAACTTTGGTTTTTATGCATAACCAACATTTTTGTGTGGAAAAAGAGCCCATTTATTTTGTAAAAAATAAAATAAACCTCCCAAATATTCTTTTCTGTACAAAAAAGCTGGAGTTTCTGCAAGAACCAGATTATTTGCACAAAAAATGTGAAAATTAATTTTTGCAAAAAAAAAAAGTAAATATAAACAAATATTGAAAAAACGCACACATGCTCTAATAATCTTTCTTGGTGGAGGGAAAATGTCTTAAAATGATTCATTGTTTTCAAGCAAGAATGAACCCAACTAAGATTTACATCTTTACGGCTATTTCCGCACTATGCTCTTATAGCTAGTGGTGGTAGTACAATCTAGAAGGATTGGTTTCAAATCTTGGATTTCAACATATTTTCCATTAGGGGTGGGCCGTATGTCTCCTAGTCACCCCAAAAGTAAGTGGGCTTAATTCAAAGAGCCTGCCGAATCAGCCTTCTTTTAGAAGAGTAGCAGAAAAAGCATGCCCAAATTTCCATGTGGCTTCCCTGAACTGAAACTAAGGCCATTTCTGCACGGGCTTAAAGAAACGGTGCAGAGCGTCCTCCAGGGAGGACATCTGCACCTGGGAGCGGACTGAGTCAGACCTACTTAGTGTAGTGTCATCCAGCGTGTTTTTGAAAGACCACTTGAAACAGGTCTTTCAAAAGCATGGAGCGCACCACTCCATGCCCGCGCTCTGGTGCAGATTTGCAGGCTCGCACCAGTACAAGCCTGCAATCTGCTGGGGCGGGCTTTAGGCTGGCGAGCTTCAGCAGTTGGTGGAGAGCCTCGACCAACCGGAAGCTGCCATTTTTGTCCCTGAAACAGTGTGGAGCGGTGGCCACGCACTGCTCCGGACCAGCCTGGACCCAAGCATGGAGCCAAGAAGTCCGGTAAGTACCGGCACAGGGTGATTCCCTCACCCCGTGCAGAAATGGCCTTAGAAAACAAAACGAGATAGGCAGTTTCAGGTTACAAACTTAGAAAAGTTTACTAATGGCTTTTATATTTACATACGCATTGGGGAACCTACATCCTAACCAGCTAATTAATAGATTTGTTCTGAACTCACCATCTTATTGATGGAGATGCAAAGTATGGTTGGAGAGAAGTAAGAAGAAGCAAAAATGGAGAAGAAGAGGGAGAAGTCTTAGAAGGGGGTCTTTTATAAGAACTGTCCTGGGTCACGTGGTGTGGTCATCCAGACATCAGAGGTATTTATAAACCGTGCATTTAAATGACACAAGAACAAATGGTGAAACTTTAGGTGAGAAGGGAGAAAGCTTTGACATGCAAAGGAAAAGAAATTTTATGCTCCCTAAGCCCCGCTTGTCCTAAAACAAGATGGGGAGAGATATAATGCTGAAATTTTTCCGAAACCTATCACTATCCCTTTCCTCTTCTCCACACTGCTTTGTCAAGGGCAAGTAGCAACAGATAGTGCAGGCATAAAAGTGCAAATAGATTTGACCTACCTGAATTGTCTTTGCACGAATTACAATCAGTGTTTAAACAGTCAAGCATTCCAACTTCACATTCTCCTTCTGCCACTAGTCATAATTTATCACCATGGACCCTGGCACATGGCTATAGCATCACTGCTAAATGCCAGCACTCGAAGGCCAGGACACTGTTTTCATGTACTCTCTAGAGGTAGACAGGTCAGTGGAGAGACCTTTTTAATCCAGTTTATTTCCAGAGTGTACATATTTCTAGTTTTTACTCAGGTAAAAACTTTTCTTTTGTACTATGATACAAAACGTGCAACCATATCAGGGATAAATGTGAGAACCAGTGTGGTATGCTGGTCTGAATGTTGCACTAGGACTCCAGGAGACCAGGGTTAGAATCTCCACTCAGCCACGGAAATGCACTGGGTAACCCTGAACAAGTCACACTCCCTCAGCTTCCGAGCAAGGCAAGCCCTTCTGAATAAATCTTGCCAAGAATACCCCATGATAGGCTCGCCTCACAGTTGCCATAAGTTGGTAACGACCTGAAGGCACTCAACAACAGAAATTGCACAGATACCATGGTACCATGTTAAGTGTGTGTGCATGTGCTTTTAAGTTACCTGTCGATTTCTGTCATCCTCATTAATTTCATAGCATTTTCTTAGGCAAGGAATGCTCAGAGACAGTGACATAGAGATGGGGCGGTATGTGTGCCTTGAGCGGCACTTTTTTTGGGGGGGTGCCACTGCTCCTTGCCTCCCTCCTGCATGCTGTCACCCCACCCTTGTGCTCCATTGCCCCTCTCCTGCCTCTCCGCCCCACCCACCCTCACCTCTTCCCCGCTCGCACCAAGCTACACCACTGCTCAACGATAGCTTTGCCAGTTACTTCCTCTGCAGCACCCAGTACTAACCAAGGCTGACCTCACTTAGCTCACAAGATCTGATGTGATCTGATGCCTTTAGGGCATTCAGACCCTGGTGCCATAGTACCATGATACAAAATGTACAGCTGCATCAGGAATAGAAGGCCCACGCATATAA
Organism: Iguana delicatissima; assembly: GCA_948472985.1. Taxonomy (NCBI): domain Eukaryota; kingdom Metazoa; phylum Chordata; class Lepidosauria; order Squamata; family Iguanidae; genus Iguana; species Iguana delicatissima. The sequence continues at coordinate 441,844 of CAOKZL010000345.1, read as the reverse complement.
GCGCTTCAGTATTTGTTCTTTTCCACTTGCCACTTTCAATATTTGGAAGGGGGAAAAAATTCTGGTTTACACAGAAATGGAATATAAGATGCTCCAGTCTGCCAAGTCATACATTGGCATATCTTGCCAAGTGTTGCTAATATTGACTGGTAGTACCTCTACAGATTTGCAGAAAGAAGTTTCTGCAGCCCTGCCTGGAGCTCCCCCACTGCTACTGTGCTACCCTGACTACAGTCTGTTAGTCATATATGTTGAATAAGCTAAGAGTACGTATCAATATCCATGTACAGGCCAATTACATCAGAAGGCAGTCATGGAGAGCTGATGGTGTAGCCCAAAGAGTTAAGTATGTTATGTTCTGAGTCCCAATAAAGCTCTTCTCTTGTAGATCCCAGCTACAAATAATACACATTTTAAAAGATTTTTTTTAAAAAAACACCACATACTGTTCTTTGTTAGATTCAAGCAGCAGTTTAGGGATTCAGTGCAAAAGATTTTAAAAGGGATCTTGTAGGGGCTGGGAGTAGCAGACGCACACTGGTGTCATTCCCCTTTCAAACGGCTTTTACTGGAGAAGAACAAAGCTGAAAAGTTTTGTAAAATGCCATTGATTATTTAAGCCGAAGTGCCATTTTTCAGGGCTTCTGCTGGTGGAATTTAGACCTAAGAGCCTCCAACCCTGGCTCCTAGATCTGTGATGAGTGCTAAGGGGACAAACCGGTGAAACGCAGCCCCTTTTTCAAAGGGATTTGTTAAACCATACACAGTGTGAAATGTCCTTGTAATGTGATTCATGAGAACTGGAGATCAAAACATTACAAGAGATTTATTAAAATAGAATCATACTTACATCCACTGGATAGGAGCATCAGATAATGCTGTGTTCTTCTGATGCTAATGTACAAAATTATTAAAGTGTTGGTTACCCCCCCCCCAAATATTTAGAGTATTCAGACTTTAAACAGGTCACTAGAAATCAATTTCTTCTTCTCTGATGTTTGACTTAACATTTCAATGTGGTTACACTACTGACTTGCTAGTTCAGGCCACATGCTTAGCTATGCTGGGTACATTTGAATATAAATGAGTATATTTCAAAGATGCCTGTGGTACTTGCATGTCAAATTTCAACTAGAAACTGATGTCGCTGTGAGAAGGCAGGTGTCAAACCTCCTACAGTGTAGTAAGATTATCCACAGGTAGCCCCTTGAACAAAATATATTGATCCAGTCAATGGAATTCGTGACAGAACTCATACAAATTAAACATGACCTTCCCCAAAACTTTAATACAACACACTAATAGATTAAAATGCAGCAACAATGTCCATAAACAAAAGAGAATAAATATCAATGTAGGAAGAACAATGAGATAAAAATTCTTATCACTCTCAGCAAAAAGTGTGGCTACAGCTTCTGAGAGAAGATTTGTTTATGTCAGATAGGAGAAAAAAGAAAGAGACAATGTCCAGGTGGATCGAAAATAGTAAATGCATTAATGAAGTTATTATAAAGATCTGGATAAAGAGGCAAATGGAAAAATTACTTTGTTTTATTATATATCAATATATATAATCATATATATCGTTCATGTTTGTGTATGTGTGTGTGAGTGTGTGCGTAACACAGATCAGGGAATGCTGGATCGTAAATGATTAGCAATAAAAATACTTTCACATATTAGTTGTATTGCCTAGTTCATGGGCAGGAAGATGTCAGGTTCAACAGATCTATGGTATTTTATTTTGTTTTGGCAGAATGCTGAGGGCTTCAATCAGAGCCAGACACAAGATTGGTGTCTTCAGAGGGGTTTGAATACAAAGTCAATTAAATGTTGTACCACATGAAACACATCCTGGGATCTATACTGTGCAAATCTCTCCATGAGTTACCAGACATCAAGGGTTCTAATGCAACACTCTCTAAAACTGGCCAGCAGAGCTGAACCTGTTCAAAGGTGACTGATGAATTCTATTTTACAGATGTATAACATTGAGGCTGAAAGACAAACAGTCTAATGCCAGCCAATGAAGAGATTTTTTTTGTCTCCTTCCAGTTTATTTGCTGCAGCTTATTTCCTCTTTAACTGTCATGGCTCTGTCTCATGGAATCCTATGTATAATTGGTGAGGTGCTTGGAATGGTCTTTTAGAAAGCTTCAGTGCTTGGCAAGCTCTCCAGCAGAGGATTCTCAGAATCTCCTCAAACTTCAGATCCCAAAATTCTAAGGATGGAGCCCTGAGAACAGCTGAAGAGATATCAAACTTTAACTGTAATGGTGAAGTGTTCATTTGCCAGAAGTGATGAGCCACAGCTCAGTGATAGAGCTCCTGTTCTGAAGGTGGAAGACCTGTTTCAATCCCTGGTATCTCCAGGTAGAACTGGGGAAGGCTCCTATCTGAGGCTATTTCCACACTACACTCTTCCACGCTTTCAACTTCCTGTGGAATTCTGGGGTTTGCAGTTTACCGAGAATCCTAAATGTTCCTCCCTAAACTGCAAATCCCAAGATTCCATAGGATGTTGAGAGCAGAATAATAGTACTATAACAGTATAGTGCAGAAATGGCCTAAGATCCTATCATACTGATCCTATCCTATCACACTGTAACCATACTGATTTCAGTGGACCAACAGCCAACCTTAGCAATTAAACAGCATCCTCTGTTCCAATTATGATATTTCTATGTTAGAAATCACTAAACCTAGGGCATATCTGCTATTCAGTTACATAGTTGTGCATGATGATTTCTTGATCTGACTTTGGGTGAAGAATTATATTCATTTTATCAGAGAAGTCAGTGAAATATACATCCAGACCTGAGATTGCACAAGTTGCAGAGAAGAATCATTAAGCACTCAGTATCTACCAACATGAAAATGGCTTCATATCAGGGCTTGGTAATGTCACCACAACTCCCAGAATCCCCAGGCAGTATGGCTACTGACCATGCTGGCTGAGGGACTCTGGGATATGTAGTCTCAAAAGTGTTCCAACCTGTTTCATGCAAAATATGAACTGTTTCTGAAAGAAAAAATGATGCCAGACTCAGGCACATGCTTTATGTGAAACGTAGAAACCTGTGCCAGCCATCCACCCTTGTTTTTTTGTGTTTCTGCTTCCTCCATAGACCTGTTCCTTTATAATATATACTGGGAATGGAGTGTTAATGTATTGAGACTTCAGAGATCTTGCTCTGCCTTTTTTCTCATGGGAACTCCCACCTCCTTTTCACATACAAATTTTGTAACAACAAAGACGGGCAATTTTTATTATATAGCATCACAGACAGATGCACAATCTGAAGACAAAGAGAAAAGAAAACTATTCTCTAGTGAAAGAAGTAATGTTGATAATATTATAATTCATTTTTCAGATGGGAGAATACACTTACACAGAAGTGGCCTTTAATAATTTCCTGCTTATTTTAAGATATTGCTGAGAGATGCACGCCTTTAAAAATTAATGTGGTTGACAGATGTCAAGAATGGGATTTAGTTCAATACAAGGGAGAGATGCACAAAATGTTGCAGTGCATCACATCCTACCAAGAACACTTCTGACATTCCATGGACTAGGCACAGTTAGTGCACATAAGCCCTCCTGGCTGCCACAGAAATCTAGGCCTCCAGGTTCAAACTGAATCCAGGAGTACACTCAGACTGTGAACCTGTAACCTTAGGGGTAGTGTAAACTCATCTAACATAGGTTGAATCCCTATTGCCTAATCTCTCTTCTGATTGACCAAGAGCACCTGTTGTATACATTAAGTTTCAATTTGTTTGCTCTGATCCAGTCATTACTGATGGCAGACACTTTTTTAGGACTTTTTAAAGACAAGGATAGCTTCCTTGGATTGGGGTGCAAAGGAGAAATAGAGTGGGGTGTCATCTTCATTTTGATGCCACTGCACATCAAAACTCCAGACAACCTCTCCCAGCAGTTTCATGCATGTGTTTAAGAGTATGGGGGACAAAACAAAGCCCTAGGGGACCCCACAGGACAATGCCCAAGGGATTGAACAGGAATACCCCAGCACCAACTTCTGAGTTCACACCCCCGGGAAGGAATTGAGCCACAGTAAAATAGGACCTCCAAATCATATTCCAGCAAGGTGTCTCAGAAGAATACCATGGTCAATGGTATCAAAAGCCACTGAGAGATTCAACAGAACCAACAGAGACATATGCCCCCTGTCTAATTCCCTGTGTAGGTCATCCATCAAAGCAATCAAAGCTGTGTCTGTCCCATAGCCAGGCCTGAAACTGGATTGAAATGGATCTAGAAAATCTGTTTCATTTAGGAACCCCAGAATTGAGAACCCAACACATGCTCTAATACCTTGTCCAAAAATGGTAGGCTGGATTCAGGAATGACTTTTTCAACAAAGGCATCACAACAGCCTCCTTTAGACAAAATGGAACTCTGCCTTGTGGTAAGGAGGCACTGACTACTCCCTTCTCCCATTCAGTTATTCCCCCTTTGGCTTATTTGATAAGCCAGGAAGGACAAGGGTCTAGTACACATGTGGTGGCTCTCATCTCTCCAGGATCCTGTCCACATCCTCAGTCTGCACAACCTGAAAAGTAAATAAATAAAAAAAAGTATCCAGTGACACTGGACAAAATGGAGACAAGGTTACATCCACTGGAATAGTATCAACTACCTCATCTAAGTCAGAACAGATCTGAGTGTTTTCATCTGCAAAGTGCTGTGCAAATTCCTTGCAGTGGGCTGTTGAGTGGCCTGCATTTTCTGTGTGTGATAGACCTCTTACCACTTGAAAGAGCTCTTTTGGACAGCTCCTTGAAGATGCAATGGTGTCAGGAAAAAATAATTTCATTGCTGCCAGCAGTACCACAGATGGGCACTGCAGGCCTATCAGGTAGGCTTTAGCCCATGTTCATTCAGACTTGCTTCACGTCTTCTGCCAGTGTACACCACTAATAATGTTGTGTGTTTTCAAGTCATTTCCAGCTTTCAGCAACCCTAAGGTGAATCTGTCATGGAGTTTTCTTGATACAATTTGTTCAGAGTGGATTTGTCTTTGCCTCCCCCTGAGGCAGAGAGAGTATGACCTACTCAAGTCAGCCCAGTGGATTTCCATGGCCAATCAAGGATTCGAAACCTGATCTGCCATGATCCTAGGCCAGCATCCAAATTAACACACTGGCTCTGAACATGTACAATTACACAGATTAAAATGCACATGTAGAAGTATACATGTAGAATGCTTCTGAGTGCCTCTATCAGCAAGGGAAATCGCATGAAAATATATAATTGGATGAAAAGATGTAATCTGCGAACACTGAGAGTGTCTAATTATCACAATTTGCAAATCATGTTCATAAAAAGGGTGTGACTGTCAAGAAACTGTTGACTGACATGAGGAACATACTCTGCAATATATTCATGTGGAATGTGTTTGGTTTAAATTAGAACAACATAAATAGCTAGACAGAAGCAAATGAGTCAATAGAGTTTTCATTCATACTGCCAAGACTTAATAGCCCAATGCTATACCCATCTCTTTAGAAGTAATACCCATGGAGTTCAATGGGACTAATTCCCAGGTAAATCATAAAGCACTGTGGCCTAATATTTATATTATATAATTATATACCTCTTGAGTACCTACAAAATATTTTTCAGGTATTAAAAATATAAGTATTATTTAAATAGACATATGTTCTGATATAAGTAGAGTCAGAATACACAATAAACTAGAAGCAAAGGAGATTGGCAGAACTAAAACCAAGACAATTTAGTATTAGAATACCTAAAATAATTTGCCAAGTCACCTAACAACAAAATCCATAAATAAGAAGCAATGTTTTTGTGGGTGGGAGAGCATGAATACATGGATTCCAATTACAGGAAAAGTAATTCTGCTCAAACATTAGGAAAAACTTCTTTACTATCAAATTGTTTGATCGTGAAATGGACTGACTCCAAGGGTGATGGAGGTCTTTAAGCAGAAGTTAGATGGACATACTTCAAGAATTCTTTAGTAGTGTATTCCCACAAGTCAGGGAGTTGGACTAGATTGGCCTTGTGGTCTGTGACTCTTAAAGAAAGTAGACATATGAGGTTTAACATTAAGAGAGAACCAAAGAACAGAAAGACTGATGAGGTGAAGATATATCTACATATATAAAAAACAAAGATGAAAGATACACAGGGATGCCGTATGGATATATTTAAAAATAAATGACATAGTTCTGAATTGAATGTGATATAGAAAAGGTAAACCATTCAAAGAAACTGAAAATGGAGCAACATGATCATATTTATATGCAGCAAAATAATAATACAGGCATCAGGATGCAAGATGGAAACCAAAAGGCATGAGACAAGAATACAGATGTCTGACTTAAAAGCATTACAGTAAGCCAAATAAGACATATATGACAATGAGCAGAATTGATGAATAGAATAGTTCCTTCATTCCCTCTCTCTCTCTCTCTCTCTCTCTCTGAAGCTCTTCTTCCGTATACATGGTGGCCATCACATTGACAGCTGCTTTCCTGGTCAAAAATTTAAAAGAATGACTAGCAATGTGGCAGTTCCTGAAAACTACAGAAAATTATTTGGGATTGCTTAGTTGGTGGTAGACTTGAAACAGTGCAATGATGAGAAAATGGGAAGCATACTGGTGGATGAAATTCAAGAACAAATTAGTTCAAATTGTACTTGCATGTGGCTATCCAGCTAAATCAGGCATTCTCCCACATGAAGTTCTTGGAGATGTGACAGAGATCACTGAAATAATCAGTTGGACATGGTGGATCCATCAAAACAGTAAAGAGAATATTCACATGAAATCCTATTGCAAAGAATCTTTGCAATGACCAAAGAAATACATACACAGATGTAAGATGGACTTACACTTCAGTGTGTCACTAACAGGATGCCAGCCTTTGCATATTAACATGACAACAATTTGTGTTTTCTCTCACCACTGCTAAGATTTTGTTCTCTCAAAAAAAGCAACAGAGAAGTAGCAAGCAGCACAACAAATAATGTAACAAGTTACTTTATTTCAGCACTGCAATGTATAATGACAACAGGTTACTTTTCAAACACTACAATGTGTGAAGGGAACACATTACTTTTTGAAAAGCAATTTTCCAAGCTTTGATAGAGATATCTATATTTCATGAAGTAACTGTCTCCGGCCATTCACCTGGTGGTAAGTCTTAGAGGATGTTCTGTGGCTTGTTGGCACTGTGTGCTGTCAGGGATGAGACCCTCTCATTAAGCAAAGTCTCCTGCCTCAAGTACTGTAGAGGATGCTATTCTGTCATCAAAGTAAGTTTCAGTTGCCAATCAAGTCAGCTTCTGCGTGTGGAATGGGAAGAGGAACCATGCTGTTTGTCATGCCCTGCCTTGGAGACTGTGGCAGCAAGGAGGAGGATTCTGACTCTGAGGCAGAGGCTTCTCCAGAGGCTGAAGTGTCCCCAGAAGCTGGTCCAGAGGGAGATATGCAACAACAACAAGTGCCTGAGCCAGGGGAACATATAGAGGAAGACATAGCTGACACACCTACCTTGCAGCAGAGATGCCGTGAAAGGAGGGCTTGTGTTGCTTGGCCCATTTAAATAGTAAGTGGGCCCTAATAAGGGAACACCTGTGGTGACAGCAGCCATAGATAAAAGAGGGCTCCAGCAGGCCTTTCCTCATAGGGTTAGTAACTTGTCTCTTTGGCCCTGGAACTGTGTGTTATGCTCTTGGATCTGGTTGTCTTGGAACTCTTCCTGTTTGGACTACAGTTTGGATTTGCTCCTTTGGATTTGTTTGCTCTAGGCTGCCTTTCTGTTCGGATGTTCTTTGACTCTCACCTTGTGAGTAGGAGCTGTGCTGCTTATGAATTACTGCCTGCTCTGCTGTAGACATGACACTGTTCTGTGCAGGCAGCAAAATCTCTTGGGCCTGCTCTGTGTCTTATAGAGACTAAGCAGAGAGTTTAGGAAGCATGTGTCCTTAAAAAGGAAGATTTATCTCTACATTCTAGATGGGTGAAAAACCTCTTTATTATGTAATCATGTCTACTTGACTTGATACAAGTGTGAACTAAACAGCAGTTATGTTAGCATTGAGGCAAAGAAATAGAGTGCTGTTGTGAAAGCAAGTCCAGCAAGATGAACAAGAAATAAGAGAACTGAGCAGACTTTCCCCTGTGTACCTGTTATGTCTTGACCAGGGTTGGTAATTATGCTTAGGACTAATGTGGAACTGCAGTTTCTTTGTTCTGGTTTCAATAAGCAGTAAGTGTATTCTTCATCTTGCTTTGAATCCCTAACCACTCTGTGGGACAGACTGCCAGAGTAATTTATTTTGACCATTTGGATCAGGGGAATTTTTGATAAATTGTTTGACGACATGGCCATGGCAGGATGATGTGCATCCACAAACCAAGCACCTTTACTCAAAAGTAGGTCTCACTGGATTCAATAGGGCCTGCTTCCTAGTAAATCAATAACAAAGTGTCTTCTAGAAACGTAAATAGGAAATTTATTCTGGCACAAGCTTTCTGTGGGCCAGGTCCCATTTCTTTGGTTATCTAGCTAGTTAAGTATGATCAGTCAGAAATCAAGGACAAGAAAGGAGTCACATGGTTTTTACTAGATTTGCAGTATGGGAAAAAGACAAAGCCACTCTCATCTGCCTGCTTGGTAAGATTTCTTCAATTTATAACTGGATGAAAGAGAGGAAAAGAAAAAGAAGCATCAGTAATTTGAGGCAGGACCAGTAAAAGAATGCAGTCTAGGAAAAGGTCATGAAAATTTCTTGTGTCTGCCTACTACTCACATCTTTGGGAGTCTTGAAATGGAAATAAATCCTGTTTAAGAAAGCATCCTGTTCTTGTTTAGGTGTGGTGAAGAAGGCAAGCATTGACATCCAATATGCATACTTGGTTTGGGGTGTGTGTGAAGTTGGCAGGATCAGCCACTATATACTCCAGGCACTGGCAGACATCTTTCTCCAGCAATAACTTACACAAATCTGAGAAGGCATTTGAATTCACTCCTGATTCACCAGAAAGAGCTTGTTCATTTTTCAAGCTAATACTGTTTTGTGCATCCTTGCCAGAAATAATGCTTGGGTTGTTTTCTTGACTAAAGTGAAATTGTGGCTTTAATATTTCTTTGTTTAGGAAATGGTAGATTGCCAACAAGAATTCTTAAAAGAAAATAAAAAGATTTCTGAAAGAGATCCAGTATTTTGGTTTTGATGCAAACAATACATTGGTGCAACTAATATATTTCTCTACCTCTCTCTCTTACAGGAAAAAAAAATGTCACTTTTCTTGGGACAGTGGATGCGGGTCAACAATATAAACTGCACTCTGGACATATCAAAACTACATTAATCACATCCAGGCTTATCTTTGTCAAGGAAACATTGCAGAGTATAAATGAATGACAGAACTTTATACAGCAAACTGTACACTAATATTCAGTCATCATGTTCTCTCTGGTTGAATTTGTTGACATCTGACAGCAAAAACTTTGTTTTATTTTTGTTAAGGAGAATGATAAGAAAGCACAACTTAACATCAGCAAGTAAGCAGAAGAATTAAAGAAGGGCACGCCAAGACATATGGCATCCCAAGAAGGCAGCAGATTTATCCATGGGGAAATGCCAGTCTGAACAACATTACAACAGGAGGCCAAAATATTTATGTGGCTGTAAATAAACACACCAACATTTTTATACCAGAGATTACCTGATCCCTTGAGTACTTGATTGCTTTTCGAAATCTTTCTCTTTGGAAAATTACTACCTTCCCCTGATGTCACACTGTCTTTTCTCCCTGCCAAAAGGAAATGCTCTTTTTCCCTTCAATGATTATATTTAAAAAGGGGAAGAGCACTTCCCCCTTCCCCTGAAAGTTTTGCCTTCTATAAAACTGGCTCTGCAAATTGGTTTACACAGCTTTAATTAAGGATGACCTGACGTCTACAAGCTTAACACACCAGCCTTTGTTGGCATGCTGTGGTGGCTGCTACTGAGCATGATACGTCTGGGGTGTGATATTATGACTACATCATCCAAACGCTTGAGGGGAAAGAAATCTGAAACATCTCTTGCTTTCATTTGCTGAGCCTGCCTCTTGATTTTGCTTCCCTATTTTATTAGATTACTCACCACTATAAACCAAGCTTTGCCTCTTTTTATGAGGATAATATTGTTCTTTGCCAGTTCAAGCATCTCTGAGGAGGGTTAACAATAGCAAATAGAAGGCAAACAGGGAAGGGCTTGGGAGTTGTGGGAAGGACAATGGTGGTCTTTCCAAAAATTCTGTATCTCTCTGGGCTGTCCCAAGACATTTTGCTGCCTGAGAGGGAAAAGAGGTTTATAAAGAAGGTGACTGCTCATGGAATCATGCTTCAATACTAATGGTACAGCATCCAACCATACTTGAGGAGGCCACTGGTAGCTTCCATGTCAAGGCTGTGGTAAATTCCATCTGGCTTTTATTCCAGATTTGGAAAAAGCTATCCAAAGAACTTTGGATATCTCCTGTGAAATATACAATAAAACTCAAGAGCAGATTAACTCTGCTCCTGATAATGGAAGCCAAGGGCAAGAGGCTATTTTAGGGAGCCGGGGGTTGCCATGCTGTATATACAATGCTGTCCTCTTGTCATTCTGTCCTTTGTCCTCAACTCTGGCGCAGCTTCTGCTGAATAAGGGAGCTGCTGTGTTGGGCCTAATGGTAGGGCCAGCCCTGTAGTCTGCTAATAATTTAAACACAAATTTTCTGCTATTTCAAGGCAGATACAAATAATCTGGACCTTAATGTGACATGTGGTTGCATATGTGTGTTGACAATTAGAGCTTCCTTTCAACCATAGCTTCTCCATAGTGTTTGCCTAAATTGTGGGAGACTCAGCTAGTCATTCAAGCACATTAATTACATCACACATTCTTTGACATTGTATACAAAATAATTTTGGCATCGCCACTAAAACACAGGTGGTCTGTCATCTTTTTCTCATTATTAATTGCAGAGCAGCTTTAATGAACATATTTAACAGACTAAGATAATGGAAAAGTAAGTTCCTGCCCCGAGAAGTTTGCAACATAAAATTTTGCTGTAGAGGATGAGAAGAAGCCACAGAAGGTGAGAACCAAAGAATTATAAAATATTATTTAGAAGACATGGTTTGGAAGGGAGAGAAAGAAAACCTGTTACGGCATTATACTTGAATATGCAACACACACATGGACCACATGCATCTGTGCTTACACACACACACACACACACACACACACACACACACAATGTTTTCCAATTCTTTTAATTGTGGTGATTCTCACTTGGTGTTTATATTACATTACTATACTTTAAAAAAAAAAACTTCTTACCAGGATGAGGGTGAAAAATCCCAACCATGATTTGACTTCTCCCTCCCTCCCACTGTAAGATTTAAGATGCAAGATTTTAAAACTCTTATCTATAAAAATAAAATATGAGCCAGACTCTACCCTGCCCCTTCAGTCACATTGACAATATTCCAGCACAATTATTTTCCAAAATCTTTTTAAAAAATAGACCATCAGAGACCTTTCTCCAATTCTTCTTTATATCCTCTATTTCTTTTTTGTTCTCTCTGTGCCTCCTTGTTGCTGTCTTTCTCCAATGTCCAACGTTCTTTTCTTGTCTTCTCTTCACTCTCTCTCTCCCTCTTAAGTTCTCTCTTTTTTTTTTAGCTGAGCATTCATTTCTGCCTTTTTCTTCTTCTGTCAACTCTTTCCCTTCTTCCATGTGTCTCTTGTCGTGAGTGGTCCTCTGTGCCTTCTCTCCTTGTGTCTCCCTTCCTCCACTCTCCTCTCTACTGTCTTCTCTCATTGATTGTATCCTTACTTTTTTCTCTCTAATTTTCCTCAGAGGCAGGCCTTCCGTTCCAACATATGAGGCAGTGCACTGTTTCTTTTTCTTATCCTTTGCTCCTGTTCTTTGCTATCTGCCATGCACGCCATGCCCTGCTGCGAATGCCACATGCCATAGAGTGAAAAATCCCTGCAAGGCTAGCAGGGAAGGCAGAAGGAGGGGCAATGCAGCCAATGAAAGCATTTGTTGTTGTCTTGTGCTTTCAAAGTTGACTCCAACTTATAGCAAACTTATAATAGGGTGGGGTGTTTTTTGCAGGGGACATTTATTCAGAAGGAGGTTTGCCATTACTTCCTTCTTAGACTTGAGAGAGCATGATTTTCCCATGGTCACCCAATGGGTTTCCATGGCTGTGTGGAGAGTCCTACCCTTGTGTCCTACACTCCTTGTTCAGAAGTCAAACGACACAATATTATTCCCTGGGAAATGCCCTCTGAATTGCCCTAAGATTTGTTGGAAGTTGCTTAACATTAAACTCTTCCTTCTGTCCATGTCATTTAACAGAATTAAAATTAACCTAAGTTCTGATCTCTGCCCTCAATGTATTCCTTTGATGTATGATCACAACCCAGAAAAGGGGGAGGGGGGGGAGGAGGAGGAAAGAGGAGAAAGAGGCATCATCAAAAAAGACCAATATGTGTTTCTGTGAGAATATTATAATGTTTGAAAAATAACTATCAAATTGGAGAAAATGGCATTTAGAAGAACTGTTAAGACAGTAACCAGATATAGACTGTATATCACTGAAATATTGGTTAGTATCTTGTCTGGTGCAACGCTCTGGAAAACTTGAAAACATGTTTGGAATTTAATGACCTTTGAATTGGTCCAATAAAGTCTTACGTTAGCCTGGATTTCAACATTTTCTTTTGGCCAACATGGGTGCTTTTGCTTTTTATTTGACCTACTTAGTGTGTTTTCTGGATGCAAAGAACCAAAACAGAAATTATTTAGACATACTCTTGCTAAAATTATGAAGATCTTTGTGTGGAAAACGAACATCCCGAGAGGGATGAGTCACACTTCTGTGTACTAGAAAATGAACAATGCCTAATTTTTATTTTGCTCTCTAGTTTTCTTTCAAGAGCTACTTTGGAGGGAGAACTCGACAAGTTCATGAATACTTGCAGGTAAGACTACAACCATAATGCTTTCCTGGAAATGGACAGTCAATGACGCTGTAGGACAGCGGTTCTCAACCTGTGGGTCACGACCCCTTTGGGGGTTGAACGGGGGTCGCCTAAGACCATCAGAAAATATGTATTATAAAATAAAAAGAAGGTGAAAGGAAAATTACCTGGTAATGCAGTTAAGTCTGTTAAGGGCAGGGAAGGGCTCCCAACCGCTCCTTTAACTTCCGGTCGCTATGTTGAAAAGAGACGTTCAGAAAGCAAGGGGGGGCTATGAGAGGAAGGAGCTTTCCTGACCAATCCAAGCTCACCAGCAACACAACCAATCCCACTCAAGCATGCGAGCAGCCTCTGCCAGGAGGAATGGCAGGCTCTCAGGCAGCAGCTCCTTGCCCTTCTGTATTAGCAAATACAGTAGCGCAGGGCAATTTAGCGTTGTGTATGGTGTCGTTATTCACTAGGAGTCAAACTGCAATGCCTATGGAACGTAAAGAAGTAAGATTTGAACCTCCTATGTCCTCAGTGTTTTCCCAGGGGAATGTGTCTGAGTGTAGTAGGGAGGTGATAAGACAAATGATTGCTGAAGAAATGGAGGTGCATGTTAATAGGCAAACAATATTAGTGAAATGATTTCACAAAATACATAACAAGTTTAAAAACTGTACTGCAAGTTGGACAATTCATTGAATTTGAATGTAATGTCATTATTAAGCAGTCAACAAACTACTTCAATGAATCCTTCATTTTCACATGTGTGTGGTGGAGTAAAGGATGTCATATTTCAGAACCTATAAAGCTCTCTGAATATAATTTTGATTTTCCTGATGGTATAAAAGGTATTCAAGCTGAATCAAATGATGCTGGTGTGTGTTTACCAAAAAAGTCTACCTGTAGGTCCAAAGTGACTAGAGTTGAGGAATCTGCTTTGTCACACTCTGAACAAATCAACACTGAATCTGAAAGTGATGAGGAACCGGATTTGGCAGATACTCATGGGGATAATGACTCTAAATCAGATGGTTCTATTTCCGAGGAGGAGGATGCAGAAGATGATAATAAAGTGAGATTATTTTTCTCAGATTCTTTTAAAAATTTGCTGAAAAAGGTGTTCGTAACTCTGGGACTGGACAGTCTGGAGAGTGCCACTTCAGATATTGATAAAAACAAGAATGTTGCATCAATTGTAAGGAGTAAGCCTACAAAATCTAGTGTTATTCCCATGCCAGATTTATTTTTTGATTTAATTCAGTCTGAATGCAGTGAAACCAAATCTTCAAACTTTATAGCATTTATGGTGGACTAAATATCAGATATTTACATTACGATTCATAACAGTAGCAAAATTACAGTTATGAAGTAGCAACGAAAATAATTTTATAGTTGGGGGTCACCACAACATGAGGAACTGTATTAAAGGGTCGCGGCATTAGGAAGGTTGAGAACCATTGCTGTAGGGGAAGGTAACTTTTTTATGCTCTCCATGATAGAGACAACTGGGATGGATGATTGGTGCTTGATGCCAGATCACATCAAATGGAAGGGGTGGAAGAAACCAATAGCATGTGGATTGTCCTCAGACTGAGATGTTTCACCCAAGGGAAGGCTGAGGAGGCAGTAATGGAGTGACACCAGGTTACTCCCCACTCTTGCTCAGTTTCTAGGCCAACGCAGCTTAAATAGAGTAACTTAAATAAAATTACCCTTATATTCTTTTGAATATATGCATCTGCAAAGAAGCTCACAGAATGAAGTGTTTGGTTAGAAATCTGTGTTGTTGCACACTTCTCCACACATCCAAACAGGGCCACAAACAGGCAATCAACTTTGATGGATCCTTGATTTGAATAAATGAAGATTGTTTGAAATGGATTTGTTGGCTTCATCGTGTGACACCCTGGAAACTGGCATAGTGATCTATTGCTGTATGTTTTCTCCCTGCCTCCCATAACCTGGTGCTCTCTTCACACGTTGGGTCTTTTTTTCTCCCATCAGTCCTGGCTGGCATGGCCAGTGATCAGAGAAAGTGGAAGTTATAGACTAGGATGTCTGGAACATGTGGACAGTCTCAGACTTGGGAAGGCTGTCTAATCCTATTATCCTATTTTCCCCTTCTCAGGAAGGAAATTTTCTTGACCTGAGATGGTCAAAAGCAATAATGGGGCAATATGTAGCAAAGTACAAGTGGCTAGTTTATTACTGCTTGTTAGTTGTCTGTAGAGTGTGCGAAGTGCATGGTTTTTTCCCCAGAATAAGTATTTTATATTGGATATACTTAATGTAAACTGCAAGGAAGTTACTAATTTCATTGAGAGAGGTGCAATGATTCTCCAAGCTCATGACTAACTCCCTTTAGCCTTAGCCAGCAGAGATTGCTAACTCCTTGGGTGAGAAGATAATTTTATTTTAATTCTCATGCAATCATTGAATAACTTTAGGACAAGTGCCAGCTATCAGTCTTAATGAGTGAATTATGACCCTCAAAGTTAGGGTGTGGTGGAGTAAAGGATGTCATATTTCAGAACCTATAAAGCTCTCTGAATATAATTTTGTGTATAAGCCATAATATGAATTCACAAAATAAATTATGCTTTGCATGAACAATGTTTTTGAAGGTAGGCAGAAATAAAGATTCTGGGCCTTCTTTAAAGAATGAAACAAAAGTGTTTTGTGTTTTTCTTTGCCTGGCACTTTTCAGTTGCAATTAATAACAGTTTCTCATTGCTCATACTTTCAACTCACCATTACAGAGAGAAAGAAAGAAAGAAAGAAAGAAAGAAAGAAAGAAAGAAAGAAAGAAAGAAAGAAAGAAAGAAAGAAAGGGGTTCTTTTTTATCTTTCCGGTCCCATCTATCCAGAAGCAATGCAACACTTCACTGTTTCAATTTTGGCTAAAAGTGAATTGAAGAATTTCAGCTTCTAAAGTTTTTGTGCTTCTGATACCAGACTGATACCAAATCAGGGTCAGGAGAAAGAGTTTGAACTCAGAGAAACAAAAGACTGTGAGCACACCACTAGTATCTAGAATGCTGGAGAACCAGTGCAATTTTCATGATTTCTGATATGTGCTGAACGAGAATCCTGTTTCAGGTCTTAACCCCAGCCATAAACTCACCTTGTAGCTTTACCAAAACAAAACAAAACCTTTAGTTTCAGCTCCCAACTACAAGACAATGATATTAATTCTGATCTATTTTACTGAGTTGCTTAACAATTGTGAAATAAGGTTAACACATACGACTGACACTTGAGACTGGCTATGGTAAGGGGCTCTGTGTGCTTCACCAGAAGATTTCCAGGGTCAATCAAAGACATTCTGGGGTCCAAGGTAAAGAGCAAGATGGCACCCCATCCCATTCCATATGAAAAACTAACTGAACTGCCAAGTGAATTTTAGTTCAGGACTCATGATAGGATATTGTTCTCACCATATATAAGGGCAGCAGGCTACATTAGGCGCTCTGAGCAGGCGTCCTCACTAACATACTTCTCTTCTACTACTTTGTTGTTGCAGACTAGCATCTGCCACTTGAGGTCAGTTCTCTATTTCTTCCTGGGAAAGGTACAGAAAGGGACTAACAGAAATGACCAGCCTCCGGAACAGCTTTGCTCATGATGAGTTTCTGTGAAGAAGAAAAAGATGATGTGGAGATAATACACATTCATAAAATTATACATGATGTGGAGAAAGTTGTTTTAGTAATAGAAGTAGAGTCCCTTGATGAAGCTGCTGGGGGAGATTCCCAAAAGACAATACTGAGTTCTATTTCTTCATACAGCATATAGTTTGCCACCACAAGTTGTGGTGGTAGTCACTGAATGAATAGCTTTAAAAGGGGATTTGAGACATCCATGGAAAATAAGAGTATCAGTCATGGTCATGATGGCTATATATTACCATGAGTAGTAGAGACAGTATGCCTCTGAATATTAGTTGCTTGGAAGCAACAAAGTGGGAATTCTGTTTTCTTTGTGTTTCATGCTTGTGGGCACAGCTTGGAAAAGTTGCTTTTTGGCACACAATTTCCAGAATTCCCTTGGTAAACTATATACAACCTCTGCATATGATACGGGTGTGTTTTGTTGATAATCATTCCTCTTTTTTTCTTAAAAAGACTTGCTTGAACAAAATATTGGCTCAAAAAATGAGAAACTGAGATAAGAACAAGGAAGAATGTGAAAGAACACAAGTGTGGCTTTAAAAGTGTGCAGATCAAACACTCTTCATACTCCATGCAAAGTACTCTGTGTGGTTATTTTTTTATTGCATAAAAAGTAATATCATCCCCACATACTGAACATAATGCTTAACCACAGGTTCTGTTAGGGAGGAAAATGAACTGCATAAGTTAAGACCTGAATGTGTCATAACCACCTTAGGCAAGAAAAAATATCCAGATCCATATATGTCAAAAAAAAAAAAAAAAGCACAGTTTATCAGTCTGCATGAGACAATTTTATAAGACAAATGTCTCTGCCATTTTATATGGTGAAAGTTCAGCAGAATTTTCCTGGTTTTTAAAGCTGTGATTTAATAATGGTTGGCTTGGTATAAATATTGAAAGGAATGCTCATATTCCATTGTTGGCGGGGTGGTCTCTCTGGTAGCTAAAATATAGAATAGCTTTCTCCTCCTATATTGATTGTTCAGGAAAAGTTAAAGTTTGTCTACACAAGGAGTGAAGATATTTACAAAAATATCAGGCTCTAACATTGGGCATATCACTTATTATACTTTGGTTACAATCCTGTGTTCTCCGGGAAAGATTAGAACCTATGCATTAATAACACTTAACATTAAACACATTTCTCAAGAACAAGAATAAATAAAGTCACAACATGCAGGGACTTTTCTCTGAAATTACATGCAGGGCAATTTTTGGAGGGTGTTTTCCAGGGAATGCTATGTGGAGGGAGATGTTTTCACTCTCTGTATTGTTCTCTCTTGCCTTTGACACCACTCTGGAGTGGTAAACAGCTGTGAGCCATCAAGACCCACAGCCAGGGCAACAGAGAACAATAGGGGGAGAGGGAGGGACAGGAACAGGAAGTCTGTGGCACATTGCCATGTGGTACAAAGTACAGGGAGGAAGCTGCAGAGAGAAAGGAGAGAGTGAATGGAGAGATGAGGGGGAAAGGGGAGAGGAGAGACCAGGGGGAGAAAAGTTGGTATGGGTGCAGGCGGACAGAAAGACTGATA
Source organism: Iguana delicatissima (assembly GCA_948472985.1). Taxonomy (NCBI): domain Eukaryota; kingdom Metazoa; phylum Chordata; class Lepidosauria; order Squamata; family Iguanidae; genus Iguana; species Iguana delicatissima. Next base: position 423,617 of record CAOKZL010000345.1, on the reverse strand, counting down.
GGAGAAGTTTGGGAAGAGAGTGTGCATGAGAGAAACGCTGAACCACCTTTGAACATTACATGTTAACATAAGTGAAGATGAATATAGGAATCTTTGTTTATTTCAGTGCATGGCCATGATTCTTTACAACGGCTAAAAATCAGTGAATTTAAATAAAGAAAATTACTGGCTTATCTATATTCTTCCAGGCAATGTTGGTGCTGCTTGCTCTACACATCAAGCGAGTGGTAGGGGGCACTGCCATCGACTCTTGAGTTCACATATGGGGCTGCCTTGAGACAACAGTAATGCTTTCATAGCCAGAAAGGGGAAAGATCTGCTGATGAAGCCCAGTTCTTGCCACCATCCATTTTCAATATTTTTGCAGAGAGAAGCACTTCAGCCAAAGTAGAGTAACATTTTAAGGGAAACCTTGCTCATAGTAATGTTGTTTCCCCTGGATTGCTATTGATTCTTATACAACAGTTACATCCTAGCGTGTTGTAGATTCATTAGACCTTTCTGCACTACACTGTTATAGTGTTATTATTTCCCTTTCAACATCCTATGGAATCCTGTGGCTTGCAGTTTAGGGAGGAGCATTTAGAATTCACAGTAAACTACAAACCCTGGAATTCCATAGGATGTTGACAGTGGAATAATAGCATTATAACAATGTAGTGAGGAAGCATGTATTGTAAATTTGGAATTGCCAATTTTGTCTTGTGATTTCTTTCTTTTCCCCTTTGTCTTTCAGACAGCACATCCTGGCAAATGGAAGGGAATCCTGAAGGTCACTGGAGGAAGATGGGGGAAAATGGGGGACCTGAACAGCAATAGCGTAGTGTCCTCCAAGTGAAGGAGCAGACACTAGCTGAGAATAACAGAATTTCACTTTTTGGTTGTTTTGTTCTCAAAAACATTTATCATGTATGGAAGAAATATTTTATGTATGGAAGAATCTTTGCATATGTAAGAATGTTTGTAAAATGTGTATAAGAACTTTTTTTGTTGATGGGGCGTGGGAGTCTGGCTTTTACTTTATAGTTACAGGTATCTTTTTTGTTTCTTTCTTGCTTAATAGCCCCCCCCCCATGTGTGTATGTGAGGGGGTGTATTTCTTTAACATCATTTACTCCCTTTCAGTGTGTGGGTGGGTAGGTAAGGAATAGACTTTTCCAGAATTCATGCAGGGTTGTATCCTTCTCTTTGAAATTCACAACATGAATGACAAAGAGCCAAGGAGCAGAATCATGGATGATATTTTTCACCTTCATTCAAGCAAAGGTTTTAGTGCAGCTATGTAACATACATTAGAAAAACAAGTTCCACCTGACAGGATTACAGTATACACCCTGCTTTCAGTGGAAAAATTTAAAGCTGTGGGATAAGCGGACTGCTACACACAGTTCTGTCCTACATCAGAATGGAAAGGCTGTGGAATTCAAGAGGAATGGCCAGAAAATTACTTCTGTCACCACCCTCTAGCACCAGCTGCTTCAGGTAGTTGCCTCACTGTGCCTAATTGTAAGGCTGGCCCTTGTGCTCACTGCCCAGTTATGAATTGTTTCAGTATATTGTCATACTTGTGCTTCTTAAAAATAATTGGCCCAAACTCTGGCTGAGGAAGAGGCATTTCCTTAATAATGGATTATCCACATCCCTGACAACTTATGGTTTGCTCTGCTCATTTGGCATTTCCAGAAGCAAGGTCATCAAATTCTTCGTATCTTTATCTGACCCTTTAGGAACTCTAGAACACAGGTTCCTAAAGAATTCCCAAAGAACATTATCTTACCTCAGATAAAGTACAAGAGGCATGCTCACTTATAGGGATGGGCCGACTGAATCCTTGAATCCTTTGCAAGTTCGCGAATCCAAATCCTTGTGCCAAAATAGGCAAACCGAGTTTTTTGAATCCACCAACCAAATAGTTTGTTAGAGACCGGGACACCTGAAAACCTGGGCTACCTGACACATAAGAAGAGACAACAAGTAAGTGAGTTTTTCCCTTGGAGTAATAATGGCCTTTGCTAACAATTTCAGAAATTACATCTGGGGTTGTATTCTAATATATTTAAATTGAACATTTCATGTTTAAGTTCAGGACTCTTCTCTGTGCTGAAAATCCATGGCATATATAAATGTTGGAGTCAGGGGGTCTGACGCCTATCAGAAAAAGTGGGGTAGAGGGCAAGGTCACACAAGCTCATCCAGTCATTGCCACATGCAGCCCAGTGTACCTCCTTCCACAAGACCAGTGCCTTGTTGTAAACCCATAGCTAGAATAGCATGAGAGTGAAATATCTGTCATGGTTTCTCATGAACCACATGACAAACCACATATAGCAGAAAGGAAAAAATGTTTTTAAAAATTGGTGCCTCCAGGGCCTGCCAAAAGCCTGATTGGCTGGAAGGCACAGTCTTCTTGAGATTTCAAGGACAGTTGAAAGATTCTTTTGCATAGCTCCCTTGCAAAGCTCTTTCATACACAATTCTGGGGTTTGTAGTTTTACGAGGTGTCACAGCCTTCTCTGCCGAAGTGTGCTAGTGCATCATCAAACTACAAACTCCAGCATGCCATAAGGAGCTATGCAGAGAAAAGCCAGTTTTGACCTGGATTATCTCTGTACTGTAGTAAGTGGCCCTGTTTACACAGGCAGGAAAATGTGGGATTAATCCACATTTTCCTGCCTGTTTACAAAGGGCATTCATGTCATTTTCAATCTGGGGAGATCCTGAGGCAAAACTATGACATTTGTCCTGACCAGATTTATTCAGAGGGAGGTTTGCCTTTGCCTAGGCTTTTGCTAAGACTGAGAGAGCATGTCTTGCCCAAGATTATCCTTCTTTCCCTTGCTTTTTAAACCCTTTTTAAAAAGAAGGATTTGAAAAATTTGAATTTGTGAGATTCGTGGATTCCCAGAAACTTCCAGGAATTGGGATCTGGATCCGGATTTGGAAAATTCTGCGTTCGTCCCATCCCTACTAACTTACAATCAAAAGGAAAAAGAAAAAAGGGATATTTTGTAAACTCTTTTTCTGAAATGTTTTCTTGATACCCATCATTGGGCGCCTTCACTTCATTGCTTTGCACAGAATGGATGCTGAAACAGCATAGATGGTGCCAGAGGATCACAGGATGCTAGCAGCAAGGGGGAACAAAATATCTCACTTCCAAGCTTTTTTGGACAACATAGAAATTATAACTGAATCCAAAATGAGAACTTCAAATGAGGTATACTTAATTAATTCCATCAAAACCGAAATATTTTTACTCTAGAGAAAACATGTTAAGTATGGGACCCTTTCCACAGGATGACGCTCTCGCACATCATTCCATCACAATCCCAGATGCACCTCTGCTGGGGTGGGAGCATGACCCCAGCGCTCCTCTCTGCATCTGATTGGCTGCATGCAGAAGGGAGCACAAGGACACAAGCAGCCAGCTTCTTCTCATACAAGAGTGGGGAAGAAAGCGTGCATGGCCAGCTACAATGGAAGGCTTGAGCGATCAGAGGTTATTGATGGAGTTTTTCCATCAATGATATACCACATGGTCACACTGGCCAGCAACATGAGAAGGGTGGGACTGTGGCAACATCATGCAGAAGCATCGTCACAGTCCTTCTTTTCTCGCATCTTCATGCCAGGACACCACTGTCCTGAGGAAAGGGCTTGGTAGTGTTAATGGTGAGGTGGAGATGATGTTGACAAATCCTCCAACGTTTCAGGTGAGAGTAAAGTCAGATGTGGCCAAGCAACATTAAAGTGAAGTCAACAAGAATGAAGTGAAGACCAGGCAACAAGAGGACTAGGGTATTAATGAGGAAAAAATGCACTCTGCTCCTAGTTTAAGAAAAGAAACTCCAGAATTTACATAATGAGTTTAGGAAAGATTGAACCAAATGGAAAAGGCAAGATTCCATGTCTTCCTCTTCTCCCGCTATTGCTGAGTTGAGTTCAAATTATTTTTGCACTTTGAAATCAGTTTGCAGCAATGAGAGTAAGCAATAACAAAGTGAAGGAGGAGAGAGAAACTGGAACGTTTTTTAAAAAAAAACAGCTGAGAAAGAATATAAGAGGGACCAGCCCAGTCAAAATGGGACCGGAGCAGGGCACTTAAATATTTCTAGGCACTGTGCAAAGAATGAAAATGGACTATTCCTGCTTTCAGGCTCACAGTCTGACAGCTATCATGAAAAGGAAAAAAAATGGAATGTTGTGGGGGGGTGCAAGATTTTGGATTATATAAGACCTATTCAGATGAGAGGATGAACTGGGCCATGCAGGATCCTAAATCACAGGGAGAGACTCCTTACAACAGCTGGCATTCCTCTTCTGACCTTTAACCTCAACACATGGGCATCATTAGGGATGTAGTGGTGGGCATAGTGGACACAGCCTAGTCTGCCAGGCCACATAGTTATAATCATGCAGACCATCCTGTCTGAAGAGGGCTAAGACCTTAGCAGCACTATATGATCTGGAAAGGCAAGCCAGATACACATACAAGCACACATGCAGCTCTTAATATCCTGCAACTGAAGGACAGGTCCAGAGCATAATATTTACCTCTGCAGCCCATGTCAATGAGCAGCTGGAGGTGGCGGAAGCAAGTTTCCAGCAGCTGCTAAAATCGCACACATACACACAAGTAAATGTGCTTTCCCCAGTATTTTGCCCCCCACCCACTTCTGCCATTAAAAGATATATGGGGTATTTGTAATGCACAGTTGCAAGACTGTAACGCCTGATAATAAAAACCTTTTAAAAGTGATTCTCAAATGGTTAGTTAGGAACATTTTGCTGTCTGTGGGGGCCAAGCTGCTGTCGATGACTTTGAGAGCTAAGCCATGTTTTATGTCTGGATCAAGGGACAGAACCAATCAAATTATATCAATATTCACTTTAGTCACCCCCCTGAGCAAAACATCTAAAAATATCTTAATGTTGACCCTCCTGCCCCATTTAGATTTTTCCTTAGGACTATTTCACACCCATGCTTTGTCTGTGGGGAAAATGGGATCTCAACCACACCCACTGAAGACATTCCTGCCTCAAAAATAAACATGTGAATTGACCTTTAACCTTGACGTGTGACAAGACGTTCATTTAATGAATGAAAATGAATAAGAATATATTATTTTATTCATGATGGACAGCTATTTTTTTTAAGTTACTCTTTCAGAAACATTTCCCCATTTTTGGTATTAGGACAGAGAATAAACCTTCTTTAATTACTTCCCAGTGATTGTTCCAGCGTTTCCCCAGTTTTGACAGCCATTTATCTAACAGTAGAAACAGTGCTGCTCATTTCCTCAATGGATTAGCTGGGCAATGAGGAAACTGAAGCTTCTATCTGCTTCATTCTTTACTCGATGTGGTGTTAAGAGAGTGACCTTTCACCCTCAAAGATTTCTAAGGATTAAGGTTGCTTTTAAGTCCCGTCTTGGTTACTAATCCACCACTTTCACTTGGACGTTAAATAAGCACTTCCTGATTTACCCTTTAAATCCTGTAAACATAATAAAACAGAGTTTAACCTTTACCTTAGGATTTTACCACTATCTTACGCTCCATCAAACAAACCTTTATCAGAGACATGAAAGGGAAAGCTAATAAGAGATGTCCTGATTTTTTTTTAATCTTGGGATATGTAACAAAACTTTACAATATTTTAATATATTCAGGTCAAACTGCCAGAACCTATCATACTAGTCGAATAATGCAAATAAAAAGAAGTCATTGATAAACGGTAAGGAAAATAGATATTTCCACTGCTTTGTGGCTTTCGTGAGAAAATGATTATGGAAAGAGCCAGAATGGGCATGTATTGAGATAAATTTCATAAACCAAGTCTTCATAATTTCCAAGACTATTGTTTTGTTCATCAGCAATCATTTCTTCACAGAAATAGACCTTGTCTTGAAGTAATTGGTCCTGAAAGCAAAGAGATGACATAGATTTACACAGGTTATTTTTTTTATTTATTTCTTACGGTAATTGGAAATTATCAACATGACCTCATCTTACTTATCCTTAGAGTTAAATCAGGTATATCCATTGTACAGGTGAGAAGCCGAGACACTGATTTACTAGCTGGGAAATGGACCTTTGCCTTCAACTCAACTCCTCTGACTTCCCCATCAACTCTTCTGCTGCCCAATTCAGATTCTTCCTTCAGGAAAATATATTCTGATCAACACTTGGAAAAGTTACTTGCTATAATCCAACTCCCAGAATTCCCCACCCAGGAAATGTTCAAAGGCTCTGATTCTGATGGTCCCACAGAACCTCCCCAAAGACATTTCCACTCAGTTCAGTGGAAAGGCCGTCTCCACCTTTAGCTTTCCTTTTGGCTGAAGGGCTGGTTTACATATGTTTACCATGTATGACAGCTGAAAGACATAAGCAGAAATTAATGATAAATGAAGATAACATTTTAAAGATGAAGAAAAACAAGCTGGCTGGCTTTTTATCAGCTGAAAGCAAAAAAGATTCCAAAACATTTTGAAGGCAGGCCAGCATGTGCTGCATTCCAGGAGTTTAGACCCACATATATTGAATGCATGTCCTGTTTTAAAATCAGGCAGGCTCTAGTACTAAGTGCCAATAGTCTTGTTGTTGTTGTTGTTGTTGTGTACCTTCAAGTCATTTCTGACTTTTGGTGATCCTAAGGTGAGCCTATCATGAGGTTTTTGTGTCAAGAAGTAAGTTCAAGGTGGGTTTGCTACTGTCTTTCCCTGAGGCTGAGAGGTCATGATTTACCCAAGGCTACCCAGTGGGTTTCCACAGCTGAGTAGGGATTTGAACACTGGTCTCCCAGCATCCTAGTACAGTAGTCAAACTGTTACACTACACTGGCTCTCCAAAGATCAACACTGGTTGTGCAACATATTAACCACCAGTCCAGACTGGAAGTGGGTGGGTTTTAACATCAGAAATGGTCTAGGGATGCAACATGCTTTGCTTTTATTCTGAGGCCATTTCCACACTAGACTGGTATAGCGCTATGATTCTACTTTCAACCTCCTATGGAATCCTGGGGTTTGCAGTTTAGGGAGGGGCCTTAAGGCGGAAATGGCATGAGTGTCCAGGGGTCCACAAGGGCAGCAGGTTCAGATCCTCCCTTAAAGGATTTTAGATTCATTCTCAGTGGAGGAATTCTCCATCTAGGGCAGTACAAGGGATGTGTAGGCATAGCTAGATCCAGCTGTTTTAGACAGGATCATAGTTGGTGTATCAGCCTAAGAAGTGAGAGGAAGCAAGAAGGAAATGTAAGGAAGTCTTCACTGCCCACGTATACCTGAAGATGGGTTCCTACTTATGTTCAGAGGTGCCTACCAGAAAAAAGAAGAGGAAGTCACGTGAGGAGAGGGGCTTGACATTGTTCATCCACTGTTAGCACTTGGATAACTGAGTGATGGGCAAGGAGTATACGTGGTCAGTCTTTAACAGTATGAAGAGTACCCAGGGCTCTCCATAGTACAGAGAGGCACTATAGGTTATGATACATCTACACATATAAATTAGCACATGCAGTTTTATTCAGATGTGTGCCATTTTTTGTCCATTTTTTTTTTTTTGTAATGTATTTCATCTTCACTGGCAATGCATGAGTGGTTACACTACTTCTGTGGCCTACAGTGTTGAAATTCATCCTTTCTCAACTAAGCATCAAGATCCTTTCTCAGTACACATGAATGATATCAATACAGGCATCCCCTGCTTTTCGACAATCTGCTTTTCAATGAGCCACTCTTTCAACAGTAACCAGAACTACTTCTTTCCTTTACTCTGTCCATCCTGCCCCTTTCAAAACCTCACCCAATCAGAAATGTCCTCAAGGAAAAGGAGGTGGATCATTGTTGTAAGCTTGCACCTGTGTACTTCATTCAGAAGCTTTTTCTTTCTTATTCTGCCCACCCACCCTGATCTGTCCCTTGTTCCTCCTCTTCTCCCATGCCATGTGCTCTAACTGTACATGCTGGTTTCTTGTGCTGTCAGCAGCCTTCCACCACCCTGGCCATCTTAAAGACCGGGTTCCACATTTTGACAATTTCTGGTTCTCGATAATGGTCTGGTCTCTAACATGTTGAATAAGTGCGGGATGCCTATATCAAACAGATGGGAAGCAAAACAATGGGATAAAATGAGACATGTTGAATGCATTTTTTAAAATTTAACAACATCCTTACCCAGCAGAACAGTTATTATCCAACGTTAATTAGCATCTATTTTTTTAAAGACAGAACAAACTTTTATTGAGCGGTTAGCATCCAGACAGGTTATGACATTTGTAGAGTAATTATACTTTTTAAAAAAAAACTAAAAAGGCGCCTGTATTCTTAAATATAAAACTTCTTTTACAAGATGTACATGACCAAGAGATTTTTTTTTAATGACACTGCTTAAAGAGACTGAAAGTACTAATTAAGATTTAAATATCTGTTGTTATAGACTTGTAAATATCCTGGGTAGCACTGAATAAAATGAGCACTGTGCTTCACAGACATGCAATTCAGTTTATATTAGCGTGCAGACTGGAGATTTGACATGTAGGTTAGAAAAAAAACACAATTATGAAATCATTCAATAACAGAAGCCATATTCAGGCATTCACAAAGAATGCTGAAATCAACACGTGAGGAGGCAGGCACGCTAGACCTCCCTGATCTACCATCTGTCTCCTTACTCGAAGAACAACTGTTTGAAGAAGAGAAACTGTGAAAAACACAGAGGCTCTCCACACAGTTAGGAACCCTGGAAAATCAAGGATCCCATTTACATGTGACTCCTTGCCTATTTTGTCCTGGAATGCAAGGACAAATTATCACTGGAAATTATTTCCCTGTGTGGAAGAAAATGAATATTTCTCCAGAACTCTCCTGATATTTGAATATCCCAAATGTTGCAGAGGATTGATTTATTTATGGGATTGATTATGTGTATAAAACACTTTTTTCCCCACAGAAAACGTGCTTTCTATGCAGAAAACACTTTTCCTGCACGGTGTTTTCTGTTTAGGAAACACAATTCCTATATACATAAAGAAAATGTGTATGTGTATGCAAAAATATTGACATGTTTTTCTCCACACAATAATTCCTCTACAGCACCTTAAACACTGAGAGAAAACTGTTCAAAAGTCTTGCATCTCCATTATTCACACAAGGAAAAGAACCCAACAGATTGGTTTTAAACTTCTTTGTGAAAGCCTGAAGGTAAGCACAACTGAACTCTGTAGGGTTTCCCTACAGAACAACCTGCAGATAAGGCCTCCGCTTCCCTTCATCCTGAAGACCTCTCCTTTCAGCCTTATATCTTTTAATTCCCTTTTTATTCCACATCCATTCATAGATTAGCTCTCCCTCTAACTTTTGTACTGTATTGTAATGTGGTTTATGAAACAGTTCCTCAAATAATTTTGTTTAATGACTGCTGTCCCTTACTAATTTATGTAGAAAATTTTTACCCTTTATTTCACTCAAATGATCCTTAGGGCAATTTGCAACTGAATATACCACACATTCACACCCTTACATATGGAAATCACAAACTCATACAGGCCTGCAACCCTGAGTCTTCTGGTGGTTGAAAGAAGCTAGAATATCCTTAGTATGCTTCCCTTCAACTCTGCAGACCCAGCAAGCGCCTTGCAGATGCTCCATTTTTGATCCATAGCTGTTGTCATACTGATGTGCCACTTGCATTGATTTTCTCCTTGGAAGCATGTTACCCACCTAGCCCACCTAAAAACTATGTCTTGAGGGTACTAATTATTTTATATCAAACATAGGGAGCCATAGACATCTACTGGAAGGACACGTAGGCAGTGGAGCTATAGAGATAGATCAAAAGAGTAGCCTGTTTTCTGTCACGCATCCTAGGTGAATCTTGCAAATGGTCCACACAGACCATCCCAGACTCACACAGATCATTTGAATAGATTTTCAGCGATAACAACACCAATAGGAGACAATAGGTCTCTGGGATCAAATTAAGGCCCTTTCCACACGGGCATATTGCCCGCACTAGGACGACCTCCCCAGGAGGTCTTCTACACCGCGAGGTGCGTGAGGGTGGTTCACAAATGGGAGGTTCTAAACCTCAAACCGCCCTCGCGCGGCCACGAGGATGGCGCTGCAAGTCTTATAAAAACCACTTCTCAAGTGGTTTTTATGTGACTTGCGCGCATTGTCCCATTGCTGCGCCCCATTTAGAACTGCAGGGATGCATTAGCGCATCTCTGCAGAGCTGCCCGGGGGCAGGCTTCTGGCTGGCGCACTGCCCTGACTGGCGGAGCACCGCTGGAAGCCGACGGCCACCATTTTGGGCACCGCCGAACGCCGCCGAAATTCGCCACCGTTTGGAGCGGCGAACGCACGCTCCCCGCAGAGACGGAGCAACCCGTTTTGCGGTAAGATCCGTCCCTGCGTGCGCCCCCCCCGTTTACCCGCCCCGCGTGTGGAAAGGGCCTAACATGTCAAACAGCCAGGGATGTGACACCTTGTAGGTATGCATCCCCGGATGAGAAACTCATCTTGCAGGAAACTACAAGGATGTTTGGCTGTATTTTCTTTGAACTACAAAGCTGAAATCCATCTTCATAAAACTGCAGCCATCTGTTCCCCAAGGACATGTTTCAGCTCTATAACTAGCCCCCTTTTTCTCCTTTTTTTTTTTTTTAGTTCTCCCAGACCCGCAAACCATGCTGCTGGTAAGCTCCCCTCAGCCTCAAAAGGCGTGGCTGAGATCAGCTTTTCACTCGTTTTCTCCCAGCTTAAGACTTCTGGATTGGTACAGTATTACCCCAAAACCTTTATGTCTCTCTGTCTCTTAATTTTCACCTCTTTCTAAATTTCTATAGTCTTGTATGCTTGCTGGAGTGAGATTTTAACATCTATGTTAATAAAATACATAAATTTGAACAGTTAGCCCGATTCTCTGTGATCCAGCTCCGTAAACACTGGGCAAAAGATCCTTAATTACCCTGCCCTCTTTGCATTGCTAAAGCGGTGTTCATAGCTAATTTTCTCCACAAGTGATAATTTTGACAGGTGTTGGGAATCCACCTAAGGGCCCCCCAGCAAGCAGGGTATCAGCACATGGTGAAACATTGCCCTGTCCTTGGCCCCTTGGATGATAGAAGAGGTCAAACTATCCTACCCTTTAATGTCACAGTCCAAGGAAACCTGATAATGATATTAATATTCCTGAAAGGATGTTTATCTACATATTAAGAAATAAAAACCCTATGCTACATATTCTTTCTCTATTCTTCCCAGGTGAGGCTTCTTCTTCTACAGAACAGTCACTGTGGTATAGCTGATACCATGTTGGATTTTGAATGAACATTGTGTCACAATCCTTGCTCGGCCTTGTAGCTCACTGGGTGATTTTTTGACTGATCAGTCTGTCTCTCATTGTATAATGTGTTGGGAATTCGAGTTTCCCAGGGTGTTAGCCCTATTGGGAAATTCTATGGAAGCTGAAACTGTAAGGATTCAGCCTCCTTTTAGCAGAGTAGCAGAAAAAGCATGTGCAAATTTGTGTATGGCTTTTCTGATCTACAACTGACTGAAGGAACTAAACAAAAACAGGCAGTTTCAGGTTACAAACTTAGAAAAGTTTGCTAATTGCTTCTACAGTTACATATGCATTGGGGAACCTACATCCTAACTAGCTAATGAATAATAGTAGCTTTGTTGTTAATTCACCATCTCCTAATGAAGATGAAAGCATGGCCAGAGAGGAGGAAGAGGAAGCAAAAAATGAAGGAGAAGAGAGAGATCTGAGAAGGGGTCTCTTTCTTTTATAAGACTGATGACCCAAGCAACAAACCTGGGTCACATGATCTGACCACCTGAACACTAAAGGTATTTATGATCATGCAAGTAAATGACACAAAGGCAAATGGTGGAGCTTTGGCATGCAAAAGAGAAAGGAAGCTAGCTATGCCCACTTACTCTAAGAACAAGATGGCGGGGGAGAGAGAATGCTGGAATTTTTCCAACATAATGTAATTCAGAGGGATGTACTGAGAGAGGAAATGAGATACGTCACCTGAAACTCCTTGGAGAAACGATGGTACATGAAGGAATCTTTGATGATTCTTTCATTTCTGTTAATGGCTTTGGTAATTTTCCAAGAGCACAGTTAGGGTGGTATGTCTCTGTTCCAAACCTCCTTTTAAAACAACAGTCATTGCAATGGTTATGTCTTTCATCATGGTACAGAGGAGGCATCTTTTACATTGTTCAATTTTTCTTTAAAAAATGGTTGAAAATGAGACAGTGCATGTTACCTACACCTACTGATTTCTTCCCTTTGAACTTGTCACAGACTCTGTGAACCAAAAAGGTTTTTGATATGAAATGATCAGAGCCTAGGAACTAAAATTCTTAGAAGCTGGGCTTTCATGGAATATTTGGAAAAAAAAAAAACTGGAACTGCATAGCCAAGAGGAATTATATGACTGCTCTCAACTTATTCTTCCATATACAGCAAAAATCCAAATTCCACAAAAGAGCAATACTTTTATTGGCCAGCCAAAATGCACAAAATACATCACACAAGCTTTCAAAGCTTCACCAGTTTCTTCATCAGGCAAAGATATTAAAAAATCATACAGGAGAACAGAAGTGATGATGTTAGAGTTACAGGGCTATGTTTTGTCTCAGACGTTACTTCTGTTATCAGTTAAGATGGCCTGGAAGGATCTCAGTGCAGGAAGAAGCTACTCCCCTTCTTGGGCATGTGACAATTGGGGACCAAGTGCAGTAAATGACAAGCAATAAAATTTCAGCTCCATTAACAACAGAAAAGTACCTTCCCTTGAGATCCAGACTGTCCTTTTCCTGTGCAAAGCTAACTTTTCCTGTCTTAGGCAGAGAACATTGATTTTCCCAAGAAATATTTTGGAACACTGTAATTTTTCCATGTTCTTTAATGGCTTGTCATTCAAACACATGGAATACACTGGCATGCACACTTCCTCGAAAGTAAGTCCTACAGTGTTCATTGATGCGTATTCAGTGGTTTAAGCTTGCAGCCCATGATTGATGGGATAAGAGTTTAAGCCTATTTGAGCTATGAAGGTATAACACGGGTTTAATAAGCAAAAGTCTACCTTTATACTAAAGGAGAATTCATTTCAGCTAGTGATGTGCCTTATGGAGGCAAATCAACACCACCTAGGGACAAGAAAGAGATATCAACAGTCTTGGCAGAGCCTTGCGATTTGCTGAAGTGCAAATCTGCAACTCTGTAAATTTGCAAAAGCAAACCAATTAAACCATCCAAGTGGAGCCTTACCAACAAATATTTATCATGGCCAGGTCTTGGAAAAGTTACTTTCTGGATTTTTCCAAAGGTTGTGCACCAATCATTGACTTACCGTATTTGCCAGTGTATAAGACACACTGGCATATAAGATGCACCCCATCTTCAAACAGTATTTTTCAGGAAAAAAAGTGAGTCTTATATGCCAGCAAATACAGTAATTATGTCTGCATAACTAAGAAATGTCCCCTGGCCCAACTCTCCTCCCTATCCAACTTAACAGGCCTTAGTTGGATTGGATGATGACACAAGAAGGATGATATTTCCACTTCCCTCCTGCCGGCGAGGAAAGCTGCAACCAGAACTTGTGACAGAGGTCCTGCTTCTAATTGTCACAGCCTTGTTGGACAGTGAGAAGGAAGGGATGGAAGAGTCATCCTCCTTGCACCCTGATTGGAAACTGAATGGACCTCCTTTGCCCAATCTGGTTCTTTGCTGGCTCTTAAGGTAGGCTGGTGTAGTCTTAGGGCCTTTCTGCACTACACTGTTATAGAATCAAAGAATCATAGAATAATAGAGTTGGAAGAGACCACAGGGACCATCCAGTCCAACTCCTGCTATGCAGGAACACACATCAAAGTACTATCGACAGATGGCCATCCAGCCTCTGTTTAAAAACTTCGAAAGAAGGAGACTCCACCATACTCTGAGGCCACATATTCCACTGACTGTCAGGAAGTTCTTCCTGAGGTTCAGGTGGAATCTCTTTTCCTGTAGTTTGAATCCATTTCTCTTTGTCCTAGTTTCTCGAGTTGTGAAAAACAAGCCCATTCCCTTTTCAATATGGCATCCTTTCATATATTTAAACATGGCTATCATGTCCCCTCTTAACCTTCTCTTCTGCAGACTAAACATACCCAGCTCCCTAAGCCGCTTTTCATAGGCCATGGCTTCCAGACCCTTCATCATTTTGGTGGCCCTCCTCTGAACATTTTCTAGCTTGTCAATATGCTTCTTGAAATAAGGTGCCCAGAACTGGACACAGCATTCCAGATGAGGTCTGACCAAAGCAAAATAGAGTGGTATTATTACTTTCCTCAGTTAAGACACCATACTTCTATTGATGCAACCAAGAATCACATTGGCTTTCTTGACTGCCACATCACACTTATAGTGCTATTATTCCACTTTCAACTTCCTGTGGAATTCTGGGGTTTGTAGTTTACTGAGGCCAAAGGGCTCTCTGGCTGAGAATTCTAAATGCCCCTCCCTAAAGTGCAAACCCCAGGATTCCCTAGGATGTTGAAAGTGAGATAATACCACTATAGCAGCGTAGGGCAGAAAAGCCCTTATAGTAAAAGGCTACACAGTCTTACTGAATAGAGAGCAGTTCTGGATCTATAGTCTGCATTAAAGACCTGTGACTGCATTATTGAATACCAGCCATTCTCCCCAAAATTAAGCTGTGAACCAGGATGGATATTGCTGATGTGCTATTGCTGCTATATGAATGTGAATGAGCCATGAGCACATGTGGTAAATACAGCTAACAACCATATCCTGGAGGCCCTCCTTGAGATCTCTCTTCTCCTGAATTCAGGTGGGTGTTGATGGAAGAAAGCATTTGCTGTTGTGGGACCTACATGTGAACAATGCTGATCTGGTGATAATGCTGATATTTTTGTGGTACTAGGTGAAGATTTTTCTGTTTGCCCAACTTTTTGATCACATCATCTTCAGGATGACATCTTTCAGCACCCCATTTGAACCATTTTAACCCTTTGAGCTTTAACTAATATGTGCTGTATTGACTATTATGATTTCTTTTAATGTTTTCACGTGTTTCTTTTATTGGCTTTGTTTACAATTTATTTACTTTTTGCTGACCACTCTTTTATGGGGTTTTTTAACTGTTTGACTGAAAGGTGACAAATAGCTATGTTAATACCACTGTGGGTTATTATCAGATCAAGACTGAAGAGAATCACTTTCAAATGCTTAGTCATCCATGAAGGTCACTATGTGATCTTTAACCTTTACCCTCTCTGAAGTCTAAAGTACCTGTGGGTAAAATGGAGAAGGGAATTATGTATACCACCTTGAGCCACTAGGAGAAAACATAAGGTATACAGAAATAGTCATGCCACAATCTCATCTGGTTGACCATTATCCTCTAACGTTAAGAGGTACAAGAGTCATCAATACTGTCCTTCCTAACCACTTGATAGAGATTTGTTCTTGGTAGGAGTGTTGAGTGGATTAGTGTAATTTCCTTCATCAATGTGGATTCCCGCAGTCACCTTTTAACTTAGAGAACGTTGACAAGATCACAGCTTGAGGTAATATAGCTGCAGGCAAAGCTCTTTAGCTGTAACATAAGCCCCCGCATCCCCGGCTTCACATGCATAACTGGAGAACTATTATACAGATGAGGAATTTTAGATGAAATATGGACACAAAAAACTGGGGAAGCAACAAAGTAGCATCATGAAAATAGTAAAGGTTTTTTTCCCTCTGAATTGATTCTATGCAGTTGTTCT
This sequence comes from Iguana delicatissima, assembly GCA_948472985.1. Classification (NCBI taxonomy): domain Eukaryota; kingdom Metazoa; phylum Chordata; class Lepidosauria; order Squamata; family Iguanidae; genus Iguana; species Iguana delicatissima. Next base: position 407,811 of record CAOKZL010000345.1, on the reverse strand, counting down.
AAGTAAGCAGGGGGACCACTGAAGATGTACCCATCAGGATGTGTAATTTCAGATGACCTGTAGTGCTAACCTATTTGTTTTATGGTGATCGTTAATGACACTGGGACTTCTCATTCTTTCTTTTATGATGCTGAAAATATAATTTCTTGGATCACTTTGAAGAAAGGCCAGTTGTGATGTAGGATGTGTTAAATAAGATTGATTTGATAATATGAATTGTTTGTTTTAGTATAAAACTCAGCTGAGGCCTCTGTAGTGAAATCCACTAACTATAGGGGTGGGAAGCATTAGTGGTCCAGGCACCAAATTTTTGTCCTGGGATTCTTTGGAAGCCAAAGAGATGAGGAAAGGAAAGGAAAGGAAAGGAAAGGAAAGGAAAGGAAAGGAAAGGAAAGGAAAGGAAAGGAAAGGAAAGGAAAGGAAAGGAAAGGAAAGGAAAGGCTGTTTTAAAAAAAAAAGATAAAGATTGAAAAAATAGGGAGGTGGGGTGGACCCTAAACTGGATGTGTCCAAAAGTTCAATTCCGGTTTTGAAAGAATTGACTTTTTTTATTCATTTATTTTTATTTTTAGAATGTTAAACAGTGCCAAGGCAGGAGACTGCAACATATTTGAATGCTGAGGCACTGCTTCTGGAAGTATCCAGGACAGATAATTCTTCACATGTTTTTGTCAAAAAAAAAAAAAAAAGAAAGGTGAATCTAGGATACTGTGGGGAGTTCAAAGACCACAAAAACAGACCTGGTGATCTCTGAACAATAAACAGCCATCTTACAGCAAAAATAATAGCAACATATGGTTTCTTTCTTCTTACTCTGCCTTGGAGTAGCAGAGAGTTGTCTCTCAAAAATCTTGACATTTCACTGATTTACGGTATGTTTGCCTGCACTTTGCCACAAAGGTGCGTTTACCCCACTCTTAATATGACATGGTAAGAAATAGGTCTGCCCCACATGAACTTTTGGGGGTGAAGCGGTGGTCCACTCTGCCTCTCTAGCATGCAAGCATGTAGCACATAATGTATATGGTCTAGGCTCCCAGGAACCTGGCCTGAGTTTGTAACCAAAAGAATATATCTCTTGTTGCAAAGGGAAACACTCCTGACTTCCACTGGAAAGTAACTATGCAAGGAATACTGGTCTTGGTTTACGAGGGGGGAAACTCTCCCTCCAAATTGTTACTACTGTAAATTTGAAGTAATAATAGCAGATGTATATGTGGCTCATGGTGGATGGGTGGGGCTCCAGTGCAAGGCCCTCACACATTAGCAAAAATGAATTTGAACAAACATCCATATATTATATTTTTAGTTGCCTCTGACAGAACTCAAGAAAAAACTCTTAACTCCTTTTTCAGATGTGATGGTCCAATTCTACTTAGCTTTCCTGTTCTTATAAAGTATAAATCCATAGTGAAGTGATACCAGTTGTCATGTACTATATTTCCTGGCGTATAAGACTCACTTTTTCCTCAAAAAAATACTGTTTGAAAATGGGGTGCATCTTATATGCCGGTGTGTCTTATACGCCAGCAAATACTATTTGCCAGTGTATAAATGGGGTACGTCTTATACACAGGTGTGTCTTATACATTGGCAAATATGGTAATTTAACAATAAGTCTGAGTTCAACTTTCACAATGCTATGAAGTGCCCACCTTAAATTAAACCTGGCCCAGCCTTTCCTTACCTGACATTTTCTAAATGTATTGGACTATAAACCCCACTAACCACACCTGGCAGTTGGATTGTGCAGTTTGCATGCATCTCAAAAGTGCTGGGTCGTGAAACCCAGAAAAGCATTTTGGAGGAGGCAAAAACAGCATTTTGGAGGAAGACAGAAACATAAACAGTGACAATATAATGCATTAAAAACAACAACACCCCAGCCAAAGTTAATAAGTGTAAATATGCAGTGCAGTGCCAGTTACTGAAACATATTAAGCCTGTTCTACCAGCATTCCAACACTTGCTCTAGCACTGTGAACCTTCTTCAGGCAGCATCACAAATAGGAGAATGATGAAGGCCAGAACTGATGTCTGAGTGCTACAGCAAGATAGAAAATGGGGTGCCATTTAGATTCTGCTTGAGGCAACAAAATGTACAGGCTTAAATCTGAAAACTTTTCCCAATGGGCCTTTGTGCTTCTATCAGAAGCAACAAAAGCAGCATCAGTGATAGTGCCAAAAAAAAAAAAAGTCTATAGTAGCGAGATTATATTTAACAAGAATCTCCTGCTGCACCAACTGTTGTAATTTTTAAAAATCTCATGAAAGCAGATACAGAATCCATGCAGCCCTCCAGATGTTGTTGGACTACAATTACCGGTATTCTTCACCACTAGCTATGCTGGCTAGGGCTGACGGGAGTTGCAGACCAACAACTGGAGGACTGAATGATTTCCAACACCTGCCGTAAAAAGAACTATGCACATGCTAAAGGCATTGGTAAGAGTCTTATGCATTCTATGCTAAAAATGGTCCAAATGCCTCCAAGAATGTGGATTCTGCAATCTATATAAATTATGTACATACGTTTGCTTATGTTTGCTAAAGGTGCAGCATCTATTCTTCTAACTTTTTAGAGTAGTAAGAGCTGTATGCCTGTTCCCTGCAAGATGGAAATTCAGGTTTGCTCATGGTCCAAATGGGACACAGCTGGCACAGCTAGAACCTGGTCAAACTCTAATCAGAGGTGCCATCACACAACCTAATTTGGGAAGCATGCTGGTGTAATTCTTCCTTGTGCTTAGGAAGAGGATCAAGATTGTCTATTTTAGTGTGGTTTTCTCCCCTTAGACTGACATCTGTGGTTTCAAATTACTGTTTGATTTATTGCTGGAGCTTTAATCCCATGTTGCCATCCAAAGTGTTATTATTGCTTTAATTCTAATTTACTGTAATTATAATAAATGCCCTAAAATACAATTTGGAGATTAATGCATACCAATAATCTGCAGTACCTAGTAGCAGCTGGTGGCTTCCATGTTAGTGGGAAACTGAATCTGCCCCCAGTTTTAGTCTGAACTATACAGAACCTATCCAAGGTGCTGAACAAGTTTGGGGGACAGGGGTCAGCACTTTGGACAGTGCCTTTAAAGCATGAACTAAAGTGCAGATCAGATGCCCTGCCCCAATGACATAGGGAATACTACCTGCCTGGGTTTTATCATTACTCCAGAACTCCTTTGTGATCATAAACCACATTTGAACAATAGAACTACTAGATTGAATCCAGACTGTGTTAATGGATTTAGCCTAAGCCATGACTGACTTGGTTTCAGTACTATGTAAGTTCAGCTAGCCTAGCCTGAATCCAGCCTATTCCTTCATAAAATCTTTTAAAGGTAATCTATTTTGGAATTCCTTTATTATGGTTTTCTGTCTGAGACATTTTAAAACTGCAGTTTATTTATAGAGCCCAAGTGATATGTCCCAGAGGCTCTGAAGATGAAAGACAAAAGACTTTGCATTTAAAATCTCATGTAACTTTGACTTCCTTCTAAAGTATTAATGAAACATTAGCTTAGCTTCCTCAAACAAAATAGTCTCTAAAATATTAAACTTTATTTAATTAAACACTGTTGTCACAAGAGTTAGTAGTCCAAATGTTTCTTTCTCCTTTTTCTTTTCTTCATCAAATAGTAATTTCATTTGCACTCACAAGTTACACTTTATCCAAAGGTCTCCGGCATAGAAATTTACATTTTTCCCACCCAAAACAAAATGAAAGGAAAGCAATTTGAAGTGCAGTTTGGCAGATTTGGGGGCTTACAGATTTAACACACAGTTTTTAAATCTTTAACCCTGTGGGTAGGCATTAATTCAGGGATGCACACAACTGAAACTTGTGGGATCTATTTTATTGTTTTCCTAGATTCCTGAGATTCATCAGCTGGAGCCAAGTGTTTACTTGTGAGCTCAGTGGGGCATAAGACAGATGCTTAGAAATAATTGAGAGTAAAGCATACCAGGATGAGTAAAGCCCATGTGGTGTAGTGGTCTGAGCATTGGACTATGACCCTGGAGACCAGGGTTCGATTCCCTGCTCAGACTTGGAAATTCACTGGGCTCAGCTGTGGAAACCAACCTGAAGGGAAGGCAGACAACACCAGCAACAAAGCGTACACCAGAAAGCCAGCATGGTGTAGTGGTTTGAATGTTGGAGTATGACCTGGAAACCAGGGTTTGAATTCCTGCTGAGCCATGGAAACCCACTGGGTTTTCAGATTTTCTCAGTCTCAGAGGAAGCAAAGGCCTCTGAATAAATCTTGCCAAGAAAACCCCATGATTGTTTCACCTGAGGTTTGCCATAAATCAGAAATAACTTGAAGGAACACAACAACAAAGTGTACATCTGAGTACATGTGCAGCCCATGAATTTGTTTCAGTCTTTTTTCCCCGTAAAATGTCCTTTTAATCCCCCCCCCCCGCCACAATTTCCTAATTTTCAGTAGTCAGAGATTGTAGGGAGAGGAAAAGAGCCAGAGAGAGAGAGGCTGACTGATTGATTGGTTAGTTTAACTTTAAGTAGTTGCTTACTAGAAGTTAGAAACCACTGATTTTTTACTGGAAGTTGATCCTGATCTACCTTATGGCCACATTGTTTGCCCAAAAACAGTTCGGGGGGGTGAGGGGGTGATGAGTGTTATTTTCATTGTGAAAGAACGATTCTGCAGCAGGGACTAGCAAAATTACTGCCTTATTAAAAAAAAATAGGTTTGGACATGTAATTCTTTGTCAGGTATGTACAGGTTGGGAACATTGTGTTTGTAGCACTCTTATAAAAACACTGAAGACAATTATCAGTTTGAACTGTATTCCAGCCTTAGTGCTAGATATAGATAATGGCCTTAGTCCAGGTAAAATGAGTCATCATGACTTAATCCCATTGAAAGCCACAAAATACAGTGGGGTCATAGCTGTAAGCCACAAAATATAAGGGGTCAGACATGCTGCCATGTATGTCTCTGCCTGTCATCTCTCTCTCTCTCACACACACACACACACACACACACACAAACACACAGTCAACTGCAACAGAGTTGCAGTTCATCTAGGCTGGATCTACATTTATACCATACTAACGTATGTACTTGGCATTGCCTGGGATTTTATTCTCTCATAGGTAATACTTGTTAGAAAAATTTGAGATCCTGTGTCTCTAACCGCCACAAACTGTCTTGTCCAGTACCTGTAACTTTTCCCCACATTCCCTAATCCAATCTGTATTCAGAGTTATTAACATAGAGAGCTTGGGTTCCTGAGGAAATAGACTGCCCTCCTCCTTGCTGCTAGGCCTTGTCACCATAGCAACCAAGCTATTCAAGATAGGCAAATTTGACTGAGACCCAAGAATTCTCTGGCTGAGAATTCTAAAGGCCCTTCCCTAAACTGCGAACCTCAGGATTCCATAGCGTCTTCTTAGGCAGCCAATCATATGACGTCTTCACCTGACATAGCCAATTATATGACGTCTTCACCTGACACAGCCAATCATATGACGTCTTCACCTGACACAGACAAATAGACAAACTTTGACTTTTATATAGAAGATATCCATGTGAGGGCATAGTACATCCACACTGCCTTGCTTTGAACAGGACAGAAGTTCCAACATGATTCAAAGAGGACATTCCTACCCCTATTCTCACACAACTGACCCCCCCCCCCGTTGACACCTTGGCTGTGTGTCGCTAAAGCCAGATTGCGGCTACTGACTTCTATTTGCTGTTGCTTGAAAGAGCAGAGCACAAATATGTTATGACTGCGTTTGTACTTCACGACAATATGAATGAGTCACTGAATAACAGCCAACTCCCCAGTGACCACTGAGGAGGGTGATTAAATTATAATCACACTGGATTAATTAATCTATAATATTTGCTCTTTATATGAAGGAGGGGGGAAATCTGCCTTCAACATAAAGGTTATGTACTCTTGAGGTCTGTGTCTTAATAAAGAAAAGGCTTTGGGGAAAAACCTTGACAAGCCCCCCAGATATGCTATGTCGTAAATGTAGACAGAAGGTTATTACTGATATAAAATACATTCAATGTAATTATCAGCTGCAACAAATAATCACAGGGATGATAATGAATAATTAACATTTTTATATTTCTGTAGTAATGTGTCTAATAGATAAGTGCACAACATTGAATTAATTTATTATACTATAGCATTTTTTTTTAAAGTCATGAAAACTGTATCGTCAAAATATCTCCTCCATGTGGGTGCAAGATATTGGCTCCAAGTCCTGATAAGGCTTATTTCTTTGTTTTCAGCTCTTATTGTAGGGGTGTGTGTGTGCCCCAAATGCACTTAAGCTGAAGGGGGAAAAAAGTCTTTGGCACTATGCAAAATAAACTATTTCTCGCTGTTAACATGGCATTCATTGAACAGAAGTGTCATTAGTATTCAGTCCTACCATCCTTCTTCCTGCACAACTGACATCAAAGACAGCAAGAATTTTGATTTAATAATAGTCTGAATCCTGTACAAATAGCATTTTGTGCACTGTTACACAACCAGGCATATGCTGCCACAGAGTTTTTTGCAGGGCTACCCCAAGAAATTTTACTACCGGAGACAAAGAACAAGATGTTCTTCACCCATGCATTCCATGCACAAAAGCTGACTGGGCTTGCTCTTGAAATTTTCTTTAAAACTCCTGATGGGACTATGTTCATCACTGTGCCCAAAGGTAGCAGACTAACTTAACATGTTGTAGGATAGGCATAATGATCTTGCTTCTAATGTGTTCTAACCATCTTCCAGGAAGACAGTGCCTCAGTTGTTTGCCTAATGGTGGGATTAATGGCTCTTTGTGTGTAAAATAAAAATTGAGATAAATGAAGAAAGATATGAACTTTATTTAGCTTATGTTAACTATCTGTAAATATAAATAACATCGTTATATGGTAAGAGTGTTAAGATTGTTAAGAGTGCTAAGTTATATAAGAAGTAATATCAGTAGAGCCCTGATGTATTTAAAGAAAGAAAACTGATTCTAAGTTACTTAGCTAATTCATTATCTTAAGGACAACCTAGTCAAGATGCCAGAGCGGAAGAGAAATAATTGGGACTGAAGGGAAGAAGTAAAAAGTTGTGTAGATATGTCTTAACATATGTTAAAATATGTTAGACATTATGTGTCTTAGTAAATTATTATGATTATATTTATTACACTTAAGTTTTACCTTTAAAGATCTTCCTATTTATGTGTGAACTGTTTGTATAGGTAAGTAGGTATGTATTACTTTTCAAATTTTATGTAATAAAATAAATTTAAAAAAAATAAAATAAACCCACACGCATTATGATACGAAGCATTTTGGGATCCCAATACCTAACTCCCAAATAAGTAGACTCTAGACTTCTCCAGTTCTTATATTTCCACATTCCCCATGAGAATGTGATTACAGAGCATTGTGAATACATAAAGCTTCAAGTGAACACTGAAGCTTAAATTCATACACCAAAGCTGCAAACCTTATGTAGAACCTTAGAATGGATATTTCTTCATTGAGTTTATTTATTTATTGCCTTTCTCCTAACATGGGCCCCAAAGGAAATTTGTAAGAGTTTATTTATTGAATTTATATCCTGAATTTCCAACTAAAAATAGTGCTAAAATGGATAGCAACAGTGCATATCAATGAAACAGAGAAAGCTGTAATTAAAACATTAAAATTCAATGGGTGAAAACACTTCCAACATCAATATGAAAACAATAAAACACACACCAGAGCTTAGAATACTTTTTTTTCTACTTCAGCCCAGTGATTCTTCATCCAGCAGTTTTTCTGATTTGCAGTTGTGTGGCTCCACTTAAAGCTGTTCAGCCTTTAAGCAACCATGCAGAGAACTCAGATGGGCATTCTTCAGGCACTCTGAAAGCTGCTGCATGGAAGAGAGCTGTGTGCTTTCCAGTCTGCACATTTTTTATGCCTGGTGGAAGAAGGTACAAATTTGCCAGAATCATGCTTGGCCCTCCCCACTTCCCTTTGGGCACCTTGGTCCCACTCTTTGCTGGAATGTAGCTTCTGGGACATTTCCCAAACTGGAATTTAACCCTGCAGCCCCCCACCTCTATCGTCACTCTATCTGTACGGTATTACTGAGTTGTGACCAGAAATGGACCAGGAGCCAGTGACACTATTGCAATGGAAGAATCACATGCTCACTTGGACGCAACTGTGAATCTAATCTGAATAGTGGTGACATAATCAGCTAAAGTAATTAATGAGTCCCCTCCTCCTTTTCTTGTTGTAAATCTGTGTGTGAGTTTAAATTTAACAGTAAAGACTAGAAATAGCAGATAGAATCTTTTTTTAAAAGTAAGTTTCCAGTCCCACCACCCATGATACCATCAGTAGGATCTTATCCTACTGCGTAGTGTCCAGACCATCACCTCCAGTCATCCACTTTATGTATGGTTTCTTACTATAGCAATTTCCTGCAACTTACTTGCCACATTGCAGAAATAGAGACAGAGAAAACTCCTCTCAACATTTGCTGTCAAACTGCAATTCTCCAGTAGTTGGGAAACTACCTTCACCTTCTCAACATTCCATGCCAAATTTCTACAATGTGGCTGGGTTCTCCAAATAATTGTCAAAGGATATACCTTCCCAAGAAGATGAGCTGTCTGAGTTCAGAACAGAAAGGAAAGAGGGAAGGAGGATTTAGCAGGAGGCCAGTTCTGACACAGACCATAATTTCTAGCCTTTTCATAATGATTGGGGGAGGGGGGGAATGACATCCCTCTTCTTCTGCTTTTCCCAAATTCAAGTCATTTCCCTCAGTTTCAGCATCTGTCCTTCTTCTCTCAGATGTGATTTTTAAAATGATGGTGTAACTATACTCTTTATACCCCATCTTGCATACAGTCCACCCCCCATAGCTGCAGATTCTATATCCACAGAATCAATGAACCACAACTTGAAAATATTTAACAAACTTCCAAAAAGCAAACTTCAATTTTGCCATTTTGAATAAGGGATACCATTTTACTACATCATTGTACATAATGGGACTTGAGCATCCACAAATTTTGGTATCCACAGGGAGTCCTGGAACTAAACCCTAGCAGATACTGAGGACCCACTGTATATGAGGTTAAGACCATTTAATACATAAATTTATGAGAGAAAAGGGAAAATAAATAAATTAAAAAGGATAAAAGGTAGTTAAAAGAGTTTGGGAGAAAAAGAATATGGTAAACTTTTTAAAGAATAAGTTTATTCTGATGCAAATGCTCAAAAAGAAGCCAAGCAGGGATGTATAAGAGAAAGAAACACACTGTTGTGTTTCTTAGGGGGTTTCTTAGTGAGTTCTGAGAATCAGAACTGATTGTTCATAGTTAAGTATGGAGCTGCAGTGAACAGCTTTTCTCCCTTTTCGATATTGAGTATTCCAGGGACGAGCGATTTCTAGCACTTCTTGCAGGATATATTTTCTGCTTCTCATTCAGTCTCCATGGGTTCCCCCTTACTTAGTAAAGGTGAGTCTTGAGTCTTCTTGTTAAGTCACATAATCAACTGCCTGAGGTTATTACAAGAAATCAAACGGTCGTCCTTCTTCCTGCCTGTTCCAATGTGCGTATACATATATATATATTGGAATATATCTTAGACTTGATGTTGCAAAGTGAAATGACAGGAGTTCATGAAAAGTGAGTGCAAAGCATTTCAATTAAAATCCTATTTTAGAACCTGAATTCTTCAAAGGGAGATCTGAGTTGAGATATTTGGGCCATTGCTGCTGACATAATATTTTTTTCCTATAATTTCAGGTAGCAGGATGGTTCCATGCACATCACTGTCTCTAAATTCTCATCTGCCTGTATCTTCCAGGGAAGGAAATTTGAATCAGTTAATGTGAGACACAAGTACACAGCGGCAGGATGAACTTGGACCATAGACCCCGCCAATAGATGCAAAATCCTTGATGCTGGTCAAATTGTGTTCATGGGATTAGTAGTGAGGACAATATGAAAGCCTTTTCTGCTGATGTGCTTGGGCAGGATTGGGCAGTCCAGAAGCTATGGGACTCCAGCTCACATGAGCTCCACCCAGCATGACCAAAGGTGAGAGGTGTCAGGAATCCAGAGTCATCTGACTATGCAGCCCTCTCCTAGCATAATCTGATGGAGACAAGGTTTGAGGCACCATATACTTTGCTGAGCAAAAGGGTATTCAGTTTTCCATACAGATGAAATTGCAATAGTTAATAACATGCCCCAAATTTATTAAAGACATAAGAGAGCAATATCCACTGGACTTCTGACACAGTGTGTCTTTCTTTCTTGTAGATGAATCAAAAGCACAGGAAGGAAACAAAATATGAAAAGGACCCTGCTTTCTTTTTTAAAAAATAAATTATGAGGCAAACATAAGGAGTCCTTAACTAAATCTACAAGGCCTGCCTCTGAACTGAGGCTAAGAGAAATGGCACCCTTGGTCTCTGTTCCTTGTATAGCAGCAAACTGGATTGTTGAGATGGAGTCATCCACTGTCTCTAAAAGCTACAGACTGATTTAGGGATGAAGGGTAGGCTGCTTGGTACACATAGATTTGTCCTCCAGTACTTTATTGCAGCTCCCTACACTACCTTCCCCCGACATCTGCAGCCATGAGTGGCCATCTCACTCTGCCTAATTGTATGCTAACTAGGATTGCCAGTTTGAAAACTGTAGACAGCTCCTGTATTTCAAATGGTTGTGTAGAAGAGGGAATTTCAGCAGTGTTGCTTGCTGCCTGCTGACGTGACAAGAAACTTCTGCTGAAATTCTCTCTTCTATATGACTATTACAGATAGAAGACCTTCCTCCAGCATTCACTCTGGCTATGCTAAAATCCTGCCACAAGTGCAGATCTCTTTGAACAAAACTTTTTTCTCACAGCTCTTTTGGATGATCTAATATATTGTTTAGTAAGAACGGTCATTCACAACAAACCCATTAATGTATACATGGACTTATAGGCTGGTGGTTTCACTGGTGGATATCCTAAATGAAGTGAACTCTATCAGCAGCTCCACTAGCATAAAATACCTGGGAAAAGATGAGGAAGCAGGTGCCAAAATGAATGTTGGATCTAAAGCAGGAGTGGGCAAGTGCATGGGGACAAGGAGCCAATCCCACCCCCAGATTGACACATGGGCCAAGCACACACTCATAGCAATACCCAAATACCTCTAGTTCCCTCTGTAGTCTCTCTCAGAATGGCAACAGGAAGTGACATTATATCACTGTTCAGGAAAATATGGGTACTACAGGGTTTGGGGGTGATTTTGGAAGTGGAGTAGGGCTATTTTTGCATTTTGAAGGTATTGGGTGGGTTAGTGTGATTGGGGGGGGGCGCAATAATTTCCTGAAAGTCACAGCACAATTTTTTCAAATTATTTTGGAGAGAGGAGCTCCTGAATGGATTGTTGGGAGGCTTCAGGGGCCACAAAAATGAGACCTAGGGGCCACCTGTCGCTCACAGGCCACACTATGCCCATCCTTGGCCTGAAGTTTGGTCCCAAGTCTAAAAATATCAAAGACAGGCTTGTAACTTTTCCTGCCATTGCAAATGAACATGGCTGCCCTGCTGGAATGTATGTATGAATGTATGCATGCCGTTCCACTGTAACCTTTAACCTTCCAATAGAATGTAGTTACGACAGAAAAGAGAATCCTCCCATTCAATCTCTTATCATCCGTGAAGAGTAGATTAAGCAAGAAGGGCTTTTGATCATTTTTAATTCCCAGCCATCTCAAATTGACTGCATGTGGTACCACCCAAGGATTTAGGAAGTGTACTAGCTTCGGAGTTAAAATTCAATTTTCTCATCTTTTCATTTCTTTCTTTCTTTTAAAAAAATCGTTTCATTTTTCTATCTGATCTTTCAGTATTGCAGTGCAAGTCCACAATCTCTCCTCGGTGAAGCACACAGAACTGGGGCTACCCCATAAAAAGGCCTCCGACAAGAGAAAAAAGAATGATCCCCCCGCCCGGTCCTTCTTCCTGTTAAGATACCTTCCTTCTAGAAGATACCAGCTGTATAAACCTCCAAAACGCCCTTTTCCTCCTTTGTGCGTATGTGTTTTCCTGAGCGGATTAGAGGATTTGCTTGCAACCTGCCTTCTTGGCAGAAAGGAGAGAGCCTTTGGAGTACAAATCCTGCGGTTAGCTATCTTCATATCCTGGCTGGTCCTTATCACCAGCCATACATTTAATAAAAGAAATGAGGGCAGAGAGGGCAAATGGTTGAAGACATTCACTTTTCATCACAGGCAACCTGGATCGGAGAGCTCTGTTGGGTCACAGATGCAATGGTTTATGCATGATGCTGCAGCTCCACATTAAGCATTTGTTCCTCCCAGGTTTTTTTTTTCCTTCCATAAAGCCCACATTTCATATATTTCTGGCACTCCTGGTAAGGTGTTCCCAAGGGGAAGGGCTGCTCCTGGAACAGGAGAGCTGCAGCAAGACAGCAGTGAGTTGTATTGTGAAGGATGGGCAACAGCACCTGCTCCTATTATGCCTGGCATTCACCAGTGCCATTTTATCTTTCTCAGCACCCAAGATCTCTCCCCATTCAACTCCCCGTCCTTTTTATTTTCTGCTTTTATGACATCACAGAGGATTTACATTTTCTATTCTGTCCTAGTCATCCTGTTTACAGCGTATCCAGAACAAAGCTATTTGAGTTGACTTATCTATCATAACGATACAGGCCACACATGCCAATTCATACCAGGTGACTTTTGTATGATTGAATAAGGATGGCACTGCATTGGAGCTGATTTGATGTATATTCTATTTTCACCATGAGGCAAACAAATCATTTGGCAACCCTATACATAAAAGCCACTGAGAATCCTGAAATACACCTTGAAACCTAGCATACATAAGAAGCTGCCTTATACAAGGACAGGATTGTCTGTACAATTAGTCAGTTCTGCCTACTCTGACTAGCTGCAGGTCTCCAGGGCACTCTTATTCCATAACATCTTCCACCTGAGACTTTTCTACCACTGGAACAAAAGAAGAAATCCAAGAGGTTCTGTGCACAAATCAGGTGCTCTGTTCCTGAGTTAGGGTCCCACATGATCATCATCGGTGGTGCAGTTTGGATGGATAATCCTCACCATCATGACAGTTTCCACAGCCACATCCTAAAGAGTCCTAAAAAAATAGCCATGCTGGTCCCACTCGGTAAACCAATTCCAGCAGTTTACATCCTTACCAAGAGGGTGCATTTTGTAAAGCTAAAAGGTCTTAATTGACCATTCAAAATTACACAGTCCCCAAATAATATGCATTTGAATAGGGGTAGCTGACACAGGGATTTCAGTGTTTGTAAATTCTGCTGTTTCAGGTAAGAATGAATTATTTTACCATTTTTCTCCTTGATGTTAGGAAGTCATCAAAATCTGTGCAAGTATGGGATTTATTATGTATTTTTTAAAAATGCATGTGGTTTCTTGATACATAAAACAAGATTTTTCTCCAGAAACAAGCTTCCTGTGTAAAAGAGATCACTTTCTGTGAAAAAAGAAAAACAAATCCATGAGCAGTTCTCACAAGAATTAGGTCTGAATTGCAAAGTTTCATGTCCATCTAGGAATCTCCTCATTGGTGTTTCTTGGAACTCAAAAAAAAAAAAAAGTCAAACTGATTGTTGACCATTTTCCCTATCCCCAGTCTACAACCATACCATGTTGGCAGAGACAGCTACTTTTTCCACTTGCTGCTGTGAATGCTGCAGCTATCTTCTCAGAGAACAGGGGATCTGGGACTGGTGATGGCACTCTATCTCTGCTAAATAAAACTTCCCAGCACTTCAGCCCTGAAAAACCTGGCTCCACTGTAACATCAGTCATCACAGACAGAGGCTGGCATCTAGATATGCTATATCTATAGAACTGTGGTTTTTCAAGGAATTCTCTCCTTTTCTTAATCCCATATTTGGAGTTCAATCAATGACAGGAAGGAAGGAAGGAAGGAAGGAAGGAAGGAAGGAAGGAAGGAAGGAAGGAAGGAAGGAAGGAAGGAAGGAAGGAAGAGGGATGTTCTCATTGGCCATGTGGTTCCTCCCCCCACCCCACCACAACCTGCCAAGCCCACTCTCACAAGGCAGACTAGCCATAGTGATGCACTAAATGTTCACTATGGGACAGAACAGTCTCCCTAAAGAGGGCTTTGGTTGTTGGCATGAACAGCTAATACCCACATCCCAGGGCTTTCTAGAAGGTTCCCCAATGGTCATGGGAGTGTTGTGGGGGGATGCAGGTTGAGTTCAGGTATCTACAATAGGAAAGAGAGGCCAGAAGAGCATCCTTGGGGTGCAGCCTCCTGCTTATGCTCCTCCTAAAAATTCTGCTCTCCAGAATCAAATTTCCTTTCAGTCACCAAATTTTTAGCACTGTAGCCAGCAAGACAGCAAAAATTTGCTTCCACTGCATATTTTCTGACTGTTTTACTTACTTACTTTGCTGGGGCCTTGTATTTTAGCAAATGATTATAGTATGGAAAAGACTTGTATTAAATATAGCAGTCTTGGCAAAAGTAGTCATTTTGCACTCCTGAAACCAAATATATCTCTCTTTCACCTTGGCAAGAACCACAAAAATACAGATATTTTAAGGAAATGAATGGCTATGCACAACTGAAATACACACAGAGAGAGGGTTTAGATAAAGGGGCAAATATGTGTATCAGGTAAAATATATAGCTAAATATGCACATTAGGAAGAGCACATGAAACACAAATTTCACTGTGGAAAGAAAAACAAAAGTTTCACAGCCTGATAGAAATAAGGGTAGGGTGAAATTTGGGGAATTAAAACTAAATTAAAATTGAGCATTTTCCACAGGTCTAGATTTGAACTTGTAGTCCATGGAAGGACATCCTACAATAAACTTGTTAGTCTTTAAGGTGTCAAAGTAGGAGTCTTGATTGTTTTTTCTACAACAGATACCCCTTTGCAAATTACCCAGATAAAGGTCTGATCCCACACAGTCTGCCAAACTGAAAGAATTACCATAAAACATTTGTACTATCAGTCTTCCCCCCAGTGGTCACACACACAAACGAAAACACAAATCTCCAGATGGTATGGTGTCCATCTTCAGAAGGCTCATTGATACTTCTAATTAATGTGACAGGCCATTTTAAGAATGGGAAGGCATGTATATTCTGCCTCTGTAATTCAAAGCATGGGTGCCAGTTGTTTTCCCAAATGGAATATTAAAACCTCCAGAGCTCTTAGAAAAAGTAGTTAAGAACTCAGGAAAAGAAGGCTTAGTGAGTCAGATGATCCAATCTCCTTCTTAAAACAAAAAATTAACATGAATCTTTGTAAAGTTGTTGAAAACTGTTAAAGCATGTAGAAGATGTAAATGCCAGTGATATTATTATCACTTGATTCCAGTTAAGGCCTAGTTTGTACACTGTCAAATCCTTCTCATGGGCATTCTTGCAGTCACAGAAATGATGCCTTTTTCTAGATGCAGGTTTGGAAAGTAACCACAACCACTACTGCAAAGCCTATACTACAGTAAGTCGCTGCTGGGATGTTGTGTGATCCTGTCATCTTATGATTTGAGGTTGGATGTCCAGGTTTCAGTGCCCAGGAGTATTTTTGCATAGTTAAAACTAGTACAACAGCTGTGCCAGTTCCTTGAGATATAAGAACTGGCCAGAGTAACTAACACATGTCTTGCAGACATCTTGGCCAGATTACAGTAATGCACTCTGTGTGGTGCTTCCTCTGGAAGCTTTTTAGAAACTGCAGTGAGTCCAAAATGCTGCAGCCAGGCTGCTGACAGGGGTTACTTACAGCAAACTCATAACTCCCTTGCAACACCAGCAACCTCGGCATCTTCCACCTTACCTGAGAGCTACAACCTAGTTTAAGGGATACAGGATAGCACACCTTCCAACTGTCCCAATTTGGCAGGAACTGTGATTAATCCTCCGTTGTCCCACTTTTTCATCTGCTTTTTAAATGTTCACATCTCTTTTTCCTTCTCCCAACTTCCCACTTTTCCCACAGCTTACTTCAGTTGCTGCAGGCTGACTCAAAATGCAAACAGTCTGAGCTCAGTTAACTCAGCAGGTAGAGAGGAGAGGAGGAACAAACTCTTGTCCTTCCCAGCAGACTAAGGGCCTTTCCACACTACACTATTATAGTGCTATTATTCCACTTTCAACAACCTGTGGAATCCTGGGGTTTGAGTTTTGGCGGGGGCATTTAGAATTCTCAGCCAGCGAGCTCTTTGGCCACAGTAAACTACAAATTCCATAGAATGTTGAAAGTGGAATAATAGCACTATAATAGTGTAGTGCGGAAAGGCCCCAAGGCAAAAGCAAACTGCTGCAGCCTCTCTTAGCTTGTGTGTTCTTCCTCAGTAATAACCTTTGCCATCTTGATCATACTCTGATGCTCCATGTGCCCCAGTTTTATCCGAAATTTTGGTAAGTATGGAATAGACTGTGTGCCACACAAAACTTTGTCTTTCAAAAGAAGCAAATGTCCCCATCAAAGTATCTCACAAAAAAAGAGATGGAGAGGGGCTTCTACTGCTGCTGTTTCCTGGCATCTACCACCTGAGCTGTTTGTCTCAGTTTCCCTAATAGGAGAATGGGCCCTCCTTTCTTGCCAACAGTAATAAGGTTCATGCTTTGGATAACGCGAAAGGGTGTGAATGCTTATAAGACTGGAGATTGAATGGAGGGGGCCACAGCAGCTTTGTATCTCATCTCAACTAGAGGTTTGAAGGCAAACGTCTATGAAAAGTTTCCAGATCACAATATGGCAACCCTACCTATGAAATGAGCCTAATTACTGAGGGCCAAATGTCAAATATCCTTGCCAGAGTATACTTGTCTTTGGCACAGTTAAGACCATGAGGGAGCATGATACATTCTCATGCTAGATCAGATCAATAGCCTGGTCACTCTAGTTCAGTCTCCTGCATTCCACTGGTAGACATTTGTGACAGGGAGGTTCAGAAGGAAGGGAAATCTTTCAGTTAGCCCATATTTGTGGGCAGGTACCCTACCATTAGGCAGAATGAAGCAACTGCCTCAGACAGCAGATGTTGACAGTCATCAGCGGCATTCTCACACTGCTTTCTTGACTATTGTCTTCTCTGTGGAGGGACAAAGATGTGAACCCCACATAGCATGTCCTGCATCCCCTAAGTTAGCTTGATGCCTTTAGGTGTTGTGAGGGACACAATCCCTTCAACAATACTGTAATCAAATTCAGCTACTGGTCCAGTTTGTTTCTGTAGATGGAATAAAGTTGGCATGATATTGTTCCTTCCCTTGGGCAGAAAAAAATGCCTCGGGGCTGCTCTGAGAGAGATACCATCTCACAATATGGTCAACTGAGATTTAGGCTAGCAAACCTGCTAAGAAAAGTTTCACCAGTCTGGAGTACACATTCTAAATCATTTTGTGTGCTGGCTATGCAGCTGGCCTTTAGTTATCACAGATATTAAATATTCCGGGGAAAAGAAGGGATGCAGGGATGCTACACTATGTTGGACACTACACTGATGTTAGCAATGTGTGGGGAGAGGGAATTCCAAGTTATTCACCTGGACTTCTACTCTGAACCTGGGTGCAGGGTGAAGTCCAGGGGAAAATTGGCTTATCCTTATTCTACTGGTGGAAGTTTTCTATCAACACTGAATACAACCCTTAGGCCAGGGTGGGGAACTGCTGAAGTTGTGGCAAGCTTTTTGCTCCCCACACACCCCAGTAGACTACATCAATGTCCCTGATGTGACTGGAAGTTTTAATTTTCAGCTGATTTAGTATTTCATTTTATTAAAAAAAGATTTTGGGTTATGTGGATGTTGTAGAGGCAAAACTGTTGCATTTGCAGCAGCTGGGTGAATAAATTTAATATATAAAAGTCAAAGTTTGTTTGTCTGTGTCAGGCGAAGACCTCATATGATTGGCTGTGTCAGGCAAAGACCTCATATGATTGGCTGCCTAAGAAGATTCTATGGAATCCTGGAGTTTGCAGTTTAGGGAGAGGCATGCAACTAATGGTCCACACTTTGCCCACATTTGCCTTAGAGAGTAAAAGGAACTGGTAATAAAGCTATTTCCATTTGTTCAACGTGGTACCAAATCTTCACCAAACTTGATGAATAGAAAGATCTGAGCTTGGAAATAACTAATACCACCTGGTACTGCATTTGAAGAAAGAAATTTATATCCATGGAAATTCATGCAAAAATAAAAGCCAGTTAGTCTTAAAAGTGCTGCAACAATTCCTTTTTTTTAATCCCTTCCTTTTTTCTTTCATGCTGCCGGAGACTAACATGGCTACTTCTTTGGAAATGATTAGTTACTAATATTCTAAACATACAATGTAACAACCAGTAAATCACAACAGAAGCCTTTACAAAGTTAAAACAACACCACCATGAGTTATTTCGATGATGTATCACCAGAATCCTGTTGGAACATTGCATCCTTGTGAGTGGACTTATATGGGCAAGAATTGTGAAGATGCTGAACATCTGTATTCAGTAGAGGGCTGCTTGTTCATAACTATGTAGCACAGCCAGCAAAGGCATTGACAAAACACCAGTGGAGGTTCTAGCAGACATTGGGCGTTCCCAATGAGCATTGGTTATGCATCTTCACAATTCAGTAATTGGATTTCTTAGCATCTCTGCTACTCAGTTAATTTACATTGCATGAAAAGACGTACAAGATTGTGGCCATATACTAGTTTCATTCACAAGACTAGGATAAATCACCTCGCTTTATATTACCAAAATATCTCCCATTTATGTTTGTTTTAATCTTTTCATTGTGTGTTTGCTCATTGTTACACTTTGTGTTTACAAGATTTAGAGATATATGCAGCACACTGCATGACCAATGTATTGATTTAGTAGTTACAAACACATTGGCCTTTTCCACATGTTACCTTATCGCGGAGGTGGGAGGTGCCGTTTGCGCAAGCAGGTTCTTGCGTGAGGCGCTCTCTTCGCTGCTCCTTCGTCCCGCAGCTGGCTTCCTGGTCGCACGACCGCCCCACCCCTTCCTTCCGCTGTGCAGCCTGAGAGCTGTAGGCTGCACTGGGGGAGGAAGCGCGAGCAGCAAGCCTGGGATGACATACCGCAGCACAGGTAAGTGCGCGCAGGCCCCGGGTGCCTTGCATGACCGCGCACCATTTTCGGCTTGAAACCAAAAATGAAAAGGTGCGCACATGGTTCTCGTTAAGCTTGTGACTGTTGCATAAATGGGAGTGCATCATACGGACCGCCACTCCCATTTACGCGACACTCAAGGGGCCCTCTAGCAAAAGAAGTTGCGTGTGAAAAGGCCTATTGTTGCTTCCAATCAATTATTCTTTATGCAAAAGAGAAAGAAAACCCTTTGCTATCTATGTCCACTTGCTCTAAAAACAAGATAGGCATGGGAGGGGGGAGAGAATTCTGGAATTCTTCCAACAACAAGGAGGTGGATGGAGGGTGTGTTTTCTACCACAGGCCAGTGACTTGTAGTATTCACATAGTTCTTCCGAGGATTACTAACTACTTGGGGAGGAGAATGCCTTCTACAGAGGCACCCAGGCACACTCCAGCCCCAAAGCCAAACTCCTTATTGCTAAATATTAACATTTGTTGTTGTTCTGTGCCTTCAAGTCATTTCTGAGTCTTAATGACACTAAGGAGAACCTATTACAGGATTTGTTCAGACGACCTTTGCACTAAAGTTGAGAGTGTGTGACTTGCTCAAGGCCACCCAGTGGGTTTCCATAGCCAAGTGGGGACTTGAACTCTAGTCTCCCAGAGTCCTTATCAGACACTCAAACCATTATACCATACTGGCTCTCCTTAGCTGTTGTTTGTTTTCTTGTAAAAAGCATAATAGGCATCCTTACGAATATTCCTTCATATAAGCACAGTAACCTTTGGTTGGTAAAAATAAATGTTTATGACATTGTTTTGAGAATAAATCATTCTTTTGA
This sequence comes from Iguana delicatissima, assembly GCA_948472985.1. Lineage (NCBI taxonomy): Eukaryota > Metazoa > Chordata > Lepidosauria > Squamata > Iguanidae > Iguana > Iguana delicatissima. The sequence continues at coordinate 387,812 of CAOKZL010000345.1, read as the reverse complement.
GATTATTGAGAAATCCACCCTAACTGCCTGAAGTTTTTGGGAAAAGCCTGTGTTCTTACAAAAGAAATGTATTGCATACAAAGAATCATGTTCAATTCTTCAGAATCTTTCATATATCATATATGTTATGTTAATTTTAAAAAATAGTCCCTAGTCTGCTAGTTAGTTGTAGTATAAGCCCCCACTGAAAGCCAAAGGGCAACTTAGAGATGACTGCATTTCACTGCATTCATCACAACTTAGTCACAGTTAATCTTAAGCCCTTTCCACAGCACCCCTCCATCCTGCCAAGGACAGGACCTTGATGACACTTCTGCATGACATCATCATGGTCCCATCCTCCTTCTGTCCACAGGTGGCGTGATCATGCCACAAATCATTGATGGGTTTTCCCCATCAATGACCTGCAATTGCACCACCATCCCATACTCACCTGGCCTGTGGAAGCACCAGAAGTGCGATGGAGGTACTTCCTGCCCCAGTGCAGCCTGGGAAAGTGCTTGGCTGTGCTGTGGAAGGAAGGAAGAGGCGTGGCCATCACACTTCTGTCAGCAGGAAGACAGCCAGTGTGAAGGGGAGCATTTCTGTCGTGCTCCCTTTCCAGCAGAGCCACTGCCAGGATCCCCACTGGACACTGCCACAAGAAGGTAAGATGTGGAAAGGGCCCTAACCACAATGAGTCTTAGCTGCTTAATGCTCCCACAGTAAGGAGAAGATTCTAGGTAACCAGGAATTTCACCTTAGATGACCAGGAATTTCACTTTAAAAGCAAAATTTGTGTTAAATATATCAGAGAGTAAATATATTTAAATTTTAAGGAAAAATATTTACAGAGCCTTTGAGAGAGGTTTACAACCGGTAGATAAAATACTTGTCAGGGAAGGTTCTAATAATACAACAAGACCACAGTGACAGATTGGCATCATGTAACCAAGCTCCACTCAAGTCAACAAAGCCAGCATCAATTATATATAACACTGTCAGGTGACAGATCACCCTTTGCTTCCTTAACAGATATTTCTATTTCTCCTTTTCATTCCCTCCCCAAGAAACATACTAATTTGATTACTTTCTCTACAAATGCTCCTCTCCCCACCCCAGCTTTACCACTGCTTCTCTCCCTGGCTTGTACTTCATTTACGGGCAACCTCTGCCTAGCTTATTTACATGTGAACAATGTAGAGCATCATGTGGTGAGTTTCCAAGGCAGACACCACATCCCATTCAATTCTCATTTTCTCTCTGACAGTCACCAGTGAATCAATCATGTTTGCCATGCCCTCTCCATGACCACCTACGAGATCCCAAATCACTTTTCATCTGTTATGTCAATCACACTCAGACCATGTCTACTTTTCATTACAAACATGCCGTCATGTGACTGGCTAATCTGTCACTCTCTGACAGCGGTTAGTGCGCCAATTGATTTAATTAGCAATCAATTAGCTTGTTACTATTGGAAGTAATTACCTTTTATAGAGCCAAAGAGTGCAGCTGGCCACAGCACTAAAACCCAACTAATAAAACTGCTTTTAACACCTTCTCTACATGCAAAATCACTAGTTCACAAAGGCTAGGAGAATTATTGGTGACATCCACATGACTCGGAGAGCCCAAGGGAATTCCCTCTCTTTTCCTATTATGCTGGCAGACTTTCCCATTAATGGGCCATACTATTTATACTTTAAGAAACAGATCTCATTAGAATTACTGTTAATGTATAAATTATTTACTTTGAATGACCAGACTAACTAGTATTTGTTAATGACTTCAGACATACTCCATTAGGAAACTTGCCCAAGCAAGCCCCATTGAAATGAATGGGTGCTACAAACAAGTGTGTGGCTATCTATGATCTTTGTCCACGTCTGCTAAAACATCAAAGTAGTTTGCCCAGGAAAATGTTCCAGGAGATGAGGTCCTGTTTCCCTCAAAAAATGTCAAACTCTGTCTATAGAATGCTGGTGAAACTGATGCCTCCAGAATGCCATGAGCACACGAATGACTCCAGGTGCCCCAGCATTCTGCATGGGACAAAATGAGATTCTGGGTACATTTTATCCAGTGATCCAGTAAAAAAATTCTCTTAGATAGCAGGATTTGGGGGAGGGGACTATTATTTAGCATCTCTGAGAGTAGTCAGGACCAATTTGATACTTTTTGTTGTCTGAGGCGAAGAACAAGATGGTACACCATTCCATCTCACGTACTGGGAGCTATATCTTTATTCAAGGCTGACAGTAGAACAAGAACTTGAAGGCACCTCTTTCCTCCAACACCTTCCTCCTGCTACTTGGGATCTGCTACTTTATCTTCTACTTGAGGTGAGTGGGCCTGAATACCCCAAAGGTATGCCTATCTGATCCTGTCTGATCTTGAAAGCTAAGCAGGGTCAGCTCTGGTTAGTTGGTGGGAAACCACCTAGTGGAAGACCACTTGGTGGGAGACCATCAAGGAATACCAGGTGCTGTGGGTTATATTTCAGAGGAGGCAACTGGCAAAACCATCTCTGAGTATCCCTTGCCTAAGAAAACTCTATGGCATTCATGGGGCTCCCATAAGTCAATAGGCAACTTGAAGCCACATAAACACACACACTTGAGATGAGTGCCTCATTTTGTCTATTTGTAAGGCCAGTCCAGAGGGCAATTTCCAGTCAGAATAAAATATACCCTGACAATAACTTTCTCTTCAAGATTTCAGACCAGAAGTTTCCAAAACATGACACAATATAAGAGTTTTGCCTGATCAATAACAGAGTGGTCATGAAGTCAGCCAAAGCTGAAATGGAGCAATAAAGTAACAGCATTAAGATATACTGATCAAATATTGTAACTATAGAACCATAGTGAATACACAATATGTTTGGATACAAAATGAAGCTGAAAAGATGACATAGACGACTACAGTTGTGTAAGCTTTCTCTGGAGTGCACAATTATTTAAGTTTAAATATGTTATGCAAGCAAGTTGGATTGAATCACCTGTAACACAGCAATATGTTGGGTAAAAGTATGAATTCTTCAGATGTTGTGAGTGTCTCATTGGCCTCAACATATTTTAGGATATTTTTATTTTAATTTTGTATAAATGATGCAAATACTAAGGAGAAGAGGAGAAGACTTTTTTTCCCCTTTTTTGTTCTCCATTTATAACTTGACTTGAAGAACTTAAGTTACTATTTGTCATATGCATTACCCAATGTGCATGATCATATATTTTAAAAAATCTGCTATCTTGCCATTTCAAAAGCTCATGCAATTGTACGTATCCTGCCTGTCTGCCATTGAATTCAATCTGCAAAATACTCCCAAGGCACACAATGACTCGCTACATTAGCTCTGTGGTGAACAGAAGAGTCAGTAATGAGATGAGTAAGTAGACTTGTACTCCATTCATCATCCTGTTTGCTTCAATATAAGTGTTCTTTTATCAGCAGTATTGGTACTGATGTCACCACACAAGGCATAAATCACAGCAAATGTGACAATGTCCTATTAAGGGTCATGGTCTAAAATCATTATTGACAAATTAAAGACCACAGTTAGCCATTTTTTTCCCAGTGTATTCTCATTTTGAGATATGGCTAGCACTTCATTGAAGAATGCAGATTGTATAGTCGTTTATAGCTAGGAGTGGCTGAGTGTATTAACATACCAGCCCTCCTGTTCTTTCATCCATTAAGAACATGGTAGCACTCAGAATGTAGATGGAGTTAAGCTGTTCAAATCTGACTGTGTAAACCAAGGAAGTTTCTTGGGGTCAGAAATGTGGGGCTGCTTTTGAGTTTGTGATCAATTTTTTCTGGTCTAGTGGCTAAGAGCTGGTGAGCTGAGAGAAGAATTTCTATCACACAAAGATGTCTTCACTTTAGTTGCAAGAATACTGGCCAAAACTATAATAGGGTTACAGCTTTTGAGGTTGGCATGGCATGAGGCAGTGATCCTGGACCCTGACCAACCCAAGTGAATGACCTAGTGCATCTGGAAACTGCCCCCTGACCCTAAGCAGAGGTTAGAACAAAGATGGCAGCTAAGAACCCCACTCAGGCTCACAGTCACTGTGTGGTCCACTGCCATCAAGGGTGAGGGTGATTGCCCCCCTGAGCTCAGCACTACCCTGTGTGCCTCACCCTGCCATCCCAATAGGGATACCATGGGAATAATGGGTGCAAACCTCAGTTTCCTCCTTTTATGGGTCTCGCCTCATGCAACACCACCAGCCAGTGACATACGTAGCTAAACAATTAACATTCAATAGAACATACATTAACAGGACCAACAAATGTGCCTTAGTAGTGATAGCTAGGAAGTAGGATGAAGCCAGATTGCCTGAGGAACAGAAAAATTCCTGGCTACAAACTCCTAGCAAACTGGAGTGAAGGGTTTGGCTTCAACGTCCAGTACCAAGGAGGCTCTGACATCTTTTTTTTTTTGTATAATTTTATTAAAATTCCATTATATAAAACACATAAATATATAATTGTACAATTCATTGAAATATTTCTGATAGTCTTCTTCTCCTCCCTAGATTTCATGTTCTTCAATTTAATCAACATGTTAAAATTAGATGTACCTCAGAGGCTCTGCCATCTTCTGATGCTGACTGGCTGCCTCTCACTAGGACCACAATACTGCAGAGAACATTGGGGAAAAGAAGCCAACAGCTCTTGAAGATGGCAGCATGATGCAGCAGCAAGCAGTGCCACAGTCAGCAAACTCCCCCCAGGTAAGTCTGAAGCGGGGGGGGGACTTATTTGTTATGTTACAGTCATAGGCAGGTCTCTCTGGGAAGAAGATGAACTGCATGCAAATGGACTGGCATCCTTTAGAACAAATGTGGGTAGGATAGGACTTATGTATGATATCACATAGCCAAAAAAAAAAAAAAAATCCCAGATCTGTCAATAAATATTGGCAGATAGATTACTTTTTGATCTACAACTGCCAGAACTCCCCATTAGTATGGTTGGGAATTATGGGAATTACAGTCCAAAAAGGCAACCTTTCAAAAGACCTGACATTTTGCAGCAGCAGCTTAGTGCAGGGATGATGATACATGGCTCTCCAAATGTTTCTATACTGCAACTCCCAGCATCCTCACTGTTGAGTGTGCTTTCTTTTGGCTGGAGTGGGGTGGGATTGCAGTCCAGTAACATCCAGATAGCCATACATTTAGTACAGAGACAGTATGCCTTTGATTTTTATATACCAATAGGGCTGGTCATTAACCTCACACCCTACTTCTGACTGCCAAAAAACATTTGTTTGACCATCGATGAAAGCAAAATACTGGATTAATGAGTTCATGCATTAATTAATTGGTTTAATCAAACAACTCAGTTCCTTTTCCCATCCTTAGGACATTGTATATTTTGTATCAGGGATGGGCAACTGTGGCTCTCTGTACCTGGCTGAACTCCCAGCAGGCCTAGCCAGCACAGCTAATCATGGTGAATGCTAAGAGTTTGCAGTCCAAAACATCTGGAGAGCCACAAGTTCCCTACCCCACTTCACATTTGGGCCATGTTTTCAGACAAATGACCATTCCCCGACAAAACTAAGATGGTGCAGGCCAGGTAGGGACAAAACACATCAGGAGGGCTTAAAGTGAGCACATCTCAACTAAGGAAGGCACAGGCCATCTCCGCACTAGACTGTTATAGCGCTATTATTCCACTTTCAACATCCTATGGAATCCTGGGGTTTGCAGTTTTGGGAGGGGCCAGCCAAACGGCAAACCCCAGGATTCCATAGGATGTTGAAAGTGGAATAATAGCACTATAACAGTCTAGTGTGGAAATGGCCATACATTCACACTCTACAAGAGAGGTTGGCAAGTGCAGTCCATAGGACATATGCCACTTCCAGGCCCCCCTCTCCAGCCCCCTGAATCCCCCATGCTTCCATTTTTAGCCTAAAATTGACTAATTCCCCCTCAGAAGCTTCTGGGGAGTATGAGTGAAATTATTGCAGCAAGACAAGTATGGCCACCAGTGCCAACATGGGCTGGTGCACCCCAGTCCATGCTCACACTTTCTCTACAGCTGACTTACACAAAATGTCTTTATAGGGATTCCACTCTCTCCATCTCCCCAAATCTAGTGACTTAAACCAGAGCCCAATGACATATTGTGTTGCCTTTAGATACGGGAACTATGAACGTTGTTGTTTGCTTTATTTATTTTTCTTCCTTCTTTTTTTTCTTCTTCTTTTGTTGGTGGGGCGGTAGTGGTGATGGTAGAAACAATACTCTCTGCAGTTATAAAAAGTTTCAGATGAAACACATTTAAGCAAGCATAGCCCTGTGAAATTTGTCTCTCTCTGTTGCCTGGGCTGTGCCATAGAAATTGGGAGAATTGAGATGTAAAACACACCTCTGGCCTTCCGCTGTTTAACAATGATGTAATGACTGTCTTGTTCAGGTGTGGCAGGAAGGGGGTGGGGATGGTTAATCATAGGCTCTCTGTTTTAATTTTCTCCCTCTTAGGCCATCCTTGGCTTTCAGGCCTATTCATCTCTATAATTCCAAGTATTAGGCAATGCAATCCTTTATAATACTGATACTTCACAAGGCAATTTAGGCACTGTTGTAACACAGAGGGACAATAGTAGTGGCATAAAGTTATCCAAGACTTATTACTGGTTGTGTGGGCTTAGTACTAGGAGAGAGTGAGCATGTAGAGTAGGAATGAGGAAGCTGGAGGAGCTGAGACCTAGCTTCCCCTTCTCAGCCCTCCTTCCTCTCAGCTGTTGAGCAGACACTGTCACTCTACATTTTAGCCAAGTGCTACTTTGCAGTGTAGCTACCAGGGGGATGAGGGTGTTGCCCCCCACAATAAGAATTCAGCGCCTCAGTGAAACTTTCCTTCAGTCCCAAATTTCTAGCACTGCAGCAATCTAATAGTTCAGTCAAGCATTTAAAAATATTCTTTAAGCATCTAAAGAAAAGGGACACGCAACATTACCAGGGGAATATGAACGAAGCAAAGACAAGAGTCCTGGGTATGATTCATTTTCAGTCTTATTCTCTGCAATGCTAGACATTAAGAGACTGAACAAAAGTTTCCATTTTGGACAGCAGAATGCTTATTTTGCTCAACCACCTCCACCACAGACCTATGCCACTTAGCTTTAGCTGGTAGGTAGAACTGATGAACCTGATGAAATCATGGAAGATTGCGCTACAGACATTCCCCATTTAACAAAGTTCACTTCTGCATGATATGCCATTAGTGTGCTATACTGTTATAATCCCACAGCATTGCCATTCACACAATGCTGTCTGGTTAGGAACGTTCTTTTCCACACCCTTCCACCTTAAGTGGATGAATAGCAGTATTGCCACTGGTGTTCCTTCCACACTACAGTGTCCTTGGTCACTCCCTTTCCCTGCTTTCACCCCACCCCACCCCACCCCACCCCACCCCACCCCCTCGATTGGTTGAGGGTTTTTGTTTTGTTTTTTTCTTGGAAGCTGCACTAGCACAGCTATGTTGTAATGGCATGACACACCAGTACATTATTGCACTTTGGCACTTTAATGCTTAAAAATGTATTTTACCAAAATTAAAAGTTTTAATTCAAAGGAGAAATTTAAAATAAACACAGAGAGGTGATAGAGTAGTTGAGGGAGGGCTGGGCATGTCCACGCCCCTCCCACTCCTGGATCGGGAAGCACAGTCAAGTGCTATTATAGTATCGCACTGACTCAACTGAAGAGATTGAAGAGCTAAAGGAGGCTCTTAATGGATTTTTTTCTGGAAATAGTATATGGTAGTTTTGCAATGCTTGGGGATGGGATAGCAGCTGGATAGCGATGATATTGTGCAGTAACATGGCTCCTGGACTGGAAACAACCCACTGCTGTTTTACTATAGCCACATCGTGCAGAAATGGCCAAAGTCTCTGATAAAGTAACTCCTTTTTACTACGTCTTTTCACATCTGCCCAGACATTCTTTTCCTCCTTGCTGGAGGAAAACCTCCTTTGTCTAGCTGGAAGTATTTTAGCAGCATTGGCCCTGGGAGGCTGGTGAAGGAGGGCTGGAGTGCCATGTTGTGGCAGTGTGTCTGCAGTAAACAATACAATAAAGCTTGAGCTGGGAAAAGAGTAGGATTCTACTGTAGCCAATCCTATTGCAGCTGTATGTGCTGGCCTGTTTACTCAGGCAAGGCTTACCTGACATATGACCCTTTCCGCACGAGGCTGGTGAATCAGTTCATGCCGTTTCGTACCGGATTTTCTGGGCTTGAAACAAGGCGGACTTTCCCTCATTTCCTTCTGCACAGCTACTGCGTATGTTCCATTCCGATTCGGAGGAGTGCGAATTCATGAATCCACACTGCCTCCACCATGGCCACTCCCACTACTCCCCTCACCTTGCCTCGTCGGCTGTGATTGGCCCTTTTTTTTTGTATGGTTTAGTACGTCATTGCATACGTGCGTACGTGCGTAAGTCCATACTACCCCCTGGCCCCTCCCATGAGCCCTCCCCTGACCACCAATTTCCATTGGTATGAATGTACGTGTCTGCACCACTGTGAAAATACAAATTGGATCAATCTGGAAAACCGATTTCTTCCAGTTTTCAAATAGCGCGCTTTACCAGCACATGGAGGTGCATTTAGTCAGAATTATGTGCGGAATGAAGGTAAATAAACTGAACCTAGTCCGCTCCAAGGTGCAGAAGACCTCCATGGCAAGACACATTGGCCTGCTTTAATAACCGCATGCAGAAAGGGCCATCGATGTTTCATTTCTCATGTACCTATTGTTCATTTTGAATAAAAAGTGTGCCAAAACATGCTGAACTGGGGCTTTGTGTGTGTGTGTGAGTGTGTTTTTTTGTTTGTTTGTTTTGTTTTGGGTGGTGAAGGAATCTCTCTCTATTTTTTCTGTGTCATTTCTGCCTGTGATACCAATTTTTCTGTTAAAGAAGCAAGGTCCAGGTACTCATCTACTTTGCTAACTGAGGTACATAGAAGCAGATTGTTCTTATTTTGTGCTCATTTGTGCCTTGAATCTTAGCTCTAAGGCTGGGAAAATGTGTTCAAGTTCTTTCTGTGCTGCGGACCTGCGGTAACAAAGTAATTATCTTTTAAAGTTTTCCATCTATAAAGTGGGAACAGTGGTGATTTTGTTCACAGAGCTGTTATGAAGCTGAACGCGCGGACACACCTGATTGCGAAGGGACTCTGCTGGAATAGAACGTTCTGTAATTAAACCATCAGGAAATAGCGTAAATGATTGTATAAGAGAAAGAACTATTCACCTGCCCTCTCTAAAGAACCAGTCAGCGACAGGAGCAAGAACAAGCAACAAGCTTCCACTTGCCATGCCTCCTCCCTCCCTGTGTATTGCACTCAAGAAACAAGGGCCTAAATCTAGTTGTTACCTCCAGCTAGAATGGACCACTGAATCAATGGAGTTTGCTTAAGTGTTGGCCTATCATTCAGCAACTGAATGCACTTTACTGCTGAAAACTCTGCATAGTCATTTTCAGATTCCTAAAGTATATGCAGAAACAGCCAAATTGTTTTATTCGTCACATACTCCCACACCCATAAAGCCTTTCTAGGATTAGAAATCTCAAAAGTTTAAATATAAACTTCTTGTTGTTGTGTGCCTTCAAGTCATTTCCAACTTATAGCGACCCTAAGGTGAACCTATCATGGGGTTTTCTGGGGCTGAGAGTAGGACCTTCTCTGTATGGCATTTGCCATGCGAAAGGACGCCTGGAGCATTGCGCGATTTTGAGGAGTGATCTGCATGACGCACTTACAATCGCACGACACTCCAGGGACCAGCAGGCGCCGATCGCGCACCTTTTCATTTTAGGCTGGAAGCCAAAAATGGTGCACGATCGCACATTGCTCCCGGGCCCCACGCACACTTACCTGGCATGTGGAGCCTCCATTGCTGTGCAGATCGCACTTCCTGCCCCAGCGCAGCCTGAGAAACTCCCAGGCTACACTGCAGAAGTAAGAGGCAGGGCTCTCACACAAGCAGGCAGCTCGTGCAGAGTTGAAGAAGCAGGGATGCGAGAGCTTCTCGTCGGAGGCTGCTCGCACGATCCCCACACCCCAGTGCCGGAAAAAGGTAAGGTGCAGAAAGGACCTATGCGATGTGCCCAAAGTTACCTAGTGGGTTTCTATGGTCGATTGGACAATTGAATCCTGGTCTCCAGAGTTGTAGTCCAATGCTCAAACCACTATTTCCATGCTGGCTCTTTAAATATAAACTAGCAACTAACAAATACACAATCCTTAAGGATGCTGTACTTGGTAGTAAAACCCACTGAGCTTCAATGAGACTTGTCTCCCGGTACATTTAGGAACACAGGCCATTTCTGCCCTATACTGTTATAGTGGTATTATTCTACTTTCAACATGCTGTGGAATTCTGGGGTTTCTAGTTTACTGAGGCCCTCTAAATGCCCCTCCTGAATTACTGTAGTCTTTCATATGAAACTGCCCAGACTCAGATGCGGCTTCCAGTCTCGCCTGTTTTTGTGTGCTTTCAATGTGTTCCCAAGTTTGGATGAACCTAAGGTGAACCTATCATGTGGTTTTCTGCAGCTGAGAGTGTGGCCCTTTTCGCACCTTACCTGCTGCTGCTGCTGGCGTCACACAGGAATTGTATGAAAAGCCTTGTCTGGGAGACACTCAGGTCCCCTCTGCTTCCCCTCCCCTGGCCAGAAGGAAGCATGAGCGCTCCACCCCTTCCTTCTGCAGCACAGCCGGGTACTTTCTTATGCTGTGCTGGGGAGGAAAGCACAATGGCTGTGCGTCCGGAGCCTCCACACACAAAGTAAGTGTGTGTGGAGCACAGGACGGACACATGATCACTCATCATTTTCAGCAACGAGCCAAAAATGATATAATGTGCGATTGCCCCCTTTTGGCCTTGGGAGCATCATGCGATTGCGAGGACATCATGTGGAACTATCCTCGCAATTGCGCAACGCTCCCGAGGCCATTTCGCAACAGGACTGGCGTGCGAAAAGGGCCTGTGTGATGCACCCAAGGTCACCTAGTAGGTTTCCACAGCTGGGCAGGGATTCAAACCCAAGTCTCCAGGGTCATAGTCCAACATTCATACCACTACACAATGCTAGCTCTCCCTCACAGGCATACCTGCGGGAATATAAAAGAAGGCATTTCCCAAAGGTACACCTGGATTTGGGAAATCCATTCCTAAAGAGGCTAGACTGTCTCCCTCCTCATTGTTCTTTCCTCAGTAGACAAAGACTTCTTAAAAAAAAAAAACACAGGTTTTCAGATACTGACTGTTTTTAAGAAAAGGGTTTTTATTGGGTAGCACACTTTCTTTCTTTTCTTTTTTTAAATTGGTGTGTTTAAAATTTGTTATGACTTTTTAGCTAATTCAATTACATTGTAATATTAACCTTTTCTATAGTTTATTTATAATTTTTTTATCTGTATCTGTTTTAATTTTGCAAACTATCCTGTGGCCCAGATATGGGGGAGCAGTGGTATCATAGAAATAAAACAAAACAAAACAATGCACTTGAGGCCCTGAACTGGAATGGATAAAAATGTCAGTTTGAGTTTCCCAGATCTTTATTTTTTTTTTCCTCTCTAGTTCAAGTTCACACTTGAAGAAATTTGTGAGTTTTAGTAGAATTTTCAAAAAATGAACACAATTGAGATTTTTGCCCGCCCCAGTCTAATCATATCGTGCTTCATAATCAAACATACTTTTTATATTTAAAAAATGCATTTAGGTTGCAGTCCTGTAGACACATCTGGAAGTCAGCCACGTTGAATTCCTAAGTACATTATGCTCATAGGCCTGCTATCACAAGTGATGATTAACAATATCTGCTCTGAGTGTCTGTTCAAAAGACATTCTTAATTTAGTTCAACGGAACATACTCCCAGCTAAGCAATTATTGGGTTGCAAACTAAAAGAATGTTTGCATGTTCAGGTTCTGAAAAGTTAATGAAAAAACTTTAAAGGTTTGAGTGTACATTTAGTTTAAAATGAGTATCTTCCATCCATAAGATTTCAGCTTTGTCAGATTCTAAACTAAAGATAGCCTTTAGCATCACACGGTGGAGGGAGGGCAAGGGAGAGTGACATTAAAACAAGAACCCAATGGAACCTGAAAGAATTACTAACGTTATGGCATTCAGTATGACTGCATGTTTTAAAAGTGTTAGCTTATACAAGTCTATGGTGTTTGGGAAATGGAACAATTTAGAAATCTATATGACTTTTGAAATTATGGAGATAATTTGCTCATATTGAAGATGCTTTTAAAAAGAAGCCTATTGTTTGTTTAATAATTTCCTATTTTTAAGCATTTCTTAAGTCTGCATATTAGTAGTACTCAAGAATTCGACATTTAAAATAATTGGTTGAGAACAGTGGCAAAAGAAGTATACAGGGTTACTAATATACACTAGGGTTTAGGCTGACATGAATTTTTATCTTAATTATCAGACAAATTTGTACTCCCACTATTTAATTCAATTTGCATGCATCAGTAGACACTTATTAAAGGTAATATTACATCTGTCATTTTAAGACTGGTGAGAATTTTATCATATGAGCTGCATGAAACAGCCACTCTGTAATATAATGAACTCCTTTATAAAGCTTAAAATAATCAGTATTTGCATCCTAATTAACTGTTTGGAGGAGGAGAGAAGAAATGTTTTTGTAGCACAATTACACAGCTTTCATGCATTTCTCTGCAGATGTTTTCTGTTGCAAATTCTTTCAGCACCGAATTTTTATGTAAACATATACTACTTGGTATCAGTAGCTTGTATGGAAACAAACCACAAACATGCTAGGATATTAAACCTGTCTCTTCCTGCTAGAAGATCATAGGACAACTGCATAAATTACATTTAAATTCAACAATGTCTGTGCTACAAGTTGTACATGTCAAGATGACACACACACAAAAAATCAACATTTTAGGGGTCCCCTTCTCCCCCAGGGCATTTTTTTTTAAAAAAAAGAATGTACTCCACTCTTTTAAAATTGGCAACAGATCTAGTAAACCAATTATCAATACAAAAAGATAATATAGTGTGTGTGCGTTTGTAAGTCCTAGGTCAATCAAATTTGTTCATAACTGCTCTACAGCTTTGTATTGGAGGAGCATGAAATATAAATTACTCAGGAATCTTTTCTTTTGGCACACCTGCACCTAAATTTTCAGGAAAATTCTAATAGGAAGGAAAGTACAGCACAGAAATTGTAGGTTATGTAATGAATTTCCTTTTGTCACATATTTTCCCCAGCCATTAACAAACATTGGATAGGCACATGACTTCAAACAGGTAATTTTCTTCTGAGATAGAGAATGTATGGATACAGCTGAAGTAAAAGATTCTGCACTACTGCTTTAATTTTCAATGCTTTCCAATGCTCAGATTAGAGGAGAGAGGTTGGTAGCATTTTATGAAATGTGGGTCAGTCCTCTCTAGCCTTCTAAAGACACTAGGTAGAGGGATTATCATAAAAGGTAAAGAGTCTGGGCCTGTCTTGCCTTGCTCCTTCCCATGCTATAGGGAAATGTGGATATCGCAGGCTGAAAAATGAATACCTCTGTATGGCAGTCTTTTGATAAAGAATGCAGTTATCCCATAGAACCTTATTGAACAGACTGTGGCATCTAAGGCCCTTTTCGCACCTTACCTTTTCGTGGCATTGAGGTGCGGGGATTGTGCAAGCAGCCTCTTGCGAGAGGCTCTCGCATTCCCACTGCTTCAGCTCCACAGCCGCTGCCTGCTAGCGAGCAGGCAGCATGAGGGCTCCTCCTCTTCCTTCCGCAGCGCAACCTGGGATTTTCCCAGGCTCTGCTTGGGCAGGAAGTGTCAATGTCAAGGCGGCGGCTAAGCAGACACGGAGGTAGAAGCTGGATTTGTATAGCTTTAGTGGTAATAAATGAAAGAGGTTACTTCACCAAATGTCAATGTAAACAAACAGCAAAGTTCCAGGAGCGGCAAACACAAACAGAGAGGTCAGACTGGAATCAACAGCTCCCGACGCAGGACATAGTTTCCCAGTTGGTAGACGGTTGTTGCCCCGTGCCCAACCCCAACAGTGTCTGACTCAAATACTCAGTTTTAGCCGAGCTAAGGCCAGTCAAATGTCTGTTGGCCCAGCTCACAGCTGGAGCTTCTCAAGAGTTCAGAGCCGATTCATCAAGTGCTTCTCCCACAGTCGCTGAGACCTCCGGACTGCCCCCTTCTCCATTCGCCTCTGGAGGAACGTGGGGGAGGGTCTGCTGCAAACTCCAGACTGGAGTCAGAAACCCTGGCCTCTGCCTCTGGAGCACAAACATCTGCTGCTGGTGCTGGCCTGGGCTCCACGCCAGGGACAGCTGTGGAGTTGCAGGCAGACTCTTCCCTAGGCTCTGAAGGAGACCCCTCTCCAGAAGGCCCCTCCCAGGGACCCACCCCAGGCTCGGAGTTCAAGTCTGAATCGGGAGCGAGATCAGCCTGGCTCATGACAGGGAGTGTAAGCACCGCAGCTCCAGAGGCTCTGCACACACAGTAAGTGCATGCAGGGCCCTGGAGCAATGCGCGATCACCCACCCATTTTCAACTAGAAGCCAAAAATAAAATAGTGCACAATCAGTGCCTGCCAGCCCTGGCAGCATCGCGCAATTGCAAGGACATCATTTGGTCGAATTCTCACAATTGTGGGACACTCCAGAGACCCTTTCGCATGGTGAATGCCATGCGAAAAGGGCCAGAGTTTGTTTCCCATTGATACAGCCACTATATGGAAACATCTTATTCAATACATTACTGTTATTTTATTATCATTACGTACATGCCACTTTTGTGGTTTCATAGTTTTTTGTGGTGTCTTGTGAGACTGAAATAATACGATCATGATAAATGTTATGTAATAAAATGCAAATATTAATAATTAAAAAGTTATCAGGATCTTTTGCACAAGGCAGCTGATGAAGATGGCCCAAGAGATGGGAGGGGATAGGGAGAATGCTGGTGAAACATGATATCTAGTGATCTCCTAAACTGCCTCTCTCTTTTTGCTCCTTCCCCGGGATCAAAGATTGTATCATGCCTTGATTGTGTTTATTAAAAAAAACAACAACCAAACAACCAAACTTTTTTGTCCTATGCTCTAGCCAGCAATTTCCCAGGAAGTGAGTGGTTGGAATACAAGATCTGCCAGGTGATTAATCCAATCCAGTTCAGTAACAGGTTATCCAGCAGGATGAAGGGAGAAAAAAGAAAGTGGTGTCAGCCAGTCCAGAAGTCACGCAACAATTCAGTAGTCCAAATAATCAAAGCCTGCAATGAGTAAAACAATCATAAATTGTAGCCAGTCCAAGGTCAAGATGACATGAATGCTGCAGAGTATTGCCAGTTATCAAGATAGATGACTCTAAGCAACAAAGTTGCCAGGGTCTGCTGGGAGATTTATAGGCAGCTATCTCAAGGCATCAAGTGCCTATTTAGTCAGCGTTTCCTATTTAACAGCTACTGGAATCAGTGTTGTCTCTCTAGCACTCTGCAAATGATAGTAATGTGTTCTCAGTGTCTGCCACCTCCTGCTGAGGAGTATGCCCCCTCACTTTAAAGGGGCAGACTCTGATAGAACACCATTATCAGTAGCTGTAGATTCCCAGCATTCTGATTCTCTGAATCTTCTGACTCCTAAGGGTGAGTTATGACATTTTTCCTCAATACCACTTACTGTAATTTTATGGCAGATTCCTGGGAATGATATCATAGCTTCTACCTGTCCAGATTTGTCCAGGGAACAGTACCCTCTGCAATCCCACTTTTTCATCTGCTTTAAAAATATCCTAGTTTTTCTGCCTCAAAGCCTCAAACTGCAAAAGTAATTTATGCTCAAATAACTCAACAGAGAGCAAGGAGAAGGAGGGGTGGAATCTTGCCTTTCTCTGTAGGCTCAGGCAAAAGCAAAATGTTGCAGCCTCTCCTGGCTTGTATGTCCTTTCCCATTAATAACTTTTGACATCTTGACCACACTCTGATGTTGCTTGGCCACATGTGTTCCAGTTATCATCTGTGGAATGTTGGAGGATATATGATATATAGAGGATAGCATTTTCATTTACCATGTTGCTGTCCCTACTACTTCCTGTGCTTTCCTTGCTGGTGGAGGAGCAATTGTGATGGGCAACATGTGTCTCTGAGTCCATGAAGCACAATGAAGAGCAACAAGGAAAGGAGGACCGAGGAAAGGAAGCCTGTAACATGCTGCCTGGATACAGTATTTAAAAAAAAAAAAAACTCTTCCTTCTGTGAATTTGCTGCTGAGGTTCAACTATTTCATTTGACCTCCCACCAACTGGTTGTTAGCTGGGCCTTAGCTGGGCCTGAGCCACCTTCTGAGTATTGGCATTGTTGTCTTTCTTTTTGATCTTTGCTCCTCCTTGTTTCCAATCAACTCTCTATCAGCTGTTCTTGCCTGCCTTTCTTTACCCAATTCTTTCATTCAGTCCACACCTTCCTGTCCACTGGAGGGAGGGGTGCTTTTCTGACCTCTTTTTTTGAGGGTAGAGTGGCATCAGCAGCTTGACTTTCAAAAGGGTGGGATTAACCCTTCTGCCTCTCTTCATTCACTGCACTTTGGGTTTGTCGATGCCAGTCTTTTCTTTGCCCTGTTGGGCTCTGCAAGAGTACTGCTGATAGTGGTGAGGAGGACTAGACCATTATGGTTATGATAGGTGCTGGTTGTTCCTCAGGTGTTAGAGGGTTGTCTTTGGAAAGTCTGGGTTCCTGGAATCTAGGTTTTCATTTCTCTGTTATTGGGATTATGTTTATTGGTTCTTGGTTAGAGTGCTAGAGAGAGATTCAGCAGCCCCCATGAATTCAGTTCTTTTCCTCCTACCTCTTTTCCTGCTATGACTCTATATAAGCATCCTTTTGTTTCCTGTATCTTTCCTTTGTCTACAGATGGGGTTTTCATAGTAAGATTTATTCATAAAAGGTTTGTTATTGCCTTCCTCTGAGAGTAGTGGGTTTCCATGGCTGATTGGCAATTCAAACACTGACCTCCCAAAGTCGTTGTCCAACACTCAAACCACTATGGCCCTTTCCGCACGGCATTTGCCATGTGAAAGGGCACCTGGAGCATCACACAATTGTGAGGAGTGATCTGCATGACGCACTCACAATCATACAATGCTCCAGGGGCCGGCAGGCACCAATTGCGCACCTTTTCATTTTCGGCTGGAAGCTGAAAATTGTGCGCAATTGCACATTGCTCCTGGGCCCCGTGCACACTTATCTGGTGTGCGGAGCTTCCAGAGCTGTGCCGGTCACACTTCCTGCCCCAGCGCAGCCTGGGAAACTCCCAGGAAGGAAGAGGTGGGGCTCTTGCGTAAGCAGGCAGCTTGTGTGGAGCTGAAGCAGCAGGGACGCGAGAGCCTTTCACTGGAGGCTGCTCGCACAATCCCCGCACCCCAGTACCGGAAAAAGGTAAGGTGTGGAAAGGGCCTATATTTTTCTGGCTCTCTATGAAATCATTATAATGGGGCAATTCTTGGTAGAAGAGGGCAAGGGAATATCTATTGAGCTGGTCCTGTGGATGCATTTGGTACCCAGATCAGTGACTCGCTACCAACTATCTACTGATGACTGGGCAGCCATTGATTTCTCCTCTACTGTAACAGGTGCTCCAGAATAAAAAGAAATCAGACAAAAATATCAGAAGCACCTCTTACCCATAGCAGTCCACTACATATGCTTCTGAAAGCCCACAAGCAGGCCATGAAGACAACAGGCCTCTTTGACTCCTCAACACCAGTAATCTATGACATGCTGTCTCTTGAACCTCACACCCTCCAGCAATCCCAGTCTGACAGGAATGGCTGCAATTAATTTTCCGTTGTCCCACATTTTCAGTTGCTTTTTAAAATGTCCCAGTTTCCCTCTTCTTCTTCCCCCATCCCCCTTTTTACTTAGCTTATTTCAGTGGTTCAAGTTGAATGCAAAAGTAGTTTGCACTCAATTTAATCAGCAACATGAAGAGAAAATGAGAGGGGAGGAATCTGGCCCTTCCCAGTAGGCTCAAACAAAAGCAAATGGCTGCAGCCTCTCCTAGCTTGTGAGTCCTTCCTCATTAATAGCTTCTGCCATTTTGACCACACTCGGATGTTGCTTAGCCATACACGTCCCAGTTTTCATTTGTGAAGTGTTGGAAGGTATGGAACCTGGAGATCCTGCATAGCCATCATGATTTTTAACCATTGCTAGACTTATCCATCATGAAACTTGTTCGCCATGAAATAGGAAATACTGTTGCATGTCACAATCAAAAGGAGGAGAACATGCAGTAGCAAGCAAAAACAGCTAGTTCATGCTGCCCAGAGGGCCACAGGCTAGAAAATTGCCCCTCCAAATCTTCCATACACCCATCTAGAACATGCTTGTTGAAAACAAATAAACAGATGCATTTAGTATGGCATCTGCATTTAATTGAGCAGGGAAAGAATAATTAAAGCACATGAATTATGACTATAACCCAGTTTGCAGATATACTAAGGGCTTGCCAACTCTCTTGGGTGCCTGCACACATGGGGCAAGAGCAGGGATGGACAAGAACTTCCTTCCAGCTTACTTTTAATTGGATTTACAATAATACAAATTTCTTCATATTTGAGACAGAAAGTTTTAAACCTTCCAGATGTGGGAGAAACTTATCCATCAAAATTCAGAGGATTGAGTGCCGTTGCGGAGGTGCCTGTTACCACAGATTGGAAACAGCTACTTTTGGAGAGTACAGTTCTCAGAATCTCCACTGGTTGTGCTGGCTGGGACATTCTAGAAGTTGTACTCTGGAAGAGAACTGAAAAAAATTATTACATAAAAATGTTATTACTTACTGTATGCAGTAATACATATAGGATGTACTGGTGAAATTTAATCAGACAAGCTGTAGTCAATGAGGGTCACTGGCTTAGCTGGTTTTAAAAAGGTACTGAACAAATTAATAGATGAGAGACATAGGAACAGTTATTAGCCATGGCAGTTAAATAGTATTTCCCTATTCAGAGGCAGTTTAGGTCTGAATACCAGCTGCTAGAGGAAGAACAGGGAGCAGCTATTATCTTCGTGTCTTATCCTGGAAGCATCTCCTTGTCATAACTCAAATCAGGATGGGTACAGTGGGTTACTCTTTAGTCTGGATTCCCCTAGATGCTTTGGTCTACATTTCCCATCATCCTTCTTCACTTACAATCCTGGCTGGGGTTGATGGGAACTATACTCCTCAACATTTGGGGAAGACTGGACTACGTAATTTCTTTATATGAACCAAGGGGGTGCTGTCTTTGTTCCCAGAAGTGGCAATGAGTGTTTTAAAAGGGAGCATTAGAAACAATAATAGATGTGGCTGGGGGACAGAAGCACAAAACGTATGATAGCATCTGATATCATTCTTATTATAATTTTCTAATAATTGTTGAAAAATTCTTTTTTTGGTAAAAAAGTTTTTTTTTTAAAAAAAAGAGCATGCTGGCACTCCATTTATTAATTGTGCAGAAGAAGCTTAAAAGAAAGGGTTATGAGCCAGTTTGTTTCCTAAAAAAACAGAAACTAGAAACATCCATGTCTTAAATGATGCTTTTGTCACTGTGCGTATGGTAATAAGCACACATATCCTTCAGCTGTCCCAGTTCGACAGGAACTGTCCTGATTAATCCTGTCATCCCATTTCTTTCACCTGCTTTTACAATATACCAGTTTCTCTCTCCTCTTCTTGCTTTCAGGTTACTTCAGTTGCTGCAAATGGAGTTTGAAGTGCAGAAGTAATTTGTACTCAATTAACTCAGTGGGAGGAGAAGAGAGGAGAGAAGAGGAGGGGCAAAGTGCTGGAAATTTATGAAATTAAAAAAAAATCAAAAGATTGTCAGAAATCTGTGTAGACATTATTTACCTATTGCCCCAAAGAAAGCCACAATATAATTTTCAGTCAATAAAACCCATTTTCTGTATCTTAGCCTGAATCTTATTGATTCATACCAATTAGGGCAGTTGTTATTATGTACCTTCAAGTTGTTTCCGACTTATGTCGACCCTAAGGAGAACCTATCATGGTTTTTCTGGGCCTTAGAGTGTGTGATGCACACAAGGTCACCCAGTGAGTTTCCATGACTGAGGCAGGAATTGAACCCTGGTCCCAAGGGTCATAGTTCAATGCTCAGACCAGTACACCATGTTAGCTCAGTTAGGGAAGTCCCATTGAATTAACTGCAGAATGGAGACTCAGCACCCAGGTAAATATCATTGATTCAATTATTCTAATAGAGCTGGAACTATCAATAAAATTTAGGCCCTATGGAATCTTGTGGAGTCCTGGAATTTATAATTAACTTGAATTATTTAGAATTCTACTCACATCCCTGAACAGGTTTAGAGTAGTCTAAGTACCTTGTGAAACTCAACAGGATGGAACCATAACATTTATGATAGTATAAAAAGTACTGCAAGTATATGGTGTGTATAGAACCCTTGTCTCTCTTATTGCATTTCCAGTCTGTGTCACTTCCATATTTGTTGACTCAAAAGTCTGTTCTGTCCCAATTTCTGTGATTTTTTTTAAAAAAGACAGTCAAACCTCCATATCTGCAGATTTTGTGGATTCACCCAACTTCAGCTTGAAAATATTTTTAAAACAATCCAAAAAACAAGCTTTGATTTGCCATTTTATACAAGGCAGGTTATTTTACAACACTACTGTACAAAATGGGACTTGAGCATCCACAAATTTTGGTATCCTTGGGGAAGGAGGCAGTCCTGGAACCAAACTCCAGTGGATACCAAGGGCCCACTGTAGACCAAAACCCACATATAATTGTGGACATTTCTCCCTGGAACACCCTCCCCACTAAAATATACATTTTGTCCTGAAAAATGTAGTTTGCTATACATATTTTGAGTCAAGAATAGCCTTGAAAAATTCAGAGAAGTGTGCAGTCTGAAGGATGGTAACATTTTTGGGAAGTGCACGTTAGGCCAACTAGTTTAACAATGCAAACCAAATGAATATGTACATTAAGGCACAGAGGTTTTGTGACCCAAACAGAATTGCCAGTGGGTTTCCCTTATACTACCAGAGACTGGAAATGTTACTTTTTAAACTACATTGCCTAGAATTCCCAAACAGCACAGTCCTGATTAATAGTTTTCTGCTCAACCACCATCCTCTTAAATTCAAATTTGCACTGGACCTCTTTCTTTTCCCAGTCTCCTCCATCACTTTAGTTTCTTGATAACCCACTAACTTTTGAATTCTGCTAGAGAATTTGTTACACTAGTAAAACACAAGGACTATGTATGACTCCTTAAAAAATATAACAGTACATTGATTACAACACACTGATTGCTACTAGAAGCAGAAATCGGGAAATCACCTGAATGTTGTAATGTGAGGTTTGCATTTACTCTTTGAAGTAGTAAAAAACAAAAAAGAAAGAGAGAGAGAAATGAAAAAAGAAAATGCTAAGAGTGTCATTACCATACAAGGCAGACCGACTCCCAAAGAATCAAATCTAATCCCTTTAAACATCCGATTGTAAAGCAGCTGTTTTAATGCAGTTACTGTGAAAGATTTAATCTGATCATGAAAATAGACAAAGGAATGAATCATTTGCCAAGCACACAGGAAGTCCAGGTGAAAAATTCTAAACAATGTGACAAAGAACCATCACTTGATGTTTTATCAAAGAGCAGTCCATCAATTTCAACCTCCTCCCCCCATGCCAAAAAAGAGAACAGGTTTTTCATGCCTGTGTTGTTGGGGGAGTGCCAAATCTGTGTTGCCATTTGATGGTAAAGAATCAGCATACACCTGTTCCTACCAGCTGGCAACCTAACCTATGTCAGAAGGATATGTCATAGCCATGATAATTCCAAACTGCTCACTGCTTCAATGTGACAGACAGCAAAGACAGAAAGAGGAACTTGGGGACCAAAAGAGGAGGAGTTTACACTGCCATTTTAGGGACACAGATGTGTGAGGAGTGTGATAAAAAAGACGAAACATCTGAGGGAATACGCTCAAACAAAAAAGCAAATGTCATTTGCATTATGTAATTATGGACAACCATTGAGCGCATTGTAATAACACTCAGTAGGGCAATGTTAAACCTACTGCGAGTGCTAAAAGGCCTTCAGCTTGGAAAAAGGTCAGCGTGAATTAGTATATATTTGCAGATTAATTCTCAGTGTTCCTTCATAAATTTTGTAGGTTAATGGGAGTGGAGAGGAGCTGCGCTGATGCTAATTCAATTCAAATAGCACCAATTCAGCATGGACTGTCTTCTAATTTGTTGCAATAATTTGTGGCTTGGGACATAGAGATATATGTGAAAATATACATGCATGTTGAGAGGCAGCATCGTTGTGGGACATGTTGAAAGAGTCACTTGCCTTCCTTGTGTGTTCTTGTTCCTTGGACTCAGAATGTAAAGAAAATGGCATTGATGGTAGGACTAGTTCCATTACTCTGCAACATAAATATTTGCATATTAATTTAGATTATATTTTATTGAATGCTCAGTTTATGTGCAGGGGGCTGTAGTTTTTTATCTTCAGCTTGCCATTCACCTCCTTGAGCAAATTAATGAATTGCTCAATGACAATAAGCAGCAGTGATGACACACTGTAAAAAGCTACAACCACAGGGGTGGAGGCAGTATATACGTGGTTTGCTGCAGCTCCTCTTGAATATGACAAAATGAGGATTAGAAGAGGATTTATAAACTATCAGTACTGTCAAGATGATCTGGAACCAATCCTTTGTATTTCCTTGCATGGGTACAGGTACAGAAAGGAATGTATCTCTACCTCTGGGAGTAGCATCTCTGAGTGACTCTGTATGTATGTATATTTGTATTATGTATGCAAGTGAACATGCTTGTATTGTTCTGTGACTTCAAGTCATTTCCAGCGAAAGCAAACCTATCAAAGAGTTTTCTTGGCAAGATTTTTTCAGAGAGGATTTGCCTTTGCCTTTCTCTGAAGTTGTGAGAGTGTGACCTGCCCAAGGTCACCCAGTGGGTTTCCATGGCTAAGTGGGGATTTGAACCCAGGTGTCCCAGAGTCCTAGTCCAACACTCAAATGACTACACCACACTGGCACTGTAGTTCCATGTATATGCACATCTAAGGCCCTTTCTGCAACTTACCTTTTCTCAGCGCTGGGGTGTGGGGACCGCGCGTGCAACCTCTTGCGAGAGGGTCTCACGTCCCTGCTGCTTCAGCTCCGCAGCCGCTGCCTGCTAGGAAGCAGGCAGCATGAGGGCTCCTCCTCTTCCTTCCACAGTGCAGCCTGGGATTCTCCCAGGCTGCACTGGGGCAGGAAGCATGAGTGCTGCAGCTCTGAATGCTCCACACACACAGTAAGTGCACATGGGGCCCTGGAGAGATGCGCGATCGTGCACCATTTTCAGCTAGAAGCCAAAAATGAAATAGTGTGCGATCAGCGCCTGCCAGCCTCAACGGCATTGTGCAATTGTGAGGACCTCATGTGGACAGCTCCGCACAATCGCGTGATGCTCCAGAGGCCCTTCGCATGGCGAATGCCATGCAAAAAGGGCATAAGATACTTCTGTCTATAGGAATTATGCACATATACATATGCGTGCATAGTGACAACAACTAAGGCCATTTCTGCACCTTACCTTTTTCCGGCGCTGGGGTGTGGGGATTGTGCAAGCAGCCTCTGGCGAGAGGCTCTCGCGTCTCTGCTGCTTCAGCTCTGCATGAGCTGCCTGCTCATGCGAGAGCCCCGCCTGTTCCTTCCACAGTGCAGCCTGGGAGTTTCCCAGGCTGTGCTGGGGTAGGAAGCACGACTGGCGCAGCTCTGGAGGCTCCACATGCCAGGTAAGCGTGCGCAGGGCCCAGAAGCAATGCGCAATCGCACACCATTTTCGGCTTCCAGACAAAAATGAAAAGGTGCATGATTAGCGCCTGCTGGCTGCTGGAGCATCGCACGATTGTGAGTGCATCATACAGATCACTCCTCACAATCGCGCAGCTCTCCAGGCTGGAAGCCCTTCGCATGGCAAACGTCCTGTGGAAAGGGCCTAAGTTGTGTCTATATAGAGAAGTATCCTTAGAAAAGGATATCATGCAGAGACATTTCTCACTGGTTCTGTTACACCTAAAACATCAGCCTGTACCAACTGAAAATTATATTGTTTAGTGAAGCAGAATGGCATGTTCTGTCCAGCTTGTCCTCTCTGGCTCTAGATCTATTATTTAAAAACCTGCATCTTACTTATAGGGTATGTGGACCACAAACAGTAAAAGGAGCAGGGGCTTGAAGGACCAATGAACTTTGCCATTTTTATGCCCTATGTTAAACATACACTTTTGTCTTCCTTGCGTTGTCCACTGCTATGCCCTATATAATTCATAAGACTGAGAAGTCTTATTATCTATCTGGCAGATACATGAATTCAGCATCCAAAACAATTTGAACATACAGTCAGACTTCTACGATGATGGTAGCTCTTCAAATCCTGCTACCCTATACTGCTTAGAGCTTTAACCTGTCAGAGTCCAACTCCCTGCCTGTGCCTCCCTGCCAGCAAGGGAGGGGAGGTGAAGGTACTTGCCCAAGAGGAGAAGGAGGAGGCAGCAGGGAGCATCCAGTACAAACAACAAGTGGAAACACTGAGCCAAACCAAGTCAAGGTCAAATCCCAAAGGTCCAGAAAAGTCGAAGGTCCATCCAGAAGGGTCAAGGGAGCTGGAACACAAGGGTCATGAGGGCTTGCATAGTTATTTGCTATAAGCAAACAGCAAGCCATGCTGACAGACTTAAATAGCCACTGAAAACAGGTGTTACTTGTCATTGTTCTGTTTCCTTAATCTAGCCAAAGCGGCTTCCCTCTGAACTGTTCGTTTCACTTTTCTCAGTGATTGGAGGCTGGGGTACAGGTGAATGTAGTTCCTCTAAATCACTGCTGGTTCCCTCTCCCTCTGGAGCTGGTTGGGGCAACTCTGCCTCTGTTTGTCTTTCTACTGATGGGGATGTTTGCAAGCTGGTCTGGTCAATTGCTGGCTCTGTTCCTGGCATAATCTGTTGCTCATCGGCCTCAGCACCATCTATCACATAAGCACTCACACAAGCACTTTCTCTCCAGAAATCTGCCAGTCACCAGTGCAACTGATTCAAAATTGTTGTACCATGTGTGGACTGCCTAGACCCTACCAATAACTCAGTGACCACATTCTGTACCTATTTGACATTTCTAAATCATTTTCAAAGGCAACCCCATGACAGTAGCCTTGTCTGGATGAAACAAGATGAGTAGTCAAGTTCAGCTTTGACCTCTCAATAGCATTACAGCTGGCACAGTAGCTTGAATTGGTAAAAGGTAAAAAATGCTGAGAACTGTGTGTACAGCTAAACTAGGGTGGCCAGGTATCTTACATTTCAGGCCATTTCTGCACTACACCATTATAATGTTATTATTCCACTTCCAACATCCTCTGGAATTCTGGGGTTTGTAGATTCCTGATGCCAAAGGGCTCTCTAGCTGAGAATTCTAAAGGCCCCTCTCTAAACTGCAAACCCCAGGATTCCATGGCACGTTGAAAATGGAATAACAGCATCATAACAGTGTAGTGCAGAAATGGCCTCACTCTTCAGTCTTCTAATTGAAGGTGTCCTCTATTTGAAAGGTTTTTCAATCCAAGTCTGTTTTAGAAACTGAGAACTATAAGGAGGGAAAGCCAGCAGGGGCTGGACAGCAAGGTGAGCATCAAGCACAAAGATCATCTGATCACAATCTCCTCCATTATTCAGAGGTACATTGTGTATTTCTATGTCTACTGGGTATATAGTATCATTCATTCATTCATTCATTTTACTTATATCCCACCTTTCTTTGGACATGGAACTCAAAGTGGCTATACACACAATACATTAACTCAGGGCTCTCCAAATGATGTGCTGCGACATGTTAGTGTGTCACCTGAAGTGTATAGGTATGTCTCCTTCAATCTTGGAAATGTACGTTACTGTTTATAAATCACATATTTTTAAAAATATATGAAAGGTTTTCATGAGATATGTTGTGTCCCCATACATTTTGTTGTTATAATTTATGTGTGTGTCTGTATCTCTTATAGGCAGTTAGTTTAACCTCTGGTTTGCTAGTAAAACTGAATTACCGTGTCGTGAAATGATGCATGTCTAAAAACAGTGTGTCACCAACATGAAAAGTTTGGAAAGCTCCACTTTAACTATTTCTATATTTGCATCCACAGGTAGGGTGTTTGATATGCAAATTTTATATATTTTCTCTAGCTCATTTCCTTTGTATGGTAGGAAGAAATAACTGCCCTTATCCAAACTGCAAACAGAAACAAAACAAATAAAAAAAAAGCCTCAACAACAAGGGCAATATCAAAAAGCCAAAGTAGAAAACTATAATTTTCAATTGTTAAATGAATTGGTTCACAAGCATGAACTCAAAATACAAAAATACGTTGGAACATAATAAAAATGAAACATCAGATTTATCAGATCAATCTTCTATCTTCCAGATGTCTTGGATGACAACTGCCATCCCCAGGCAGCATGGCCACTGAGAAGATGGTGGAATTCATAGGCTAGGATATATGGGAGGGGGGCACTACCTGTACCCTGTTACATTTCACAGATGAACACCAGGACACATGTGGCCACACAACACATGATGGCAAAAGCTAAGGGTCAAGATGGCAAAAGCTAATAATGAGGAAGTGCACACAAGTTGGTGAGAGGCTGCAGCATTTTGCTTCTGCCTGAGCCTACTGGAAAAGGTAAACTTCTAGCTGTTCATCTTTTCTTTCCACTCCTGAATTAATGGAATTAATCCTCTCTGTGATTTAGTCTGAATGTTAGACAGAGTTATACAAAATACCGAACTTATTTAAGGGATGATGTTCAGAACTTTGGTCCCCCCTTAAGGTTTAGAGGTTTCCCTTACAGAGTTTTCTGAGGTTCCTCTCCAGTATGTTTGTTTAAGATCACAGCCAAAAAGTGCTAACTTCCTAATGAATTGCAAAAAGCCATATACAAAAATTTATTAGAGGTAGATTGAGCTCAATTGTTTAATGGAAGTGAATTGGAGAGCACTACAGAAGTGTACAGGAAGAAAAACAAAGGAAGAACCAGTTTGGATAGACAGTGCTTTGCTTTCTCTTGCACTCTCACAGTTAGGATTGTTGTTGTTGTTGTTGTTGTTGTTTGGCTTGTCAATTTTGCTATAATTTGAGTTCTTTCCTTTGAATTTATGAAAACAGCTGTGTATTTATTTGTTTGCTTTTTAATATAACAAAACAAGCCAGAAATTCTCAACCATCTGCATTGGTGCAATTCAATGGGTATATCTGTTTGAAGTTTAGAGAGAACCATCTGATCATACCTCTAACATTTTTCAGATGAAAATCAAGTCACACATAATCAAACAAGATCATCAGTGGGTGGTCAAGACAGCAAAAGTCATTAGAAAAGCACTAGCTCCATCTCAGAAGGCCAGCCATCCTTGGTCACCACCATTCAAAAAGGCCTTTTGCTATACTAAGCAAAAGAAGGAGATGGTTCCTGTTTTTATTGAAGTTAAGATACGGTATTGTAATTTTTATAAAAGGAACCATCCCTTTCTCTGATTAGCATGGCGAAAGGCAAGAGCCTAGTCTGTCCCAGCAGAACCTGAAAGCTCCGTCCCCCCCTACTCTCTCAGAACTCCTTTGAGGAAAAATGCCATTTTCCAACCCAGGCATTCAAAAAGGCCAGGAGCAGTACCACAGATGACAGAGCACAGAGGGTTGGTGTTTCTTTTAGGTTCTCCTAGGATGGACTAAGCTCTTGCTTTTCAACACTCTTCTTAGAGAAGGAGGTGGTTCTTTTGTTAATAAGAGTTTAGGTACAGTACTTACATTGAATCACGGATAAGTGTACACAGGATTTTTTGTGCTAATTTTTGACTATTTTTTTTTACTTATACATGCATGCATATATAAATTAAAATATCAACTCTTGTTGACTTATAAGTATTTTGTGAAAGATGGGAAATTCTGCAATATTATGAAGACTCTTTATGGACTGTACTAGGTAGTAAATAATATTAATATAGTGTTATAAATTCATGTCTTTTCCTCCTTTCCTAAGTTTATGAATGGCCTGTTTATTTTTGAGACTGTAGTATAAAGAGACAGGCAACTCAGAACTTTCAGATATTGAAGTTGAAGGCCTATTGTCTACTTGTGATAATCTATCTCCATTC
Organism: Iguana delicatissima; assembly: GCA_948472985.1. NCBI lineage: Eukaryota > Metazoa > Chordata > Lepidosauria > Squamata > Iguanidae > Iguana > Iguana delicatissima. The sequence continues at coordinate 359,536 of CAOKZL010000345.1, read as the reverse complement.
AAAGTGCGAGGAGCCCCACAACCTAGAGTTGCTTGGCAAAGAAGATTTGTGTAGGGATTGTGTGTAACAACAATGCACTCAATACAGGAGATCAATGTATCAATAATACACATCTGATGAAACTGGAGCTGCAGGTAAGGTGTGGGTTAGTGAAATGGTTGATATAACACTACTAACACTAAGAACAAGGCTGAATGAACAGAAAAGGAGTGGGAAACATGTGGTCCTCCAGAGGGACTGAAATTCCCAGCATTCCTCACCACTAGCTATGCTGGCTAGGACTGATTTGATATGCAATTCAACATAATCTGGAGGCCCTCATGATTTCCACTCCTGCAATAGGACAAAGTGATGTTTCTTCTTTGTCATCTTATAGCTTCTGAAAATAAAACAGTGATCTAATGTCACAAGGTTGCAGTTCTATATATTGGGGGTGTATAATTTGTGATCCTCCAGATCTTGATTACACTATGGCCCTTTCCACACCTTACCGTTTCCCAGGGCTGGGGAGCGGGGATCACGCGAGCAGCCTCTGGTGAGAGGCTCTTGCGTCTGAGTTCCTTCTGCTCTGCATGAGCTACCTGCTTGCGCAAGAGCTCCACCTCTTCCTTCTGCAGCACAGCCTGGGAGTTTCCCAGGCTGTGCTGGGGCAGGAAGCTCGACCAGCATGGCTCTGGAGGCTCCGCACGCCAGGTAAGTGTGTGCAGGGCCCGGGAGCAATGTGCGATTGTGCACCATTTTCGGCTTCTAGCCAAAAATGAAAAGGTGCACAATTGGTGCCTGCCGGCCCCTGAGCATCGCACGATTGTGAGTGCATCATGCGGATCGCTCCTCACAATCATGCGATGCTCCAGGCCCTCTTTCGCATGGAAAATGCCGTGCAAAAAGGGCCTACAAGTCTCATCAACCCTAGCTAACATTAACTAATTGTGAAGAATGAAAGGAGATGTCCAACATCAGCTGAAGCTCCAGAAGCTTCTTACACCTGTTCCACGTTATATTGAGTTCACTGGGATGTACTCCCAGGTAAATGACCTATTGAACTCAGTGGGGAATAGTTCTAAGTAGACATATATAGGATTTCAACTGCATATCAGTCAGAAAAATACAAATGTATTAATTAACTCTTTGTCAATGGATTAATTCTGTTGTCTAGTTATTGATGTCCCCAAGTGCAGCTGAGATGAAATTTTTAATATTTCACAACCGGCCAGGATTCATCTCCACACTTGCTAGTAATTTTCTCTTCTATAGCCTGAAAATGCACTCTAGATAATTTTGCATAGTAGTATATCTGCATGTCAGGATCACTGGCTTGCTATGTTGAATGGCTCTTCAGAACTGACAACTGGATAATAGCTTTACTTTTAGCCAGCAGAGGAACTCAAGAGCAAGAATGTAGAGATAATGTGAATATAATTCATTATTCAAATATGCAAGTGATGAACTGAAAACAAAGAGGGAAGAGTAATAATGGTGTCATTATTTTTATTACTCTTGTTTTGCAAACGTAGCGTGAAACATTAAAGTAGATCTGAGAGAGATTTTTAGCTGTACAGTGACAAATTTACTTTCTTGGCAATATTGATAAAAGGAAAGTAGAGCAGACAGCTTTCTGTGGAAGGTGTGCTGCACTGGGAGATGTACTATTAAATGGGGTTTCCTCCCCATTCCTTGCTGGTCTTTTTTGCTCTTTAAAATTCACATCATTACTTACCCTTTTTAAGACCTGATCAGTGACTGAAAGAAAAGTGCACTGTTGTTCTTGTGATTCATTTTACTTAAGACCATCTTCAAAGCTTTTGTTTATGTGTAGCATGACTAGCAAAGGCCAAAGAAAGCTTTTACAGAAACCTTTTTTTTTCAGTACAATAAAAATTTGCAGAGCCAAACAAAAATAATGCATGAGTATCTTTTGAAAATCCAAAAGGCACCAGTGTAACTCAGGCCTGTGCAACTTGTAAGCCAGAAAGCTGAGTGTAACCTGCTAATCATCACGTATTTTTATATACCAGGTCCTGAAAGCTCCTCTCTTCCAATAGATAGTAGAAAGATGGATAGGCAGACAGACAGATACAGCAGATGAAAAAAAAAAAGCTTCCAGTTCCAAGACTGTAGGCAACGGGGACTCTTGTTCCACTGCTGGTCCCAGATGAAATCACATCTTTAAACTAAAGGATCTTGTCTAATTTTTCGATAGCTTCCCTTCCACATCCTAGGCTTCTTCTGATTTTTTGACTGCAGTCTCCATTTTGATTAATGACTGAGCCAAGGTATAATAAATATTTATTTCAATGTGTTCATTTACTTCAGAGTTAATGCTCTGTGGTCAATCATTTTTTGTTTTCTTAACGTTGAACTGCAAACCCAGCTTGCACTTTTTTCCTCGACTTTCTTTAATAGTTGTTCCAGGTATTTGTTGTTTTCTGCTGTTAGGTTGGTATTATCTTATTTATCGTAAACTGTTTATGTTTCTTCCTCCAGTTTTCACACTTCCTTTCTCCAAGTCCAGTCCAGCTCTACATATGATGCGTTTATCATACAAGGGGCTAATCAAGTGATAAAATGCAGCCTTACCTGATTTCCTTGCCAGTTGGAAACCATTTTATTTCTCTATATTCTGTCCTCATGTTGGCCTTTTGTCCTGAGTATAGGTCACATAACAGGCCAATCAAATTTTTTCACACATCCATTTCATTAAGAGTAATCCATAGTTTTGTGTGATCTAGGCAGTCAAAGGCTTTTCTATAAGCTCTAAATCACAGGCTGATTATCTTCTGAATTTCTTTGGTGTGCTTTATCATCCACATGTCTATAACATATGGATGTGCCTCCTCTTCTTGGACATCTCGCATTTCTCACTCCATATATGGTAAAAGTCTTTGTTGTAGAATTGTGGTATCATTTTTCTCAAACCATAGACTATTGGTCTCTGTAGCCCCATATTGTCTGTGCTGACTAATGGCAGCTCCATAGAATCCAAGATGGGATACTTTCCTTGCGCTAGTACTTCTGGGCAAAGAACTCCTAACAGTATCAGTCCAAAGGCCTGGTGAACTTGATCCATCTTTCTCTCCTTAGTAGATTTTCTGTGGTAGGCTCAATGATAGAAAGAGCTAGATAACAACAGCAGGATTACAGATGAAACACAAGGAGATTTGGACCATTCATACATCTCAGCGAATGTGGCAGAGGCATTGCACAACAAAGCCCTAGCAGACTTTGGCAGTAACTAGTTGCAAATAATGAGTACTATGTAATTAACTCATTTTTTGGCAATAACTAGGGTGTTTCGGTTACCCCAAAATGTGGGCGAACCCAGGGATCCATTCACAATGCCAGTATCTCCATGTGACAATGGGGAATTAATTAGTCTTCCACCAATGTTTCTGGGGTCCTTGCAGGAAAGAGCCAGTCAGAGACTCCAAAATAAACTAAAGTGTGTTTTACTGAAAGGCCCAGTCACACACACAAAAGATTCAAGCACTCACATACTCACATAAGAGCCAATTGAAGGATAATGGGAGGACCTTTGTGGACAGCCAAATTTTAGGGAATGAGCAATAATTAGTAGTCTGGAATCTAGTGAAGAAAGCAGCAATGTGGCTTAGACTTGTGCTTAAGGACAATACTCTTTTGGAAATGAAAGTGACAGCATGGCATTCAGCAAGTGAGAAACTTTTTATATCTAAAATCTACCTAGAGGGCATGGGTGTGAATGACTCTCTGGCTGAGCAAACAATGGAGGTTACCACATGGAAAATGGAATCCAGATGGAGTTAATAGTCTTAGGGTTAGGTGACAAAGAGTTAATGGCTGTCATAATAGCTCTGCAACAGGGGGCAGGAGAAAGAACAATGAAGGGAAATGTCCAGGTGCTAGAAAGAAGGGCTGAAACAATCAGTGGTTTGGTGGGAACTTTCTGTCGCTATTGTGTGGTAGCAGAGATGTTACAGAATCAACTTAATCCTATTATCTCTGGAGTTACCTGATGATTAGCCTGACAATGTTCTCGGCTATGCCTGGAGGGGATCTTCTGACCTACTTTGCAGCACATGTGTTCGGCCAGTGTTTTTCCTTTGCCCAGCCTGGCCTTACAGTCACCTCAGGATTTATTTCATATCACAGCCAATTAATGCATTTTGCCAATTAAATTATATTTTGCCAATTAAACCATATCAAATCTGGTATACGGTGTGTGGGCAAGTAACATTTCTATGTTATGATTGTAACATTCCTAAGTTATGATTGTAACTAAAGAATAACATACCTTGCAATTGTAATTTAAGGCATAACATTTTTTGTGATATAGCTGGCACTCTTTAATTGTAGTTACAGAGATGCACCTCACTAAGTGGTAAAGTGGGAAAGAGGAATATCACATGTCTCAAACACTGCTCATGTTTTGTTACATGTGTTGAGGCAAAAAAGGAAGAACATATTTTGTACACTTTGGAGAAGTTAATTTTTTTGCACCACACATTCCAAAATTCCCTAGCTGCCAGGAGCATTGGATTTTCAAATTTGTCATCCAAAAAAGGTAACTTTTCCAAACTCTGATTTTATGGCACAGGCAACTAGCTTGTAGGATTCAGATTGTTTAATAATTACTTTCATAGTTACTTTTGAGAAACAGGAAAGCAAAGTGTCTTTTTTTAAAAAAAAATGCCTATGAAGGCAACAAATTACTTTGGGGCCACAGAATTATAACTGTAATAATTTCTCAAAAGTAACTTGAATAACTTTGAACCTGGCTCTGGAAACCCCACTGTGCTCTCAGCATATCTGCTTTATATCCTTAACAAATGAGAGTAACACTTGTAATTCTTTGTTTTTATGTATTTACTGATGACAACCCAGCGTTAGGAGAACGTGCTGAAGTATAGTTAGGTATGTGGACATGGATACCGTCTGTTAATTTTGTGGGGTTCATTCTTGACAGCTTATTCACATTTTAAAAATTGTTTATGATTGGCCATTTCAAGGATTAAATAAAAGTTATTTGTTGGTTGTTTCCTTTATAATCATTCTGCTCTTAAATGTATATACTTTAATCTGGAGCTATATAGAACTCATTTAAAATTCCTAGTTTTCTTGGATTCACATAGTTAAAACTTACATTCAATTGACCTGACCACTATACATTTTTGATAATAATGATTGATCATAGCTTTCTTTAAAAAACCTGAGGTTTCCCAATAAACATTCAGGAAATTAAAATAAATCTGTGAACTGACCTATTGCAAAACAGTAGAATTGCACGCTAAAATGGTGGTAATATAGTAAATTGCAAAACCAGCCAGAGGGTCAGCCTATGAAAGGGTCCCTTGAAACTTACTGAATATTCTTATTCAGTAAGTCTCAAGGGACCTTTTCACACTACACAGTTATAGTGATAGAATTCCATTTTAACTGCTGTGAGTTACAGTTTCAGGATAGATATTTAGAATTCTCATCCGGAGAGCTCCTCTGTTGCCACTGACAAAACTACAAATCCCAGGAGTCCAGAGGAGGCACCAATGGCAGCTAAGGTGGAATCATAGTGCTATAATTATACAGTGTGAAAGGTCCCCTCATCAGCCCTGGGCCTCCCTCTCATCCCTGCACATCTCCCAGATCTGCTTTGGAGGGCTTCTTGAAGGGTTTCATGGGAGGGAGAAACAAAGGGAAGTCCCATGAGCCCATCTACTCTTCAGCAACTTGAAGTGCCACTTTATCTGAACCACGTTGCATATAGAGGCTGATTCAAGGAAATAATTTTGAGGGTTACAGTGTCGACTCCACATTGATCATATCAACTAGTAATTTCTGAAAGTTTTCATTTTCAACCTATTTGTATTAATTTTAGCTGATTATTTTGAATGTATAGGGGAGGGGTTGAGTATTGATTGTGTATTGATTGCAGGCAACATATATTGTTATTATGGTTCTTTTTTGCTATTTTCACTGAAACTTGCATGTTTCAGTCTGATGTTCTCTTGGCGTATCATTACTGTGTTCCCTGCACTGCATTGTTTTCTACATATAGCAAGAAAGTGAAGTTGTTTTTTTAAAAATAGACTATGGCCTAAACCCACTTACCAGTCCCCACTAGATTATAAGCACTAAATCAGCTTCTGAGTAGTAAGTCAACCTTTATATGAATTCCATTGTAACCCACGGGTATACTATAGTTGGGACTAACAATAAGATTCAGATCTCAACTGTCTATGTGACACCTCATTGTCATAACATCCAGTTTAGTCAACAATGCAATCTGGAGAGCAGAAGTTTAGTTATTTATGATATATGCTGTGCTTGATTTTGGACAATTAATAGCTGGAGACTTCATAAGTTATTTTATTTCTGAGAGGTAAACATATTCTAAAAAATTAAAAGTGAAGAGGAGAAGAAAAGAAGAACACATTGTGTAAGACTAAAATATGATGGAGGAGCTAAAGAAAATATAAGGGTCTTCATTAATTTTAGTGAAACAATGTCATTTATTTTCCAATGATATGCTTTCCTAACCAATTATTTCCCTAGACATTAGCACAGATAATAGTTGTAAACAAAGAGTGAAACATGGCTACATAATATATGCGATATTTTTACAAGTAAGAGATGATCCCATATGTTGAAAAGGTATACAACAGAACCTACAGGGTACGTTTTCCATTAGCTGCCTTGCTGCTTATAACTCTGTTTATGACAGAGCATGCAAATTTTCCACTCTAATACACAAAATGCTATTATTTTTCCCCGGCAAATTCAATAGAGAGCACAAGAACATAAGAACTAACTTGCTGGTTCAGACAAGAAAGGTTATCTAATCCTGAAGTTTGTCTCCAAACATGGCCAGCCAGGTCCCACAAAGAAAATAGAAAAAGGCATGGCCCTGTACAACATTCTGTGGGGCAGTGGTGGCAAATATTTGACCCACCAAATATTTTGGAGTTGAACTCTCAGAAGTCGCAGTTGCTATGGCAAGGATATTATGGAAGTTGGAGCATGACATCTGGAGATCCAAAGGGCCCCCTTGTGTGTCCCAGTCAAGTATATCATTTCTCTGTACAAAGGTCCAGTTTCAGCTACCCTGGCCAGTAGCCAAGCTTAGATTTATTTTTCTTTTGTCTCCCTAGGCATTTTAAAACTATCTAAACTAGAGGGCATCGCAGCTTCTTCAAGTATTTCCTTCCATTTGTTGATTTACTCCAGTGTAAATGGGAGACAAAAAATTTCCTCTACTAGATAAATAGACAGACAGATAATCAGATGGATAAAGATGACTAACAGTTATTCAATATAAACTTTAATTGGCTGAAAGCCTTACTAGTGTTCTGCAAAAACAAACGAAAAAAGGATGGATAACTATATACCTGGCAGCATAGACTATTTAATGGCCTATACATACAATTTTATTTCTAACATAAGAGTGTGATTACAAGGTATCAGAACAAATATTCCACAATGACTAGGTCATTTTTCTTTCTTTCCTTTTCTTCTTTAAGATAGCAATTCATTTCCATCAGTAGAAAACAATCATAACTATGAATACATTTTCTCTATTAATACTTATTCTTTGATGCATAAACAATCCCAATTGAAATTCTAGCTGGTTTTCTTCCTAATCTTTCAATGGAAAGAAACTGATCTACAGAAGAATGAAGGGTCGGTAAGTGGAATGCATTTCATCTGTTTGAAATAACCACAAAACTCACAGCATTAAGAGAAAAAAAATATTTTAAAAAATCCCTTAATGAGTATCGCACTAGTCAGCACCAAAAATAGTGCAATACAGAATTGCGTTTGCTCTGTCACAAGGATGACTGACATTTAATTATTGTCTATTTTTGTGCTGATAATTTCATCCTTATCATTCATTGTTAAATCCTTTTCGAACCCCAAGAAAAATGAGATCAAGTGACAAAAATGAGATAATGAGATCATGTGCAATAGAATAAAATTATATCTTGTAAGTAAGAGGCAATTCAGAAAAGCAGGTTATTTTATGGGGCTGTATAAGCTTTGTAAGGGAATGTGAATTAAATATGGTAAGCTTAGAGTGGGGGGAATCTCTGGAAAGGGTTTGGCAGTGCTTGCAAGCCCAGCTGACTCCTTGGTTACAATTTCCTAGCATATACCTTATGCGATAATATAAACTCAGTAGATAGCTCAAAGAGGCCATGAATTTCAGTCTTATTAAAAAGAAAAAGAAGAAGCCACCTCTGTCAAGCTCCCTTTCAACTCTGTGTTCCTTTTATACTTTCATGAATCTTTTTCAATGCCAGCTGGTCAGAGTGGCTATAAATCCCAAACCTATTTTTATCAGCTTTCAGTAGGTTTCCCACTTTTTTTTCTTTTTTGCCAAATCCATTATATTATCCAAGACCTCTGTGACCTCACACTTGAGTGACTTTCCTTAGACGCAGAATAATACATGAAATTCTGAAGAATTTCTGAACCCCAGAATCATGTCCAAGGTCTTCATGCCCAACAGTCTTCAACAATATAGAAAACTCAGCACAGACACCTTTCATGTTCAGATGACCTTCACAGAGGCATTTTGTTTTTTGAATGACTTAAAATTTCTGAACTTTGGGATTCAAGGCAGCTTACTTAGACTTAAGTGTTCAGTCAGTTTTTCCGAATATGATATTGACCTTTTTTTTTTTAGGATAAACATAATAACATAGGCCTTAAGTACAAATTCAGTAGTATATCACAAATCGATATTGTTACAGGAAAGCTATGATTCTGTCTGTGTGACACAGAACAGAATCTCAGCTTTTAGATGGAATGGGGTCAAGTGCTTATTTCACTGAAGGGAACATTTCCAAAAAGACAATAATCAAATCTTCAACTACCACTAGAAGCCAAAATAACTAAACTGAAGCTATTGTACTTTGATGTATCATGAGATAACAAAAGCAATAATACTCAGTAAAGTGGAAGGCTCTTGGAAAAAAAGACAACCACTTTACAGGTGAGTTAATTCAGCAAAGGAAGTCGTGGCCCTGAGCTGGCAAGACCTCAGCAGGACTGTTGATGACCAGAATTCATGGAGGTCTCTTATTCGTAAGGTCACCATCGGTCGAAGGTGGTCTGATGAGAATTAACAACATTTTGTCAGCTGCAAAATTATACTTCTTCACTAACAAAAGTTATATTCTTGGGTGAGAAGATATATGTTTGTACTTAAAGTTAGATGCTCTGATCTTCCAAAATGTTCTTCACCCCTTAATGCCAGAGCTAGGCAGCCTAATGCAGATGTTTTGGATTAAGTTCCCAGAATCACTGACCACTGGTGAAGTGAGAACAGTGGGTTGAATCCAAAGAAAAAGGTGGAAGGAAAATGGCAATCAGAACTTAATATGTATGCTTTGGGCGATCAGTCTGGAAGACAAAGCAGGAGAAAAAGATCTGATCTAATATGTGAAAAATGTTTAGCTCCAAATATGTAAAACTTGAATCCAACACTTTTTTTTTCAGTACGAATTTATATCTATATCTCTATCTATAGACAAGGAGATCAAATAATCAATATAGTAATTAAATGTCTTAAAGGGAACAGTTCTTGGAAGCTAAGCAAGGTCAGCCTTGGTTCGTAACTGAATGACAGGTTGTTAAGGAACACTAGGTGCTGTAGGCTATATTTCAGAGGAAGGAAATAGCAACTCACCTCTTGAGTATTTTCTGCCTAAGAATACAGGGTCACCATAAGTCAACAGGCAACTTGAAGACACATAGACGCACAGACAGAGACGTAGATATACATTTATGAATATGTACTCTATGTAAAATAAACACAAAACACAATACATTATTTTTAAAAGTTATTTTTATTATTTTTATTTAAAGAATAAAATAAATATATCCAAATATGCATCTATGTGTATTCTTTTCATTCATTTTTAACAAATATTCTCATTTTTAAAATACATAAAACACTTCCCTTCTTCCCTCCCCCATTTCTGTTCCTCCCTCTCCCATCCCATTATCTATCTTCCATAGTATTGGTTTTCACTTGGGATTATCACTATATCAGATATTTGTTCCTACTAATTGATCTCCTTGTGTCTATATTACGAAGTTTCTGTTTTACTTAGTATATAAAATACTATTTTTGTAAGCTTTTGATACTTTAAGTATTTTTTCAACTATTTTTCAACTATTGATAACTTATTTTTCTCCTTCTTTTTTGATACATTCTAATGTCAGTTTCCAATCTTTCTCAAATTTCTGAATTAATGCATCTTTTAATAATAATGTCAATTTCTCCATTTCCATCCTGTCCATTATTTTCAATAAACGTATATCAGGGACTTCTAATCAGATTCCCATCTTTGTGTATAGCTAATTCTCACTGACATAACAAAATATATTAGTTTTGAATGTTTTTTTTTCAGTACAGGGTGGCTGCCAATTATATTCAACAAACAACTCTGGTTTTAATTCAAATTTCATTGCAAGAATTTTTGTTATTAACATATAAAATGTTTCTGGTATCTTTTAGTTTTGGAACAAAACCACTACATGGGAAAGACAGCTCCTCTATTTTCCTTACATTTCCAACAGATTTCTTCTTTTGTTTTATGTATTTGGGATAGTTTCACTGGTGTCATGTACCAACAATATAATATTTTGTAGTAATTTTCCTTCAAATCGATATTTAATGTGAGTTTTAAGTCCTTTAAAAGTTATTTTAAAGGGCATTTTTAGAGGCCTTTTGCTATAAATTGTCACAGTTTTATGCCATTCCATCATAAGTAGTCCATGGTGTTGAAGGGTGAGTAAATGGCATATGCTGTATGTTGCCAGTAGTAAGAAGAAAGACAAACAAATGCAGACAATCAGTGGGAAAACTTAATTGCAAAGCATGTTAGATATCATGATTTAAGGATAGCCACTCTCAACCTGGTACTTCCTAGCTTTGTTGGACTAGAAAGCCCACCATCCTAAGACAAGAAATGGATATTGAATTTTTTACACATTGGTAAACACCAAGCAGGAGAAGGCATTTTAAAATTCCCCAAAGAGCACTTTAGAATGAATCAGCAACCCAAGGTATCCCTTGAGGGTATTGTGTCAACCATAATATTATATGCAATTTTCTCCATCAATCTTTGGTTTATAATATAAATCTTAACAATTAACACATTGACAACTTAATGCTTAAACATTTCCCTTACTCAATATTAGATTTCCAAGCTCACTAATAGTTAATGAAATGTTCAAATGCTAATAAAATGCTCAGATCTCTGGTGTAGATGGTATCTGGTGATCAGCAATCAAAAAAAAAGGGAGGAAGAATTGAAACAAAGTTTGATACAGAATGAATTGCTGCTATGGAAGGCTCAAAGGGTACACATCTCAAGAAGCTGGACCAGCACTTTATTTTTCCTATCTCAAATAAGAACAAAACTGCATATTGCTAACTGGGAAGCTCTACAAACATTTCTGTAAGTGCACCTGGCTGAATATGCTTATGAAGCTTCCACAAACAGGAATCCAGATGAGACAGGTCTTATCCCAAACTATGAGGGACTCAAGGGTCCACCCATGATGCCAGTACCTCCCTGTGACAATGGGGAATTAATTAGCTCCAAATTAGGAGGCCTGTGAGAGGGGGGTAGCTTAATGAGATCTTTCCACCAATGTTTATGAGATCATGCAGGAAAGAACCAGCCAGAGAATCAAAATGTAAAATAAAAATTTGTTTTATTGAAAGATTCACACATGCACACAACAAAGCCAAACACTCACACACTCACACAAGGATTAACCAAAGGTAAAGGGAGGAAAATTGTGGATAGAGGATCTTTAGGGTTCGGGTGATAATTACTGGTCCAGAGAGAAGTGAAGAAAAGTGGTGATGTGATGTAGCTAAGCACCTAAGGACAGTTCTCATTTGGGAATCAAATGGATAGTGTAGTGTTCAGTAAGTCGAGAGACTGCTCTAAAATCAAGGGATTTTATACCCAACATCTACCCTACAGGTATGGGTGTGAATCGCTCATCCAGCAAAGTGGACAATGGGAGTTGCAATACAAGCAATGAGGTCCAGATAGAGTTAATGGTCTTAATGTTTAGGTGACAAAGGGGTAATGGCTGTCATCATAGCTCTGTATGGGGAGGGAAAGAGGCCGGCCACACTGCAGAAGGAAGGACCGTGTCACTCACACTCCCATCCTCAGGCAGTCAGCCAGGTGCAGAGGGGAGCATTGGAGACACACTCCCACTCTGGCAAACACACCGCCGGGATGACACCACAGAAAAGGGTGAGGTGCGGAAATGGCCTAACTCAGAAATGGTATATCACATATTAAGTTGCATCCTTATTACTAATTATTGGTAAAATAAAAATAGGTAATGCGAAACACCATTCTAGATGTTTAGAAATGCTTTGGGGTCATTTATTTGTCAGATAGAAACAGAGTTCTTTGTGTATACTTATAAGTACATGGAATGACTGGCTTCTTCCTGCAAAAATGAAAAAAGAAAAAGTCAGTCATGTGCCCTAACATTGTCAAAATACATGGGGTACTCAATAGTGCTTTTGAGTAACTCACTGTAGGTCTACAGGCCAAACATGCCACCCTCAGGCAGAGTGGAGACATATGACTTGTTGCTAACCTATTGACATCTACAAGCCTGTCAGTGTTAATATGACCATATCAGGCAGCGTTTTTGACAGAGACCTCCCAGCACATACAGACACACCATGACTAAAACCAGTTTACCTACAGACATTCTTTCCTTAAAACTTTCTTGAAACAATACTTATATTTGAATAGAAAGGTATGGAATTATATTCACAACTAAAAACTCAGGTAATAAAACATGACAATAGGAACACATATATTTACACTATAATTGGGATGAAGGAAAAATTCCAGAACTTTCTCCTGAGATGACTTAGTTGAACATGAGCAGGAAGAAGATGGAGGTAGCACCAAAATATCCAAAGCCGAAGAAATAAATAAAGAGAGCCTCAAAACTCAAAAATACATTTAAGTATCAGATGTTATTCAGATTATGCCCTCTGTAAGGGGCATAGCTTTAAAAGTGTAGTAAAAACCTTTACAAACACTAAAGACCTGAACAATGAATATAAGTCTTTTTTAGTAAGGCACTGAATTGACATTGTTTAGATATTTATTCATTGTCTACTTAATTTATGCACAAATTTATCTTTTAGTAGATTGCTAGGCTGCCCTTCAGCTTAGGTTCCCAGGGCAGGCTACATGCATATCAATAAAACAACGTGAAACCAGCATCAAAAGTTTAGTTCATATCACCATATCACTATGGAGTGAAGCAGCATGCGTTCATATCATGTAGACCTCAATAAAAAGGTGCGTTCTTGTCCTACTGACAAAGTGCCAGAGCTTGAAAAGGGTTACTAATTGTTTAAATTCCAGTTCCCAGTCTTCCTTCAGCCTTATTCACTTACAATACACCTTTGGGCTACAGCCATCAGAAGCTTTATGCAAAAATGGGTTAAGGAATCCTTATCCAAGACAACCAGCATGGTGTAGCGTTTGAGTGTGGGACTAGGACTCTGAGAGACTAGAGTTCATATTCCCACTCCAATAGGGAAGCCCACTGAGCGTTCTTGAGCTAGCCACACTATCTAGGCCTCAGAGGAAGGCAATGGCAACACCCTGCTGAACAAATCTTGCCAAAAAATCTCTGTGATAGGATTGCCATAAACTGGAACCGACTTGAAGACATACAGCAACATGAACAACAAGCCAAGGATCAGATTTCTGTTGATGTTGCATGTTTTCCCTCATTCTTTGATGAACTCCCTTAAGACTGTATTCCTGCTTTGGAAAGCCCTCTGGTGTCAGTCACATGTGTGCCTCAGATTTATCTGTGCTGATCTTGCAGGTGAGTAAGTATGAAGGAAAGAACAGCAGCTGAGAGAAAGAAACAATAGGGATGGAAAGAATATTTGTCATTATTCATTTCCTGCAAGAATAATGGGTTTCCTGAAACTCAGAAAACTCACAGTGTGACGAATAATGTAGTGCTGAGATTCTTTGCACTTTTGTCAAGTCTTTCAGGGAAGTCAAACTGCCATGTTTTTGTGATGGTTTGAATGTTTTGGGGGGTTTTGTGGGGTTTTTTTTTTATGTTTATCAGCTTTTTTGTTGTTGACTTTTCAAAAGTAAATTATGGGGTCTGGGCTGTGGGGGGATGTCTTGAAGGCCTTCAGGGGCTCCAAAATTGACACACTGGGGTGCAGCCCACAGACCACACTTTCTCCATTTCTTTTTCAGGCTCTTAGAAGGGATCTCCAGTGGACAGGAGACAAAGCCATTTTGAAATTGAGCAATGGATGGTAACATTGACATTCAATCATGTATTGCGCTACCATCTACCTTTATTGTACTTGTATCCCAACTGCTATTTGACATACATTTCACATTTGGAGACCTGTGATCTTTTGCTTGGAAAGAGACATCGTATATGCTGATAATTCTTGATCCTGTTAACTAATCTATTTTCTATAATCTACACCATGAATACAAATTGTGTAGCCCTTTAGATGTCATACACCTTACAACCTCCATAGCCAGCATAACTAATGGTGAGGAATGCTGGAAGTCACAGTTCAGCAACATCTGGAGGGCCACATAAAGTCCCACCCCTATTCTATACTGACTGCACTTTTAGAACAGTCTAGAGAGGCAGACCCTCATAAAATGCTTTTCAGCAGTCTCACCAGAATGTCACCTTCACAGACTATACACCTTGCCTTATACTAAGTTGCCGACTAACACCAAGAATCCTAACTCCTTTAGTCCACTTCTTACATCCATTTTTAATTGATATCAATAACTTAAGCATGTCTAATTTTGAGTTGAGTTATGGTCAAAGTCAAGCCCAGCTGCACTGCAGATGTTGTGACTTCAGCGACTATGAATGCCATACATTAATTTTGGGTTGACAAGGGGATGGCCAGTTACATATTAACAACTGATTATCACTAGTAGCCATTCATTGCTTATTTAAAGGTTTCAGAATAAATGGTTTGTTTAAACACTTTACGAATACGCACAGATCTGAACAGCTGATTACTGCTGAACAGCTTTTAGCGATCAGTGAAACAATCACACTTTCTGAATCCAGTTTCTTAGATCACCACCATGGATTAGATATGCCCATCAACAACTCAAGGCATGTTCTTTGGATCAGTTAAAGCAGAATCATAAACCCCATGAAGCTGCAATCCAGAACTATTTCTCTGAGAATAAGCTCCATTAAACTCAGTGGGACTCTAAGTAAACAGGTATAGGATTTGCTATGACCCTTTAAACAGTTTTTCACTACTATAAATTGGCACAAATAATGGTATTCCTAGACTTCCATGCAAACTTTAGAAAACCATATTTCCTCTTTTCTCTTGTTAACAAAAAAAAAAAAACCAAAAAAATTTAAATGGCCTGTATGTGATTTGGCTTAAGATGCCAATCACACTGCATGGCATCTCAACCTAACACATACATACATATATACATACATACATGCATACCAATATACTTAGAGAGAGAGCCAGCGTGGTGTAATGACTTGAGTATTGGACCACAACTAGGGTTTGAATCCCCACTCAGCCATGGAAACCCCACTGGTGACTTTGATCAAGACACATTCTTTGAACAAATCTTGTGAAGAAAACTCTGTGATTGGTTCTCCTTAAGATCACCATAAGTTGGAAATGACTTTAAGGCACACAACAGCAATATACTAAAACATTGCAATAAAAATCCTGCTTTTAAACATTTACAAAATGCAACATCCAGAACAATTCCAGAACAAGACATACCAGAACAAGGCTCTGTAAAGATGCTGGGAGAGCATAAATATTCACATTGTATGTCAATGTGATGCACACATTATATTTTTATGTTTTGATGTTGCCACATTGGGAAACTATTTTTACATGCATGTTTAATACATTACATAGTGTTTCAATTATTTGTTCTAGGTATTTCAATCTGTTATCAATTTAGTTTATTTTGAGTTAATGTGATGCATGATACAAGTTGCATATGTTGTTGTGTGCTTTCCAGTCTTTTTCAACTTACAGCAGCTCTCTATTACCCTATATGTGTATTTCTTAGTTTACAGGCTCATTCAGTTTTAGTTCTAAGGCCAACCCATCATGGGGTTTTCTTGGCAAGATTTGTTGAGAGAGAATTTATTTTTGCCTTCCTCTGTGGCTGAGAGAGTTTGACTCATCCAAGGTTACCAAGCGGATTTTCGTCAGTGAGCAGGGAATCTTAATCCAACGTTCCAGCCATTACACCATGCTAACTCTCTCAAATTGCATTTGTGTGTATGTGCCTTCAAGCTGCCTGTCTTATGATATCTCCCTGTGTATATGAAACGACTGGAAGACCATTGTAAATTGAGGTGGTGTAAGGAATGGTCTGACCTCAGTTTGTTCCTCCATAATCTAAGTTTCTCCCTTCTGCTCCTAAGAAAGATCTAGAAAAGGCTTCTGGCTTTCTAAGTACACTGTCTTTTGCTTTGATTTCTATATTTTGCTTTGACTTTGCTTCAGTGGACTCTGTATGCTTGCCAGCTTAAAATGTAGACAAAACAAAATTGCAAGTGATGTCTGCTAACTGGCACCTGCTCTTGGCTCGGGACATCTACTAGATAACAGGTGCTAGGAGGAAACCAAAGGATAGCCACTTAATTGGTGACCTTGACAGTTGAAAGGAGTTTAGCTCATGCCAGGTTTGTAAACAATCACAAAGTTCCCATGAGAGATGACCAAGTCCTCCCAGATCCAGGGACATAAGTACCCACCAGAATCTGCTCTCAGGAGAGCTCAGCATGGGCTTACAGCTAGAGTGCTGCGCAGGTGGCTGCACGGAAGGGGTCTCTTTTGCTGCTTCATCCCTGGCTCCTGGGCAGCTGATTGGAGGAATCTTGCTGGGTAAAGAAATCTTTATGTTATCTAGGCAGCATAGGCTTAAGTGGGTTTTATCTGTATGCAGACATTACTTGGGTACTTATGTTGTTTAAATTGCTTGCTGTTTAATAACATTTAATGCTTTTTCACTATAACTGGTATATTTGTTGCCTCTGGATCTCTAACAAAGACCCTCTTGCCTTTGATGAACTGGCCAATTACCTTTGGCAAGATACCATGAATTTCATAGAGTTTTCTTGGGCAAGGAATACTCTGAGGTAGTTTTGCCAGTTCCTTCCTGTGAAATATTGCCTACAGCACCTGGTATTCCAAATCCCATATATACACCATTAAATATTCTCCTTCCTCTTTTTCAGGGGAGAAAGATTGTACGTACTAATCAAGCTCATATATTGCTCTTACCCCACACTATGTTATAGGGTGATGAAGAAAGTATAAGGAGGATGTTCAAGGAGAGAACCTTGCAAGTGTTGCACACTATGTATAGATTACATGGGATTATGGGTGACAGTATTTATTTATTTCCCATGTTTTTCCCTGAACTGAAATTTAAGGAGTCTTGCCACAATTAAAACAAGTACAAATAAATACAGCCTAAAACTGTTGTTAATCCTGAGGAGAATATGATCTTTGACTAAATTGTATGTGTTGATTTACTATTGGATAATTGATTTAATGGATCTACCCTAGTTGGGACTAACCAACAGGATTCTGCCTATGTCTACAGATCCATTATCATAATATGTACATTTTCATGTGTCCTTCTATGTGTGCGTCTCAGAACTTGAAAACACTACTGAGAGAACTAACATGCTAGTGTTGCTTTTTAAAACAAGTAGTTCATTGGTGGTGGGTAGCTACCTTAGATCCTGTGCAAGGAAAAAGCTGGGATGTAAATAAAATAAATAAAATGTTAGTAATGTTTTACTAACATGTTACATTTAAAAGCCAGTTCTTAAAACAAAAAATAACTTTAAAACTTCCAAAAAAGCCACCCAAACAATAATTATTATTCTTTTTCTTATCTTTATTTCTACCCTGCTTTTCTCCTCAAGAAGACTCAAATCAGCTTACAAAGCTTGAAAGAGAATATATTTAAAACTATAGTATACAAAAGTTAAAATATACAATGTTTTGAAGTACCAAGTGAACATGACTTGCTATGTAAAAATGGAATATTTATCACATTAACGGTCAAATACTTGCAAGTAACACTATTGCCTCTCATTACTGAATGAATTACATTATTTTAATTCAAAATAAACAATGTTACTTTTAATGGAGTATTTTGAAGATCTGGTGTGTTTTCTCCTTGTTTCTTCTGCAGCATGTGCCCACGTCATTTTCCTTCCTAAGCAAAGGAGAAGATGGCACCCCCTTTCCAAATATAGAAGATAACTGAATTGGCAGATGAATTGTCCTTCATAACTAGTGAGGGCAGCAGCCTAGCTGAGAAGTTGCAAGGCAGGCCTGTGCGGCCCACAGAAATTGGTCTTCAAAGACTTCAATATGGGACTTCACTGTCTGAGGGCAACCACCTCACACCACCATAGCAGGTCTGGATCCAACTTCTTGTGTCCTATCTAAATTCGAAAGATGAAAAAAGGTAAACAGAAGTTAAGGTATTCCAGCTTTTAGACATGATTAATACATGAAAGTCTCAAGAAAAAAAACATTTTAAAAGAAGAAAGAAAATATGTAAACATAATGATAAACATAGCAGCAAGTCTATGAAGAGTCCGGAGGAGACAGGGTGTAAAAGGTCAAGAACTGGACAAGGAAAAGATTAATATTTGTTCTGTGTCCTTCTGTTGTCTGAATCACCTGGAGCAGGCAGACCTGGACTTTGTTACAGGTAAATAATTACAGTTGTATCTGCCATAAATATCCCCTTGAAGGGACTACTGCAAAAAATTGAGATTGTATCTCCAAGCAACTGTCAGCTGGCAAGAATAAATTTCAAGGGCTTGAAATACTGATGTGCATTTTCTCTCATAGATATCTCTTGGTCTAGACTTTCAGGCTGCATTTTGACAGAACACATAGGATGGCTGAGAAATTAGCGGCTCAGGACCTAAAAAAAAAATTACATAGTGTTGGCACTTTGGTTTGTGTCTTCTTTACCCATAGACCTGGCAAAACAGGAAGTCATCGCTCCAGAGAAGAACAGGAATATTAACAGGACGTATCCTTTTGCATTTAAAACACTGGAGATAATAAATCTTGCACCAAAATGGCAAAAATCTGAAGAGGTCACTGAGTAATGGCAGACATAATATCAGTGCTTTTCAGTGCTATAATAAATCTGACACTGCTCTTTTAACTTGAGTTGCTTCTGTAGAGGCTGCAGATCAAAAGTTTCTCTTTCCTCACTTTCTGTCCCCAAAAGATAACAAGTGAGTGTGTGTACACAATCACCTGTTTTTCATTTTGCATATTCAGTGGAATTGGCAACAATAGTCCTTGACTATAAAATTAAATATCTGTCACTTATTTGTATGATCTTTTTCCATTGTTCCATAACTGCCTAGCAATGTGCCCCATCTATAACAAAGACTGTGGCCTTTGAACTTTTGTCATTCCTTCTCTAAGAGCAATTAGAGTACAATTTATGTGAGGGAAAAGAAAGAAAAAAATACATATAATTAGATTTAGATCATTGTTCTGTATAGAATGGCATAGATATAGGGCGGCTTCACATGTGGTACCTTTGCTATTCTTATTCTTTTTGTATTTGAGCATTGAGGAGGCCATTTTCTGTTCAGTGGTCCAGAGATCAGAAATAAATATTGTTATATAAACTGCCCCACTATACACTTGGATTGTACAATAAAGGCCAATGAAGAAAGCTGATAGGAAGAAAATTGACTCATTTGAAATGTGGTGCTGGAGAAGAATTCTATGGACACTGTGGACTACTACAAAGACAAATCAATGGGTTCCAGAACAAATCAAGACTGAACTCTCCCTAGAAGCCAAGAAGACTAAACTGAGGCTGTCATACTTTGGCCATATCATGAGAAGATATGACTCACTAGAAAAGACAGTAATGCTTGGTAAAGTAGAAGGCAGTGGGGAAAGAAGAAGACCACATTACAGTTGGATAGACTCAATAAGGAAGCCATGGCCTTGAGTCTGCAAGACGGGAGCAGGGCTGTTGATGATAAGGTAACTGTGGGTCATGAGGTCACCATAAGTTAAAGTCAACTTGATGGCAGCTAACAGCATCTTCAGTAAAGCTTTTACAGTGCTGGAATACTGACACTCAAGCTTAGCTGTGGTATTGCATAAGAAATTGTAAACATTAAAATGATAGATTCTTCTGGGCTGATCTTACCATTAGGTAGATTGAATTGTCATTTCAGACAAGATAAAAAAGGGGAACAAGTGTTGATGAGTATGACAGTGAAATAATTATTATTTGACATGGACTCTGACATGGATATCAAGTTAATCCAGAGGGCCCAATACAGTCTGTATAATACAAACAGAAGAGGACTCAGAAGGCATAGCTGTGTGATGCCATTGCCTCTGCTGATCAAGGCAGTCACCTAACTCTGTCCAGATAGTAATTAGTGTGGTTTTCTCCTACCTAATGCCCAATCTTCATCCAATTGATAATTTTAGCCCACTTAGGACTGGATGACAAGGTAAATCAGGAGAAAATAATATGCCTTTACTGGACCACCATTTCAGTGTTGTATATTAGGGGTGAAAACTGAGATAGCAGCAAAGGTCAATTCCTGCCCATCCACCCCATCCCTAGCAGATTGCATCCACACACAAAACTGAAACCAGAAATGATGCTGTTTTCAGTAGTTTTAGAGGGCCTGGGGAAAGGGATGGAGAGACTATGCATTACACTTTGTGGTGATTTTGATTGACTTATGGTGGATTTGGAGTAAAAAATGAGATCTGGGAATATGCAGGGGTGTCCTGGAGGATTCCAAGGGCTACAGAAATGGGGTTTAAAGGCTATATGAAACCCATGGGCCACACTTTTCACATTCTGTGATATATAGTACTGACCTGAGCCATGACATTGCAAACTACAAGTAAAAGGATGGTTACATAAATCATTTGACCCACTAAAACAACAACTACAGCTACAAACACAAGTACACATTTAAAAGAGAAGAAAGATTTTCACCACAGGATCACTTGTAGTTCAAGCCCATGCATGTCTCCTCAGACATAATTCCCTATTAAGTTCAGTGGGAACTTACTTCCATCAAGTGGGTAGAATCAGGACTGCAGTAATGGTTGTATATCTCCATTTTTTCTCCACAGGACCCCATGACATTTATTTCTCCTGTGTGATATGCATTATAATCAGCCCCATTTATACAGTGTTGTTAGTGATCCTCCTTGACCTCTTTATATTAACTAGTCAGTTTCCCTGCATGCAAAATGAAAGTGCCCCACACAGGACAAAGTGGAATGGTATAGAAATGTAAGTTTCAGAGGAACATATCTTAATAATACCTTTTGTTCCCCCTGAGACCTGCCAACCGTTTCCTCGTATGCCTTTCCTCCTAAGCATATGCCTGTTCAAAAGAAAAAGAAAAAGAAATCCCCAGCAGAGTGGGCAGCTCTGGTTTCCTTTCTTTCAGCCATTCACTTCCTACAAAAATGCTGTTACATCCTACAAGGAAGAAAGCTTGGGTTTTAATGAATCAGGTAGTTCTTGTTCACAACAACCACTCCTCTCAGATGAGGAAAGGCTTGGACATTGACTTCAGTTTTTGCAGTTTATTCATTTGTCTCTTTTTCCTAGCATACTTTCTCCAGTCCTTTTTATGCCTTAGCCTCAAATCTGCAACAGCTGGATAGAGAACAGCTTCTGATCTGAAGCAGCATTCCATCACTCAGTTCCTCAAGTCCTAGTGCCTGCCATGTACCATGTCAACCTTCACTTCCCTCTAGAGACTTGGGGGATAAAATTATGTCAATAGCTGTGAGGAAAGGGATGGGATTTGGGCAGTGGCTGATGATGTCTTAGAAAGATATGGATATTTCTGAGTTATCTGCTAGGAGAAAGATTGAAGATTCCTTAAACACATTACCCCTCCTTCTACTTTCCAATCAAAAGTCTTTCTGCCATGCCAGCAGAGACATTCAAGAAGAACAGGCAGAATCTTGCACAGAGGTGTGAGAGACATGAAACTGGACACTCTGTCATCAAGAGCTCCCAGGTTGTAGAGATGAATCCAGGTTCAAACTGAGGTCTGCAGTGTTGATGTTCAGATCACCTTTCGGTGATTGCCTACCAAATCTTCATTTAAAAAAAAAAAATCCCTACTTTTTCTCTTGCAGTCCTGCAAAACTGCTGTCTCTCTTCTGTCACAGTATGCCAATTGTAATGATAAATAACTCAATTTCCCTTAGGTGGGTTAGGCTTCAGCACATCAGGTAGCAATGAAATATTATTTAAATCTGGAAATCCAGCAGAATCACTACAATGCAGAAGGAACATATGGTAAGCAGATCTGTGGAAAAAAGGACTAGTATTTTTGCTATCTGTGAGCAAACAGCAACAGCAGAGGAAGGGAATCATAAGCACTGTGATAATGGGAGATGCTATAATCTACACCATCCTAATATTGTTTTATACAAATTTACCAGAGCTTTAAAGTTTTTTTTTAATTACAACTCCTAGAATCCCCCAAACATCATCACCCTTTGCCATGCTTGCTTGAGGAGACTGTAACAGTAACTTCTCCAAGCTCTGATGTCTACTGAATTCAATGGGGTTTACTCACCACTTACCAATGGGAAGCACAATGGGAAAGCTGTTGAATGTGTCTGGAGATACACTGCCCCTCCCCTGCCAAAAAAGCAGAGCTTGCAAATATTACTTTGCAGACCACAACTCTGAGTTGCCACCCCTCGCCAGTCCTGCTGTGAAGAATCTCCATTGATCCTGGCTAGTAGCCTTTAGTAGACTTAACTGCTATTGAATGTGTGGTAGAAGGTGGAATAGAAATGAAAAGAAAAGGATAAAGTGAGCTTTGGCCAAACCTTCATGGGATCAAGGGACTGGATCTGTGGACTGTAAGCACGGAATGGATAGTTAAGGGTTTTTTTGGAAACTGGAAGTCACATCAAGGAGTTATGTAAGGAAACTAGGATCACAGTCTTGAAAACTCCTGTTCTTTAATGCTGCTGTTCTTATTGCTTGACTCTTGTGAGAAATGGGATTATGGAAAAGATGCACCACTGAAGCAACCCAGAAAGGCTCTTAGCCTGTCTTTTCAGATAATTGCTTTCCAGCTCATGGGCTGCATTGTTCTGCTTCCCTCTTTCACCACTTGACTCTCAGGTTACTTTCATACATGGCTTTTAGAGTGGAGCAGAGGTGCACTAATACCAGTAGCCAGGGAACCTTTTCACTTGACATTGCAGCTGTTCTGCTTCCTTCCTTGTGTAATGCCAGTTTGTCACCCCCCCACACCATCAAAAATATCCCACTTGTCAACCTGGATCATGGTATTGGTCAGGGCTTCTTTATTGGTACACAGAAACCCTTTTGCAAGTATCCCAGTTTAGGGACTAGGTGTGTGTACGGGGCATGTAGTAGGCATGATTATCCGAAGTTTGCCCTGCTCTGCCCCCATTTCTTGTAGGGGAGAAGAAAGAAGCAAAGGGATATTCCATGGATGAGCCTTCTCTGGGGTTCCCTAATCCCTTCCTTTTGTTTTGTTTTTAAATTTATTGCACCATATCATACCTGCAACACAGATGAAAACTGTGACACTTGTGGTCAAGATGGTAAGCCTTATTGAGGAAGAACACAAAAACTGGGAGTTTGCTTTTGCCTGAGTCTACTGGGAAGGACAAAATTCTGCCCTCGCCCTCCCTCTTCCTCCTCTGAGATAATTGAGTACAAATTCCTTTTTTTTACTTTGAACTCAGTTTGCAGCAACTGAAATAAGCTAAGGCTGAAAGGGGAAGTAGGAGGAAAAACAGAAAGGTTCTTTCCGCACTACACTGTTATAGTGCTATTATTCCACTTTCAACATCCTGTAGAATTCTGGGGTTTGTAGTTTACTGAGGTCAAAAAGAATTCTAAATGCCCCTCCCTAAACTGCAAACCCCAAGATTCCATAGAAAGTGGATCAAGTTCTAGAGTGCATCAAGTGGATCAAGTTCTAGATCAAGTTCTAGAGAGAGGCTCTCACAGCTGAGCTTCTTAACAGGTCCAATACACTTTGAGTTCCCAATACACATGGATCCCAACCCACCATATTCATCCTGTTCAAAAAAGTAACTTTTCCAAATTCTAGGATATCAAGTAAAATGTCTGTACTGTAATTCCCAGCTGAACTAGATCTGTCCTGACTAAATATATCTGTCCTTTCAACTGAAAAAAAGCTGCCGGTTCTGTACCCCCACTCATCATCAAATTCCTTCTTGAGCATGTTTGCCAGCTCCTAGTTTTGAAACCTCTGACCTAATGCAACATTATTCATGGGCATGTCTATAATTTCAATCTGGCAGTGTCCCTTTTAATCAGAGCGGCTGATTAGAGACTTTTCCCATGAAAGACGGGCTGCTACTGTATTTAAACATACAGCGCTCAGCTAGTGTCAGTCATGGATTTGGGTGGGTGCATTTCCCTCCCTCCGTCCCTTTGGAAGGCAACTCTTATCTGATTCTAGCTCCAAAGGGAGCAGCACTCGTTTCCCAGTAGTCTTTCACCCTGACAGCAAGCGCTTCTGAAGCCATCACTTCTCTCGCCACTGTATGTTCACAGGAGTGACTTTGGTAATAATTTACTGCAAACAGTAGTCAGATGTTTGAAAGGATGCCAGCAACATGTTAGCTCTTGTTTGGGTAATCAACATAGAATAAGATAAGAAAAGGGAGGCATTAAGAAAGCATGGGATTTGCCTGAATTCTTCACAGAGAAACAGAATCCTACCACTTGCCATTGGAACTATTCCTTTCCTTTCACACATGCATAGAGCCAGCTCAGAAATTTTGCTGCCTGAGGACAATGTGGTATGCTGTACAAAAGCTGGCTGGACCCATGGTGATATTGGAATAAGATCATCTGTCAGACCTGAGGTCAGTAGTCTAGTTTAAGAGATGCAGGATGGGCTATATGGACACAATAATGTCCTCCCGAGACAGACGACTGAGGAAGGATGGAGGAAGAACGAGTGAGGGTTAGTATTTCCTACCTGATATAAACACCACACTCTGCCTACAGGTAGGACTGGTCCAATGCAGGCATACAGATACTAATCTGTGCTGTTCTTGATGAGAAAAAAATGATTTTTTTCTTTTTTGAAAAATAGATAGGATATTAATCTCAAGTCCAGCCAAACATTTTGTTTCCTGGAGTAAACAGCAAGGTGCTCCTCTCTTTCACTGTATGCACAGAAGACTGAAAAGTCTGGCAATTGTATCCATACTCTACAACATTTCACAGATGAAAACTGAGATGCTTATGCCTAAACAACATCAGAGTGTGGTCAAGAAGACAAAAGCAAGATCATATCCCCTTCTCTCCTCCCTCCACCTAAGTTAATTGAGTGCAAACTAGTTTTGCACTTTGAATTAGTTTGCAGCAACTGTAGTAAGTCAAGGACAAAAGGAGAAGGTAAGAGGAAGTAGGAGAAACCAGGATGTTTTAATTGCATCTTTAAAAGTGGGAAAACAGAGGATTAACTGAGACAATCCCTGCCAGTTGGAGGATCCATTGGATTGTCTTTTAAGATGGCTGAAGGGGCAGCTGCTTCTCTGCTTCATGGTACGACTATCCCTGTTAGATCAATGTTATTGACAGATTATTAATCTATCTATCTATTAATCTACATCTGCAGCAGAAGCCTTTCCTTTTCCTGTTCTTTAGAATCACTCAGCTGGAGTCAATTGTGTTATCCTGGTGGTACAGTGGTTAAATGCCAGTACTGCAGCCACAAGGTTGTGAGTTCAATCCTGCCAGGCTCCAAACTGACTCAGCCTTCCACCCTTCTGCAGGTTGGTAAAAGGAGTATCTAGCTTGTTGAGAGAAATTAGCTAACACATCGTAAACCACTTAAAGAGCACTTAGCTGATAAGCGGTGTAGAAATACACTATTGCTCTCAAGACGATGTTAGGTGCAGTTCCCAACAGCTCTGAACAGCATAGCCAAAGCTGAAGGATGCTGGGAGTTGTAGTTCAACAACTTCTGGCAGAGGCATGCACTTCCCACTCCTGCTTTAGAACATGTGAGCTGCTACTGATGCATGAACCTCTTATTTTATGCAGCTAACAGTTTTGCCTTAAGAATGTATGCTGGTGTTAGTTGCTGGAATAAACATATAAGAACCTTTCAGGGGAGTTACATCGGTACATCAGGAGAAGGTTGCTTTAAAACACTTGAATTAAATATAGGTGATCAATATGTCTAAATACCCTAAAGGAACCAGATCTTATCCAATCTTGGAAACTAGGCAGGATCAAAATTGCTTAGTACCTGATGGGAGGTTGCCAAGGAATACCAGGAATGCCAAGGTGTAGCCCCATCCTACACTTTACAAATATTCAGAGGACATATATAATATTCAGATCAGGACTGGAAAATCTTTGGTCTTCTAGATGTTTTGGACTTCAGTGCGGCTAAGTGAAAGGGGTTATGGGAGTTGTAGTTTAAAATCTATGGGGGATTGAAGGGTCTCCAATACTGAAATGGAATACTGAACTTTCTAAAGAAACCAGGGTTTGAATCCCACCTCTACCATGAAGCTCGCTGCATTATATTCAATCTGTCAGCACAGGCTTAAACGAACCCTTAAAGAACGTTACAAGGGTAAAGTGGGTAACCTCTACATGCACCACCCTGAGTTTTCTGGAGTAAAAAAATGTGAAAAATGCAGAGAAATACAGAAATACGAAAAATAAAATTCTGCTGCTAGTTCTCCAGTACCGAAGCCATTTTGACTGTAGTGATGTTCAGTAAAGAGTATTTATGTGACTTTCCTGGATTTGGGCCCAGTGTGATGTTTCTGTGGTATGCAGAGAACAGAAGATTACTCTAAATCTTGATGTTTCCCATTGAGAAAACATGGCTGAGTAGATGTTTCTATTAAACATAACTGAAATGTGCTGTTATATAAACCCCCTCCCCACAACTTTGATTGGCTTGTAGTTGCTTATATATTCTCTACCTGCCACTAGATTTCTTTTTTCTCCAATCCAGAAATAAGCAAACTGCAGAGAAATACCTCAAGGTATTTAGGGAAAACAAAGAGAATAAGATTCCACCTAGGAAGAGAAGATTATTTTGTTATTATGGAATATTTATGTTTAGGGATAACAACAGCAGCTCCCATTCATATGCTTTAAAAACAATGCTGCCCTGCTTTAAAAATAATAACAGAACATAATCATCATTTTATGCTGGCATCATGCTGTTATGAGAAATGGCACATGGCAGCACATAAACAATTATTGGAAGGCAAATGCAGTGCTAATTAAACTTTTTTTTCATTAAGGAACCCATTTCTTCTTTATTGAAATAGATATCAAATGACAGAAAATGTTACATCACAGGTATGCTCATCAGTTTAAGCTTATGACTTCCTATTGTCTGCCTTTTACAATGTCAGTATTAAACTTTGCTTTTAATATGATGTTGCATACTGGATTTCTTTCTTTGTTCATTTTATATTATTTATATGTACAATCGGCCTCCCACATTTGTGGTGCTAACTTTCATGAATTTGATTATTTCTGAATTTCTCCAACCTCTGCCCCTCTACCCCATGAACTTCTTATCTGGAGAACCTTCCCTCTCAGTTGCTCCAATCAGGCTGTGCAGCCCTACCTCTCATCCTCCTTCTCCTCCACCAGACACTGCCTGGCCAGCTAAGGATGGTTCATAGGCTGATTTTTCAGCATCACAAACGATCTCCTGATGCCTCCTACACACCCAAGGAAGGAGATGGGTGAAAGAGAGCAAGTATAAGGCCACCATGCCAACTCACCCTGTTCTGTCTCCCTTCCCTGACCTGGATTGGACCCTAGGTGCCCACTCTCCACACCATACTTGGTCACTTCCCACAGACACACAGACACACATTTTGATATTTGTTGTTTTTCTACTTTGTAGGGGTCCTGCACTTCTAACCCTAGTGAATGTGGAGGGCTGATTGCTGTGGCGTAGGGATGGGGGGCAAGGAGGCGGTGCACCCTGGGTGGCACCTTTTTAGGGGCACCGCCACTCCCTGTCTGCCCCCACACACACTGTTGCCCTGCCCCCTTATGCCATCACCCCGCCCCTGCTTCTCCACCTCCGCCCCTACCCCGCGTACACCAAGCTACGCCACTGTTTGTATGTTTCTATATCATTGTTTGTATGTCTACTTCTTAATGTTTATTTGTACTGGGATTTGTTTTCAATGTTTATAACATCTTTTTAAAAAAAGACTTGGAGCATACGATAATGCTAAGCATCTTGATGGGTTCTTGACTCATAGAGCAAATTTAATTAATATGAGATGTGTCCTAAATTAGAAGTAGCTAAGATTAGAATTAAACTAATCTAGATCTAATTGTGGTTCTCAATATTGCCTCTCAGTTCTCAAAATAAAAATTGGCCATACTGTCTGGGCTTCTGGGAGTGGAAGTCCAAGACTTCTGAAGGACTAAAGGCTGACAACCATTGCTTCAGAGCTATGCTATCTGAGAACTGCAGAGATTATATTAAACAGGAATTCAAAATTTATTTCATATTAGGGATGGGGGAAGTGAACCCTCGAATCCTTGGCAGGGATTCGAGATTTGGGAATCCGAATCCCTGTGCCAAAATAGGCAAACCGAATCTTTTGAATCCACCACCCAAACAGTTTGTTGGAGACTGGGACGCCTGAAAACCTGGGAGACTGGGACGCCTGAAAACCTGGGAGATCGGGACACCTGAAAACTTGGGAGATTGGGACACCTGAAAACTTGGGAGACCAGGACGCCTGAAAATTTGGGAGACCAGGACCCTGAAAATTTGGGAGACCAGGACGCCTAAAAATTTGGGAGACTAGACACACAAGGAGAGATGGCAAGTAGGTAAATTTTTCCCTTGGAGTAATAATGGCCTTTGCTAACAATTTCAGAAATTACATCTGGGCTTATATTGTAATATATTTAAATTGAACATTTAATATTTAAGTTCAGCACTTGACTGGAAGGTACAGTCTTCTTGAGATTTCAAGGATAGCTGAAACATTCCATTGCAGAGCTCCCTTGCAAAGCTCTTTCAGACACAATTCTGGGGTCTGGAGTTTTACAAAGTGTCACAGCCTTCTCTTCCAAATTCTGCTGGTGCATCATCAAATTACAAACCCCAGGATCCCATAAGGAGCTATGCAAAGAAAATCTGGTTTTGACCTGGATTATCTCTGTACTATAGTGGTTCTGTTTACACAGGCAGGAAAATGTGGGATTAATCCATACTTTCCTGCCTGTGTACAAAGGGCCTTCATGACATTTTCAATCTGGGGAGATCCTGAGGCAAAACTAGGACAATTGTCCTGGCCACATTTCTTCAGAGGGAGGTTTGTCTTTGTCTAGGCTTTTGCTAAGGCTAAGAGAGCATGTCTTGCCCAAGATTATCCTTCTTTCCCTTGCTTTTTAAACCCTTTTTTAAAAAAGGAATTGAAAGATTCGAGATTCATGAGATTCGTGGATTCCCAGAACCTTCCAGGGATTCAGATCCAGATCCAGATTCAGAAAATTCTGGATTCGTCCCATCCCTAGTCCATATATCTGAAAAGTCAAAAGATGATTTCTTGGCTCAGACAAAATGCTAAACCACAGTCTTAGTGTACTGTTCAAATGTGTCTGGGTTTTTCCCCCTTGAATTTCAAATTCATTTTTATATTCTTAAATATTGGTTATACTCAACCAAAGAGATGGAATTCAGTCCTTAGCTGGACAGTTCAAGTCCCACAAAGAACCACATCAAACAAGTAAAATTGAAGCTTTGCTGTAGAGGTTTTGAACAGGGCTCTTATACTGGGCATGTATTTTGTTATTGTTCCTTCAGGTCATCTCTGACTTATGGCAATCCTAAGGCAAATCCTATCACAGGGTTCTCTCGGCAAGATTTGTTCAGAGGGGGTTGCAATTGCCTTCCTCTGAGGCTGAGAGAGTGTGACTTGCCTAAGGTCATCCAGCAGGGATTCAAACCCTGATCTCCCAGGGTTCTAATCTGCCATTCAAACCACTATACCATGCTGGCTCACAAAATGGTTACCTACCTATAGCTTCCTTATTAACTTTAGCAGAGTAGAACATATATAGATAGAACATAAATGAGAATCAGGTTAGATTAATCTTCTATTTTAATTATTACCCATTTTTAATTTTTTATTTTAATATTTGAATCAAATTTATAAAGAAATTTGAAGAATTTGGGGAAGTTCTTATTTTAAAAAATGAACCACATGAAATTCTCAACTATCTGTACTGGTAAAATTCAATCAGTACTCCTATTCCCAACATGGACAGGTCCTCGTTTTACCTGCCTCCTATGCAACCATAAAGATCAGGAGTCTGTCAGCAGGAAGAAGGTGGCACTCCTAATGGTACCACAGATATAGTTTCATACATGGGGCTTAAAAAACAGAGTTCTAAGAGTTATGCCTAAATGGATTAATGCATGAATTTTGCTTTATCCCAAAGATGATGTTTAAAAATCCCAAAACCCTCAAAGGGTTTCCCTCAGAACTAATTGGAAATTTGAGAATTTTGTGAAGTTCTTATTTTGAAAAGAACAAAATGAAATTTTCATCCTAAAATGAAAGCAAATGTCTGAATTGGATTGGCTCCTCAAAAAAATTATTTTCTGAATGTTAAAATGCATGATTCCTAAATGTGGTTGTGTAATATTAAACATGGGCAAAGTGCCTTCCATTACACTATCTTTGCACCCCGTAAGGAGAGAAAAAATAATAATATTTTAACAATGGCTAGAAATTTGTATGATATGGGGGCAAGCTCCTTCACAAAAGCACAAGGAACAGAAACATTCCTCCAACAAAGCTTAGGCTAGGAAACACCATCTGCAAATATTTTACTCTGGTCCTTAGAATCATTGGTTGTTTATGGTTGGCAACTTAGGAACAAAGTGCTTGATCATGTATACGGTAGGGCTGGTTGTAGTATGGAAAAGAGATCTAGCATTTGGGCAGCACCTGTAGGGTTAGTATTGCTTCTGCAATGGCCATTGCTAAAAGAACAGAAGTAGTTAGAACAGGCCAGATAATCAACTTCACAGTTAGCACAACCCCACCCAATGAGCAACTTTGCACACACACACACCCCACACATACACACCAATGGCAAAACTCCCAGGGACTTTCACAAACTTGGATTGCAAGACACAGATCTTTCAGTCCATGCAGTTTTTCAGCAGTGTCAAAAATACAGACTAAAATGCCTTCCTAATCTCTACCTTTCTAATTCCCCAGTCATGCCTCATATCAGTTTACCCAGAACATTTACTTCACTTCATTACTCCCTGGCCAAAATATCTTCTGAAGGTTGTCTTGACAGATTTATATTCTGAGCATTAGACAGGAATGAAGTTCTCTGCTTTTCCTTTACCTATACTACATAAACATGTCCACTGTAGTGTTCATAGGGCTTTCCCATTATTAGACAGAGGACTAAGGCACCACAGCCCAATAACCCCTGAACAAAAGAGAGAGACTTTGTGCAAGGAGGGAAAACTGGATCTTTTCCCTTCCCCAACAGGTCAGCCCTGATATTCATAATGGTTTAATGACCTCAGTTGTGACAGGAAACAACCCTCTTCTTCAAAGAACAGATTTCCCAGTGACAATATAATCCAAACTTTTCTAACAAGGTGTCTTGCTCTCTAGATTTACCCATATAGCTTGTTGTAGATGTATTACTGTTTATCATGTTGAGAAATGATGAATTAATAAAACAATTATTAAAAGAGGTGCAACTGTCATTGCATATGGCTAGAAGAAACAAGAAAGAAGGGACCTTAGTAAATGGAAATATTACATATCAGAATATGTGATGTTTGATTATTTGTTTGAAAAAAGCGAGATCTCTGTGGGGCAACTGAAGGAGGAGTTTTGGTTCAGAAACTGAAGAATATTGTTTGAGAACATAAAACAGAGAGGGGTACTAGGATGTAAATAAGATAATTTAAGGCAATATTCCACATGAAAGGTAAATGAGAATAATAATAAATAATTAGACTGTTCCCTGGGGGAGGGGGAGGGGCAGGAGAGAGGGTATAATAATTATAAATTTTAAAAAAGAAAGGGAAATATTTGAATAGTTACAGCTAAATTAAATAGCTGATTATATTATGGAACATATTATTATATTAAGGGACACATTAACATTGCTGTAAAAATATTGTAATATTATTGAAAAAGGTTCATTTGTGGCAGAGTTTGTTTGTTGCCATAATTTTGGCTAGTGTAAATGACTGAGAATTGAGAATTTCATTTGATTCAATTTTTATAGGAATGTATCAGAAGGTCCCGCTCTTCTTTATACCCTGTTCACTAGAACATTCTTCCAGAAGAACTTACAGGCACTGTTGCAATTGACCGTATGATTTGTATACTGAATTTTTCAGCAGACATATGGGAATCATGGCAACTCCCTCTGTAAATGTTCCATTGAATATATGGATATCAGGTGGTCCAGTCTGTCATCAGGGATTTGAATCAAGATAGCAGGTGCTTATCATACTACATGTCTTCATTGGCTTTCGAAGTCCAGATGTCTGCATTATTAGCAGGCAGGGGTGTAGCTTTGGGGGTGGGAAGCAGCAAAATGAGGGCATTCCCCACCCCCAATGAAACGTTTCTTCACTCTCCAAATTTCTAGCATTGCAGAGAGTGAAACACTGAAAATCATACAAACCTAGGACTCTTATATCTGTTGTATTTATATCAGCTTAGTGACTTCAGCTTCACCTTTTCTTTGGATGCCTTAACTGTATTTATTTCTGAATGCTCAACTGAAGATTTAGGTTACTCCAATGCTAGCATTTGGGGGTGGGGGCAGACAGAAAATTTCATGGGAGGAGTAGACTTCTTATGGGGAAGTACTGTCCTCATTTTTTCCTGCCTCAGCAGTAACAACCCTGGTCAGCAACAATAATTTCCATGCATGGGCGATATTAAATGCACAGTCCCAGTTTTGAATGATACTCCCTGCATCTGATGAACTGGGCTAAAGCTGACTAAACCTCATTCTATAAAAAAGGTATTAATCTTTAATATTGTTTTTCTAGCAATAGGCTGACAATGGGAGGAGGAGGAGGATAGGGCCTACTGCCAAGATTGCTTTCCTATTTCCCTGCATAGGAAGGAATGGCTTCTGTGTGTCCATGAAGAGCTTAAGGCTCATGTGTTACCCTAAAACTGTTTCCCAGCCTTACCTGAGAGCATCAGAGTGGCACACAGCAGATGATAGCTGACATCCTGTTGGTTAGTCCCAAATAGAGTAGACCTATTTGATCAATTGTTGCATGGAAAACCAATACATAGGTGAATCTAATTGATTCCATGTGTCTACTCTAGGAAGGACTAATAATGGAATTTAAGCCTGTGGCTGCAAACTGCAAGGGGAAATACATTGAATATCTATTTTTCAGAGGCACAGTCCTTAGGCACTGAGAATTAAGTGGCTGAAGGTTGCTACAGAAATATGGTGGAATAAAAAGCAAGAAGGTTTTCTCTTATTAAGTATTACAGCTCAGCTTGTCAGTCTGGTATTTGCAAGGAGTGGGGTCAGGTGAGTGGTGCTGGATAAATCGCAGCAATTTGAGATTTCATTTTGCTCTCTGATGGCGTTTAAATTTCTTCCACGTTACAGCAGCTCCTTTTTTCTCACTCTGAGTGAAATCCCTCATTCAGAGCTGTTCTCGGAGAATTTTTTGCAGCAACATTTCGATGTTTCCCAGATCCCATTCTCCAGACATTGCTACAATTGTATGGTATGGGAATTCAGATTATCCTTCAGTACTCCAAAAAACCCTGTAGATGGGACATCTGCTTTTTCTATTTGCCCTAGTGTGAGGCTGGTGTGGGGTGAAGAAGAAGAAGTCAGCCAATTGGCCCCAGAGGATTGATTACACTTGAAACACTGGTTGTCTGATCATTGTGTCCCTTGCTCTTATTTGTCCATGGCCAGTGTGTCAAGACAGAATCCAGCTGGTGCGTGTATGTTCAATCCATCAAAAAGTGCAGTTAGGCTTGGTAAACAGAGGAGACTGTTCCTGCAGAATTATCCACAGTTTCTTTTGTAGACTGGGCTCTAGTTTGGGTCATAGCAATGGAAAGCTTTGGAATCTCAGATTTTGAATTGCAAAGTCTAACTACTGGAAAGAAAAGCATTAAAAACATGTGCAGAAGCTGAGTCACAATTTCTTTTCTTCTCCAGTTGGATTGGGTTCATCTGAAAAATTCCAAAATTTGCAGAAATCAGAACCACATCCTCCTTTTAATTGAGTACTGTTAAGGCTTCTTTATAAATTTGCCCAGAGTAAAGGAAATTACTGTTTGTAGTACAACCTCCATAACCTCCCATGCTGGCTGGGAAATTATGGAGGTTGCAATCCAGTTGTTGTTGTTATTCAAAGTGTTGTACAATTCCTTCCATATATTGGCCCCCTTTAGTACTGTGTAAAACAAGTTACCATCTGTCACATTGTACTTGAACAAGTCAGATTCATTTGTTTGCTTTGATAATTTACATTTGGTACATCATATGACATATGTCAGCTAATGATAGGTTACTCAAACAATATTTTCTGTACTTTAAAAAACTTATGCTTGCAGAAATTGCTATGATATGAATGTAATTCATATCAAGTAATACAACGAGAAGCAAAGTCCTCTGTGAATTGCGAAAATAATTATTTGGAAATGTAAAATGAAAATGTAGATATTCTGTAGTGTTTTCCAAACCAGGCATCATCTTTTTTCTGGCTCTACTATATAAACTGTCAAAATATCTGAAACAATTCAGGCAAGTATGATTTCAATCCCCTAATTCTTGATAGCGTGTGGTCAGGAATACAAGTAAAGACCCATCTGTGATAGTCTTTTTTTTCATAATTAATGTGCAGTTATTGCTGCACAGTCCATTTGTTTGCTTTAATGTGTAGTAAACCGGGCTTAAATTGTGTGGCTTCACTGTTTTCAAGTGAATTATACCAGCTTTCACTAGCTATTGATCAATATTGACAGCTGCTACTTTAGGATATTAAAATCATAATCTCATCAATCTTTCTGTGGCAAAATTCTTATATCTTCTCTTTTCAATTTCTTTGTCACGTGGCTTTCTTTTCTATTTGGGGAAGGGAAATTGGCTCTCACAGCAGCTATTCTTGCAAACAATGAGGTGGCAAGTTTCATTCAGTGGTAGGTTTTCATCCCGACAATTCACATGGAAGAGGAGGGGAGATCCGTAAAAAGACAGAAGCCATCCTCTGGAAAACAGGAATTGTTCTTTCCCAGCACTTATGGTCATATATTCCAAACATCAGGTTCAGTGACATCTAGCATAGGGAGCAAGCAAAGGGGGAGATGAAGATATTGTCTATGCAGCAAAAGAAAGGGGGGGGGAGAGCATGAAATGCTGGAAATGGAGAGAGAAGGAGCCAAGAATCAGCTGACAATATTTTTGGCAATCATAGACAGATCAAAAGCAAGAGTACTCAATATGTTTCCCTAGTTTCACTTTTTGAAAATAGAACTGAGCAAGCTTGCCTGGTACCAGCATCAGTCAGCTATGCATCCAGATCACTGTGCTCTCTAACAACTTCGTGGTAACTTTCCAGTAGGAATGTAAGTTTTCATTATTATTATTTTTCCAGAAGAAAGAATGAATAATTTTCTCAATTTTCTTGCCACTATGACAAGGTCTTCAAAAACTGCACAGTTTTCAAAATTGATTCACAATTCAGAACTTATTCTGACTCCCCCCCCCAAAAAAAAAATACTATGTGGCCTTTTTTTGCAGAGAAAATTGTGTTTCCTCTGCAGAAAACAAATGTTTCTGTGTAGCAAATACCATTATTCATTCTTTAAAAAAAAAAACTGAAGTAATAGCTACTGCCAGAACATTGAAACACTGAGTTAAACATGCCAGTTAAGGCCAAGAACAATGCAGCACAGCAAGAAAAAGAAAAGTTAACAATATGAACAAAGGAAAAAGAACATGAAGAACAAGCAAGACAACAGAACAATTGCTGGAGTTTGGTTCTCAGAAATGTCATGTAATGATTAATATGGGTTTTTCCAATATCTGAAATTTGAAGAAGGTGGGCAAAAAAGGATGGGGTTGCATGTGTGTGTGTGTGTGTGTGTGTGTGCGCGTGCAAAAAAACTCCTGAACAGCAAAGGTGCTTGTTGCACAGACTTCTCAACAGGATTTCCTGACACTGGAGACCCTGGGGAACCTCCTTTTTCATCTTTTGCATTAATATTTGCAAATATTATTTCCATTCCCACTTTCCAAGAATGAAACTCTCTCTCTCTCTCCCCCCCCACTTTTTAGTTTGTTGTTGTGGTGTGCCCTCAAATCATTTCCAGCTTATAGCAACCCTAAAGTGAATCTGTCATGGGATTTTCTTAGCAAGATTTATTCAGAGGGGGTTTGCCAATGCCCTTTCCTGAGGCTGAGGGTGTGTGACTTGACCAAGACCGAACAATGGGTTTCCATAGCTGAGCAGGAATTCATATCCTGGTTTCCAGAGTCATACTCCAGTGCGTAAACCACTGCACCACATTGATTCACATACTTTTTACCATTTTTTTTAAAATAACTAGGTATGATGGGCTGAACTTGGGCCCCTGTGCATGCAACATGTGTGCTCTTGCACTCTCCTTCCTTCAACCCCAAAGTGCTCAAGATCCATATTCATATTTTCTAACTCAGGGAGGTGAGTAACTGCAGTGGGGGTGGGATGATTTCCCCCCTGTGGCTCTGCAATAGGCAGCACCACTGGATTTTTCTGCCAAAGGGTGGCTAAAAATACAAACAAGAAGTGACCAGAAGTATGGAGGCTAGTAGGTCCTATGCCAGTGGAACAGTGAATCCACTCTAGGCTTTATTCCACTCTCTACAAAGTAGTTCAGCCCTGTTCTCCAAATAGAACAGCACTTTGGATACCCAAAGAAAAAGCGAAAGTTGATTTTCTGTCTCATTGACAGAGAAGCTGCCAGCTTCCACTGATTCCACAATTTGAGTTTGCACTTCCTGCTTCTCCAGCTGATTTTGGCTTCTTTCTTGAATCCAGGATTATGAAGAGGCATGTTTGGAGAATTCAGAGGCATTTGGGACCATTTTATGGTATGCTTATCCCTCTTTACAATTCTTTTTGTAAAAAGAAAAACAGGAAGTCTAGGAACTACTGATAGAAGCGAGGCCATATGTGCTTCATGGGCCTCACTTTCCCCAACCAGAATCTAATCCTTATAAAACTTACATAACCCCCCAACACTGTCACTCTCTTTCTCTCTCTCTCTCTAGCATAGCCATAGGAATGCATTCCACCTACATACTCAGTGATGCCTCTAAGGGCTTCACCTTCCTCCTCATATATTCACAGCTGCTATATTTTGACACTGAAATAAAAACTAAACAAGATCTGCATGACCTTTTATGCTATCTACTATAAGACTGTAACCAGCCCCCTCCCTTTGCTAGGGTCTTCTGCAAGCCCAGTTATGTATGCAGTGAGGTACATGCAAGATGATGCCTCTTACAGTGCATACATAGACCCAACAGCAGGAGGCCAGGCTGGGAAGCCTATACAATTTTCACAGCAGCATCTGCCAGGAAGCACCCTGGCAGGGGTGGGGGAAAAAAGAGGGGGCAGCAGCGGTTGAGGGGGTGGGCGGGAGGTCTGCTGCTGTCGCCACCGCCTCCCACACCATACCAGGAAGGACCCCAGTGGGGGGCAGCAGACAGGAGGGCTGCTGCAGCCACTGCGTCCCCCCACACACACCAGGCCAAGAAGGAGGCCAGCGGGGCTCAGGGGTAGAAGCAGGTCAGGCCCAGGTGTGAGGGGGGATCTACTTTTTGCACCCCAGTGGCATTGGTGTCTGAGGCATATGCCCCAGTTGCCCTACCTTAAATACACCTCTGCCTTGGTGGGAATGACTTTGGCTTGCTGAAGAGCAAGGCCCTGATTTTACAAGCTTTAAGTGACTTTCAGGTTATACAAAGTAATTGGCCTGGAGTTTCCCTTCTTCTCTGCCATTGTTTTGCCCCCATCAGGTATGGTGGGATGAAGATGGTCCTTTTCACCTTGCCCAAAGGAAGCTACTCAGAGTGTTATGGGAAGTCCACAACACTCTGGGTAGGGGTTTGGGCCACTTTCTCCTGCATCCTGTTTCCCAATGGCCAGAGCTCTGTCAGGTTGATGGCAATCATTTGTCAGAAGAAGGGAATATGTTGTTCCTGAAGGAGTCACGAGGTGAGAGCCACGTTAGCCTGCCAGGAGGAAGGGATTAAGCAGACACTTGTCCCTTCTCTGTGGCAGGTGGTGGGGGAGAGAATGTAAGACTTTGATGTACATCTTTGGCACCCTTTTGGTGTAGAGTAGGGCTCTGAAAATTCCTCTTATGTTCCCATGACCCAAGACGTGGGGAAGTAGGCTACCCTTGAGACTAGCCTGGGATTTGGGCTCTCACTTGTTGAGTTCTGTCTGTTGCTTGGGTGGGAACCCTCTGGGTTCCCTTCTAATTACAGCCAGCTGGGTTCTAATTACAACCCAATTATTGAGTTGGATAGCCCTTAGGGCTGAAGTGTTCTGCCCAAGGGAACACTGAGGAGGTAGCCACAGGGTGACACCTGGCCTCAGCTGGATCCATGTCACATTCTTGCTCCATTTATAGGCCAATACAACTTAAGCAGGTTAGATCAAACAAAATGACCCTTATTTAACCCAATTTGCTGTGTCTAGTCTCATTATTCCATGGTTATCAAATTTGTTCCTAACGTTAGGTGGCCTGGACCAAACTGATAAGGTCCCCCAAGCAAAAATCATTGTGTCTCTTCACAGCAGACACATACTGGCACACTGTGGCATACAGGCACTTCTTCCCCTCCCCTTTCCCTCAAAATATTCTGTGTAGTCTTCCCTTGAGTCAGAATTATTGACACTGTGTTCTTCAGTGTTACAAGCTCTGCAGAAACATCAGTATGGAAATATCACAAACCCAGACTGCAAGTAATGATAAAAAGCCTGCAGAAGAAATCCTAAAATCCAACAGGCCCTTGTTTTTTAATGGGTTAAGCACAGGAGAGAGTTTTGGTAAGTTTGTCTGGGCTTACAGTACATTGGATGTGATGAGAAAAATAGAGTTATTGATCCTGAAGGGTGTGTTTTGCTTGTATCCCTTACACTTTCGTTGTGAAATGTATATCCATTTGGGAAGAAAAGAGCATACCGCTGATCAAGCAATATGAGCAATATGACCAGTTGATCTGAATCTTTCTGTAAAATGTCAAAGACCTTTTAGTCAGTCAGGCAAGCTGGAAGAGAGACATCCTAGAGCTGCACTTTCCATGCATATAGGTATCACTAGGCCCTTCCACCCTATCTCTAGCATCCCTGTCTTCTATACCTTGCCTCCTATGTCTTTTCATTGATCAGAATGTTGTTAATAAGTGCCTGGGCCCATACAAGTTGCATGCCCCAAGACTTTTCATCAAGTTGGGGACAGACCAGGCAACAAGTAGGACCCTGTTTTATCTTCCCTTTATATGGAAGACTAGTATGGAAGTCCACAAGTCTTCCATGCATGGAAGTATGGACTAATATGGAAGACTAACATGTGAGCAGTCTTAAAGTGTAAAGTCTTCTCTCATCTACCTATCCATGTGCCAAAAGTAAATTGCGCCTGCCTTGCTTACTTTAACAGGAGCTACACCTCCCTATTACACAACAACACTCACTTCCCAGTGAGGAATCAGTTTTCTTTTGACTGAAAATAACCAGAGGAAGATAGGATTAGACTTTCAGAGCTGAGAAAAGAGGCACCTATTAAAATTTTCTACTACATGCTATCAAAGGCACACACATGTACTTAACTATACTAAAAAGTGTCTGGTCTTTACTTCTGGAACAGTGGCTCTATCTCACACTACATCTAATGTGTTTAAAAATACACTTGAACTGAGGACACTGTACAGGTTTCCAGAAGTATTAGTGCCAATCCAGCAAGATACTAATCTGCTGATTGCCATAGGGACAAAAGAAACTGTCTTTTATTGAGTCAAATCCTTGGTCCATCTTAGTCTTATCTGTCTGTCTGTCTGTCTGTCTGTCTGTCTGTCTGTCTGTCTGTCTATCTATCTATCTATCTATCTATCTATCTATCTATCTATCTATCTATCTATTTATAATCCCATCTTTCTCTTGATGTAGGACTCAAGGCGGCTTGCAACAGTACTGTCCACTCCAGCTGGCAGTCGTGATCCTCCAGGGTTTCAGGCAGGATTCCTTCCAAGGCCTGCTTGGAAATTCCTGTTATTCCATCCTACTACTAAACAGACTCAACCCTGCTTAGCTTCTGAAATGAGAAGAATGTGTTCAGAGTGGGAAGTTCTTATACTTTGTTCACACATATATGGTGCATTCAGTGGTTCACATAGGTCAACACATGGAAATGTCACGAGTCCAGATTCATATTAGCATATATTGTGAAATAAGAACCCACAGAAAACATTCAATATGGATTGAATAACTGTGGCTGCTTTGTACTCTATTTCTATAAATCCCACAACATTTTATGAAGTGATTTTTTACCCCAAATGAAGACATTCAAGTCCATCTTTATTGGATCTTCTGTTAGTTTCCTGGCACAGCACTGTGTGTTTTCTTTGATTATTTCAGGATGTCACCAAAGATTCATTTGGGCTTGGTTTTCCTATATATACAAAACACAAGACCAACAGTTATCTTAAAGGTTTACAACCCCCTCTTTTTGCCATTGTCTGGGAATTTTAAAAGTTCTCCTACCCAACACTTTTTCAAAGAAGTGGAGTGCCTTTCCAGTCCTCTCCATTGAAGAGTTGGGTGCAGACACTGGTGCTTGTTTTGAACATAGTCCCCCATGTTTCTTATTTCAATAATTAAGCACAGTCAGGAAAAACATTCTGCTGTTGCACAATAAAACATTTTTGCAAGCATAGCTGACACATTTTTAAAAAAGAAAAACAGATAGGTAGTACATTCACATCTTGATGGACTCAATGGGTCAGGGGGAGAATATGAAATGTCCCCCTACAGTTGCACTCTTCTTTGAGGTTCAGGGACCAGATCTGAGTGCTAATCTGAATATTTTCTCATCTGACTCCCCAGAGTCCAACATGGCACTACATCAACCAAAGACAAAACAAATACTGTACAAGGAAATAGAGACTGGAGTAAAGATTCTTCTTTCTGTACAAATAAATGTAGGGGGAAGTGGGGAAAAAGGCTGACAAACAGTCTTCTGATCCCTTTTTAATCTAAGAACGGTTTTAGTTGGTGCATGTGCATTTTTGTTGAAAGAAAGAAAGAAAGAAAGAAAGAAAGAAAGAAAGAAAGAAAGAAAGAAAGAAAGAAAGAAAGAAAGAAAAGCTTTACAACTTTAACCAAAGTTGATGGCAAAATGCCTAGAGAATATTGCTAGCAGCTTGTTCCTCTATGACACCCACCCTTCATCTGGATGTAATATCTCAATATTGCTCCAGAAGATTGAATTTTATTTAGGCTTTAAGAAGGATAATAAAAGAGCAAACCAAATACTGGGATGGCAGGGACTTTGTCAATTAAAGGAGTGGGGTTTACAGGGCGGCAGCTGAATGGCTGACTTTATCGTGTGCAGCAGATTAATGAATGCTACTGCTTGTCAATGAAACAGAGAGGTCATCAGAAGAATATTTCATTTGCTTTCCTAACACTTAAAAAAGAAAAAAGGAGAAATGAACAAGATATGCTGGCTTAATGCTAGAAATAATGACCGACTCCTTCCACCAACCTGCCATACCAATGATATCATTATCAAGAATGGTTGACTCTTTCCTTATATTTGAGCAAGCTTTCCAACCTTTTTACTTTGGAGGAAACCTGGATATAATTTTCAGGTCTCAGGGAACCCCTGCATAAAAATTGTAACAGCTACAGCTCAAAAAGAATTTTTTTTTCCAGTCATAATCTTTTGTGGAACCCCCATAACCACTTGCAAAACACTAGGGTTCCAACAGATGCAGGTCGGGAAACCTTGTATTTGAGCATGAATGATAAGGAACATTTAATGCATCCTAATGTAAACCACAATGGAAATAAAGTTATTAAGGTATTTTCCTCAGTTAATAAATAGATGAACCAGGACTTGATCTTCCTGAGAGAAAAGCAGAAAACAAACCCATCTGAGTGAAACCTTCCACTTTCCTAATATTTCTCTAATTATTGCATAGTTTTTGATCTTCCACTAACAAATGCAGTGATGGACTGTAATGAGAGTGCTTTGACTTTCCTGTTTTCTGCTTTCATACTTGTCTTCTCTCTTTTCTATTTGCTTCTGTTCTATGATATAGCTAACCAACTTGTGGTAAGATTGAACAAACAGAGATTCATTTCCCCTTAAGGTAGGTTGGAAAATTTGGGGCCCTCCAGACATTACCAGACAGCAACTCCCAGAAGTCCTAGCCAAAGTAGCCAATGCAGAAATTAAACAGAAATTGTATTACTCTATGGCCCATTTTGTGTTGTTTTAATTGTGGATATTATAGATCCATGATACACACACCCTTCAAATTGCCTCACTGGAAGGATCTGGTAAACCACCTCAGATGCAGACACTGAGGGCCTATGAAACCTACCAAAAAGGCATGTTCAGTTATCACTGCATCCTCTTTTATGGCAGATGAGCAGAAGAGGTTGCCGCTCTCACTCAAAGGAGACTCATACAAATGTACTGTTATGAATGGAACAATGTTTTATGGCTGTAGGGAGTTTTCTTTTATGTTCCCAAGCACATATCTATGTAGGGTGGTATTTTGTTGTGACTCAGTGATCATTCCATTCAGCTTTAGGAAGAGTTTATTCAGTCCCCTGAGCAAAGGAGAAAATCAAGAAACAAAATCTTGCTGAGCAAACATGGAGGAAAACAGTGACCCATAAAAGAGAAGTGGAGACAAGGTCTTCCAATCTGGCATTAGATGTTACTTAAGGGATAGGTGGGGGTGGGATCCATATTTTATGAGAACTGCTACCTCCCGCTCTACTTTGCTAAAAGGATTTCTATGCAATTCTCCTAATTGGGGCAGACCCTGCTGGGAAGCAAAATGTGCCAACACATTCTTCATTCTGATTAGGCTCCAAGGAATATATTGTGTTGTGAGACAATTACTTTTATTTCATGAATTGCTTGTGCATTGAACAATGTGCAGTGTTTTTCCTTTTCATCCAAAGCTACATGGAGGTGGGGGGAGAAGAGCAAGAAGAAGGAAAAGAAAAACAAGCAGCAAGCAAGGCAGGTAAACAAATACTGAATCACACCTATAAGCTATTGTGAGTACAAACCCACAGCCATCAGACTTGCCAACCAAACACATATTTCACAATTAAGTGAGCAATTACCCATTCTTTATCCATTGAAATGGGATGCACTAAATCTATTCCCTGGCTATCAGCCCATTTGAAGAGCAGGTCATCCATCTGGGTACTGATTAAGTGGATTGTGCTATGGGTGGTTGGTGGAATGGACTACTTTGTATTTCTTCTTTGAGGTGCTGAGTGTCCTTATCTCTGTGTGTCAGTGATGGACGATAAAGGCTCTCAGCACCTTGAAATTGCTCTTGGAATCTTCCCAAAGTGTTTTTAGTTAGATTTCTAGTTGCTCAAATACACCCCGTATCACCCGAAATCTCTACCTAAAATTTCTCCATATAGCCTGGAGTGCTGTAAAGAAGTGTGCATTAAAAGGTTAAATGTTTGACTTTAATTTGGTGTAGATTAACATTGTGGTTGCCTTGAGATAGGGCTGGACTATTCATTACTCTTTGGGATCATCTAAATTGTCCTACTTCGGGGGGCAATTGTATGGAACAAGTAAATGTAACAAGTAAGCCTGGAGATCATAATGAATTGTTGGCACCAACTCCAATTACCTCAAAATCTAGGAAATATACCTACAAGAGCCAAGGGAAGTAAGCAAGAGAATTAATACATAGCATACTCACTTGGATACTGCCATTTCAGAATATTGGGAG
Source organism: Iguana delicatissima (assembly GCA_948472985.1). Taxonomy (NCBI): domain Eukaryota; kingdom Metazoa; phylum Chordata; class Lepidosauria; order Squamata; family Iguanidae; genus Iguana; species Iguana delicatissima. The sequence continues at coordinate 315,344 of CAOKZL010000345.1, read as the reverse complement.
CTGGATCATATGTTCTTCTGCATGTCAAGAGACTTCTGTGTACGCGCACGCGCGCACGCACACACACACACACATGCATATACCCATTTAGCCATCCAGAAAGGAAGTTAGACTCTATGGCTTGGCAGGTAATTATGTGGAGAACACTTTCACACTTGTGTTTCTTTTTCCTTCTCTGCTCCAAAGTGATACAGCTCCATGTTGACTATATGAAGTGGCTCTTCTCAAAATGTCAAGTGACTCTTTGTTACAGAAGTTGCAACCAACTGGCAACAGTTGGGTTTCTGGTTTCCAGACATGGTGACTGATAGGTTATTTTAATTTTAGAAATTTCTGTTTTGCTCTTCAACATGATTTTCAGAGCAGTTTACATATCCAATTTTTTAGAAAAAGCAAAAATACAGCTTTGATAGAATAGCTTTTCTCCACAGCATAAGAATCAGATCAAGAAGCCTTTCCATGTGCTGTTTCAAAAACTGAGAGAATGAAAAAAGCTTTCTACTGATACTTAGAAGTTACCAATACAGATATCAAGCAACAGCCTCTGTGAAGAGTCAAATTGCTGTTTCTAGTCCCTGATTGGAACCTAAGGTTTCAGGCAATGTATGGGATGATGAAGGTCAAATCACTGAAGGTCAGGATGACGGAGAGCTCCCTGCAGAAGAAAAATCATGATTAGTCTGACAGTAAGAATCCAGATGTTCTGCTCCAGTGCACTTTCACACTGTAGAGTTATACCAATATGATTCCATTTGAATGGCTGTGTTTCCATCCTACCTAATCCTGGAGTTTGTAGACTGGTCAGAGGCACCAGTAGAGCTCTCTGGCTGAGAATTAGAAGTACCCTTCCCTAAACTGCAAATCCTAGTAGTCCATAAGATGAACTCAGGGCTGTAAAAATAGAATCATTGTCAGGAACTGAATTCACACAGACAAATAGTACAGTGCATAAACACTATTTATTTGGCGTGAGATACATCGTACAAGACTTCAGTGAGAAGACTAAAGTTCAAAAGCAATAGCAAATACTTAAGAATCCCATCCTTCCCCCTCCCTCTTTCAAGAGACCTTGAAGTAGTGAGAGCCTGGCTGAGCTTATCAGTGCATTCCTAGCATTTGCTTACCTAACAGTCTCTGGTTCCTAGGCTTTGGTTGCAAGCAAGCTGCTACCTAATGCTGGACTACATATCCCATTACTATAATATGGAGGGCATCCCGACATCCATAGTGCTATAATTGTGTAGTGTAAAAGGGTTCCAGGGCAGATGTACTGACTGCAGCTTTACACAGCCCTGGTGATCTCCAGCCCCCTTGTTCTGGGACAATTGCCCCTCTGCTTTCCAGTAGAAACCAAACTGTTGGTGCCAACACCCTTCCCCACCAAGAGAAGCTATCTAGAAGGATACCATAGGTGATATCACAGTCTACTAAGAAGGGCTAATGATGAAACCAAGATGATTGTTCCCCACCCTTCCTAAATATTAATCTTATTCTTCCTCAAGATGTTCTTAACAACATTTTACCATTCCAACAACAACCACATTAGTTCATGTAGATCAAGAAGAGAATTTGTGAAAAACTTAATAGTCTGAATTTAACATGATTTTGCTTGCCCATCTCTAAGTGCAACTTTATGGCCACCACATTTTACTAGGTCCCTCCCTATACCATATTAGCTCTCACTGTGTTTGATCATGCCAGCATCTAGAGAAAGTGATGCGCCCAAACAACGTCCTTAGTTTTTCTGTTTCTGGAGGCTTCCAAGCAGAGGGCTTCTAGTGATTGCAGTCAAGGCATTCTGCAGTTATTTGGTCTTTTTTCCCCTCACTGATGTTTTTGGAGGTGGGATGGGGGTGTATAGAAACAAGAAACAACATTAGTGTGCTTCAAACAGAAGATGACATCAAGTAGATCTTCTGTAAACTTCCATGAATGAAACTATCCTATTGCAGATTAAAAATCTCATTTGGAATCACCCTCAGCACTTGAAAATTCCCTATTATGAGTAATGTATTACAGTTATAGTACCAGCTCCCCCCAAAAGGAATTAGCTAGAATTAGCGACTCCCTACTTTTCTATTTCTTAAAAAAAAAAAAGTGACTTCTACAAACCCCTGGCCTATCATATGAAAAATTCTCTCCTCCCATCCACTTCCTCATCAGCTCAACATCCACAACAGAGCAAGAGACAGCACCTGACCCCTCCTTGTGGCATTCCTCCTTCATCTTTCAATGAGGACACACCCCTGTAATTATAAATGTAACCTTAAAAGTTACAGTCATATTGCAACATACTTTATTGACCACTATAGCATAGCTTAGTTGCTGGGGGCTTATCACCAGTAACTAGTTATTTGGGAGTAGTTACTTCCAGTCCTTACCCAGGTTCAATCCCTGGCATCTTTACTTAGATGACTCAGTCAGCAACAGATGATGTGAAGAGCCTTTGACTGGAACTCTGGACTGGAGCAGGGGTGGAACTGCCCACGGATTCAGCACTATACGAGGCTCCAGGGAACAATTGTTTCAGAAGAATGAGAAAACAAATGAGGCCACACTGTAGCAGGCAGGTTTGTTTGGGGGATTCTTTGCCCATTGCCCTGTGTTCCCTAATTCGCTGCATGATAACAGAATTATCTATATATTTTCCTTATAGTCTGTGATTTTGCTGTATGTTCTTGTTTGCAGTTATTCTTACCTCTACCCCCACGTGGCATGTAAACATCAGAAAGGTGGGATATGCATTTTTATAAATAAATAAATTCTGGGAAGCCTCATGTCGAGTCCACATGTACCCAGTGAAAATGTGCAATGGAATCCCATTGACTGTGGCAGAGATTGATTGAAAAGCAGTAAAAGGACATGTCTAGCCATCAGTCTCCTGGTCTGGAAAATATTTAAAACATTGGGAATGTCAGATCAGGATGACCTTCAGATTGTGGGGGGGCTCCAACAAAGTGTCCTCTCATGGCTATTTATTTATTTGTTGGCCCGGAGCTGGTTTACCTGATGGTGGGAGCCATTTTTAATTTCCCATAATGCCCTGGGGTTATATTGGATTCATTCTGAAAAATTGAAATTGCTGCCCTAGTCAGCTTCCAACCCCAGGCCCCAGACCAGTCTGAGCACTGGTAGGTCTTGCTAGAATTCTGGGACCATGGCAGCAATCCGGGGGGGGGGTCCATGTGATGACTACTGCATTGCATGAGATGGGTTGTCTTGTTCTGGGCTTATGGGGAAAAAAATAATCTGGGCAAGAAACTCTTGGTTAAAATAATGGAAGAAAGAATGTCCTATAAATTATTAGAGTGGCTCGCTCATCTTCAAATACAATTTACAAAAGTATAGCTGAAAGATAACTGAAACTATAAAAAGAGAGACTATGCATTTTTATTTAGACAGTTGTTCTAAGAAGGTTCTCTTTTTATCAACAGTAACCTCCTTTGTTAATACATATCGTGTGCCATTTTGTGATTGATTGCACTCAGGACCAATTGAAGCCCCACTCGCTTTAAAATTGATAGCCTATAGACCAACACTGGTGGTGCAGTTTTTCATTAAATGAAATGGAAAAGTGATTTCATAATTCTTTCTGTCTTAGGTTGCTTTAAAGGAATTTTAGACAGTTAAAAATTGCATGGATTTTAAACCATATGTGTGAGAGTGAAAAAAAATAAGGGTTTGTGTTTTCCCTATTTTTAATATGAGCCAGATGAAACAAAAAGATTGTTTCCTTCCAAACTATAGGTCAAGTACCTCTATAGGCTTTAAGATGACTCTGTAAGTTATCATGTTATCTTTCTTTCTTGACAGTGTACCATTATGTGGTGTATCATTTCAGCATTTACTATCTTTCATGTCCTTTTATCTTCTTGCTAGGATTTCTTTTAAAATTCCAGTCTATACATTTGGTTTCATTACATAAGTCTGGCTCTTACAAAACAGATTTCTTTTCTTTTTTTTTCCCCTTCTTTTTTTTTAATGTTCTTCATTTTCTTCCGTTTCATATTTGCTAGTAGTGACCTGAAACTGTATATTGGCTTTGTTGTTTTGATCATGAGAGGTTTAAGCAATGCAGCAACTGGAGTCTAGAAATTATTCATGTCAAAAGAATGTGATAATAGGTTTAATTACATTTGTCTCCATGGATCAGGGAGCATTTTCATCTAAACATATTGTGATGTAGTATTTAGAGCATTCTTCTTACACCCAGTGCTAGGATTAGAACAGTGTTCCCATCATCCCCCCTATTCTGGCTGGGAACAACACATCTGGAAGGTATCAGTTTAGGGATGGTTTAGATAGAATATCAGAGTAACATCAGAAAAGTAGGTTCAAACCGCTACTCAGCCATGAAGTTTACTGATTGAGCATAGCCAGTCAATCTTTTTCAGCTTACTATACACTTCATGAAATGGTTGTGAAAGGAGATGAGGAAGAACACCATGTACACCATCTTGAGATCTTCAAGGAGAAGGGAGGTATGAAAATGGGCTTGGAAGCAAAGCTAAAGGAAAAGATTTCCCTCTCTCCTTCATTGCCTCTCTTCACTTTAGTAACCTATACGTAGGGCTAGCCCTGATTAAACTCATTTTGTTGCCTGAGTGGAAAAGGTTCTCCTGCTCACATATAAAAGTCAAAGAGCATAATAACTGGATCTTATTTCGAGACTGGCTATGGGGTAATGTCCACCATCACTTCCACTCCTAAGTATAGAAAGAAAAGTAAGGAGGTCAACGGTAAGAAAGTATGAGTAGTGTGTTCCATCAGATTTTGAGGATAAGGCGGGGAGATGTGGATCTTCTCAGTACACATCTTTCAGGAATGGGCATGGATTGGACATACCACATTCAGAAATCTTAAACATGTCAGATCTGCACATTTCAGGACATGCAGCAAATTCGCCAAAAGAGGGCCACAAAAGTGTATACTTCTGAAATGCCTACATAGCAAAATACATTCTTTCGGAAGTGTGTCTAAACATATTTTAATCAATGAGTGAATGTATGCAAACAGTGTGTATAATTTGAAAAAAGTGCACAAAAAAGTGTATTTAAAAAACCAAATCCAAAAGAAGGGACAGATGCTTTTTCTGTTAAACAAATCCTCAGGGAACCAGCACAGAAAAGAGTGGAACTGGGGGAAGGAAATGGAAATGAACTTGATATACCTGCAGGGCTTGACTGTAACACAAGGCAGGCTGCAAAGCATCCATAACTCTGATCTCCAGTCCTTCACTGCTTGTTCTCCCAGTCTCTGTCACCCAAAGTAGACATCTCACTTTTCCTTAGGGTAGAACTGGTCCTGCCTGACATCCTATCAAGCCTCTCTTCAGTAGGCTGACAGACTCTCCTGAATGGAGCAGGACAGTGGCATGAGAGTCAGTGGAGGGAAAGGGAATCTCTTCCCACCATGTGCTGATTCTTGTCAGTTTCCTCATCCCACTGTTGTCCGCAGTACATAGACTGGGACTTCAGATGTGGTCCTTCAGATGCTGGACTTCATCTCCTATTGGCAAATGTCACAGAAGACTGGGAGCTGCAGTCTGGGTACTGCACAATACCACCCCTGTCCATCATTTACCATTGTCTGCCCCATTCAGGAGGGTCTGCCGAGGACTGCAATGGAAATGATGAGTTGGGAAAGCCTTATTGCATGAAAATCCTTTCACCTGCTCTGGGTCAAGCCCAAAATCTTGGTATTCTCAGGAAACCTTCCTTCTGCTCATAAACACATACCTCTGTTTCTATTTTGCATTAAACAGAAAAATACATTAAAATAAACATTTGGATCAAAATGGTACCAGTTTTAATATCACAAGGATGGTGCTATTAAAAAAAAAAATCTGGTGCATATTAGTCAAGCTGTAGAACAGATAAATTGAATAAAAGAATGCTAAGGCAAGCTGGCAAGGCAAGGGGTGAGAATTGCTTAATGCTGTTAGTCCATCGAAATGTTTCACAGAGACTTTCGTTTTCTCCATCTCTTCCTGCAAGGGTGCACGTAAAAAGCTATTTATTGTGGGCAGAATGCATCTGCTTCCTCTCATCCTAAGTATGAAGCTATCAAAGCTGTTTTAAGGATTTCATTTAATCTCATACACAAATTCCATGGGAAAAAAATGCCTGACAGCCACATGAGATCTTACATAAATTCACATTCTCTGTTCCTCCTTCTCCACTTCAAATGCATCTTTCCAGACAATTCATTTTATTTTCTCCCACATATCAAAAATCATATTGGATTTTCTTTTGAGAAAGGAAAATAATTAAGCCATCCATAAAAGATTTGGCTGGTTAAGAACATAGCACCAGATAGAGTTACCTTGGAAGTGAGAGGGCATGAGACCAGTGAGCGGCATTAAAGGAAAACAAAGCATTTAAGTTCAGCAAGCTGGGGGATAAAATAAAAGGGAATGTTGTGTGGGTAGAGTCAAGGGGCATAGAAAACCTGTCAGTGGCGAGCTTACAAACAGAACGGCAGGCTTACCTTAAATAAATGCAGATTTGGTAGGGGTTTTTTTTCTAAAAGAAAAAAAAAGCAACCGAGGGGCTAATTAAATTAGGATGGAGCAAGGAGCCTTCTTAGGTTTTCTTCTGCTTATTTTCTTCTAAATTCTCAGATTACTTGATATTCCTTGAGAACATTAGGAAGATTGATCTCTACATATGGCACCAACAGAAAGAGTTTATTTTGTGCCTCTCTATTTTAATGTACGATATGGGTTGAATGAATCCAAAAAGCCAACTCCATTTAATAACCCCCATGGCCTTCATGGCCTTGTCAATGTATTACTTTTTTTTCTTGTTAGTCCTCTTTGGTTGCATGCCAGATAGCTCTACAATATTTCTCTTTGTTCAAGGCATATTTGTGCTCTGAAGATCAAATCACACAGTAAAACAAGTATCTTAAGAACGTGTACACTTTTTTTAAACGTGAGCTGTATTCACTTCACTGTGGACATTCCCACCACCAAAAATTCAGCTGTGTTTAACCATAATTCCCCATCATGGAACCTTCAGAACTGAGTGGGGACCATGATGTAGGGGTACAGTCTGAACCATGAAGAAGTGCTGATCATGAAACATCCCCCCAACACACTCCTAAGCAGAACCCAAAACTTAAGGAAGAAGTATTGATTCATATGGACGTAGGCATATTTGTGTTTGCCCTCCTTCAAATATGTAACATTATGACAGGGTCAGTAATGACAATGTATTGTTGCTGGGAAAATTCCACCTCCCACCAATGACTATAAGAATTGCAGATAAGCTCAGAGGAACAGGGAAGCCAGGGTAGGGTGGTAGATAATGTCATCAACTTGACTAATAAAGACCACTGAGTGAGCAAATAAGGATCTCTAGAAAAGAATTCTCATACCTTCACCTTACTACAGTTCCCAGGGCTGTTTGACAATTAACATAGCATAAAATATTGTCAAATCTGTACAGAAGACATATCTGGATAGCAAGATTCTACAGCTGCAAGTAAATGAGTTCATTGGAACCTACATGTCCCAAATAAGTGACTCAAGAAAGCAAGCTGATCTTTATGACCTGTCCATCAGGCAGAAATTAGATTCTGAATAGTGAATTTACACTCACAAGGTAGACAGCTGTGCTTTAAGCAGCAGTGCTTTGAGGACTGTGGAACAGAGGGCGATAATCTTGTTGCTGATTGCCTGAGAGGAAATTAAAAGTCAAACTGGAGAAGAGTTTGGCCGTGCATTGTTCCCATCATATTTGAGGTGAGTGTTCAAAAGAGCCCCAAAAATATAAGCCAAACAATATAACAATATAAATCTTAGGGACATCTCTAAAACACGGTATCCATTACTCAATTCAAACTCCATCTTTCTTTTATTCAGGCATCCACACAATCTTTCAACCAGAGAGAGACCACTCAAAGGCCATGAGGGATAGCAGATACTACTGCAAAATGTTTCCTGCTATCCCATTTACTGTTCCAGTTTTCAGTCACAATATATTAATGTCCCCACCCACCCCCCAAAAAAAGCTTTTTTAGCTCCCCTAAAAATGACAGCTGCCACTTGTTCATTCCCCCACTCCTTTTTAGCCTGTATAGCAGCAGAGATCATACGTAACCAACTCATTGAGCAATGGAAAACCTGCAGTTCCACAGTGCAGTTGGTAATTTTATTCTAGCACAATTTCTATGCCTTTGGATATTGATTATTCAAACAGCAATTTAATATAAGACATCCAGTGGCCATGATCCACGTAGGAACATAGTGGGAAGGGGAAGCACTCATTTCTCTTCTGTCTGTCATGCTATTTTTCAGCAGTGCAAAAGATTTCCTGAAGAGAACAGCTTGTTGTTGACGTTTTTGTTAGGTTTATTTATAGCCCAGCTTTTTTTTCCAGTTGATAACTGAAGGTGGATTATGTAAGTTACAACAGATATGGCTAAATATTTTACATCACCCAAAATTTTTAAAAGATGGGCTGAGTTCCTACATCACAGCCATACTTGCAAATGCATAACCAGGTATTGTGTCCTGATCTAGTCCTTCCAAACCTACCTCAACAGCCAGCAGCTACACCAAGCAACTGTCAGTTCTGCTGGTGACTGGGGCACAGCAGGATGACATTTCCAGCCCCCACCCACCAGCTATCTGCAGTGCAATAAGCAGTTGTGATATGTGCCCTTCCTCTGAGGCCATTTCCACACTGCACTCTCATAGCACAATTATTCCACTTTCAACATCCTATGGAATCCTGGGGTTTGCAGTTTTGGGAGGGGATGACTGGCCCCTCCTGAAACTGCAAACTCCAGGATTCCATAGGATGTTGAAAGCAGAATAATTGTGCTATAAAAGTATAGTGTGGAAATGACCTGATTCTCACACTGTAGATTGCTGGTGCAAGGGGGCTGAAACTATCATTCTGCAGTGCCCCATTTACCAGCAGAACAGACCTCCATCACTTGGTGCAGCTGTTGGTTATTAGAATGCATTTTAAGGGGCATTTGCAGTCTTCCCACTAGTGCCATGATCATAAACATGTTATGAATGCCTAAGTTCAGTTGAGACATTGATAACTGCTCAGTGGGATACCAGCCAAAGCTATCCTTAAGCTATCAACAAAATTAAAAAGCAGTTAAAAAGATTAGCCAGAATCCTGTTGGGGCACTGTGTGCTTGTAAGTGGACTTGTGTCTACAGGAATTAGAACTGCAAAGATTCACAGCATCCTTATCGAGTAGAACACTGCTGTTCTATAACTATGTAGCAGAGTTGGCAGAGGGACGGATGTACAATGGGACCAAAGTGATTGGGACTGATGTACTGTGGTCTCTAATGCGCATTGGGCTCACAATGCACATTGGGTACTCTTGGTGGTGTCTCATGAGGCATCGTCACAATTCAGTAATTCTTAGCACCTGAGCTACTTAGTTAAGTGCACACAAACTTACTTTGAGTGAAAGGTCATAGGATTCTGACCATAGTCATTAAAAAAAGAACAACAAATACATAACACGTGAAAGGTTGTAACTCCCTTTGCCCTGTTTTGTTTCAAGGCCTCTGATCATGGTAGCCAACAAAAGCTATTGCTACCCTGTGAATTGGGGGTCCCAGGAGGGGTGCCCAAACAACCAAACAACAACAAGCAAAGATGGGGAAATTAGCTGGAGCACTCTCTTGGCTAACGAGAGGCAGGGTAACTTAGCGGGGATCTTTTACCCTATGTACACAGCGTCAGGTCAGTGAGCAGTCAGGTAGTTCAAATAACAATTAAGATTTATTAGACAATTATTAAAGAAAACACAAACACACTCCTAACTAGAATAGAAAATAGAGTTTTTGGGGAATGGGTGATACGTCACCAATCCTGGAGTACTGGGGAAGCCAATGGAGGGTAGAAGGACTCGGCACGGTAGCCGAGGGGAGCTTGCAGAACAAGGCAGCAGCAAGGCAGGAGAGCAGTCCGAACGCAAGTCCGTTGAGTGGTCCGAGGAGCTCTCGGAACTGGGGGTTTTTATCAGGAAAAGAACGACCATAGGCTAGTCTGGTCTTGGGCAAAAACAATAAGTTTTGGGTTGGAGACAATGCCTCCGAAAGGTCAGAATTTACAGGATTGAGTTATGTTCCGAATTGACAATAGTATGGCTGGTATGTAAATGTGGCTAACTCGGCAGTTAAGCACTTAGCTCGCCAGGGTGCCCTCTCAGGGCAGAGGGTCTCTTTGTTTATCGCACATTGGTAATGAGGATGTTTGTTTTGGGAGGTCCCCTAAAGCAGATCTGGCAATCTCTGGCTCGGTTTAGTGTGAGCAACAAATAGTAGCCATGCCTAGCTTCGCGCTTGTTCGGTGGCCTCACAAACACTTGGCTGGTGGCAGAGCAGGGCTGAATTATGATATCAAAATGATATCTTTGGTCCACCAAAGGCCAGGCCAGTACACGGTGGTAACAATATCATCCAGTCATGAAAGAAAATGCAGGGGGAGCCATGTTGACCATAAAATAAAATTGAAAATGCACATTTTGGTGATGCCTTTATTATGCTACAATGAAGTTTTCAGGACAAAGTATATTTTGCATCCTTTTATCATTATCCCTTTCTTATTAGAATGAGCAAATAATTGCTTCATCTCACTCCAGTTGTTCTCTTCATATGTTTCCAGGAGGGGATATAAAATGAGAAGCAGCAGCAAGACCCCAAACTGATCCGGAGCATATCTGCATTCTAGTTGGGGAGTGGGAAATGTAACCATGCACTGAGTGCTGCTCCCAAGCTCATTTTTGCACTCCCTCTCACTCACCCCAGAACAAAAGGAAATTCCACAAAGATACCCAATTTGAACTTTTAAAAAACCAAACAAATCCAGAAGATAGAAACAGCAGAACTGCCCTAGAATCTTAACAGTAGTATAATGAGGATGGGAAAATCCTCCTGGCTCAACTTACTGATTAGTTCATTACACACAACAGTAAGAGCAGTTCAGCAATGGAATACTCTGTCTCAGAGTGTGGTGGAAACGTCTTCTTTGGAGGTTTTTAAACAGAGTCTGGATGGCCAACTGTCAGGGTGCTTTGACTGTGTACTCCTGCATGGCAGGGAGTTTGACTCAATGGTCCTTGTGGTCTCTTCCAACTCTATGATTCTGTGGTTTAAAGGCTATACAAAGTGGAGCAAAGGGGAGGTGTAGATCCTGGAGTGTGAAAGGTGCACAGTTGGATGGGATGAAAGGACATAGACAACATGGAAGGTATTCTGAAACCCAGCACAGGCAGACAACTGAGAGAACCAGTTTGTCTAACTGGTTATAGCCCTGCACCATTTCTGTGTGTATGTATGCTTCTGCCCAGCCCTTTCTCTCAGGAGACTACTGCAAGAGACTGGGATTGTGACGTGATTTCCTAGTTAGCTGCCTTAGGGGTTCAGCATTGGACTATATGGTTGACATCATTCCATTTATGAGTGGAAGCAGGAAGCTGATCCAACATTAACATGTGACACACTCAGGGAAATGGTGTGGTCCATGCATTGAATCCCATTGTTACTCCCACCTAGAGTAGACCCACTGAGCCAGTAGAACTTACGTGTTAACTACGGCCATTTCTGCACTACACTGTTATAGTGCTATTATTCCATTTTTAACATCCTATGGAATCCTGGGATTTGCAGTTTAGGGAGGGGCATTTAGAATTCTCAGCTAGGGAGTTCTTTGGCCTCAGTAAACTACAAACCCCAGAATTCCACAGGATGTTGAAAATGGAATAACTGTATAATGTAGAAATGGCTTATGTTATCATTGATTTAATTGGTCTGCTCTAGTTGACACTAGCAATTGAATTTAGGACCATGAGCCCCAAAGAGTTCACTGACTTTGATGATAATTAGTTACACCCATTTTCAATTCCTTTTTCCTTTTAATCAGTATTTCATCAGTATCAGTATTGAGGCTAGTATGTCGCTAGTATGTCAATTTACTGCTACTACTGGGGACTTTTGAACATAAAGGACTATTTACGAGTGGGGACTATGAAACATGAAAGACCAGTTCAAGCTACTTGTGCCTACTGTCTTCATTTCTGCAGAATGACTCCAAGCACTGCAATGCCAGGGCCTTTATAAGAAAGCTCATAATGCTGCAACTGCAATGTCAGGACAGAGGGGTTTAAAAAAAAAAAAGAACTAATTCTCTTAGCATCATTTCCTATAATAGTACACTTGGGTGGTGAATGCCAACAAGACTTCAGCCAAAATAAGCCCCCAGAGAAGGAGGAACGGTATCGGCATGCCTTGGAGAAAAACAAAATTACAACAGATTTCTTCTAAAAACAAAGAAAGAAAAAGAAAGAAAGAAAGAAAGAAAGAAAGAAAGAAAGAAAGAAAGAAAGAAAGGAGGGAAAGGAGAAAGCGTCAAAAATCTCACTGGGTATGAGCAAAACTACTCATCAGGACTAACAGAACTGAGGGCATAGTCTTGACTATTCACTTATATATTCACTTATGAAAACAAATAAACCATTATTTTTAAAAATAACACAAACCAGCTTCAACCCAGTTATACAGCAAATAAAATACTAGTCATCTGAACTTTGTTAAGAAGAGAAGATACAAAGGTTTATCTAGTCCAGCATACTATTCCCAAAGTGGTCAACCCACAGCCTATGGGAAGCCTAAAAAGAGAACATGACCACAGTAGCATCTTCCTACACATGTTCTCCAGCAATTGATAGTGAGAGGTATACCACATCTTATGCTAGCAGCACTGTGATACCTCTAATGCTGGACATAGCATCATGAGAGTGTTGGGAAATGTGAGAGGTAGTGAAGTATCTCACAAAGCAGAGAATACGGATTTACAGGCTGAAGAGAAGTTGTTACCCTAATTTTCTGGGGGTCCTGGGGGTCCCAGTCATCGAATTAGTTGAGTTCAGGGAGGTCCCTGTCACCGAATTAGTTATTTTGAGTTCAAGGAGGTCCCTGTCACCAAATTAGTTATTTTGATTTTAGGGAGGTCCCGGTTACCACACAGATTGCCTGAGTTTCCGGAGGTCCTGATAGGTTGCCAAAGTTTCCGGGGGTCTCGATCACTGCCCGAGTTTCATGGAATCTTTCAAACGACACCTAGTCTCACCCCGATTTTAAGGGGATTTCCAAGTTACACCAAGCACGCGCCCAGCTCACCAGAGAGGTAGGGTAACCTAGCGAGACCTTGTACCCAGCTTTTACGGGGTCAGGCTGAGTCAAGACCCAGACAAAATAAGTTATAATTATTTTCTTTATTTAAAACCTCAGTTACTGTGCACTTACGCACCCACTCACACAGACCTAAGAAAAATAAAGGGAGGAAAATTGATAGGGGATTTAAAGAAGGACATTGGAGGAATACTACACCTGATCCTGTAGTCCGGGAAGCCAAAATAGAGCCAGAGGGTTGGGAGCGGTGAATCTCAGCATGTGGCGGCTGAGGGGAAGGCTTCGGCCAGCAGAGCAGCAGCGGGACGGGGAGGAAGCTGAGAGTGATCCAAGGAAGTGCTCAAAATCAGGGGTTTTTATAGGGGAAAATGCACCTGGAGACTAGCTCTTTCCCGGAGAGAACAATAGATTCTCAAGTGGAGACAAAGCCTCCAAAAGGTCAGTGCTTGACTTGATGGGTTTTCGTCTGGGTTGTCAATAGCACAGACAGTATGCAAATAGGGAGTGCTTGACAGTTGTGTAGTCCAAAGCACTAATCCTGTCAAGCTGACTGTTCAGGGCTGAGAATCTTTGTGTGCTTGGTGCATACTTGATTGAGTTTTGATATGCACTTGCCTGGAGGTCTCCTGAAGCTGCATGATGGAAAGTTACTGGCCTGACCAGGATTTTTCTTGTATTTTTCAGCCGTTCAGCCATGCCCGTGTGCGTGCTCATAAGGGAGCCACTCAAGCACGTGGAGGGGGGATTTTTTTAATAGCCAATTTATATTAAATTGTAGACCCCGGGTTCAGGCATATCCATCGCAGTAACAGAGTAACCACCCTCAACACCAACACCACCCAGAGTGTAGCAGAGAAATAAAATGGGCTTAGTCTTTTTTGTAAAAACATACAAAGTAGCTGTGCTTACAAATTCTAAAGGTTCCACAGCATCTTATGGTAAAAGGTAGTATAACATGCACCTTTGACACATGGAAGAGAGGAAATTGCAGAATACAAAACAATGGACCAAAAAAACCCAGATTAATTGTAAACTAACAAATAAGGATCAGAGGTGATATGGATAAGATCAACAAGCAGGAAATGACATGGATATATATTATGACTAAATTCTTGGAGAGGTACGTAAACCAGCAACTACTGAGTATGGCATGCTAAGGTTGCTGCCTCTAACAGAATAGCCTCGTCTTCCCTGAGTCTGTCCGTTCCAGTTTCAAAGCCACCCATCACTGCATCTTATGACAGTCATTGCCCAGTTGTATCACTCTGACGACACCATTTCATAAATTACCCACACACACACACATACAAAAATAATGCTAGTACATTAAAAACATAAAATCCAAAAAGCAACTGTGGCATAATAATTTCTGTTAAAACCATCCAAAACTGTCACAAGCTAGTGAGCAAGATCTGACATTTTGAAAGCTTTCACAGTTATTCATGTTGGTTTTAGCTGGGCTGAATAAGTGAAACCAAAATTTCTGTTCATTCAATGTATGATGTGGCAATTTCATTTGAACTCCACAGAGATCTTGGAAACAGATTCTGTAAGCATGACTCATCTTCCCATGAAAATATGTGGAAAGGAGAAAGGTTCTGCTAAGTCCTACAGATGAATAGATCATGCTCTTAGTCTTGAAGAAAGCTTTGAAATTCAGTTGGTACTGTCTGAAGCATTCAGACAATCTTCATACAACATTCTTTTGAGGATATTCTGTTTAGCCGTCACTAAAACACCAAACAAGCAATTTGATCACATGAGCAATCTTATTCTGCTAAGGAAAAAATAAACTTAGAATTGAAATGGAAAAATAATAGAGATAAAGCATCTTTGAGTTACTCTGTTTCTATTTCTTCAAGGCAACTTGAGCACAGGAAGCAAGTGGAGCAAATTTTAAAGTCAGCTAGAATAGAAGTACCAGTTTTAATCATATCGTATTAGCCTTTAGAACTTTTTGTCCCTTAAGAATTTAGTGTTTGACAATAACCTAATTTTCTGGTAGCATTTACTACTGATGTAATTAAGCAATCAGCAAACAATCCTGAATGTGCAATTTGTCTGCAACTTTCATCCCAATTCTCTTTTAAACTTCTTTGGAGCATTTCATATCATTTATATAAACCATATGCCAAAGCACATGTGTTCCATCTTAAGGCTACAGGAGAGACATAAATTTCACATGCAAAATATGTCAGGCACATGTGCACATGACCCCTAGCCACATGTATTTGGGGAAAAGAATAAATTTAGGGTTTAATATGTAGATTTATTTTACAAATGGCAACTTTAATCTGTTATGTGTGATCTTACTTGAAGATTGGAGATTTTGTTGCTCTACTGCTGAAGATGCATGCTGATGTGTGCGTGTGTGCGTGTGTGCGTGTGTGTGTGTGTGTGTAAAAAAATGTATTCTTACAGAATTTTGTACAGATGTGTATATATTAAGACTGAGAATTGAATAATGGCATGTAGCAGGAACAGTTCATATCTTGTGACTCCCCAAACTGCTCTAGGGTGATGTTTTTAACACAAATGAGATTAGGTCAAATGAATTTCACTCCTCTGCCTGTATTCACCAAAAGCCACTGAACCAGTTCTTTCATTACATTCAGATGAGTAAGGATCCCTTTGATATCACAAGAACCCAGAAAACCCCATGATAGATTTGCCTTAAGGTAGTCATAAGTCAGAAACAACTTGAAGGCACACTACTACGACGACGACGACGATGACCAGGCAGCTTGCCACCATATCTTCTTGTACATTGCATAATAAGGTCAGAATTTAGGTGAGACTCTACTAGCAGTAGAAGCTTGAAACCACCCACCCATCTTGAGCCCCATCTTTAAAGCAGAGGCAGGGTAGCAATGAAGTAAACACAATGCAGTAATAGAATGCAAGCCAAAAACTGCTAAGAAACTGTGTCCTCATTCCAGTAGTTAATACCAACCGAAGCAAACCCATTGAACTGGTGGGAACTTTTAAATCTGACACTTTTCTCAGTAATGCAGGAGGTCTACTTTAGTTAGGATGAGCAATCGGATTTAGGCCGGTAGTGGTACTGCACACAGACACAGACATGCATGCATATACACCCACACCATGTTAGCCCTGGAAATGTAATCAGGACAAGAAAAAAAAAACCCATGATTATCTTCAGTGGAAATTACTACTCCCTCCCACCACAGTGAAAAGAGAGAGAGAGAGAGAGAGAGAGGTTGCATTTCCAATTGAACAAAAGGCAGATGACAGAATTAGCCTCTAGCCCAGGAGTGGATCTGTTCATCATGAGGAATCTCAGGCTGGTTGGATTAGGCCTGAAGGCTAGAGGTTCCCATGTAGTGAAGTACTGGGAAATCTGGAAGCGTAAAACCTTGTCATACTTCCTACACCCACATATCCAAGTCCAAAAATGCAGGCAACTATGTGGAGACAGCGATAAACCAGTTCCAGAAGTTTCCATTTCTACTAAGACCAGGTCTCTCATAAAGCTAATTGGTCTTACCAACTCCCCCTAAGGCTCCCCCTCCCCCTCCCCCAATACTTTGGATTAGAACAGGAGTAAGTCATAGCAATACATTGTTGCTGGGCAAATCCATTTCCCCATAAGTTTCTGTAAGGATTGCCATTAAATTCAGGGGGAACATGGGAGTCCATGAGAGCATGGCACATGATAGCATACTTCTTGCTAATCAAGAAATCTCAGAGGCTCCAACCCTATGAGCTCAGAATCCACAATACCAATTTCCCCATCCCCACTAAGGTCTATGGGGTGAGGAAGGATTAGTTTAAACCCCCCCCCCCCGCCCCGTATTGGTCCCAACAAGTATTCTTTCTCCTATAGTTGCTATTTTCAGTCCAACAGAAGTCTTCACTGGCACCAGTGAGACAAAGGTTTTCTTTTAGCTGCTGCCATAGTGTTTGCATAACAAAAAAAAAAGTCAATTGCATTCATTTAATTAATAACACATCTGCTTTGGCCTTCTGTTGCTTCTGACAGAAAATCTCAGATCTAGTACTAAAGACAAAAAAACAACAGAAAAAAATACCAGTACCAATACAGTCAGGAACACACAAGTGGGTTTCCAAGGATAGATTGCAGACTGGTCTTTGGCAGGGGTTGTGGGGCTTCCCTTATCTGAAATAACTATTTCTGGCATAAATCTGGTCTTGCCTGATTGGAACAGGACAGAAAAAAAGTTGCAAGGTAGTTGACGTTTAAGCACAATCTGGGCCCAAAGGCACTGGAGCTTCTATACTTTTGAAACAAATGAATATTGGACCACCTATAGGTGGAAGGTAATTCAAGATAGCTGTCAGTGTAGAGTGAAACCTTATTATATTTGCCTCTTTTTAGCCTGAGTATTGAAGATAACAGAGAATGACACCAAGATCCTGCTGCTGTTTTTATAAATCACTTATAAGTCTATGATTAAGCAGAGCTAAGCACTCCTAAGACCTGTTGATTTTAGTGAGATAAAAGTGAGCATATGAGTCCCTCATACCCCCAAATTGTACTTAAGAGTAGGCTGGTGTCACGTCCAATAGGAGCTACTGCCTAATCCTTCTAGAATGTGAAAAACATGTTCCCAGTTAAAGTGCTAAGCATCTGGCCTACCGTGCCAAAGCACGGAGGGTTCAACCATTTCTCTCTCTATAATCTGTGACAGGTGGGGAGAATCATATATAATACATTCTATATAAAAGTCTGTAAAATTAAATATAATGGAATCATGTGGAGAAAATCAATGCAGCTTTGTCATAACTTTTGGAATGTCAGTCATTTCTAACACATAGCTTCTTGGATTTTGTGTTAGATTATTGCTGTCTCAAAAAAATAAATAAATCTATATATCCCTAGCTGACACATTGAGAAACATGATCCTAGCTGTTACTTAGCCTTACAGTCTAAAAGACAGACCCAAAATCGCTGTAAACATTTATAATTAAGGGTATTAACCTATGTGCACTCCAGTATCAGAGCCCCTGTTCTTTTGTAAGCCCAGCAGTGCAATTCCTGGCAGAGCAAAAGTGAGGACAGAGCTGGGTATTTGCTAGCAATATAATGCCACCAATAGAGGCTGTGTTACCCTGATTTCTGGGGTCCCGTGGAGGACCCCTCAATGTGCTCCATGTGATGGAGAACGGAAACTAGCCAGAGCACAAGCAATAGCAATGCGAGAGGCAGGGTAACCTAGCGGGGTCTTTTTACCCAGTTTTTACGGGGTCAGGCCAAGCCAAAAACCAAACCAAAATGTCCAATAAATGATTTTATTGAATGCAAGTCTCAAACACCAATGCAGTCACGCATACACGCACCCAAGAGCTATTGAGAAGCAAAAGAGAGGAAATTGGTCAGAGGAAATATTGAAGGGGTGTTGTTGGGATAATACTGCACCTTGTCCTGAAGTCCTGGGTCAGAGAAGGCAGCAAAGAAGTGGGACTCAGCATGGAGAGGGCTGAGGGGATCAGTCAACAGATGGAGAAACGGTCTGCTGGGATGACTGGGAGTGATCCAAAGAACTGTACAAAAACTGGGACTATTTGTAGGGGGAAAAGTACCTGGAGGACTAATCCTTTCCCGGGGAGAACAATGGATGTTGGAGCAATAACGAAGCTCCACCATGGTAATTTCCTTTGTGTGATGGGATTGCAAGTCGTTGCCAAAGTCTCAGGATCTTTGGCTGTGTTTTGTGGTGTGACTTCTGATCCTTGCCTGATGGAATATTTGCTCAACTTGGGGCAAACATGCTCAAGTCGGCTTCCTGGGGCTGTGGACCCTTTGTTTATTGTGGGTTTACACATCTTGAGGTCTCCTGGGGCTACGTGACTGGGGATTTTACTGGCCTGACCTGGTTTTCGGTCTTTGACTATTGCTGCCTGCCCACATGCCCCTTCGAGGGACCTCTCTGGCACATAGAATCATATTTTAATATCAAAATTGTAGACCCCGGGATAGGGTTTCTCCAGTGGAGTAACAGCTGGTTGGTCCCCTGTTGTGAGAGAGGAAATCCACCCCTGGTTTTAGTTTGAACTTTAAGGCAATGTACCTATTTGGGGTAAGGGCTCAGCATCTTGGAATTCTCCTTTCAAGTTCCTACTAAAACCAGATCAGATTCACCACCTCAGTGACACCACCAACTACTACTGAAAGCCACATGTCAAACCTAATTTTTTTCCTCCTCACAATTATTTGTCTATAATGTACTATAGCATTAAAAGTGTAATGGTGAAGCAATATTCTAGTCAAACTGAGGGTGCTTCCAGGAGGAGGACTCCTAACTGTGTCAGCCTTGTGCATTTGCTCTATCTTTTGCTACTTAAAAGATTTGCTTCTAAGGTCAAAGCTGAGTACATTCAAGTCAAAGACTGCACAATAAATGCTAATATATCTTGGAAGTAATAAGTAAATAATAAGTAATATGTAATTAACTCCTTTTTCACAACAACTAAGGCATAACTAAGTTACATTACAGCTGAACTTAAGAAAGGATAATTCCACTACATTTTTAGTGTGGCTGGGACATTTAAAGCTGGTTTCACAGTTGCAGGACTGTGGAATATGGAAAAGGAGTATCATAGGGTTCAAATATTGGCTTGCATTGTACGCTGTTGTGGATGTTGTAGCAAATATAAGATGGATGATAACAGCCTTGTTCCACAGGCTAGTGGCTTTTTCCAGTCAGGTTTTCTTTTTCTTTTTTTTCCAAGAAAGGTAACTAAAAGCAACTACTTCAGTGGACACTATCTACTTCCGAGGTTCTCTGAAATGTACAAGTATTGGTTTCTGAAAGCAAATTCCCAGGCTCTGAATTTTGAATGTCAGCAAATCTCAGTGCCTTTATTTTCAAAATTTAGTCAGCTTCTTCCAGCTGAATACAAACAGTCAACATTCCAATAAGGGACCAAAAAAAAATTGTGAAAACTTGTTGTAAACATGTACAGGAATGAAATAATTTAAATCTTAATGATATGTATTGCATCTGTCAAAATTATTTTGAACACATCTGTCAAAATTATTTTGTGTTATTCTGTAATGTTGTATGCATTCACAGATACGTGTCTCTGTGTTTCTATAATGTAAAAGGAATAAGCATTATTGTCTTTTCTAGTGAGTCAGGTCTTCTCATGATACGTCCAAAGTATGACAGTCCCAGTTTAGTCACTGTAGCTTTAAAGGCAAATTCAAGCTTCATTTGCTCTAGGACTCATTTGGTAGCAGTGTTACCACTGTGAACTGGCCTGGCCTTTGGTAACCTTTAGATATCGTTTTAATATCACAATTCGGCCCTGTTTTGCCACCAGCCACGTGTTTGTAAGGCCTCCATACAAGCACTGAGCTAGGTATGGCTATTATATGCTGACTCATACTTGTTTACACCGAGGCAAGCCAGAAACTGCCAGATCTGCTTTAGGAGACCTCCCAAAACAAACACCTTAATCAAGGTATGCACCCTAACACAAAGAGACCTCTACCCCGAATGGGCACCCTGGCGAGCTGAGTGCTCGACTGCCAAGCTAGCTGCATCTGCATACTGGCTATCCTATTGTCAATTCGGACCTTAACTTAAATTCTGACCTTTCGGAGACATTGTCTCAAGCCCAAACCTCATTGTTTTCGCCCAAGACTAGATCAGCCCATGGTCATACTTTCCCTAATAAAAACCCCCAGTTCTGAGAGCTTCCTCGGACCGCTCCGGAGTGCCATCCAGCCTTGTCGTCGCGTCATTCTGCGAGCTCCCCTCGGCCGCCACGCCGAGTTTCTTCTCTTCAATTGGAACTTCTTCAGGACTACGAGAAAGGTGGTATATCACCCATTTCCCCCAAAACTCTCATTCCTATTTCTAGTTAGCTGTGTGCTTGTGTTCTCTTAATAATTTGTCTGCCTGTTAATAAATGTTATTGTTGCTGTTTCAACTGTCTGACTGCTCACTGACCTGAACCTGTATACATAGGGTAAAAGATTCCCGCTAAGTTACCCTGCCTCTCATTAGCTTAAGAGAGTGCTCCAGCTAATTTCCCCATCTTGGTTTGGTTTGGTTTGGTTATTTGGAAGCCCCTCCCGGGACCCCCAAGTCACAGGGTAACAGCAGTTTTTGACTAAATTACAGCCTGAGGGCTTATGTCTTATTTTCCTTATCTAAGTTGTGTGTTTTTTTAAAAAAAATAAACAAAAAAAAATAAACTGTGTTATTATCATATGGCAGTTTGGAGGAAAGAAGGGCTAATTCTGATTGCTTGCCATTTTTCTCCAAAGATGAGGGATCTCAGCCTGTAGGATAGCTCCTTTGATTCCAACAACAAGGGTACCGTGAAGTTCCAAATGGATTGGCAGTGTTGGATACAAGCTTAGAGCCATGAATTGGACTGGTGGAGGGGGCTTCCATTCCTTTGCCTCCCCACAACAGCCCCTCCACCCCTCAAAATCCCTGGTGAATGGGAAGAGATGGTCAAAGACAAGTTGTGGTATTGTATAGTGGTGGGGGGAAACACTTCTATATAAATCTGCAAGAAGTTCTTTCTTATGAAATGAACCCTTCTAACAGTGGCAGGCAGATTTTGGATCAATAATTTGGCGTAACAGAATCTAACTCACTGAGCTTCAGTTTCACTGTTTAGCTTGGACAGAAACCACTGGGGACCTTGTAGTCTGAGTGGTAGGGAATGCTACCATTTTGAGATAAGATGTCTTCCTACTTTGATCACAGGCTGCCCTAATGTAAGGTATAAAGACATTAGGAACATAGCACACAGTTTAGGATCTCTTGCCTTATGTAACTCTCAAAAAAATATGCATCATCCAGACTGGAACCATCACATTTGATTAGGGGTACTTTATACTTCTGCTCAACCATTTTCGGAGCCAAGCAAAACCATAGTTTTTTACTATAGCTTTGGGGAGCGTGATTGATTGCATCCAAAGTTGCCCATATGAGTAATTTTAAGTTGTTTCAACAGCTTTTAATTTATTTTCTTTTAAGTGTTAACTGGTTTAATATGCTTTTAGCCTTTAAATCATTCTTATTGCTTTTAATTTTTTTAAACTGTTCAAACTGATTTTTTTGTATGCCACCCTGCGATCCTTGGGTATAGACTGGAATAGAAATAGTTTGATAAATAAACAAACAAGTAATGAAATAATTTTTTCCCAAATTCCACCCCAACCCTTGCATGTGAAGCTTTAAAAAAGAAGGCTCCTTAGGCACCAATGGGGCTTCTTCCCTATGTCATCAACTCCTCCCCTGCAAGAGGAAGGTTATGGAGAAATGGTGGAGAAGCATTTAAACCTGCTTCCCAGTAAGTTTGGTGGTCTTGATCCTGGTCAAGGCTTTGTGTGTTTCCTTGCTATCTTTCCACAGGCAGGTTAAGACATTTTATTATTTCAGCAGACATTTGAAGACTGGCTACTCAAGGGGACTGGACCTTGCAATACAGTGTTGTACTGTTTTAACTGGGGAAAAAATGGGAAGATGCTAAAAATAGTAATAATCCTAAACTGAATGGCAAATATTTAGTAAATGCTATAGTTTAGAATTCTAGAAAATTCTTTTGACTTTTCTATAGAATTCTTTTGACCCTAAAAACAGCTCTTTGCAGTTTCTACGTTGGTCACTTGAACTGGAGCTCAAGAATCTGAACATACCTCACTTTGCATTTTTCTGATAGACCTGATACAGAACTGTGGGGTGGGGGTGGGGAGGCTTAGCCATTTACCTAATTGCACATTGTTTCAGAATATTCTTGAACATTGAACAGTGCTACTAGAAGCAACATATCAGAAGATGAAAGTTACAACAGCCATAGCAAAAGGTAGAATGAATGAATACACAAGCTGGTTACAATGTACAGCCCCAAAAGTTTCCAAGCTTACAAAGATATGTTATTCAGTAAGGAGGTGTGATCCCACCAGTGTAAAAGATTTTGAAAACAGCCATGACTGAGAAGCTGACCTCTGGAGACTTCACTTTGCTGTTGTCTGCATTCTTAGTAATAATTATCAGTAGAAGGAATGACAGTGCCTCTTGAATATGTGGCTTTCATCTTACCCTGTTACCATTGCCAATGGTAGGCCATGCAGTAGGCAGAGTGAGGTAGCCACCACAGACAGGCTTTGAGGCTTCATGAAAGCACAACAATCTTTTATTTGGTTATTTAAAAAAAAAAACAAAGTTTTTTTTTATTGGCAGAGAGGGGGAAAGGTGCTCCTGGGATTTTGTGCCTCAGGTACTAAAATGACTTGACTGGTCTGTGGTGCAACTTGATGTGAGGCCGCTCTGTGTGCAAGGGGGAGGGCTATGCAATTTGTTGTGGAACAAATTTTGTGCTCCAGTCTTGGCCAATGGCCAGCTGCAAAGAGAGGACATACAACACCAGTGATGTCATCCTTTAAGATCTTCAGCCACTCTGTTCACAAGCAAAAGAGAAAAAAACCCAAAGCCCTAAAATGTCTCTGTTTTGACGTCTCTTCCCAAATTAAAGTCTTTCCACTCTAACCACCCTTACAACAAATACATTTTTCTCTGCAGTACTAACATTTTTTAGGTAAACAAGAACAGGTATTAAAAATAACTCAAGTCATTCAGGTTGAAAAGGAGTGGGTAAGTGGGAAGCGAGTGGACGGTAGTGGTGGCAACAGGGAAGGCTTTGAGTCAAGCAGCTTCTAAATTTGTGTAACTTTTGGCATACCTTGCTTTGAACAATGCTGTGTGTTTTCCCTCTTTCTCTGTGTTGAAATAAAAAACACTCATGGTCCCCTTTCTTTCATGGCTGCTACAGTGCTAAGCATGCAGATTGGGATGTGGCGAAGAGAGAGTGGAGAGAGAAATCTTATCAGTGAGAAGGCGATTGAGGAACAAAGCCTGTTGCCACCAGTCACAGTGAGGAGGTCTGGGGAGAGGAATATTAAAGCACCAGAGAAATCTTCTCATATGTAACAAATACCCTGTTGTTGTTGTTGTTGTTGTTGTTGTTTTGTTGTTGATGTTGTTATGTCCCACCTTTTTGCCATGGAACTCAAGACAGCTTACAAGCAACATTGTTAAAACATAGTTACAAACATAGATAAATATTCCCAGCATACAAAAGTTTAAAAGCAATTGAACTATCATAAAATAAAGACCTGTTAAAAACATAAACTATCAAATTAAAAGAGAGAGAGAAAGGGGGGGGGGTAGACAGACAGACAGATTCCCAAAGACCTGGCTGAATAAAAAGGGTTTCACTTGCTGGGGGAAAGACAATAAGGAAGATGCCAGGCTAGCCTCTCTAGCCTGGGAGCAGTCACCAAGAGGGCCCTCTTCTGTGTTCCTGTCAAATGTACCTGTGACAGTGGTGGAACACATAGCAAGACCTCCCCAGAAGATCTGAAGATATGGGCAGGATCATATACAAAGCTTTAGTCTGTGGAATGACTTGGACCTGAACCGTATAGGTCTTTATAGGTTATGACTTTAAATTTTGCCCAGAAATGGAAAGCGGTTCTGTGGCATAATAAATGTATTGTACCATATATTTTTTTCAGGAACTATAGCCTATTCCATGATTCGGGTTGCCAGGTCTCAGAGTGGCAGCTGGTAAGTCAAAAAATTGCTGCACTTCTTCGATTCCTCAGATAGGGAGACAAGTCAGGGTGAGCAGACTGGAGGAAGAGAGGTTTGATTTTTGTATGCGTGGTATTTTGAAAGGCTGGGCACCTATCTCCCTACTTCCAAATGGCACCAGGGCTCTCTGGCTCAACATGAAGGTGTTTATCTCTGTATTGGATTTGTTCAACTTTGACAGACCAAAAAGTACAGGAAGGTGGGGAATGGAGAGACAGGCAGTGGGTGCATATGCTTGGGGACCTCCTAGTGGGAGCAAGTCAGGCAACAGAGGACCAAATCTGGCTGTGATATTTAAACAAGGTACCAAAAACAGGACTATGAGTAACATTTTACAGCATTGTTATCAAACCTACTTAAAGCCCTCCACCTTCAAGGAAGTCCGGGCACTACTGACAGGATGAGCCCATTCCCAGTTTGATTTTTCCAGGCACTGAATTTGTGTTTCTGGGTTTCATAACTTTAGTTTAGTTCCATTTTACTTAAATCCATGGCCCTTTGCCCTCATGGCTGTTTTCACACTCAGTTGTACCTAAAACAATTCCTAACCCTTCTCTGTTCTGCCCCTGTGACACCTCAAGTTCCCACCTCCATGATCCCACAAGGGGCCAACCCTTGGTCTCAGCTTTTGACCCTAAAATCTCATGGAAGGCAATGCTGCAGAGCTGGTAACTCTAAGTGAGACACATGAAGTGTTACCCAGAGGTTCAGATATAAATGAAGTGTCATTTTGTTTTTTAGTGGGGATATGTTAGAATCACATTTTAATAATTTTTATAAGAACTACCAAAGTACATAAATTTCTTTATTAACAGGATTGAAGAACACAAGATTGAAAAAAGTTTAAATGTGAGAAAAATCTGAACTGCCAGATTTGTCCATCCAGGGTCTGAGCTGAGGGTGTTAACTCCTGAAAATCTGAGGCCATTTCCACAACACACAGTTACAGTTATTCCACTTTCAACTTCTTATGGAATCCTGGGGTTTGCAGCTTAGGGAGGGGCATTTAGAATTCTCAGCCAGAGAACTCTTTGACCTCAGTAAACTATAAACCCCAGAATTCCACAGGATGTTGAAAGTGGAATAAGAGCACTATAACAGTGTAGTGCAGAAATGGCATTTGAATCTCTGAATATTCAGTATGTCACTTTCTTTCTTTCTTTCCTTCTTTCTTTTTGCCCTGAGAAGCCACTCAATTTGACAATGCGATTCTGGGAAAAGCTGTGCTTAATGGATTTCGATGGTGCAGATGTGGGGGAATTACATTTCTGTCCAATTTTTGAAAGATTTTGCTAAACAATGATACATTTCTTTACACTGGGGATAGAAAGAACTTGAGAAAAATAATTTGGAAGAATGTGAAACTGAAAGATTTGTCTTACCCCTCCCCCGACTGCTCTTCCTTTGTTGCCTCTGTAGCCAAATTGAGTCAAGCTGGGGGTTGAAGTGGATGCAACAAACTAAGATTAAGCCAGGACACCAAGTTTGGATATCACGCCAAACCATTATTAATAATGTGAGCTGAGATTTACCAACCAGCTTCAAATTTAGGTTTTAGATCATCGAGGGGCCTGAAACAAACTATAGTTAGTTGGCCAAGGTGGGTTGGAACACATGAATAAGCCAGAATTAACCCAATATTCTTCAATATTGCAGTTCATTCAGAGGTATGAAGGTCTTCTGCACTGTTGGAAGAACATTGCTGCTTTGGATCCTATGCTAACACCAGCCATATCTGAAGTGATTGTTCCAATTGTGTCTGAATTAATTTGTTGTCGCTGGTGCTAAAATTCAAACAAGTTTAGGTTGCCTTTGTAGCTTATTCTGTGGACAGGATGCAATGAAAAAGACAGAGGGGGAGATTTTCAAAATAATTAAATAAGCCTCGATGAAACTATAAAAAAGCAGGGAGTCACACAACTGAAAGTTACACCAGCTAAGCAGTTACCTGAACTAGTTCCTTTAAAATTTGCTTTCAGATTATGCTTTCTCTGGGGGGAAAGTAGCCATGTTGGCTGAGAAATTCTAGACGCTGTAGTCCACAAAAGCAACTTTTCCAGGCTGTGGGAAGGAACTCCTACTTCTATACACTGATACACAGAATCAGGACAGTTAAGGAATGATAAGGAGACAAAAAAAACACTTTCTTTTAGTTCACATGGTTTTAGGGGTTTGGGGAGGATAAAGTAAATTTATTTCTGATCCAGGCATGTAAAAGTTTTCACTAAATCCAAAACCTGTTTTGAAAGATATCTTGCTTTAATAAACCTCATGTTCTTCCCAGCTGAGAGCCTGAAGTGGCTCTTGTGTTATATAAGACTGGTAGAAGATAAATTTTTATAAACTGCTTTGCTGAAATCTGGATGTTCTAAATCTTTTTCCATGCTGGCTAGTGGGAGAGATCTCTCTATATTAATTTGGACTTCATAGCTGTCACATGATACTGATACATTCCAAAAGCTAAGATACAAGATTACTCCTTAACCATAGGACAAACCAGCAGGAATTTTAATCAAGACAATATTCAATAATGAATAAAGACTGAATGTGTTTGGAAGTCATCCAGAATACACATTTGGGAATTTTAATCTTGATCGCCTTTGATTTTTTTTAAAAAAAATTATCCTTTTCAAATCATGCCACTCTGTCTGCCAGCAAAAAAGAGCCATCTAAGGTATTAAAGTGTTTCATCTGTACAGACACTGAATATTGCAAATCTGTCTTGATAATTGATACCAGATACGTTAAAAAATGAGTCAGTGCAAAGAACTAGAGGGGAATTTTTTCTTTTCTAGTCATGGAAGGAACAAAAATATTGATACTCTTGAGTTATAAATTATTTGGTCCTTTGGTTTGATAGTATAAAGGAAATTATTCTGGATAACGTGTCATAAATAAATGTGTTGATAAACTCAGTGTGAAATCCCAGATGCTGGGGTCAATGTCAAAACTCTAAACTGCATAGTCAGTTTTTATTCTGAGCTACTGTAGAGATTTAATCAATGAATTATTGTTGTTCCCTAAGAGACTATTGGGAATGGATCATTATTTATTCTGATGGAGCAGAGAACCAGTAAAACATGTGAATAATCAGGGACACTCCTTTTGTTAGACAGATTGGGGCAGGTGCCTTCAGCAGCAGATTTTAGGTGTCATGGAAGGGTGGAAAATGGTTCACTGTTCAATTTGTTGTGGTTGTATTTTCAGTCCCATAGAAGTGATTGCAGGTACCATGCCTCATACTGTTACCACCACGATCTGGCTTGGCCTTGGTGAGCCAAAGATATCATTTTTGATATCATAATTCGGCTTTACTCTGCCATCAGCCAAGTGTTTGTGAGGCCCCGCCGAACAAGCACGAAGCTAGGCATGGATGATACTTGTTGCTCCTATCAAACTCCAGATATTGCCAGATCCACTTCAGGGGGAGACCTCCCGAAACAAACACCTTAACAATAGGACTCTCTGCCTCAGAGAACACCCTGGCGATCTAGGCACTTAACGGTCGAGCTAGCCACATCTACATACTGGCCGTATCATTGTCAATTCGCCATATAATTCAATCATGTAAATTCCGACCTTTCGGAGGCTTTGTCTCCAGCCCAAAACTTATTGTTCTCACCAGAGACCAGACTACCCTGCGGTCGTTCTTTTCCCTATAAAAATCCCCCGTTCTGAGAGCTCTTTGGAACTCTCGCTAGATCACTTGAACCATCTGGAACTCTCGTCGGACCTTGCTGAAAGTCACTTGCTGAAATCACTTGAAGCTCCCGTCGGATCTTCTTCCTCGCCTCGCTCCCGCTTGGTCCAGCAGACCCCCCTCGGCCTCCACACCGGGTTTCCTCCTCTTATTGGCATCTCCGGGATTTCGGACAGGTGGCGTATTGCCCATTCCCCAAATTCTTTTTTTTTTCCTTTTCTAGTGGAGTTGTTTGTTTTTATTTTTTTTTTAATAAAAACTGTTATTTTTTTAAACTGCTTGACTCCTCACTGATCTGAACCGGTATATATAGGATAAAAGATCCCACTGGTTGCCCTGTCTCTCGTTAGCTAAGAAGTGCTCCAGCTAATTTCCCCATCTTTTTTGTTGTTGTTGTTGTTTGGTTATTTGGGCGCCCCCCCCGGGACCCCAATTTACAGGGTAACAGAGTGGTGGGCAACCGGGCAGCCCCCAGTACCCCTAATTTGAAAAGGGATGGAACCTCCTCAAATCGGGTGGTCTGATGTAGGAAATGGTAGTGAGTATTTTAGATCACAGTTAGGCAGGTTAGTGTATGTGCATGATCTCTGTATGTTTGTGTAGCTTTTCTATGGGTGGACGCTGTCCCCCTCTTGTCTTGCCCTGGGAACCACCTCCCCATCTTGGTTCTATCGTGGGCTGGGATCCAAGTGTTAGGATGCTAGCACATGGGGAAACATCCACACACATTCAACACCTTAGCACAAGGCACACTAAAGCATTTTTGGGAAGGAGAAGATCCTCACTCCTTTCATTGTCCCTTGAAGTTTTCCTTTTGGTTTTTTGGGGCTAGCTTAGTTTGGAATTGGAAAAGGCACAGGTGGTATTCCCGGCTTCTAAGTTTTGCAGGTGCGTCCCATTGTTGCCGGCTTGTTAGGATTGGGTGGTAGTCCCAACCTAGCTGGGGGTTTTAGCGGTTTAGCCTGAGGTAAGGAAGGGCCCCCTCACCCAAAAAACCAGAAAGGGGCGGTTCATTTTTGGGTTTCCCTTTTCCCCTTTTTCCCGCTGCTTGGCCAGGCGGTGTAGTAATTTCCCTTTTAGTTCATCCCCCCCCCCTTCTGGGTCCTAGGTGGGCCTCCCCATCCCTGAACCATTGGCTTTGTCATTTTTGTCGCCGAGTGTAGGCGGCAAAGGTGCCCTTTTTTTGGGCAGGCTGGATTTTGGGTTTCCCTTTTTTCCCTCTTCCCTAGCAAAAGTTCCAGAGAGTTATTTTCCTCAGCCCCCCCGGGGGTTAGGTGATCATCCCCGTCACTCCGGGTCCTGGTCCCATAATTGTGAAGGAAATTTTTGCTTTGCGGGAAGCTTTTGTGTTGTATTGTGTTGTGTTGTGGTAGTATAGGAAATGGCTAAGGAGAGCCCTGTTGCAGTTAAGGACCTCATGTGCCAGAAGGAGGTCCAAGGGAAATTGGAGAGATGGGTTTTAGGTAAAGGAAAGTGCCCCTGGAAAGACTCTGTCTTCCAAACGGATGATCCCTTGCTTCTCCCAAGCGCCCCTTTGGCGCATAAGACAAAGAACCCATTCGGACCTTCGAAGGATTCGTTGGCAGCTTGGGGACTTTGGCTTGCGGCTAGCGATGCTAGTTCGGCCCTAGTTGAGATCCGGGGGAAAACGCAGAACTAGAAAAGGAGAATGCCCAGCTTTCCCAAAGAATTGACCTTGCGGGTAAAAAGTAATTTTTGCATCCATCGCGCAGTCCACGCAACAGCAGTTAAGCGATACGTCCCTAGGTGCCTAGATTTGGAAAGGAAAAGCCCGTGTTAAGGGGCCAGCTTGATCACGCCCGGTCAGGTAAAGGGAAACAGCAGGAGGCTGTTAGTCATGTAGCATGCCAACACAGGGCCAATTTGAAAACCCGGCTCCAGACTCATAAGGCTTTAATTTCAGCGGTGTGTCCGGAGCTGCTCCCCAGCATTGCCAATGAGAACCCGTTGCCAGCAGACACCCGGGCTCCTCCCCTGAATCCGGACTGGGAACCCCTAAGGCACCAGTCCCCCCCGAAAACCCAATCTAAGATCCGCAGGACTGTCTCTGCCAATAATTACGGTGAAGAAGTCCGGGAGACGCAGGTCACTAGACCCGAGCCCCCTGGCATCCACCAAGCCAAGGCAATTCCACCAGTTGGGGGCCTTTAAATGGCCACTGGCATCATGGGCTAAGCAGTGTTTCATTTGCACCCTACAGCCAATGGCCAGGACCTAACCCCAAATGGCTTGCCTTTGTATGTCCCCCCCAAAATTCCGACTCTTGAGTCTGCCATGGCTTTGGGCTTGGCTAAGCTTGAGGCCTACGACTGGGTGAGAAAATCATAAGCCTTTTGGGCCCCGGGGAGAGTGCGATGTGGTCTACATAAAACACAGGGTTTTACAACCCTAAGGCTTCATGGGGCGGAAGCAACTCTCACGATTTGGCCAAAAGGTCCCCTTTACAGCCTACAGGCACAACTTTATACTGGTTAATCGATGCTTTATGGAGGCTTGAACCACAACAAGGTTGACCCCGGGCTTGGAAACCCAGACACACCTCCCGGGAAGAGTTTGGGGGAACAACCTGCAGGGTTTTGACCTGTTGAGAGAGGCTGACGCCCTGCACCCCCCACCAAGGCCCCAGAAAAAAACCAATTTGGGGAACCCCTGGCGGAACTTTTCCCATTTGGGCCCCCTTCCCAGCATGAAAAATCCCCGAATTCCGTTCCTCGAGGGAATTGGAATGCGCCCCACTCCCAGACAGGCAGGGACGGGGGAAGGGACTCCCGCAGTCAGCCCCCTGCTCTGAAACCACCTTTTGAGATGGTTCTCCCGGGAAACGTCTGGTGGGTACGGCCCCCCGGGCCAGCCGGCCCCTCGGACAGAGCTAGGATTTGGGGAATGCTGCATACAGCGGTAAGTAGGACCCCTTAATGGGAAGCCCACTTCGGAGCTTTTGGGAAACTCTGGAGAGGCATTTGTTTGCGAGGGACCACCAGCCAGTCCAGGCCATCACAACAGCCCACCTCCGGCTGGGGCACTCAGTGTTGGATTTGGACTTTCAGGAATAGGGGTGCCCTAGTCCCAGGTTCTCCCAGCGAGTTGTGGCTCGGGTGAAGCCCAACAAAGAGGTAGCTCCAAGGTGACGGCAGGAACTGGGACCCATAGGGACAACACTCCTGCCACCCCTCCTGCAGCCCAGAAACCAAAAATGCTGCTCCCAAACTGGATGAGACAGGGTGAGCCCACTCCCGGGGCTACCGCTTCCCGGAATTTGGGGGGGGACCCAACCTAAGCCCCCCAAAAATGCAGGTGCCCCACGCACTAACCTAACAGATTGTGCCTTCTTCTGGCTTACCCCAGTGTGAATCCTGCTATTCGGAATCGCTGTGCTTTTACAGCACCGAGAAGGATCGGGCTGAGGTCAGGAGGAAGCCCCTTTTGAATTAGATAAAACACAGGGCAGTTTCCCGCCAGTGTGAGGGCCAGGAAAAGGAGAGCACATTGCCAGCGGAAGCCAGCCCCACGCTTCCAAAACCTCCCTCATCCCAGCTCTGAGCCCCCGGGTTAGAAGGTTCCCCAGGGTTTTCCCTTTAAAAAAGTGGCCCGGGGAAATCTTCGTCCGGGGGCCCGGGTTTTCTGGGAAAATTTAAGGGAGACTGGAATTGGCAGCGAGGGTTCCCCCCCAGCCCGAGCCCCGGTTATAACAGCACTACCCTGGCACCCCCCTACTTGATGCCCAGACTCCCCTTTGCTGTAGCCCAGCCCGGGAGATTTCTAAAGGGAGAGTCCTAAATGCCACATGGAGGCGGACCTGGCTACTGCCTCCCCCTCCGTGAATTGTTTTGCTGCCACATCGTCCTTCAGGGGACCCCGGGGGCCCTTTTTGACTCTGGTGGTCATACAGCGGGCCCAGGGTAGCTACGGCTCCGTTTGGTCACCTACACACCGGGAGAGAGAAGTTCTCAGGAGGCACTTGGTTTGATGCCAGCCTCCACTTTAAAAAATGGAAGGGTCAGCCGGTTATCCTGCATCGGCAGTCATCCCCGGCCGGGTGGTGCCCAACGACCCAATGTGAGCCCTTTAATTTGCCAGACATCCTTGAGTGACAAGGGAGTCCAGCCCTTAATTGGTCCGAGACGCTTATCTCAATCTACAGGCGTTCGACAATGGTTGAATGGCCCCCAGTTTGAAGAGTGGAGGTGGAGTGGCGACCCCTCCGAGCTCCCAGTTTTTGTAAATAGTTTCGCCTGGTTAGTTGGTAGTTTGTTTTGTTGTTGTTTTGCTTCTCCTTTTAGTTAGGTCTTTCTTTTCCACCATTTTGGGTGGGAGACTAAGGAGAGTCTCCCTGGTCTGAGGTGGATCGGGCCTACAGAGTCAGCCCTGATACTCTGAGTCAGACCAGGATGCCTGCCATCCCTGACTTAAGGGATGGTCTTGTGCAGTGGCGTCCTGGGAAGTACGGGCGTGGCGACAAGGGTTTAACAACTCTGTCAGACCAGACTACCCTGCGGTCGTTCTTTTTCCTATAAAAATTCCCCGTTCTGAGAGCTCTTTGGAACTCTCGCTGGATCACTTGAACCATCTGGAACTCTCGTCGGACCTTGCTGAAAATCACTTGCTGAAAATCACTTGAAGCTCCCGTCGGATTTGAACCGGTATACATAGGATAAAAGATCCCGCTGTGTTGCCCTGCCTCTCGTTAGCTAAGAGAGTGCTCCAGCTAATTTCCCCATCTTGTTTGCTGTTGTTTTGTTATTTGGGCACCCCTCCCGGGACCCCCAATTTACAGGGTAACAATACGTCCAAATAACATGGACACTGGCCCCATATGTACCATGGACCTTGACCTGTCAGAAGAGAGTGCTATTTACTGTACCAGCAAAATGTTTTGAGCCAGCCTTTTGAGTAGTCACTGGTGTCACTTAGTGAGTGCCATAGGGTCACACAAACTCACAATGCAGAAAAAATTATCATCATCTGTAGGTAGTAGTGTTGTCCATTGAACAACTCCAAGATAATGATTTCTTTTTGCATTTTCATTTTATTGTTTTTATTTAAAAAAAAAACTTACTGTAACATAATGCATTGAAAAGTTTTCTCTAATTAAGTGTTCAGCTAAAAGGTTGATATTTTTGAAAAAGACACAGGGAAAAAAATCCACCCAGTACATCTTTCCATACATACTTTTGAAAGGACCATTGCTGACATGCTTGTTTTCAACTTGCTAAGAGGTTTTGGATTCTTATTTCTTTAAGAGCTTTGTTTATACTCAAGAAGGTGATCACTTTGGGACTCTGCTACCTCACTGAAGCAAAAGGATCACTATTTTTCAGTATAAATGCCTGCAGTGGGGCAGGGGCACTGATTAGGATCATGACCTAGGGGGAAGAGTTAAAGCCCTTTTTGTTCTTTAAAAAAACAAGACCAAATCAGCAAGAAGGGGCAAATCCCTTATTCCAGAGCCTAATGCAATTCAGTCATACATACATACCACTCATGCGGCTGTGGTAATGTTACCCTGTAGACTGGGGGTCCCAGGAGGGGCACTCAAACAACAAACCAAAATAAGCAAGATGGGGAAAATTAGCTGGAGCACTTTCTTGGCTAACGAGAGGTAGGGCAACGCAGCGAGATCTTTTATCCTATGTATACCAGTTCGAGTCAGTGAGGAGTCAAGCAGTTTAAAATACTAACAGCTTTTATTAAGCAAAGAAAATAATAAAACTCAAACACACCTAACTAGAGAGGAAGGAGAGAGAGAGAGTTTTAGAGAAATAAGCAATACACCACCTGTCCGAAGTCCTGTAGACACCATTTGAAGATAAGGAGGGAAATCTGGCGAGTAGACTGAGGGGAATTTTGAGCCGAGCGGCAGCGAGGCAAGGACGAAGATCCAAACAGAGCTTCGAGTGATTTCAGCTTAGTAATTTCAAGTGATTTCAGCTCAGTCCAGTGAGAGTTCCAGTGATTTCAGCTAGGCTCGACGAGAGTTCCGAAGAGCTCTCAAAGTCAGACAATTTTATCGGGACAGAACGACCGCAGGCTAGTCTGGTTTTTGCAAGAAAACAATCTGGGGACCCACAGGTTGAGAACCACTGGTCTAAGGACAAAGGCTCCGAAAGGTCGGGATTTACATGATTGAGTTATGAACCGAATTGACAATGGTATAGCTGGTATGCAGATGTGGCTAGCTCGGCCATTAAGTGCCGGCTTGCCAGGGTGCTTCCTCTTTGTTTACCAATCAAGGTGTTTGTTTCAGGTGGCTACCCCCTGAAGCGGAACTGGCTATGTCTGGTACTTTTGATGAAAATACAAGTCTCCCATGCCTAGCTTCGCGCTTGTCCAGCGGGGCCTAACAAACACTCAACTGATGGGGGGGGGAGGGCCGAATTATGATATCAAAATGATATCTTAGTTCACCAAAAACCAGACCAGAATACCATGGTAACAGTAATTCAGTGGCAAGCTGGGAAACTCTTTAGATCAAGTAGGAGAATGGCATTTTTATTGGAAAATACAATACTCTGTGTTTAAAGAGTTAAATGTATCTTAGAGAGAGCAGCAGTTAATGAGTGTTTCAGTGACCAAAAACCTCCTCATGCCTTATCTCCAAACTTCTCTTTGACTGATATTCTTCACTCCACTTCTTCTCTCCAACTCCTTCTTTGCTCTTTCACTGCTCCTGAAGCAAAACTACCTTATCACACCATACCTTAATACTCCATTGTTCCACTATAGCCATTCTCATGATGGTATCTGGTTATTAACGCCCTCTATCACGCCCTTTTGAAATCTGCAGATGAATAATGTCATTCACAGCATCATTGTCAAGTCCTCATGATTGGTCAGGAAGTCATTGGGCAGAGATCTCCTTGGAAGTAGCTGAGGGAGGGACAACCTGGGAATGCCCACACCATGCCCACTACTGGATCAGATATAGAGGAAGTGCTATGAGGAAACTACACTCTCACAGCTAATTGGATTGTTGCAGGAAAGGGGGTCATCAATGGATTATTTACAGCATGAAAAAGGGGACATTTCAAATGGACTGTAGTGCAATAGCTGCTGGTGAGCAACAACACCATGCAATAAGACTGATCCCAAACCAGGAAGAACGCATTGCTCATAGGCCCTTAGTCCTCTTCCTCTTCTTGTTTAGCTTAGTCTAGCACCTGTAGAGAGCTGCTGTATCTCTAAAGGAGTTCCTATAAGTATTTTCTCTAGCCACTGGTGTTGATGTTCCTTAATCATAATACCTAGCTGGTCATTCATGCACTCTATATCAATTTTAATGTGAATTTTATGGTTTGCTGTTGAATTTCAGTCAAATGGTTTCCAGGAGACCTGTGATTATGAAAACACCTTTGGGGGAGTACTTGTGGTTGATGGACCATATTGCTGATCCTTGATTTAAAGTCATGTCATATTCACCACCATGGCTGCATCATGCCACTCCCTAGAGCTGTATGTGAAGAATAAGAATTATATCTTTCTGGCCATGTGGAATGGATCCCCTTTTTATCAGAATTCACCGTGTGTCCTGCAGGCATCAGCAAATTAGTTAAAGCTCTGATAACCAGCCTGAAAACAAGTAATATTGGCTTCAGGGAAACGTACAGTGTGATGTGACTGGGACACAGCTTAAGGTTTACTCTGTATTATGGAGGGGGTCTCACTGAATACTAGGCTGCAGCCCAATTTTTTTTTCTCAATAAAATCTCATGAAAAAAAGGGGGGAGTATTTTGAATT
The DNA here is from genome assembly GCA_948472985.1 of Iguana delicatissima. Lineage (NCBI taxonomy): Eukaryota > Metazoa > Chordata > Lepidosauria > Squamata > Iguanidae > Iguana > Iguana delicatissima. The sequence continues at coordinate 279,115 of CAOKZL010000345.1, read as the reverse complement.
GCAGATTGGCAAAAAAGTCACTGTACCCCTACATGAGTGAAACAGCCTTTAATCCAGAGATCACACACAGTCAGGGCGTTTTAGAATTTACTAAGCATGTTATGACAAACCACCACATTCTGACAGAGTTCAACAGACTTTCCTTGATACTATATTTTTGCACTATGCTGAGCAGCCTCAGTAGACAGACAACCTGTGTTCACTCCTTAAATACTCCTTGAATATGCATCTCAAACTTAAGCTTTCTTCTTTTAAGAACAGCCCTTTTGGTTTCAACTGTGTATCTCTTTTGAAATGCAAACTTAAGATTTAAAAAATCATAAATTCAGCTAGTGAATTTAACAATCTTTAAAAAAATATTCTGATTAAGACCAATGCCATTGCAAAACTGGACAAAACATTAATCCTTTCCATACATGGGCTGACTTTTACAGAAGTCCCATTAAAATAAGGGTTCAATTACTATTTCCTAATATCTAATTAGAGTCAAAATTCTTTCCCTTAAACCACCTCTTTGCAGTGAAATCTGCATATGCTCCAGAACCAACAACTCTACTCATGGAGACAACATACAAGTAGCTAAGTTAGACTGACTTGCTTAATTTTACTTGGAACTCTCTAATTGATTGTTGCCTTCCTTTTTTTTACATTTGCCTTCGTCTTCTCAAATTGAATCTTTTTTGTATTTGGACAGCTGGCTGCACTGTTCAAAATACGGATTTTCCTACCAAACTCTGCCTACTTGAAGGTTTGTACAGTCACAAAATGACCAGCTATATTTTTAGGCTTTTCACAAGACTTTAGTTGTGTTCTGTATTTCTGTCCTTTGGACAAAAAATCCAAAGTGCCTTTCTTTTCCATTGTTTCTTTTAGCTGGTCTGTCTTTGGCAATACAGCTCTGAAACTTCCAAAACATTTGGACGGGCCAGGGTGTGGAGGGAAGTTTGTCCAGACTACTGCTGGCAATCAGTCCTTTCTTGGCAAGAAAGGCAGGGACTTTCGTAAAGAAAAGGTCCACTAAAAGAGAAAGTCTTCCTCTCTTACTAGATCCATAACACTGGGGAAAAGCTGTATTGGATAGGCTCAAAAGAAGAAAAAAGTTTCTTCACCATCTCCTACTGAGAGAGGAATTAAACATGATGACAGCTGGAACACGATCAAGAAAATGGAAGAACTGAAAGTACTTATACTCTGAGTAAGGGAAAACCTCATGGCTGAGCTGCCTCAGAAAGAGATCAACATTTTAACTCAACAACAGGACAAGGCCTTTAAGTTGCTTGCAGTCTGAAGTGAATTGAAACATTCCAGTAGAGTCTTTTGCAGGCTCTCAGAGTATGGCAAGCACCTAGCAATATCTGTTCAATTGTCCCATTATTTTCTCTAAAGATGGCAGTGGGAAAGACAGTAACTGGTTTGAAAACCTGATTTTTCTCATAAGGAAATAATAATTACTCATACCTCTGGTATATAATTTGTTTGATTTTTTTTTAATTCCAAGTTTCCTGACAAACATAAAGTTCCCTTCTAATGATTGGTGATCAGTAAGTGTTGAAGATTCAATTGATTTCAGATGTTTTGCCCTCCTTTTGAAGACTGCTCCCAGAGAAGATATGACTGACCAAAAATCAGCAGGAATGGGGTGCCTGGGGTGTGATCTTTTTGGAAATACAGAAGTGCCTCTTGATTCCTTCTTGAAGGATGCATGGCAATAAGGAAGATTTGCCTAGAGTGGTCAAAGTCCTACGCACAGCAGTGATAGAGCCTATGAAAGTGGTAGCACTTTCCTCCTGACATCTAAGCCAGGAAATAAATGGAATATAAGGGACACTGAAGGAGTATGCCTATAACAGGGAGACAATGAGTGAGAGGCCTGTACAGCCTGATATATTTGATGTTTTGACATCAGTTCCAATTTTGTAATTTTCATTAAACCCCACAAAATAGATATGAGGGAGAGCAGCCCCCTCTTTGCTCACACTTCTCTCAACAGACACAAGTATCTGTGGGACCCAACTGAAAAGCCTTTTGCAGGAAGCTATAAAACAACTTAAGCACAGGAAGGAATGTACTGCATATTAAAAGAATAGGAGAAGAGTCTAATAGAGTTATATACATTTCAAGGATAGATATAATCAAGTGTGTACAATATAAAGCAGAAGGTTCATAATGATGGTGAGGGGGTTGGAAGGGGAGAAGCTATTTTGCAGTAGCTCAATGAACTTTGGCTGAACCTTGCTGTTTGGCAGCCTTCAGTAAGGACAGCCTAAGATGAGGCATTAGGGTTTGAATCTGAGAAGCTGACATCAAGCAGACAGCAAGACATGATATCTTATTTTCCTGAGCTGTGCTGACACAAATTGAACTCCGCTTATTATTTTCTTATGCCAGTAAAAGCTGTGCTTGGAATTTAAGCATTTTGTTTGCAGATGTTGGGAGGAGGGCTGCTTTGTCTTCATTTAAATAATTTGCAGATTGCTTGGAAGGATTTGAAGATAAAAACTCATTTTTCATTTGAATCCACTTCAATGAAGAGGGTGATGGGTTTTATTTTGTTTCCTTTCCCCTTCCTCTGCTCTTTTTCTAAAGTTAAGAAAGCAAAATTCTCTCTCTGAACCTATAAAGTTTGCCTGTCAGATAATTGCCTTTAAAATAATCTACAAAACATTTTTAAAGGCTTTCTTATCGATAAGATGTTGGTTTATTTCTTTGTCAGTTTACTGCTGTGTTTAACTTCCAGCTGCCTGAGTACGTGCAGAATGCCATGTGCTACCAAATTCAACTCTAGCTGTACCTAAGAGCCATGGCTATCCTAGTTACCATTATTGTATTCTAAAGCTTTTTAAAATGGAGTTTGGCCACATCCTCTCTTGGTGAATTGCATAATTTGGGATGGAAATCATCATTATTTACTTCTCAGCCAAAAAGGAATGGAAGTTTTCTTACATATGAGAAACCCTGATGGGAAGAATAAGACAGCAGCAAACCATTTGTTCAATTTTCTCCTAGAATTCATACATTCCCAAGTGTTCTGGGGAATTTTTCTGTACAGAAATACATGTTATTTTTATGCAAAAAGCAGGAAAGGGAGGTTGCAAAGGAAACAGTGTTTTCTTTGCAGGAAACATGTTTTTCCTTCAGAAAAACCAAGTTTTTCACAGAGAAAAAACACATTTTTTTTACACAGAATAAAACACAGCGGGAATGTGGCAAAGAAATATTCATTTGATTTCACAGAAAAGGGAAAATTACAAAAATTATTTATCCTTGCAAGCAAGGATGACATTGACGGAAGATCTGCATACCTGTCCTAAATAGCAAGTGGACAACGTGAAAATGGTAGAGGAACAGAATAATTTTATCTCAATCCCAAACATTTTTAAATTTGGCTGGAAGCGTATATTCTGGATTTTGATGGCACTTTCTTTGCAGCAAACATGCTTAGGGTACCAGTCTTACTTGTATGTTTAATAGACTTTGGAAAAATTGCTTTTGGGACCTACAGATTACAGACTCTCCTATCCAGCCCTTCGGCCAGCAACAATACTTTTACACGCAATTATTTTACATGGCTGATGACCAACTACCCAAATTTCCCATTCTGATGAAGAATCCCAACTGGCTATGATTGTTCTGTGCATCTTGGTGTGGAAGGTGGCTAAGAGTCCTTCTTTAAAGTCATGAGATGTGCAAATACTCCTTTCCCTTGGTGGCAGCAATGGAGAGGACATCCTGCCAAGTGTTGACAGAGAGAATACCTATAAGGGTTTCTGAGGAGTTGTGTTAGCAATATGACTTCCCTACTTCATTGTAAGCCATAAGTAGATCCCTGGTGGGTTCTATATACCCCACTGGTAATACCTGTAGGGTTTAACACACATGCAGTGACTTCACTGTTAACTGGAGTCCTGTCTTTCATCATGCACATAGAGAATGAAAGAGATGGAGGGAGTGGACAGCTATTTCAGGCTGTAGCCTAAGCCTACCCAATGATTGCATTGCTGTTGCACTTTGCACAATGGCACTCCATCATTGATGTGTGTTCAACAAAACTGCTATTCTGAATGGAGTTTGTGTAGTGCTGGCACAGCATATTTCTGTTTGTGGATATTTATGCTATGCTGAGGGGATGTCGGATTTCAGCCAGAGTGTGTGAACTTTGTTTTTGTTGTTGTCAAGTCAGCTCCAACTTAGTGTGACCCTGTGACTGAGAAATCTCCAAGACATCCTGTTTAGATCCAGGGCTATGCTTCCTTGATTGTGTCTATCCACCTGTATTTAAATCTTTTTTTTTCTTTTAACGTTGCTGAGTGTTATCATCTTTTCCAAATGATATGTCTCATGATGCATCCAAAGTACTCCTCATTTTAGTCATTTTGGCTACTAGGGAGAGTTCATGCCTGATTTGCTCTCAGACCCATTTATTTGTCCTTTTGGCAGTCCAAGGTATCTGCAGAACTCTCCTCCAGCACTACATTTCAAATTCTTTCTATCATCTTTCTTCACTATCCAGCTTCCACAAACATACATCTGTTTTGGCAGGAACCACATGTTGCCATTGCAGGAGGTGGGAGCAACTCTCAGGAAGTATAGGTTCTCTGAAAGCTCTATTGATCTCTCACTTCCCACTGCTTCATCCATGGGAACCTTTTCTCCTTTCTGCTGGAGATATCCTGCTGGAAATTCTTTTCACACATGGTCAAGCATGGTACTCTCTGTGGCTAAAGAATGATCTTATAGTGCCCAGTAAACATGTCTCTCAGACACAGGTTGTTCTAGTAGCTACTCCTAAAGTAAAGTAATTCCAAACATTGTTTTGACAAGACAGCATTGTCTGGACAAAACCATCATATCTAGAGAAACTCTTTTTTAAATGTTATTATGAGCACTATGTATAAGAGTGTATGTGTGTACACACATATATATGTATGTATGTACAGTGTTATCACTGTCGGTAGACCTTCACAGAGTTCAAGAAGGACAGATCCCTGTCCCAACAAGTCTGCTGTCTAAAATCTGTTTGTTTATTTATTTACTTATTTATGTATTGCCTTTATATCCTACCTTTCCCCCAGATGGGATCCAAGGTAACTAAAAATTGGCACAACAGAAACCATAGAGAAAGGGGAGGGTGGTAGAAACAGGGACAGAGAAGGTAGCAGTGTCTGGTAGTTTCAGTTTCATATGCATAAACTAGGAACTTGGGAAAGTTACCTTTTTGGATGATAGAACCCAGATTACTTTAGCTAGCAAGGTCATCGGCCTGGCTGGCTGGACCTCTCCGGGAGCTGTAGTCTAAAAATAACTTTTTCAAACGCCACCAGGCTTAACTACAGGCTTGGTTGAGATAGATATCACACACTCAAAGTGAAGATGGGGATGGGGGTAAGTGAAAAAGCATTAGACCACTTGAAGAAATAGTGATCAGTATTTGATTTTCTGGTACTATCTTGATCTGCCACAAGGTTCACACTGTCTTTTTTATAAATTATTTTTAGCTGAGCTGATGGTGAATATCTGTTGCTGATTTTCAAGCTGGTAAGAGCTTACTCAGGTTCAGAGCCTCTGATTCTTCCTTTCTGTTCCTAAAATACCCAGCATTTTAAAACTGTGGCAGCAGATTATCTTTGGCAGAGGCAATTGCTACTATTGTATGCTAAGTACGATACAGAGAACACTCATTGCATTGTTTCTGCTTAAGGACCAAAAAGTATAAACAGGTGCCAATTATCTGTTACTGATAGATAACACAACTTCTCTTCTGGCCAAGGCTGTAAGAAAAGTGCCCTGAGCTAGCTCAGTGAATAGATGAAAAGATATGCTACTGTTCTTGCCCTATAATTGTCCATAACATATCAAGAATGATATGGTGGTTGCAAGTTGGCAGCCTCGGTGGCTAGACAGAACAGCTTTCCAAAAATCAGTACCCTCCACACTTTCTTAGTCAAAAAAAATAATCCAAGAAAGTCCTGTAATTCTCAGCATGTAGTGTGCATTGGGCCAAACCAGAGGGGAGAAAACAGTTGTAGGTTCTGCAGGAATTTATGCAGTTAATGCTGAAGCTATTAAAGAATTACAGTAGGGTTGCCCACTCTAGCCCTACGAGAGTTGTTGGGCTGCAGCACCCACAATCCCTCATTGTTGACTAGAAATAGAAAAAAAATGTTCTTAAATATTTGAATTTTTTTTAATACACACACACACACACATATATATAGGTTTCAGGAAACTCTAATGAGAAGAATTAATGAGAATCTTCACACTTTGGGATTTATCTTGCATTTCACAAGTGGCATTTTTTTCCAAATAAAATAGAATTTTCTGCAAAGGGGATAGCTTTTCTGCTTCATTGCTATGTAGAAAATGCTCTAGTGAGGGCCTTGTTCTGAGCAAAATTTGCACATGATATTTTTGTGCTGAAAACCTCACAGAAAATTCTGTGCAGAAAAGGCTATTTACTGAGCAGAAAATGCTGTTTTTCTGTGCAGAAATACTGCATGTTAATTTTGTGCAGAATCAGTCCTGAAAAGAGAGTAATTTCCTCCTGCTCTTAGAATGTCTTCAGAAACTGCAGGTTTTGAAGGTTTTCACAGAGCAGGAAGAAATTGTTCAAATTCCTCTTTTGCTTCCTTGAAATAAAATTCGTGAGGAAGTACATCATGACTGTTAACAGTTCTGACAGACTGGTGGAAATTGCTGCCCAATAATACCTGGATAATTGTGTAATTCCCACTTCTCATTGTCAATCATTAAAAAATACCAAACCTAACACTAGGTGTTTCCATCAATATTGCTACCAATACTAAGTCTTTGTCTAGTGTTAGCTGCAATTAAGTGGTTGGCAGAAACACTGAAACATAATATATTCTAACAACAGTTCCAAAAACCATCCCACAGACACTGCAGTCCAGGACTTAATCCCCAATAGTGTTACTTTCCCTAGCCAAGAAGACTCTGGGCAAGCTGTTGTTTTTATTTGCTTATTTTCCACTAGGCAATATGTTGCTCACCTAATGTCCACAAAAATTCCAAAAAGTAAGATGTCAGTTTACATTATAGCCCCTTTGGGTGAATGAAAAGAATGCATAAGGAGCCAGACAAATAGCAAAATGTAGTTTGGGTAATTTATGACTAGATAGATAATCAGTGAGCTGTCTCTCTTCTCGTTCCCTCTCCAGCTTCCTCCACTGTCTAAGAATTCTTAATAAGGGTCTGGTAGGTTCCACACTAGTTATTAAGTAACAATACAATCCATGTTCTTTTTTTAAAAAAAATGCTTTGGAGAGAAATACAATCACCTACTAAGAAAGTGTTGGTGAAAGAAATGTAATCCAGCAGCAAAAGTTGCAGTTTTATGAAGCCCTAATCTAGAACAAGGTTTTTAAATTGGAATTTAAAGGGAAGGAAGTAAAGATGGAATATTTCACTTTGTCATCCTGTAAGTTGTATCTTCACTACAAGGTGTCATAGCAGTTGGACACCTTTTTAACTGTCATGGCCCATCCTAAGGAATCCCAGAGCTTCATGGTTGATGGTATGCTTAGAATTGTCTGCTAGAGAGCTCTGGTATTGTGGAAGTTCAGCAGAGTGACTGGAGCTCTCTAGCAGAGAGAATTTCAAATATCCCCAATGAACTACAAACCCCAGGATTTTTTGGAATAGGGCCATGATTAACTCTCATCAAACTGCTGTAACTATGTGGGGCCCTATATATGTAAGCCCATTCAATCAACTGTTGAATGGTGGCTCATCACAAAAGTTAATCCAACTGATTCAATCCGTCTACTCTAGTGAAGACTAACAAGATTTAGGCCATAGCTTCACATATGTTTTTAAGAGGCAATATAAGACATCATTATAATTAATCATCAGCCTCAAAGGAAGGCAACAGAAAAAAAGAACTGAACAAATCTTGTCAAGAAAACGCCATGGTAAGTTTGTCATAGGGTCACCCCAAGTCAGCAGCAACTTGAAGGCATACAGCAAAAATTAATTATGAATCCACCATACCATCTTTTTCTTAGTGTGCAAAATAGTGTGCGATTCTTATTGCACGTATACCAACAATCCAGTGAAGTAGATTATCTTACAGGGCTGTGACATGTCTATCAATGGCAAGAATTCTTCATGGCTCTATAGGACATGAACTCCAGTGCTTTGGCCACAATGCTAGACACAGCAGGATTCGTAAAGTGGTATTTGGGATGGCCTACCTCAGGTGAATATATGGCAGGAATAAGATGAACATGCAAGTTATTAATGTAAAATGAGTCTCTCAAATTATGGTTAACTGTTCATGGAAAACCTGACAATATGTCTCAAATAATAACCTGAATTTTACCAGCACTAATGCACAAGGCATGATTTTGACAGATTGTGTAGGAAAGTTGGGAGAAAATTGGCGCATCTGCTTCTGCTGCTGGGGATTAATGGGAACAATTAAGAAGGATAAAGACATTGCAAAGGTAGGTAAATGACTTATTTGCATCACTCTTCTCTGCATGCCAAGGAGTCAGTTACTCTTATCTGGTAATAAAGGTGATGTGCTGTCAGACCCTCAGGTGTCAGAAGGGCTTCCTTTTTTATTGACTGAAGGAGGTAAAGAGCAACAAGTCACCTAAACTGCAGACTGTGTGTGAGTTCAAATGGTGCTTTTCAGTCAGAGACTGGAAACTTTAGGCAGATGAAATCTTTATGAAGGAACCAAATGTATTCAAATTTTTGTCAGCCATCATACCAACTGTATGTTAATACAGAGGCCAAAGCAACATGTCGTTCCTGCCCCTTCTGCTGCTGCTGCTACTACTTCTGCCTTTCCTAGTTTGTGTGTTCTTCCTCATTAATGACTTTCGCCATCCTGAACACAATCTGGTGTTTTTTTTGGCCACATTTGTCGCAGTTTTTATTAGTGAAATTTTGGACGGTATGTAATTTTTTTTAATTTATATGAACTTTCAAAAGATCTCCTTCATAAAGAAGGAAAGAGGAAATCTCACTATCAAAGAAAGAAGTCACAGTGCATATTTCCTATATGCTTTCATGCACTTTCTTCAGGGAAATCCTGCTGAATTGCTACAGGCAATTTTGTAAATGTGGCTAAGCAATATAGACAAGTGACTGTGAGAAGGCCTAGGAGTCCCACATCTCATTTTGTTTTCCCTGATAACATTTAATAAAAGAAAGCACACAATATGGCACCACTAGGTTGGCTCTACCTATCCATCTGTATGTCCATCCCTCCGCCCACCTATTAATTATACATGGTCCCATAGTATAATATTCTTTCAGTGGCTTAAAATAAACAAGCATAAAAGTATTTCCCAGCCTCTGCAAGGAACAATCAAAGGTGGCTGATATTACTCAGAGAAGTTGTTTAGATTGCATTTTGTAAGAAACTCCAAGTTTTGCAAGTCTGTATCCTTCTTCCAGGATTCCTACAACCAATAAAATCAATTATTCTGTTCATGTATTTAGTGTCTGTTTATGCCACCATTCTTCCAAGAAGCTTGGAGCATTTTGGTACCTCCCATTCATCTTCACAACAGTCCTACGAGGTCAATTAGGGTGAAATATGTTGATAGTCCATGGGTACTGAGTAAACTTTGTGACTAAGAGGGGATTTGAGCCCCCTTCCATGGTGCAGTGGTTTGAGTGGTGGACTACAACCTTGGGTGATCTTGGGTGTTTCACACACTCTCAGCCCCAGAAAATCCCATGACAGGGTCAACTTCAGGTTGGCATAAGTCAGAAACAACTTGAAGGCACACAACAACAACAACAACAACAACAACAACAACTCAGTACAAATCTAACATTCTTGCATGGGATTGGGGCAATCTGCAGCCCTCCAGATGTATTTGGACAAAGTCTCTTCCACTGGCAGCATGGCCAATGGACAGGGATGATGGGAGCTCTAGTCCAATAGCAACACAGGTTCCCCACTGCTGCCCTAGCCACACAATGCATTGGCTAGTGTGCATCTCATCTATTTCAAGTCAGGGTACTTTCTCTTACAAAGCTATAATAAAGTATAATGATAATAAAGGCTTACAAAAATTGTTTTATAAGCCCCCTTTTTTAAAGAAGAAAAAGAAATTCATTTACTTACAGGAAACAACTGTGGATTCTGTACAAGTGTCTCTAAAATAAAACAGTCCTCAAGGGAAATGAGGGATTCCTTGGGAATCACTTTTTATATTTTGAAAGGTGGATCTTTTCCATTTTTAAAAACAATTCTTCTCACAGTCTAATAGCAAAACTCACTTTGCATCCCCCAGTGCAATGTACTCTAAATAGTTGTAATTAGTACACAGAAGTTATTGTAAGGTCATGAAAAGAAGACAAGAGCATTACTTACTTCCACTAGCTTGGACTATAGGCTTCAGCCTTTATCTGCCTATTTGTGAGATACAACAGAACAAAGTTTGGGCAGTCAGGGACAGATGATAAAAATGATCAGAGATATATGAGGGAAGATGAGAAAGGCTAGGTCTGTTTTGTGTACAGAGGTGTTACATACTAGAGAACATGATGAAGGACTTTGAAATAATTAATGGAATTTTTAAAAGGTAAATCATGTGCTTCAGATTATCCTCTCATCGGGGTAAAAGCTCTTCCATGAGACTGAAATTCAACATATTTATCAGTGATTAAAAGGAAACAAGTGTTGGGGTGAGGTACAGCTCTTAGTCTGAGCATTACAAGCTGGAAGCAAATCCATAGGTTAAATTTAACCATTTAGAACAGACATTCATTGCCTAGCAGAATAGATTCCCCCTCCCTTCTCCAGACCCACCCCCAAATTTGCTCTAGAGATTTGGAGAATCTTCTAGAAGAAGATCTGGGGGGCCCTTGGGAGCTGCAGGGGGAACAAAAGGGAAAATCCTGTTCTGCTTACACAAGAGTTCCCCTAACAGAAGTCCATCCATTAGAACCTAAAAGGAGGTGATTTTCCATTCTTCCTACAGCCCTCTTGAGTAGCATCAAAACTTATTCTGGAGGACTGAGAAGCCCTCAGGCTTGAGGTGGCACCAAAGAAGTCAGCAGGAGGAAGCAAAAACAGAAACATCCATTGCACTAGCAGAAACATACTAAAACACTGTTAGATTTAATTCAATAATGTTTTGGGCTCTGGTGGCATCTCAAGGTCTTTTCTTGGCTGTAATAGACAACAGGAAAGGTTGAAGGTGGGTGGGTGGCCATGTTCTTACAACGAGAGATGTAGCAAACAAGAAACAGCTCTGATAGACTCCTGTCCAACCTTGGCTCAAATCCACCTTTTCTCAGCTGCAGTCCCTAAACCTGGCCATTTCTGGTTGCTGGAGAGCAGGAGAAAAAGTAAACCATCATTCAGCTATTTTCTTATAGCTTGGATACATGGTGATAGGCATCCACAGAGATCATTAGAGGTCTCTGAAGATGACATCGTCATGTGTTCAGCCATAACAAAAAAACTGGGTGTTTGTCTGCAGTAGTGGACTCCAACCTCTGCAACAATCAATAAAGTGAGTTACAATAGTGTAAGTCTGACTTACATTATGAGTCATAAATGGAATGTCAGCCTGTATTTTCTCTTCTTTAAAACATCTCAGTGAACTTTAGCAAAGAACACCTTTCCTTCATATAATTTCAAGTGAATTTAACTTTCAGCTGAATTGTCTGAAATTGAGGAGGGGGAGCAGAAAGAAGCAATATGAAATGTACCACCAGCAGCAAAAGAGGCAGCAAGCCTAGATTTTGTGGGGGGAGTGTAAATGCTATAAGGAAATAATTATCCACAGAACTGAACTGGACAGGAAAATAAAGATGTTCACAGCTAAGGTGACACATAATATGCCTGGTGGACTCACTAAGCATCAGTGGCATGACTGCCAGGATAAATTTGGCCTAGAAGAATTTAGAAAGCCTGAAGTATGACATGGTTGCATAGTGGCAATGTGGGAGGAGGGGCTTTATTTTATTTAGAAAGCTTTCTCAACAGATCCAGGGAGGTCACAATACATCTTTATTGAGCTCCAGTAAGGTCAGAGCTTGAATGACATACTCCATTTTGGAGCACAGGAGCACAGGATAAATCTTTAGAAAAGCTGGGAGATTCTAAGGCAGACATGAAATGTGAGTTCAGAAGGAGATGGGGAGGGGAATGTCCTGTAAGAAGAAACACAAAGAACTTAGGAAACTGAATAGCTATCATTTACCCAAGAGGTGACTGCGACAGTATTTGACTACAGCCTATAAATCTCAGTGTAATAACAGTAAAACAGAATTATTTAGAGGGTTTGGAAAGGTCAAACGAAGGTACTATGATTCCTTTTGCTCAAATTGTCCAGAAAACTTAAAAGATTTTTTATGCTTAAGATTTATATTGGTATGTACTAAAATAGATCTATAATGCTGATATAGTGAAACCTAGATTAGTTGAACTATACCTTTGATTTCTCTTACATATTTTTATCATAAAAGTTTGCCTCAAGCACAAGTACTGTGAGAGAAGCTCAGATGGTCCTTATACTATTGGTGTAGAATATGTAATCTCTTGGAAGCTTGAGATGTGTATTCTTAGAAGCATAAAAACACTAGGTGGAACATTTCCATAGAAGTTCCACAGTGGTAGTAGTAATAGAACTACACAATAGTTGTTTGGCTGTCTCTACTATCTCCCTGCCACCAGATAGGAGCCAGTATACATTAAATCACATAGCGTATGTACAGATTACTTTGTAGACTGCTTGATCCTGATGAAAAAGTGTGGCTGTCAGGCACAACCAGGGTTCTTGATGACGTCTACATGGGGCATGCCACTTAATGAGAAGACAGATTTCACTGGGGCATTATTATTCAGCTTCTATCATACCCTGAGTACCCATTGAATCTACCTGCCCTGCTGCCACTTCATCTTTGTCTGGTCAACAGTCACATCATTGCCATGCCTGTATGGTTAGTATACATATCCTAGTTCTCTGATTTTCTGCCTTTTCTTTGACTTTTGAGTCACGCCTGGGCAATAGCATTCTTTTCCCATGCTCTGTTCAGCCTAAGGAAGCAACTTATACATCTTCCAGCACATTGTACTCCTTTCTGCCTACCCCAACCCCTAAAATGAGAATAAATTGGTGCCCAATTCTTGAAGCAGTTGAGTGTGGTAATCTAAATGGCTCAAATTAGTAATGGTGCTACCAGGCCATACACCCCTATGCTTTGATAAAGTTTAATTGGCAAAATATTAACTGGCATAAATATAAATTATACAGTGCTATGGTTTCATGGACATGCTAGCTAAGAGGAAGAATTGGCCAAATACATGTGAAAATTAGATCAGCCAGGACCTCAGGGCATGGCCAGGTCATAGTTAGGAAATCTTCAGGGAACTCCAGCAACAATGGACTTAGAAATGTCTGTCAATGATTCAACTTCCAAAGATAATGGAATCCAAAACTAAACTAACTAAGCTAACAAAACTAAGTTCAAACCTCTTCTCATTCCCGAGCAAAGTCTTCCTTTATTCCCTTTCATGACCAGCAATCAAGGAGCTATCGTGATACCCATCTGTCACCTAATGCTAAGACCATTTAGTCCATCCTGGGTCTCTCATTGTTTGTGCTGCCCACCATCACCCTCCAGGCAGAAATAGGATACTTAAATCCCAACTCTGGACTAGCCAACTTGTAGTATTTTTGCATACCAACTGTCACTCTGCTGCTCTGATTCCCAATTTGTACTACCCTTGGACTTCTAGTCTAAGCCATGACCACTTCCCTCCAGACTGGTAAATATAACCCACTTCACTCTGAACTCTCACTGTCCAAACTTTTCCTCCCTTTTCCTTCAGTTAGCCTTATGTGATTGTGGGACTCCTTGGATTTTATTTGTGTACAATTGTTAATTTCCCCAATAAAACAAAGAAGCTTACTTTTGACTCTCAGGCTGGTTTTCCCCTCCACTAGTACTGGTAGACACAGGTGTAAAAGATCTCATAACGTTACCTCCTCACACACAGACCTCCTCTTTGACCTAATATTCCCCACTGTTTCATGGAGGCACTGGCATTGTGGGTGGGCCCTGAGTCACCCACATTTCGGGGTAACAATGGGACAAAGGAAAATTGCCTCCCAGAAATTAATTTTTAAAAATCCCGAGTCACTAGCTGAACTAATGTGAGACTCTTGAATATGGGATCAGATCCTAAGCATGAAACCAAACTCATCCACTAGGTTTCCCCCAAAAAATACATTCATCACATTTCCCTGGCAAAGTCCACCTTTACAAATTTCATATATTTCATCATAACAAAGTCTAATGATTATGAGAAAGCAGGCCCCAGGAAAATGTGCTGGATCCAGAATAACCCTATCTTTTTTTTTTTTTTTTTTTTGGAGAGGCTGAGCTCCAGCAGCGATTTCCTCTGAAGGAAGGTAGGAGCCAGACACCACTTTCCCTGGTATTACAGGGGGTCATGCAACACTTGGAGGTACTTTTCAGCAGCTTCAAAGAAAAGAAGGCATCAGGGAAAAACTGTTCCATTCACCCACATTCTTCCAGTGGGAAAGTCTCGTGAATTAAATTTGCAGCATTTCTGGATCCAATCCGTTTGATACAGGGAATACTTCATGACTTTGACTGGGCTACCAGTAGCAGCTGGTGGCATCTATGTCAGTGGGTGTGTGAATGCATTCCCAAAGTTTTAATTTGAACTTCAAGGGCACTAGAGTCAGCTATTGTGGCTCTGGAGGGCCATAGCCACAGATTCTATATCCATGGATTCAACCAAGCACAGCTTGAAAATATTTTTTTTAAAAAAAGTTTCAAAAGGCAAACTTTGATTTTGCCATTTGATATAAGGGACACCATTTTATTACACCATTGTACATAATGAGATTTGAACATCTTATGAATTTTGGCAACCCCACAAGGGTCTTGGAACCAAACCCTAGCAAATATCAAGCACTCACTTTATCCAAGAGGCTGAACTCTACCCCTACACACACACACACACACACACTACACCTTCAGCATCTTGAATAATTCCTTAAATATTCATATTAATGTGTTAACTGGATTCTGCTGACCTAGAAACCCCCACGCATCACTGTGGGCTACTACTGAAGCACTAATTAAACATCATACAGCATTTTCCTAAACACCAATGAGGCAATGCCAATAAGTCATTGTTAAAACCCCTTTGTTTGCATGTTCTTGAAGAAAGTACCTTAACAGTTCCAAAACCATCATTGTTGGAAGACTCAAAAAAATCCAGTGATCTTTCTGGAAGGGAATGCCACCAAACAGAAAACAGATTTAATGCTTAGGGATGCTTTCCTTAGAGTCGCTGTTTTACACAGCACTGCTTTTGCACAACAACTTTAGCCTCTCTAGTAGAATTTGGCAGAACTCAGAGATCAATTTCTAAGATTAGAGAAATTAAGCCCATTTCCACACTAGACTCTTACAGCGCGATGATTCCACTTTCAACATCCTATGCGGCCCCTCCCGAAACTGCAAACCCCAGGATTCCATAGGATGTTAAAAGTGGAATCATCACGCTGTAAGAGTCTAGTGCGGAAATGGCCTAAGAATAAGGGCCCGTTGATCCTCTAAACTGGCTAAATCAGCATCTTATACTTGATGGATGAACCAAAGAAATGTTTTCCCCCCAGACTTCTCATGCAGCCTTGCAGCAATCTAGGCTATCCCATTAGTGGTTCCAGAGTCATCTCTGGCTTATCTAGAAGTTTCTAGATGAGACCTTTTATTATCTAGTTGCTCTGACACTTCCATGGAATTTAAAGGGCAGGGGTCCAGGCAATGACATCTTTGGTTTTTGTCCCTCCAATGTTCTCCCACCACTTCCTCCGTGTTTTTGTTTGAATAAGTAGGCAATGCACCCTCTGCTCATGTACAACTTTATCACATAGGAGAACTACAAGTATGTTTTCACAGCTGTTCATGTGTACAGCACCAGACCTCAGCCAAGATCCATTGGTGAGTTTCAGTATCCAATGCCCATCAGCACTGTAAATTTCTTTCTCTTCTCTCTCGAATGCAGCCCTCTGTTCAGGTGAAAGAACTCTGTTCCAGAGTGTTCTCTCCAACTTTCCAGAGCAGGTTTTCAGGATGTACATTGAGTGGGGGAGATGAAAGTGTGAGTGAGGGTTACTGTTTCTGATGGAACAGTGGGTTTGAGTGGAAGTACAGCCTCACATTCTGGCTCTTCTTTGTTCACTTCCGTGAGCTGTGCCACTAGTCACACCCAACGAAGTGGAAAAGTAAAATTATAATAAATGTGAGGATGATCCACTCTAGAACGTTCAACTTAAGAATGTAAAAATCTGCCTCTCCTTCTTCTCATTTCTCCAAATCCCACCCACATTACCTATCAGAGTACAATTTCTCCACCTACTCACTTATTTCCTTATTTAAGATATTTTTATATTGCCTTCCAGCCCACAAGGGTTCCCAAGGAGATTTACAAGTAAAAACAGATAAAGCAACACAAAGATAAAACATTTTAAAAACACATTAAAATGTTCTTTAAAAACTTTTAAAACTGCCCCAGCCCTGTTGCACAGTTACAAACGTGTGTCCTGAAGTTACACACTTGCAACTATTTCATATTCATGATCTCTACATAGCCCCTAGTTTAGGGGATACATAGGGACTGTGAAAGTCCCCCAATCCCCTCTAAACTGCGCAGCAGCCTTTGTGACTGAAGGGGGTCTGGAAAAAACAGTTGGCTGATGGTTCCACTCACCCCTATGCGAATATCTTCTGGCATGAGGGGGATCTACAACAGGGATCCTGCTTCTGCCTGTCAGAATGGAGATCTCTCATGAGAAAGGGTGGGGACATCAGTCAGCTGCTTCCCAATTGACAGAGGAATAGACCAATGGCAGTGGCTGCTTCCTGCTAAGTGGTGATTGGGGGAACGAGATGGGAGTCACTGCATAGCGCTGTAACTATGGTCCTTATGCATACATAACCCTCCAAAAGGATTACAGCCAATCCTAAAATACAATTTTAATGCAGTCAAAACCAAGCAGTTGCAGATATTAAAGGCCCACCTTTAAAAAAGAAGGTGCCAACCTAACTAGGGAGTTCCACAGTTCGGGTGCTGCTACATACCAATCCAACTTCACAAAATGTCAAGACATGCAACAAGGCCTTCCTGCAGGGGAATTCATGCATTTTGGTACACGCTTTTCTTAGTTTATACATATTTATGTGGTTTTTCCTGCTGTGTTAACTAAATCATGTTTATGCACCTTCTTCAAATGTACAATTTTTAAGCTGTATTTGTTTACATGCATATAATTTGGGGGGGGGGGAAATCTGTTGCTGGGAGTTTCTTCCTGATGACAAACTGAAATATGTGTGCTTGTTTTCATTTACTACTGAACCGCCACAAATTGAATCAATTTGTAAAACATCTCAGTTAAAGCCAATGTCTTTTCCATTGCTAGTCCGTTTCCCACGCATCAATCTCCCTACATGAAATAAGTGACCAGAAAAAAAAGCAACATTTTAGAACATTCTGTCCCTGGTGTACTTGTTTAGTAAATGGTCAGAACTTTCTATATAGATGAGAAGTCATGACTAACTGGGGGCGGCTGATGGCTTCAATGCTGAGGTGTTGTATGAATCTGCTCTAGACTTTAGCCTGAACTTTGAAGGACCTATCTAAGGTGCTAAACTTATTTTGCAGATAGGGTTTATTGCTGTAGATAACTCCTCAAAAATCTAGACTAAAACCCAGAGCTGATTTACTGCTCCATTGACAGGAAAACCACCCAGGTACCATTGGTGAGTCATAATATTGCAAGTGGTCCCCCATTGTAGAAAACACCTTGCATTTACCAAACTAGCACCTTAGGGAGATGCAGGTATAAAACACTGTCTTTGGAGTGCTGACGCAGAAAGATTTTCTATGTAGAAACACAGCAAAATATTGGGGGGTCTCAACAGAATTTTATTCTCCTAGTCTGAGTGTTATCTACAACAGTTTCCAGCTCCACCATAATAACGTCTGGGTTTGGCACACATTTATCATCCATACCTAATAGGGATCATAATCTATTCCTTCTGAAGTCAGGAGGGAAAGATCCACAGAGGCAGGGTGCTGCTCAAATGGAGCTTAGAAGTGGTATTTCTTTCCTACCCCTTGGTCCAACATTCTGTTTGCCATTACACATTCCAGTTGCCCCTGTGAACTGCGAAAGAGCGTGTATAGGAGATATATTCCTCCCACTGGTGGTACATATGTTTCCAGATACATTATGGTATAAAGAAATAAGGGATTTGTGGCTGTAATATCATCTGACTTCTGTACCCAGAACTTAAAACGCAAAGGATAGACTATACCTTCTTTGCTGGAGGAAAAGAAATTGCCTCTTGGCGTCTAAGTGGAGAATAGCGGCATTGATAAAATTGTATCTGTTATCTTCAAAATTGCTTTAAGCCAGAAGCTTGGACAACAAAGGACAGAAGTTGCTTTCATATTAACATATATGTCATGTCTAATCAATCAAAAGAAAGAGCTATAATTACTTTACTCTTTTCTTAGCAAACTTTAAAGAAAGAAAGCCATGAACCTATAAAAGTAAGTGTCATCCTGTTTGGATAGTTAGGATTTAACAGGTAATTTGTTGCAGATTTTATGCAGATAGCTGATAATTATTTCCTTTCATGACCATCTGCCATCTTGCCATCCACTTTTAATACAGGCATAAGGAGTACAGCTGCAACAACCAAATTTGAGTAACATAGGTATGTAGATAGATAGATACATAGATAGACAGACAGATATAGACATTGTAAGTTGGTTTAACAGCCACCATGCAATTCCTGATTTTGCAAACAGGTGGAAACCTCACAAAGGTGCCAACTTGGCTGTGACTTCTTGGCTCAGCATACCTTAGGGCTTACCAATGTCCTGACATAAAATGGGTGCAGTTTGTTTGTGATCTATCCTATCAGAGAGAGTACTTTCATTCTAGGGTCCTGATCATGATGAACTGAGGAGATGGTCATCCAATGGAAAGGTCTGAGCCTACTGAAAAACTATTTCCATTTGATTGTTGTCAAATTGAAGTCTCCAACCCTACCACTGCTGTCAAAATAGGTTCATTCACTTCAGAGAGTCTAGCATTGAGAAAGTGCTTCACAGCTCAGGAGGCCAGGGACTGCTTTTCTCTGCACTGAACTCTTGATTAGCTGTGCCTCAAACGACCCAGGAGAAAGTTATGCATAGTTGCACTGAAAATTACTTAAATTGTCAAAGGACACTGAATTGCCTCTACTGCAACCAGATGAATATGTTTCGGAATATGCTAAAACTGGCACAGCTGTTTGACTTTCAGAGTTCAGCTCCCTCACCCTAAGATGATCTATATTGTTCTGCTTCATGGATGAAAGCTTCTGCAGCAGGAAATTTCTGAAAGATCTAGAAAAAGAAAACAGAAGAGCATTTCAGGAAAACAGAATCTGATAAGATCCTTTGCCTGCATGAATTCAGTTGTTCCCTCTGCCCTTCTAAGCAATGAGTTATTGATGGGTATGTTTAAAAAAAACTGAATTGTTGTCAGTACAGAGGCCAGCTGGCAGATAAGTCCTGTGTATGAACTGCCAAAATATACTGCAGGCCCTCCCTTGCCTGTAAGTATATTGCAAACAATACAAGAACATCTCATTTTACTACCTGAAATGATGTGAATCTACATAATATTGCCATTATATATGCATTTCCATGACATTGCAATATAATGAAAGTGAGGAAATGAAGCTAAATGCATATTTATTTAAATATTTCTACTCTACTTTTATTTATAAACTCACATTACTAAAGTGAATCAAATGCACACACCACCCCGCCCCCCCAAAAAACCACTTTCACTTATAATAAAAACATTTTGGATAACTAAAACCAATGTCCTACAGTAAAAACCAAAAGCAGCATAAAGCAATTTGCCATAAATACAAGACAAGAATGTTTGGCAATACTAAAAGCTCAGGAAAATTTAAAAATCTTAGCAGCTTATCTGAGCCTGAAGAAAGAGGAAGGCAAACTCTGAGAAAAGAGATCTACAGCCTGGATGCCTAATAGAAAAGTTACATCAGTGTTTCATATCACCACTTGTATGATCACTTGTCGCATCAAGTGATGACTTGTCTGTATAATAAACTAGCCACTGCAGGATAACCACCTACTTATTCTGCATATAGAAATACATCATCCAACTCAGATGCAATATGTTTTAACAGATACCCTTCGCCATGCTCTGTTAAGGGTCATTAGATATTATGAATCATGCATAAATCTGAACACAGTCTGTATTAGATAGGTTAGCCACATTCTTCTACCAGACAAATTTGGACAGAACTGTGGGATCTACTCTTTGCAAAAAAATTAGGTGGAAAAAGGGAAGCAATACCTGCAAGAGACATGTATCATATGTCAGAATTGAAAGTGGAACAGTAGAGTCAATGTTCCTAGACTTGGAGCACTGGGATTTTTCTCTTTCCTCTGAGCTTGGCTGCAATCCTCACAGCAAATTGCATAGGCAGCATGGGTTCTCTAGAAATAATATTATTACAATCCATGTTGTGATGCAAAATATTTACAGGTGGATTGGTTTTGAACAAGCAATTAAGACCCATTGGCTTTACAAAAGACCTGCTCCTACAGAGTTGAAAACCACAAGAAATGGTTTTCTGATACAGATCAGTTAATCTGGGTGCAAGTTTGAGCAGGAAACTACTATAGAAACTGTCATAATTTAGTACTACTACACCGGAGATTGTGCAGCATTCCTCAGTATAAACTGTAGTTCCACTTTACCCTATGGATGTCCAAAACCTGCCTTCTAAGATGGGAACTTCACTCTGTTTACTGCCTTAAGTAGAGTCAGCCCAGCTCAGAATATTTAAAAACATGAACATACCTGAATAAGGGCCCACAACCAACATATCTGAGTCAACAGACCTTGCTCTCTCCACAGACTTCTTCTCCTGTTATCCTTCCCTGAGATTTAATTCCTAGAATCTGAGGTTGCTGCAGTCCTGACTTAAGTTCGGTCTGGATCCTTACCATGGGAAGGAAGAAAGACGACCTATCCTCAGACACATCTGACCTGAATGCAGTTTGTCTCTTTCTAATTACGTAATGTCTGCTATATCTGTTTCAGTCACAAATGCATGGTGTGTGAGGATGGAAAAGCTAACATGAGCACAGAAAAATCTGGCTCACGGCATTACAATTCTTTTGTACTCTGGTAAATTCTACCAAGATTGATTATTTAACCACTGTAAGGACATGTAATATTTGTCCCTAATTTGCCAAAACTGCTTCATTTCAGGTAGTTATACATACATTTGCTTGTGTTTCAAAACAATGAATCACAATTTAATATTGTTCCTAAGAAATCTTGTACGACATAAGTTTATGACAAATGAATTTATGGTTTAAATTATTACAGAACCTCGGGGAACTTTCTTTCACAATCAGCAGCATTTGTGGGAGGGAGGGAGAGAGATAAAGTAATGTGATCTTTATGCAAGAACACATTAAAAAAAAAAGGTATGAGTCCCTGCTTCTGGCCTTCTAACAACTGAGCTTCCTGACTACAACCTGCCTATTATGGCAGCTTTGCCTCAGCATGTTAGGTGGAAATGCAATCCAGAAGAGTCTTAATAAATGGCCTGTTTACCTGGGTGCTTAGGCATCCTGCTTTATAGAAGTCTCAAGGGCCTTCTGCCTTCTCTTTGAAGAAGTCCTGACTTGAAAGGCTGACCAGTCAAAGATGATTTCCACACTACACTGTTACAGTGCAATTATTCCACTTTCCACATCCTGTGGAATTCTGCAGTTTGTAGTTTATTATGGCCCAAGTGCTCCCTGGCTGAGAGGGTCTAAATGCCCCTCCCTCAACCGCAAACCCCAGGATTCCATAGGATGTTGAAAGTGGAACAAGAGCACTATAACAGTGTAGTGCAGAAATGGCCAAAATCTGGTTTAAAGATGAACCACCAGAAGAAGGGAGAGGGAGCTGTCTAGCAAGACATCTTCCCTGTGATGGTTTTTCATAGACAGACTGGGTTGTGAGAAATGTCTTTAAACAAACTGATTGCTTACTGTATATACTCATATATATATATATATATATATGTCTAGAAATTTAGACAAAAAATTGACACCCCCTCCCCAAACAATGGGTTGATTTATCCACAGGTTATTGTAAGTATTGTACCATAACTCTTACTGGGGGAAAAAAGGGAACTATCCCCTTCTCTGAACAGAATAGTGAAAGGTGAGAGCTTAGTCTGTTCTGGGAGAACCTCAAAGAAGCACTGACTCCCTTTATTCTCCCTGCCACTTCTGGCCTTTTTAAATGCCTGGGTGTTCATATTCCTAGATCATTTTACTTCCTCCCTTTCTTTGGATGCCTAAATTGTATTTCTAAATGCACAGCTGAAGTTTTCAGTGTTACTGCAATGCTTAGAATTTGGGACCAGACCAAAGGAAAGGTACAGAATATTTATTTTGGGAGGACTGCCCTCATTCCCCCCAGTCCGATAGTGATATC
This sequence comes from Iguana delicatissima, assembly GCA_948472985.1. Taxonomy (NCBI): domain Eukaryota; kingdom Metazoa; phylum Chordata; class Lepidosauria; order Squamata; family Iguanidae; genus Iguana; species Iguana delicatissima. The sequence goes on along the minus strand of CAOKZL010000345.1, from coordinate 256,544 downwards.
CTTGGACTATGTTGCATCCCTAGTTATACTTACTTATACTTACATCAATTTGTGTGTGACTTAGTACTACTAAGTAGGTGTACTCTGAATTCCAGCCTTCGCTGCCTCTTTCATCTCTCCCTTTGTTGCTGTTGTTGTGTGCCTTCAAGTTGTATCTGACTTACGGCTACCCTAAGGCAAAACTATCATGGGGTTTTCTGGGGCTGAGAATGTGTGACGTGCCCAAGGTCACCCAGTGGGTTTCCATGGCTGAGCAGGGAATCAAACCCTGCTTTCCAGGATCATAGTCCATTGTTCAAACCACTACACCATTGTATCTGTCCATCTCTCCCTAAGTTGGGAAGCAATTTCTGGCAGCTAAACTTTTTCTTTTTCAACAAAAGAAAGCATACCTACATGATGTGTTTGCTTCAAATGATTCTTTCTCCATGGCACTGTCCTGGTTCCTGACTCTATAAGTTCAACTGATTCAGCAAAAATTTCATGAATCGATTGTGCACTTTACGTTTTCAAAAATTCCACAATATTGTCCTCTATGCCTTTTAACATCTGCATGAAGTCACTGGGACACATCTTCCAGAGTTTTGGGGCCTGGTGTCATCAGTATGCTGATGCCGCCAGATGTCACTCTCTTTCACAACTGATGCCAAGGAGGCTGTGGTATTGTCGTCTGGATGCAGTGTAGGACTGGATGCGAGTAAACAGACTGGGGCTTAATCCACAAAAATGCTGTTAGTCAGTAAGAAAACCAACCTGGTTGTTCTGTAGGTTGTTCAGCCTGTTCTGTATGAAGTTGCACTCCCTCTGCAAGATCATATTTGTAGCTTTGGTCTGCTCTTGGATTCAGCACTGCTTCTGGAAAGCCAAGTTGCTGTGGTTGCCTTTGCCCAGTTTTAGTGGGTGCACCAGCTGTGCCCTTTCATGGAAAAGGAAGATCTGGCCACAGTGGTTCATGCCTTAGTTAACTCCTGATTAGACTACTGCAATGCTGTCACATGGGGCTGTCCTTGAAAAATGTTCAGAAACTAATGTAAAATGCAGTGGCCCAATTGGTGTCAAATTTATCTTTTTGAAACCATTTACCACCAGTCTTGCAAGAACTCCTCAGGCTTCCAATTTGTTTCTGAGCTCAATTCAAGGTGCTCATGTTGGCCTACAAAGTCCTGAATGATTTGAGGCCAGGATGTCTGAAAGATTGCCTCCTCCCATATAAGCCTGCCAGAAATTTGAGATGCTCAGAGGAGGCCCTGATGTGTGTCTCAACACCTTGTGAAGTTAGGTTGGTGAGTACATGTAATAGGGCTTTCTCTGTAGCAACTCCTCAACTATGGAACTCCCTGCCCAAGGAAGTTGGCCTGGTCTCATCTCATTTAAGCTTCCAGAAGAAAGTCAAAACAGTGCTGTTCCACATGGCATTCGGTGTTCAAAATTGCTGTTTCAAGTGTTATAAAACTGGATTAGACAGCTTGTAGGAGGTTTTAAAGAGTATTTTAATGCCTTTTTAAAAAATGCTTTTATCTCCGTATAATTTTAATTGGTTTTTATTTGTTCATCACCTCAAGAGCCCTTGTGTGCAGGGAGGTGATGCAGGAATACTTTAAATAAATAAAATAAACAGGATGTGTCTTATGTTTCCTTGTGTCTCAATTTTAGGGAAAGGTAGGGTATAAATAAAGGAGGTGGTTGCGGTGATAGAGGAAGAGAAGTAGTAGTAGTAGTAGTGAGCTTGCTTACACATCTTACATATTCAATCTGAGCTATTAGTAGAACACATTGCCATGTGGAATGGCCATATTATCACTTTGATTTAAAAGCTGTCTGTAGTAATGAGCTCCACATAACCTTTTGCCCCACTAGATTTCTACAAAGGAATCTATGTGGCCGAGGGTTAACTGCAGATCGCACAGCCACACAATACAGTCCAACAGTATACTTTCCCTTTAAACGGTGGGGCGGGGGAGACAAAAGACTTGCTAAATCACACCTCACTTATTTTTTAAGTAGTACATGTGGTTTAACTTTGCACCCACTTTGCCACTGCAAGACCTACTGTTAGCACCCAAGGACACCTGTGTTGTATTATTCAGACACCTGACTGATGGAATGAAAGAAGTGGATTCTGGATGAGTTTACAGATTACTAACAGAATTCGTGGTGGTTTCCTCTAAAGTCCTATCTTGATTTTTGTGGAGGATACATTGATCTTTTGTTGTTGTTTTTGTTTTGCTCTCTCTGTTTGTTGCCTGCTGCATGATGATGAAATCAAAATTTAAAAACAAAATCTTGATGAAGCAGTTGAAAGTAGAACTATTTCCTCTTGCTTTCATGTCTTAGGAACACCTGAAAACCTCATGTCCACCCCATCGGACAGGGGCATTTTTCTCATTCCACAGTAGCAAAACAAGGACAGGATTTGACGTGGTCTGCACATATGGCCATTAAGGGCACCAAGGTTTTCTCAAGGGTCACCGTCTGGATCAATTTCACGGTCTCAGCTGTCCAGATGATTTGCAGGGAACACCAGCAGAGTATAGCAACCTGCTGGGAATCATCACTGAAAACAGGTTTTAAAAAGAAAAAAACTTGGCGCTTGCGCTGCATGATGTTTCATCATGTTTGAAACTTTTTCCTGATAACACCAGCTCTAGTTTGAATCCTCTGTTCCTTTTTTAAAAAATTCTTATTTACTTGATGGGCTTGACTATAAATGACTTTGTTTTCTTTTCTCCATTTTCCAATATATGTTTAATAGCCCTGTGCAGTATTAAGAAAACAGAATGAAAGAGAATGGATTTTTACAATGGCTGCTTTCAGTGTGATCTCAGCATAAATATATGGCTATATTAGCATGAATCTATACACAGGGCTCTCCAGTTATACAACATGTGTTGGCATGTGAGCTCATTTTGTCCTGCATGACGTAGCTGGGGATTAAATTGCACTGTTAGGCATTGTCACTTATTATCTTTATTCCTGCTTCATCTGTGTCTAATCCCACTTTCCATATGATATCCTTTCACCATCAGTCCCGACTTGCTTCTATGCATTTCCTATAATTATGTCTTAAAAGCCACATAAAGGTTTCATTTCTCAAGTGCAAAAGTCCAGTATGAGCAGTGATTAAGGGCAGATCCAGACTGATTTAAAAGACCAGAAAGTCCCAGATTTTGTTCCTGTTCTTTTCAATTTTATTTTGGAGATCCATACACATTTTGCTTATTCAATAATATTTTCTCTCAGCTCCCAGTACAGAGACTATTTATCCCAGTTCCCCAGGTCAATTTATTTTAACCCAGTATAAAATCAGAAAGCACAGGTGCAAAATCTGGGACTTCTCAGTCAGTCTAACTGCACCAGCAGTCAGGTCACTGCTTTTTTCATTGTTGTTAACTTCCAACAAGTCAATTTAGACTTATGGTGACTCTGTGAATGAGAAGCTTCTATGTCACCGTGTTATCAACCGTCCTTCTTATCCTTGCAAATTGAGGGCTGTGGCTTTCTTGACTAAGACTGAAGTCACTGGCTTTATTGCTTACCAAATCCTGCAAAGATCTATTCAATCATCTGCTCTCAAGTGTATGAAAAATATCTACTTAGGCCCAGTAGACACAATACAGTCAAAACTATTGACTTAATATAAAAATGTCACTGCAAAGAGCACAAACAGGTTCACAAAGAAATACTTTTACCATTTTCTTGTCTGGGCATAGACATCAATAAGGTGCCTGACAAGTTCTTCCGTAAAAGCAGGGAGCTCTGGGGATTGTCGTCTGGTAGAGGGTTCAAAACAGAAATCTAAGGAGGGAATGCGAGGTATACATGGAAAAGTTTATTATCATGCCAGGACTCTTTTGATCTTGGCCATGATTCTTCGTGTTAATGTAATTATCCGTGCCAAACTGATAGAGAAGATTCAAAGAAATCTGGAGCTAGCGTTCTATTCTATTAATAGCGATGTTGTTGTGTGCCTTCAAGTTGTTTCTGCTTTATGGCTACCCTAAAGTGAACCTATTATGGGATTTTCTGGGGCTGAGAGTGTGTGATGCACCCAAGGTCACCCCAGTGGGTTTTCATGGCCAAACCCTGGTCTCTAGAGTTGTAGTCTAATGATCAAACCTCTACGTCACACTGGCTCACACTAATAGAGTAGTAATCCTGTGAGGAGATAGTAGTACTGTTGTACTCAAATCATAAAGTGAAATAAATATAGATTCCACATAGCCATTTGCATGTATTAAGATACCTGATGGTAAAACATATAATTAGGAATATATGTATGCATGATTATTTCACTAGGTCTATAGCATTTTGAATCTCCATCTGATGGAGTGAGCTCTATTTGCAATGATTGCTACACAGAAATCCTCCTTAAGTTGTTTCAGAGTAGAAAAATACTTGCAGAAAAATACATATTTGCTTATTTATTATTTACATGTATAACCTACCTTTTCTCCAGTGATTCAAGCAGCTCTCCTCCTTGATCCTGACAACAGCCCTGTGAGGTAGATCAAGCTCAGAGACAATGACCACCTCAAGATCACCCAGTGAGTTTCAGGGCTCTGTGAGGACCTGAATTTTGATCTTCCAAATCACAATGTAACACTTCAATACGTTGTTATTTTACATCAAATAAATCAAGTTTAATACATTCTTTCATTGTTAGAACTGAATGTTAATGAATAAGAATGTTTGGGCAGATATGCCTTTGAGATAGAAAGTGTTTTGTATAGTAGAGGAACTTGCATCCTTAATAATCTGTTTTTCTTTTGTTGGTCTGTATTTCACATGGATTTCAACTCTTTCTATAATTTCTCAAGTCCTCCAGATTTTATATATACAAAGAAAAAGAGGGCGGCTGATTTTAGTTATATGTATATATGCAAGTTACTCATAGCATTTATGTAATACCCCTCAGTCCACCTGAGTCCGCAATGCAATGGATAAAATCAATTAAAACATTAAGTTCATGTATAAAAAACTTTTTTAAAAAAAGACTTAAGACTAAAAACATCCTTTATAAATAACTTAAAAGTGGACAGATAAAACAGCCAAAGCAGTTTCAGGGACTGCAGGCTATGTGAAAAACACAGTCTTTGCTATCAGCTGGAAATTAAAAAGGAATGGGGCCAGACTGACTTCCTCTGGGAGGGAGTTCCACAGCTGAGGTGCTGCTATGAAGAAGATCCCGTCATCCGTACCTACCAACCTATCCTTTTGGATGAAGAAGGTGGAGAATCAGTTACTGAACATGCTGGGCTCAAAAGCCCTTCACCTGATTAATCCCAGTGGAACTATTCTTGAGCAAGGGATTTAATTTTTTGATCTAAGACTTGTAATTTGACAGCCCTGAAGGACAGTAGCAGCCAATGACTATCATGTCAGTAAGGGGGTAGATCCAGAGCTATCCAAAGTGCTGAACTGTTATTTGGGTTTGAATTAAAGTTCAGATGAAAAAACAGACTGGATTCCTTATTTGACAAGGATTTTTCTTACAGAAAGAAAGAGGCAGTTTTGCAAAAAGCCAAGAGAACTATTGTTTGAGCAAAGAACAAACTGGGTACTGTAAAAATTGTTGGTTCTTTAGTCCTATAGCTCATTTAATTATTTAATTTGGAGAAAAAGTATACTCACATTCCAACTTAAATCAATTAAAAAATAAATGGAATTAAGTTGCCACTCTTGTTAGCAAATTTCCAACCTACTCCATAATATAACTGATTTAACACAGTTGATGATTACTACTGTCTCTATTTGCTGCTGTGGTCCTTAGAGAGGAGTGCCATGGTGCTCACGTCATGAGACTGGGTGTGAATCAGGAATTTCAATGGCAGGAGCTAGGCCTCTGTGTCACTAAAGGATTAGATATAAAGAAGCTGATTCCAGCACACACTCTCGTGTCTCCTGCATTAAGCTGCTTAGGCGACATGTCTGTTAATGGTCATGCTTTGGGCCCACAGAAATGTCTCTTCTGACAGGCATGCAACTGAAATGGCATTTCACTGATTGCGGCCCTTTGATTTTATGGGTGGGGGAGCAGAAATCGCAAATAGGCTGTGAATGTCAGTAAATACAGTATGAAACTTGTGAATTATGAGTGACACAAGGCTTCCAACAGATGTTTCTGGCCTGTAACAGAAGCTGATTTCACAAGTTTGCAAACTGCTGGTTAGGGCTGTTTGGGGCCTCATGGTCCTGACTTTGCTGAGAAGAGATTTTGCCTCTTTATATGTGGAGACAGGAGGATGTCTGCATTCACACTCTGGAGTAAAGAGAAAAACCACTTGTTAGTGAGTTAGTCAAGGCCACAACTTTATTGACATTAAACATATTGGTAACCTGCAACACCTGCACTGGACACTGTGGTAACAAAAGCACTGTCTATGTGATCCTGCTTATATTAACACAAAGTGAGCTTGACTGGCTCTTAAACTGGATGGACAAAGCAGAGCCCTTCAGAAGTTATTTGATTGCAGCTCCCACCATCCCTCCCCTTTGGTTCTGCTGGCTAGTGTTTCTGGGATTTGCAGTCAGTTTGGCAACATCTGGAGAGCTGCCCCCTTTGCCCACTCCTACCCTGTGTAGAAGGTTGTGTGTAGAAGACTTTCTGGGGTGTGCCTCAGGAGGGCAATAGGAATTCTGCCTTGCCCATGAAATTTGCAGCGAGACATTGAAAATCATTCCTGTCTAGCACTCTTACATCTGCTGCATTTGAATTCTCTTGGTCCCTTTGCCTGCCCCTTTTCTTCAGATGCTAAAACTGTCTTTCCAAATCCTCAAGTGAACTTTCAAGTTGCTGCAATGCTAGAAATTTGGGGACTGAAGGAAAACTTCAGGAGGGGCAGAATTCTTATTTGGGAGGGGCAGTGCCTCCATTTTGCCTCCATTTTATTCATCCCTGGCTCTTTCCTTCCACGTATAAACATAATAAAGAAAAAAAGATTGGCCACACTTTTCTGGGTCTGAGGACAACCTTCCTGAATTACTTTTCCCGTGAATCTCACAACCTGAGGTGTGTGACACAGTGATGAGTTTACACTGGAGGGGGAATCAAGCAGCCCCTAATGCCCTTTTTATACCCCTAGCCCTCTCCTAGAGCTCCTTACCCCAGGGCTGCATTAAGGTTTTGGTAGGCCCTAGGCACTTTTGTTTTCAATTCCCTGCCTCATAGTCCCAAAACTTTGTTACTCCTGTTTACATAGTCCCAAAAGTTTTTGTAGGTCCTAGTGGATAAGGAAACCATAAGAGTATCCACAACTACAAATGTTGATACTACTATAACTGCCATGGCTCCATCCATGAGAATCCTGGCATTCATAGTTTTGTTAGATACTTAGAATCCACTGCCAGAGAACAAGCATACTGCAGTTTAGGGGAACTGAGTAGAGTACTCCAAGAACCTCACCAAACTATAAACCCCAGGTTGCTATAGGATGTAACCATGACTGACAAAAATGCTGTCAGACTGCTAAACTGTTTAGTGTGGATTCACCCTATATTTGTGCTAATTTAGACTGTAGATACGCAATACATTTGGATTTAAAGTGAGGCCAGATGGACTTGAGATCGAGTATTATAGTGCTAGAATGTCCACATTTTGCTTCAAAAAGACAGATGCCTGCTTTAACTCTAGGGTTCTGGGGGGACAAAGAGGTACAGCTGCATGGAAAGTTCATATAGGTGTCCAGTGTTAAAGTAACAGCCAGTGTTCTCTTAGGCTTCAGTAGCCAAACATTAGCTGAAGAGGGCAAGGGAGAGGACAAAGCTCCAGAGAAACCTTTATCCACCATTTTCTGTAACCATCTGTGCCCAAAACAGAGATGGCCAAGTTAGTGATGTTTGTTTATGCAGAATACTATTTTCATCTTCTTTCACCTTTCTGAGAGCAACAAGGACCCATACCATGCCCTTCTGCTTGCAGGAGGAGAAGCTGCACATGCATGAAAGTGCCGTGTGACAGATACATTGGCCAGCTGCCTGCATCCAGCGACTGAGGGATGCTCCCATGTATCCTGACACTATATCTGGAACTGCTCACGTAGCACCCAACAAATGGTCACAGCTGATGTGATGCAGATGAGCATCCCAACTGGAGAACTGAGCTGGGCAATTTGAAATCCCCACTTATTAGTCATGGATAAGGAAGTATTGCTCTGCATGGGTGTAGCCTTCACCTTCAGAACAGTACTATGAAGTTAGTGCCAGTGATTTCTAGATGTCTGATAGGCTGAAATAAGCTGAGGCTGAAATAAAACAATGTGCTGAAGACCAGCCAAATGTCTCCATGCATGAGCTGGAATTTGAATCCAAGTCTTCAGGATTCATACATCCCATTTGCTGTCCACATTACCAAAATTCCTCAGGATTGTGGCATCTCCAAAGACACTAGCAATAAAAGTGGCAAGCATTTCTGTTGATTTATTAGATAATAACATTTTGAAATTAAAATAATGAACACAAAGATGTTTAATATTTTGCCTGGATGCAAAGCTCAACTGGTGTTCTGATGTGCACACAGAGATCCTACCTAAATAAACAAACATACATTGAAAATCGTCAGGGATGGTGAATCCCATACCCTCCAATGTCTGATTTTGCAGGAACGGTGCTGATCAATCTTCTGCCATTCCACTTTTTCAGCTGTTTATAAAATGCCCTGGCTTCTTTCTCCTCCTCCCACTTTTCCCCTTTGCCCCCAGTCTACTTCAATTGCTCCAGACTGAATTACAAGTGCAAAAATGATTTACCTTCAGTTAACTAAAGTGCAGTGGAAGGTCAGGGGCTGAAGTCTTGCCCTTTTCAGTAGGCAAAAGCAAACTGCTGCAGCCTGTCCTGGCATTTGTGTCCTTCCTCATTAACGAGTTTTGCCATCTCTTGATCATACTGTGATGTTGCCTGGCCACACATGTCTTAGTTTTCATCTGTGAAATGTGTGGGGGGGCGGATATGGAATCTATGGCCCTTCAGATCAGAAACTGGTAACTTGTAGCCCCTTGTTATTGTTGGACTGCAACTGCCATAAGCAGTGATGTAGACTTGAGTCAATTGACTTGAACTTGAGTCAGACTCCAGTCTTTTCCATGACTCAACTTGGATTCAACTCAGCAATAAACAATGGCCTGACTCAACTCAACTTGTGACTCATCTATTTTTAGTGACTGGCTTGCTGCCCTTGGTAGTCCCACCGCACCCAGCCTTTTCTCAATCAGCAGTCAGGGAACATTATTTTAATGATTCAATGAGAGTTGGACATGCTCCTTATTCCCATCTTCTTCCCTTGTTTCCTGTGCTTTTTGATAAGCCATTTATAGGAAAGCAAAAATATGGGAAGACTGAAGAGGGGAAAACATGGGTCTGCAGCTTTTTTAGGGGAGTGTGGCTGTGGAATGGTCTCAGCATTGGGGTGGAGTTGAGGAGGTCCAGGAGGGTCTCACCTAGCAGAGTCAGATAATTGTGGGGTCAGATGATGGGGAGACAGTGGGGCAGGGGGGAGAAGAAGGGATCAGTTGTAGGGCTATCTGTTCTTTGAAGGCTGAAGGCTTTGTTCCAATTCTCTCTGCTCACAAGTAAATGGGAAATGCAGGGCCTTCTTGCCAGCCACGGCAGAGTGGGGAGCACTTTCCTCCTGGAGGTCCTACCTGTTCTTTGATGGCTTGAGGGTTTCCTTCCAATCCTGCTTGTTCATGAGTAAACAGGAATGGCTAGGTGCTGTTGCCAGCCATGAAAGAGCAGAGGGCCTGCCTGTTCTTCTGTGGCTAAAGGCTTGCTTCCAATCCTGCTTGCTCGCAACTTAAGCCCCACACACACCACCACTACCTCTTTTTTCCTGTTAAAGTTGGGTCCTAGACTTGATACTTGACTTGAATTATTTTGCAAGGACTTGAAACAACTTGAAGGTAGGTACTTGAGATTTGACTTGAGACTTGGAATAAAAGACTTAAATACATTACTGCTCATTCATGCCAGCAACCACAGTCAGAGTTGAGAATAGGTAGGTAAAGAAGGTGCAAAACTTGAATGGCCCAGCCCTCTGAAGGGCCTGTGCCTTTGAAGGTCTGCGTAGCAGCAAAACACATGATGAAATAGATTTTGATCTGTCAACAGACCAGAGAGTGGCTATAATATCTAGGGCTAAATTTAGGAAGGAAAAGCCAATCATCCATTTTGTCCCAGGCCTTGGGCCAACTCTCAGTGACCCTGGCCATGCCAAGCTGGAGGGATCCTGGGAACTGTTGTCCAAAAATATCTGGATGGTCACAAGATCATCACACCTTTCCAATGGAGCCAGTGGCCAGGGATTATAGGATCTTACAAGTTTCCCACCACTGCTTTATGCCTTTAATCCATGGTCCCTCCTTTGTGGGTAGTGCAACAACACATCAACTCTTGAGGTGAGTCAATGGTTGTGACTTTCTGGACACAGGAGCTCCTTCTAGGCTACTGCAGAAGTGAAATGCAGAGACAAATTTTGTGGAAACCTTTTGCACGCAAGGAAACTTTCTTTCACTAACCAGTTTTTCAGGTGGGCTGACAAAAAGCAGCAAAGGGGGATCATGCCCACATGACACCCTTGCAATTTTAGCATTATGTCCCTAGCCTTTAGTTAGACTCCTTCCCTCCTGCTGTTTTAGCCTGTTTCCAATATCTTTTGCAGCTGTTTCTGTGCCATTGTTTCTATTTTTTTCAATCAACCTTTTTGCTAGAAGGAATGACTCTAGCACCCGGCCAACTAGATTTTCCTCAGCCAAATGTAGCTTATGGGCAATGCCCTTAGTCCTAGTATTTTATCTTACATTTTGTGATATTATCACTTTCCTAAAATTATTCATGTAACATCTTAACTATTTGTAGGTCATAGAAGCCTATTATTATAATTATTATTTTAAATGGTTCTAAGGTGGCATCTTGCAAGGGCTCTAAGAGCAGTGTCAATTAGGGAGGTTTGGGGAACCTTATTCTCAGCCCCTTGTGCCATAAATCAAACTCTGAGCAAAGTTAATGCAGCACCAGAACAGAAATCACTTCTTCAGCCAACTCAAGAGGCTGCTGGATTGAATATATTATGTTCAAAGTTTCAGTAAAATTAACTTTCAAATGATTTCTTTAATAGATTTGTTTTATAGAAACACTTCTATACTGCTTTCCAGGTGCCCACTGTGACTCTCCGCAATAAAATCAGAATTGTGAAACAACCAATATCGAAAACAGCAAAACCATAACATTTTCTCCTGAGAAGGTACCAACACTGTTCTGTTTTCAGTCCACACTGAAGACTTTTTTTTCTCTATAGGCAAGCATTTAATTGGCGATAAAGTCTAATCAGCATTTTGCTGCTTTTGCTCTTATTCTTTGTATATTTTGAGAAAGCAGGAACAGGGAGAGAAAGGTTACTAACTTTATTGGTATCTTGCCTCTTCCCTAAAACCAAAACACAAGGTGGACATTTAAACCTATTGTATACCACTCTGAAATCTTAGTCATAGAGCCGTTAATAAATTCAGTAAATAAATAAATATGGAGATCAAAAACAATAGGAAAAAATAAATTTTTGATCCTCTTTGGAAACAATAGAGCAGAACCAAATATATAAGCAAACAAAACCATTATACAGTACTTTTAAAAACAAAGAATACAGCCAGGAAAGTTGATGTAGTACAGGCATACCTCAAGTTAACAACGCTTCTGAGAAAGAAGATTCTTTTTATGAAGACTTCCCCTTTCTTCCTTGTCCTCTATCAGTCTACACTTTTTTTGCAGTATCAGCATTGGGAGGATAGTGGAACAGGTCTAGAAACACAAACTTTCCATGTTGGTTTGCAGAAGCACATCTTAGTAAACAATGCAATGAAGCTTGAGCAGAGACAGAGAAGAATTCTATTCTAGCCAATTCGCCTATAGCCATGTGTGCCTTATTACAGCAGGCCAGGTAAACAGCAGCTGTCTTTGAATACTTTACTGAGCATACATAGCAAAACAAAGAGACAAGAGGAAAGCAGCTAAGGCTCACCTGCTCCCCCTCAACATGTTAAAAAAAGGAGAAGGAGGAGTTTATTAATGGAAGTAGTAGTTTTTAAAAAAGTACAGATCTATAAGTTTGACCACCAAAATGGAAATATTTTGAAATGTGAAGGCTGGTGAAAGATAAGAGGTCTTCCCAGGTCGTATTTTGGAAAAAAAACTTGAAGTGGACACTAGAAATTCCAAATGTTTTTGTTTATTCAAGCAATGTTTACCTGGTCTGGTTGGTTCAATGCACATATGCATATCTTTGGTTCTGAATATAAAGTCTGCTGAAACATGTTCAAACTGCCCTTGTTTTGGGGAGTGCAGGAACATATCCCTATTCTTCCCATGTTATTTCTGCCTCTGGTACTGAGGCTTCTGTTAAAGAAGTAATGTCCAGGAACATTATTTAACTGAGATATATCTGTATATGGTAACTAGAATGGTGAAATGGTTTGAGCATTGAAAGAGGGACCTTGGAGACCAGGGTTCAAGTCCCTGCTTGGTCATGAAAACCACTTGGTGACTTGGGGTGTGTCACACACTCTCAGCCTCAGAAAAATGCTGATAGGGTCACCTAAGGGTCACCATACAATACCTGTATATAGTTGAAACTAAAGATGAGAGAGAATGTTGTTTTAGTTCATTTGGGGCAGGAATTTACTGTTATTCACAGCTCTTTTCATGCCAACATAAACTTTCATGGACTGCAAACCACTTTTTCATATGCATGAAGACTACAGCACCCTGTAGTACATGAAAGCTTATTCTTTGATATCTTAGCCTTAAAGATACCAAACAGTTCCCTTTCTCCTTCTATACTGGCTGTCTCTTTGGAAATTCCTATATATCTTCATATTTGAGATGGAAAGAACTAGAAAATTAAAATGAGGGGGAAAGTGAAACTAACAGATTTGAGAATCCAGGCCCACATTCTTGAACACTTCACTCTTAAAATATAGAGGTAAAGCTGATACAAAACTACTTGAATAGTTTTGGATTTCATTTTCACATCCACTGGATATTTTGGGCATTTTTGGAAACATACATTTGGTTCTTCTGTTCTGTTCTTCTCTGTGTCATGTCCCTTCTTCTTCTTTGATCTCAGTCCCAGGCTCTGCCTAATTTGCACTCATAACCATTTAGTTCTATTGGCAGGGGTTTGTTGTCGTGAACCTTCAAATCTTAATCTCTTCAAGTTGGCTCCTTAAAGGCTGAGGACCTTTTGTCCATCATGGGTTGGCACAGCTTGAGGTCTCCTGTGGCTACGTGACTGGGGAGTTTACCGGCCTGACCTGGTTCTTCTGATCATGCGACCGTTGTTGCCTACGTGCTCATCCGGGTGACCTCTCTGGTGGGTTAGATTATGTTTTATATCAAAGTTGTAGACCCCAGGACAAGGCTTACCAAGGGGGCAACAGCATAGATTCAAACCTATCACTCAAACCAGTACACCATCTTGGCTGTTATTGGTGTGATACCCCAATGATGTTATAATGCAACTCTCACATGAGGACATAAAAGGTACATACGTATAAACAAAGTTCATGTAAGGCCAGTATGAACAAATGAGACTCACGTCAATAAGGGAAAGGAGACAGAAGAAACTGTGCTGAGAAAAACCACCAGCCAGCAGAACTGAAACAATACTGGAGATCAAACTATCTCTCTTTCCACATTCAGAAACATGGAAAGAGATCATAGAACTTCATGGACTAGCCATGGCATCAAAGAACTGCAGCTCTTCTGCCATTGACATAGGAGAAGGACTTTGATTCATCCGTTGACATGTACAGCTTCTTCCTGTGAAGGGGATCCTGATTATCTACTGTTCCCCCTTGTTTGAAGGATCTCCGTGTATGTCACAAACACAGCCCCTTCTCATGTACACATGCCATGGCCACTGAGCCAATGCTAACCAAAGCTTGAGCTTCTCTATTGTGTATGCTCAGTGAGTTCAGTGGTTAACTGAGTGCTCTGTATGTAGCAAGACCAAAGCAAATATTGAATTAAGAAACTGTTCTAGAATGCATACAAAAGTTACTACGTTGATGTGCAACTTAGAATCCAGCAGCAACGATGGCCAATCCCATAGCAGGTGATGGCTTCCATATCAGTAAGGTGGCAAATCTGATCTGGCCTTTAATCTGGACCTAGCCTAAGTCTGATCAGCTTTTAGTCTGAACCCCAATCTCCAAATAGATTCATCCCATTGGGCAGCAGCTATAAAGTTCAGACTGAAACCCCAAGTGGATTCAACACCTCACTGAATGGAAGCTACCAGCCACCATTGGTCACTTCTAGGAGTTGTAGTCCAAAATCTCTGACTATTCATAGCACATAGGACTGACACGTTCCCAGTTAGACTACTACTTCCTCCAGGGCCAGCATTGCCTACACTGTCGAACAGCCCTCCAGAATAAGAACTTCCTTCTCCTTCTTCTCTCTCTCTCTCTCCCACACACACACAGGCTGATGACAGGTATTTTAGCCTAGAATCTTTTGCATACACAGAGCATGTTATATCACTGAGCTATAACTCTTCTACATTCAGTGTAGTCCTATGTGGGCAGTCCTTTGTAGACATTCTTGTGGAGATCTTTTTCAAGCATTCACACAGAGAATTTTTTTCCTAAAAAAGCACTTCAGCATTTTGCTGCAGGCCCCCATGTCACCTCCAGCCCTCCCAATCCCCATGGAAGCAAACAGGTTGCTACACTATAAAGCCCATGTCCCAAGGGAAAAGAGATTTGAAGTGGCAAATGTGCCTGAGAGGGATCAGTGCACTCTTTGGAAGAGGCAGAGCCTTAACAAAGAATGGCAAATGTGCTTCCTTCAGATAGAGGCAGGCTGTGTGGGAGTCCCAGCCTACAGAGTGCCAGGAATTTTCAGTGCACCAGTGATGGTGACAATGGAACCCTGGTATGATCAGGCAATTATCAGTGCCTTTGGAAGGGTCATGCTGCATGCTTTTAGAGCAGTAATGGAGTAAGGCTATGGTGTAGAGAGAGGAAAGGAAATGTGTTACTCTCATTTAAGACCACCTCAGATCCTCATAGAGAGACAACATCCTTCTGGCAACAAAAATAATCAATTAAAGGTTGCCACTAATTATAAGCAGTAGCATTTTTTTTCTTTGATAGTCATGGCTACATGTTTAGGTCAAATAATGTTATACAGATCAATCGATAAGAAAAATTCCATAGCTTACCATCAGGTACAAACCTTTCTTTGTTGCTATGTGCCTTCAAATTATTTCTAAGTTATAGTGACTCTAAGGTGAACCTATCAGGGGTTTTCTTGGCAAGGTTTGTTCAGATGGAGTTTGTCATTGTCTTGCTCTGAGGCAGAGAGCATGTGACTTGCCCAAGGTCACCCAGTGGGTTTCCATGGTTGAGTGGGGATTTGAACCCTGGTCTCCCAGAGTCCTAGTTCAATGCTTAAACCACTATGCCACACTGGCTTTCTGTTAGCTTTTCTTTTGACAACCCAGAATTCCTGAAATGGTAAGCAAAGTCTCCAGTTTCTCTAAACATCACCATCAGAATGGTTGTTAGCCTGAACAAAAACAGAAGAGAAAAAAAAGTGGTGGCATTCATTCCATTTCAGAGTCTTAAGATGGAGTCTAAGAATAGACACAGATGGAATGGTTTAGGTTCTGCTAAGTGGTATTTGCCGAATGCAGTGGCAGTGGAGAGCCAGTATGGTATATTGGTTTGAACCTTGGACTGCATCCTGGAGACCAGAAATCAATTCCCCACTGAGCCATGGAAACCCACTGGATGACCTCGGGAATATCACACACTTTCAGCCCCCAGAAAATTGCATGATAGGTTCACCTTACAGTCACTAGAAGCTGGAACCAACTTGAACTCACAAGTGTTATTTATGTTCCAGATGAAAGCTAGGCTTCTACATCGTAGTCCTTTTCCCTGGTTTCAAAATATAAAATCCAGTTGTTACTCAGATTTGTTTCCACCCACAGGTAAAACACCTAGGATTCTTAGTAGGCAGAGATCAAGGAGGGGACACAAGGCACTTTCTTCCTCCTCCTCCTCCTCCTCCTCCTTTTAAGCAAATGGTTAATAATGCTGCCTATTCATTCTGGATGGGACACTGGGTCAAAAATCAATATAAGCCATATTATATAGTATTACATTTTGGCTGGAGGAACAGTTACCTACAAAGTATAAAGTTACACCTTCAGGTGGCAGAAATGCATCTTCTCTCCTGCTGTAAGATCCTCTTCAATAGCTAAATTGGGTATTAAGCCTCACATATAAAACAATGTAAACCTCATGATCCCTTAAGAAAAAGAATCTTAATCCTGGATCTTTATAAGGGTTAACCAAAAAGGTACAAAATTGTGAGTGAGTTTATGGGATATTCAAGCATGAATATGGACAGCTGAAATTAAGTTCTTTTGTGTCTCAGAGAGAAATGTGTATAATTTTTTCTAATAAATGCTGGATTTTAAAAGTATTTCATTAATCACATGCACACACACCATATGTCTAGACTGCTGCAAGATCAGTAGCATGCAATAAACATATGTAAATTTAATGCATATCATAAGTTTTTGTCTCTAGTTTTGGCTTTTAAAAATATATAAAAATGCAATAATATTTAAAATACGTAAGCCAAAACATCCAAAACTAAGTAGACAGTTTTATTTGTTTGGTTTTTCATATAAAATCTTGAACAGGGCCAGTTCACATGACCCCATGGAACATAACTGAAATTCAAGGTGGAGTTTCTGTCACTATTAGTGTGATCACAAATATCCTTCTCACTGTTCAGCCCATAATGAAGGAGTCATATATCCACAGAATCCTCAGATTGTGACATTTTCCTATGTTGCCATTACATCATTATGCACGCCACTTCATTCTGCAAGGTTTATATGTAGAAATACCACAAGGTGCTTCCTTTTTATCAAAATATTGCTGTCTAATATAGAGCTTGGGAAAGTGGCTTTTTGGACTGCAACTCCCATCGTCTCCCATCCTGCAGGGCACTTTTCCAAGCTCTGTTCTCTACCTAGCTGGGAACCTAAAGGACATCTGGCAAGTGGCAACTGCTTCGTTCCCTTTACAGACATTCTCTGCATTCAAGAGTTACCATTATCAGAGCAACCAAAGAGGGGGTGTTACAAGGAAGCCACTTCCATACTACTGTGGCAATATATGAATGAGTTTTATCCAGTGGGTTGTGTGCTGCACAGTCAGTTATCTAACAGTCAAACGATTTCCCCATACAACTCACTGCAGTATGGATCCAACTCAGCAGGCAGCCACAGTTCTGCAGTAAATTATAGTTTAAAATCAGCTCATTGTGGCCGGCAGGTGATTGTATGTAGTAACTACATACATGAATACACATTAGGAAGGATTGAGTGTGCTCTGTAGGGAACCATTCTCTCCAGTGTCAAGTTCTACAAGCAAGTATCTTTTTGCTGTCAGTCAAAATGATGTTCTTCTGGCAAAACTTAGGCCCTTTCCTCACGAGACGCTCTATGCAAGAGCGTAGCTTATGACTGTGTTTCTGCAATGCTGTGTTCCACATCCTTCTCTGCTTGAGGTGGAGAAGATCACTTTCTCCTTCCGCACTATAGTGTCCATGACCACTCCCCTGCTTCGCCTTTACCGCGGCCTTACATCTTTGATTGGATGCTTCAATTTTTTTTTAACTTTACCAGATGACGTTTCTGCATGGGAACAGCCCCGTTTGAAATGTGACAGCTGGGCAGCGTTTTGTGGTCTGTGGCTGCTGGGGAGTGGAGGATGTCTGCCCCGGCATGGCTACTGTCACCAGCACCATGGGCTCTTCAGTGCTCACTCCTGGGCTTGTAAAACACTTCCTGGGCATCAGGATGGGATCTCCAGTTCCCCCACAGTGCCCTCTGAGGACCTGAGCTGGCTGTCCTGCCCACTCTGGGGGCATCTCAGGGCCACATGGGGGGGCAAGTCAGGGGGAGGGCAGTCTGTGGTGCCTCAGGAGTGGAGGATGTCTGCCCCTGCCATGGCTACTGTCACCAGCATGATGTTAACGGCTAATAAAGATGTTGTTTTCTCACAGTAACTGTGTTTGTGCAGTATCTTTGCTGCTACATAAGAAATGCCCCTGTCAGCTGGCCCACCCCCTCTACTGAAAAGGAGAAGAAGCCACAGGGAGAGGGTAAAGATCAGCTTTTATTGGGAAACAACAAACAGCAACATTTATTAGCAAAGTATATAAAAGGAGAACATGAATAACCCTAAGCGTTACGTGTATTAGCCAACTCTCATGATGGCTTTAAATTTTTAACTTTGGACCACTAACATCTTGAGTAGATATGGTCTGAAGTCAAACTGAACAGTTTTCAGTTGCGCTCAGGGACTGCTGGAGCAACTGCAGGTCCCATTAGGCTCGTAGAGTGTTTCGTGAGGTAGGAAGGCCTGTGGCTCCCATCATGCCTGTGTGCCAGATGGACAGTCTGCTCAACTGCAGTATACATGATGCTTTCTGTTGTTGTGGGGAGATGCCTTCAAAGTACACTGTAGAATCCATGAAGTCCCTAGTCAGGTGGAAGGAGGTGCAGCCAAGTACCTAAAAAGATGGAAAAGGCACAAAGAATTTGCATTTTGAAGTGACTGCAGGTCTCATGTCAACTCTACATTTCTATGATTCTATGATTCTATGTGGCTTGCAGAGCACACAGCAGGGGGGCCTTCATGTGGAGGGGCATCTTGGCTGGTCTGTAAGGGGGAGAGGGGTGGGTGTGGGGAGATCAGTGGAGGTTTTGAGGGAGGTCTGAGTGACTGCATGTCCCATGAGGCTTGCAGAGTCAAATTAGCGGAGGGCTTTGTGCAGTGGGGCCAGATCCGCAATTTCCAGTGGGGAAATGTGTGGGTCAGGGGAGGTTAGTTGATGTTTTGGGGATGGTTTTGAGGGACTGCAAGTCCCATGAGGCTGGCAGAGCGCATATTGGGGGGGACTTTCTGCAATGGGGCATGTTGGGCAGTTTCCGGGGAGGCATGCGTGGGTGAGGGGCAATTAGTGGATTTTTTTGGGGGGGTGAGCGACTGCAAGTCCCATGATGCTGGCAGAATGCATAGCAAGGTTGTCCTTTTTGCATCAGGGCATATTTGGAAGGGTGGGAGGGGGATTCTGTTGGCCAAGGGAAGGCAGTGGATGTTTTTGAGAAGGGATTTGAGCGACTACAGGTCCCATAAGGCTGGCAGAGCGCATTGCGGGGTGGTCCTTTTGCAGTGGGGCATGTTTGGCAGTTTCCGGGGGGGGGTATGGATGGCGGAGGGGAGTGGCATGTTTGGGGGGGTTCTGAGCAACCGCAGCTCCCATGAGACTTGGAAACGTTTACTTGGGGAAGAGCCAAAACTCCTAACATCCATGTGAGCAGCCAGAATGCCTGAAGAGACTGTCCTCCAGCCCACCCCTCCTCCTAAAAATTAGCCCAGTGAAAGAAGAGGGTTCATAAATTCCACAGGGATTGATTTATTAGAAAAAACTTACCTGCCACTTTCTCCCCGCTTTTGTTATCACTGTGAACTGGCCTGACCTTTGATAATCTTTAGATATCATTTTGATATCATAATTCAGCCCTGCTCTGCCACCAGCCAAGTGTTTGTGAGGCCACCGAACAAGTGCGAAGCTAGGCATGGCTATTCACATTTGTTTACACCAAAGCAAGCCAGAAACTGCCAGATCTGCTTTAGGGGACTTCCTGAAACAAACACCTTCATTAAAACAAAGAGACCCTCTGCCCTGAGAGGGCACCCTGGCAGCTGAGTGCTTAACTGCCAAGCTAGCCGCATCTACATACTGGCCATACTATTGTCAATTCGGACCTTAACTCAATCATGTAAATTCTGACCTTTCGGAAACATTGTCTCCAGTCCAAAACTCATTGTTTTCACCCAAGACCAGACTAGCCCACGGTCATTCCTTCTCCTATAAAAATCCCCAGTTCCGAGAGTTCCTCGGATCTTCCGCTGGATCGCTCCAGACCTCCGTTCTGCCTTGCTGCCACTCCGTTCAGGGAGTTCCCCTCGGCCGCTGTGCTGAGTCTCCTTCTTCCAATTGGTTACTACAGGACTGCGAGAAAGG
Organism: Iguana delicatissima; assembly: GCA_948472985.1. Classification (NCBI taxonomy): domain Eukaryota; kingdom Metazoa; phylum Chordata; class Lepidosauria; order Squamata; family Iguanidae; genus Iguana; species Iguana delicatissima. Next base: position 236,438 of record CAOKZL010000345.1, on the reverse strand, counting down.
TGACATATCACCCATTCCCCCGAAACTTTTGTTTCCTATTTCTTATTTAGTAGTGAGGTTGTGCTTTCTTATTAACTTGCCTGCCTGCTAATAAATATTCTTGTTGCTATTTTAACTGGTTGTCCGCTCACTGGCCTGACGCTGTATACATTGGGTAAAAGATCCCCGCTAAGTTACCCCGCCTCTCGTTAGCCAAGAGAGTGATCCAGCTAATTTTCTCATCTTGTTGTATTTGTTTTGGTTATTTGAGTGTCCCTCACGGGACCCCCAAGCCACAGGGTAACACTTTTCTTCTCCTCCATCATTTTTCACATGGAGAAAAAACAGTGACAACCTCTGCTTTGGTGGGCAGGGACAAATCAAGATGGGAAGTGAGGGAAGGACAAGCCAGGCATGCCCTCAATAGGCCCATTCCTGCAAGAAAGCGCTTCAGCGGTTCCGCATGTAGTTTTAGAAACATAGTAGAAGTAGTCTGAGGGAGTGAAAACGCATTTTTTCCATTGCTTAAATACAACACTTTAGAGATGTGCAAAGGCACACCAGCAACTTCACGTCCACTTAATAGCGACAATGTTGTGCGGATGCACATCTCCTCAAGCCATTGCAGTTACGTAGTGACTACACCATGCGGAAAGAGCCTTAGGGACAGATGTTTGTTTGTTTCCTTGTTTCTTTGTCTTGACTGCTGCTCCTAGAATCTTCCAGTCAGCATAGTTATTGGCCATGGGGGTTGGAGGATTCAAGGAGCTTTAAGCCAAGTCAACAATTTTTCCAAACTCCAGATTCCACTAAGCAATGAGGGCCCCTTTCACATTACACAACTATATTGTTATGGTTTTACTTAAGCTGCCATGGCTGCATCCTGCATCCAGGCTTCTGCCATTCAGGTAGTTGCATAATAATCATTGATTCATATATTAAAGTATTTTAACCTGAACAGTATCAACAGATAAATATCCAAGTCGTAATGTCACCAGGCCCAGAAGGCTCAGGTTTTAACAGCTATATTTGTTGATAGTATTTATAGCACTCGGCACAGTTGGAAAGGCTCTTAGAGGGCCGGCATGTCAGAACACAAAACTGAAACATGCAGCATCTGACACATCCATCAGGAACAATGTCACTCAGAGCCATGATCTCACAGATGCTGTGCTACATCTTGCCCAGGCCACACTTCACAAAGCCATATCTCAAATAGTAGTGAAGCAGAATATTGTGGCAAGAGTCCCAGGAGAAAGGCAGGGTGTAAAAGGAAGGAAGGAAGGAAGGAAGGAAGGAAGGAAGGAAGGAAGGAAGGAAGGAGCGAGCCCAGATCTATCACAGTATGTGTTTTGTGTAACATATTTGTTTTGTTTAGTAACAATTCTTTTAGGATGCATTCTCACATTAAGGATATCCAAATAAATCAGATGAAAAGATAATTAAAAGTTATCTAGTTTTAATGCCATCCTGCCAGATAATGCTGATGTAGAAGTTAACTCTGGTTTTTCAGTTTTGACAAAGCTGACTGATAAAGATTGCTTTGGAATGGACCAGTTTTGTTACCAATTGGGATCAGAAATTAAATTCCTCTGATCAATTCAATGGGAAATTTTGGATTTTGTCTAGTATTGTTTTCCTTTTTCTAATATAGAGAAGATATTCTGTTATTTCTATTGTGTATAATCAGCATGATGTTTGCTCATATTTTGTAGCAGTATTTTTTGAAAAAAATTGTCAGTTATTGAAAGTTGCCTCTTTCAGGATTCCTTTCCTCTTATTTATAGTCCTGATTACATTATTTGTACTGTTTATAGATCACAGCATCCCAAAATAATGTCATTTTAATTATTTTTATTTAGGAGATACTATATCAAACTGGAAACTGAAAAAGAAACATACTTAAAGCTTGAAGATAAAAAAAACTGAATCTAAAATTAAGCTTAAAGTTCATATTTCTCACCCAAAGAACCTGTAGGCCTTCCAGATGGGTCAGAGGTTAGAGACATCTGTTATTTCTTTGTTTTTTATTTTAACTGAAGCTCAATAAACTGAACAAGCAGGGTCATTGGCCATGATAACTAAGGGATTTTGGGAGCTGTAGTCTAGAAATGTAACTTTTACAAACTGGTGAGTACATTGCCTGCCAATCCCCAGGCTAAGCTGGCAAATAGTGGGTTACTGGGTATTTTTCTGGACAGTAGAGTGATTGTAGCCTGGTCATTGGGCCATCCTTAGCAGGAAGTGCTATAACAGGATTTCTATTTGGAATGAATCTTTCCTGAGCAACAGTTTTTGCCCTGGCTCTCTTGTTGCCAAAGCATGACTGAAAGTGGCTTACTAACTGATGTTGGCATATTCTGGTTTGTTGATGGGTTCATACCGATGACAACTTGATCTTCTTTTCTCAACCCACCTCCGTAATCCCTGACTACATTCTGACAGCTGGCTACATCGTAGCCTATATCACCTGCAAAGTGGAAAAAAAACATGTCAAAGTAGCATGCGGTAGCTCCTCAGAGCATGTGCAGAGTGCTGACAGGGCAGTAATGTCCAGCTGCAACCAAGCAGCTCCAGGCAGGCTAAAAAAGTTCCACAGACTCAAAGGATAAGACTCAGGGCTGTTTATTTAGCAAAGTGCACTGAGATAAAGTTAGGACTTCTGGCAGCATACCAACAAGCAGTAAGCAAGACAGGAACAATAAATCAGCATAGAAAGACAGACGGGCAGCATGTCTGGATACATTCCATAAATTAGCTCTTAGAGCAGCATTACCACCAGGAATTGACCTAAATGGTGAATTGCAGTGCCATCTCTAAGACCCCAGACCCTATGGGGTGACCCAATTACATTTACAGTATGCAACCTTCTCATGTTGGGGCTTAGTGATCAGGCAAGACCTTCCGAGGCTTGCTAGCCAAAACATTCTTTATAGTTACACTCACAGTCACATCACCTCATTCCTGTCGTCCACTTAGAAAAACCTTTTCCGCACTCGCATTGAAAGCCCTGACAAAACAAACTGAAGGAGATGGTGAAGATGAAGCAAAAGATGGAGAAGACAGTGTGCCTCATATAGGATTAGGATTTAGGATTCTGAGGTATATTTTTGATTCCTAGTTTATATTGGTTAACTTCTGTTTTCTTTTTTTCTCTGTGCCTTGTCCTGTTTTCTCTGTGGTAAAACTACTGAGGCAGACAAGTTACATTCCATATCTTTCAGGAGAAGTGATTATTTGGAACTCAGTTCCTGCTCCTTCCCCTTCAACTGCATGTTTCAATCATAGATTGGAATGGATTGCAATATGCATCTCTAGCTTGAAGTTGGCAACTTGAACTTAGGTGAGAGTCTCAAAATGAGCCTGGTCATGCTCAGTGCTCAACCACAAGGAGCCTCCAGCTGAGGAGAACAGAGATAGGATTGAAACTTTTAGTAGCCACACCAGCTGTGATGTAGCATCAATGTCTTGACATGAGCCCTGCTTGCTGAATTCTCCCAGCCCCACTAATTCCTAAACCACTGCTCTTTTCTTATCCTGTCTTGTGCCTTGAACATGCTGTTTCAGAACTTACACATCTTGACACATACGATGTACTATTATGAAGACCCCCAGCACTGCTCATTTCTCTCACAGCAAGTAATTAATATTCACACTCTGGTGAAAGTAGGCTGTGATCTTCTGACATATGTCAATGAGATTATAGATGGTGACATACCAGGATGCTATGTCCTCCTCCTCCCAAACCCAGAGCAACCCTCTTGTTGGACTTTGTCAGCAACAAAGCCAATGTTCACAAGTACAGTCTCTGGCACTGCTGTCACATATTCTTCCTGTCTCAATTTCTACAATATGGAGCTGGTCCACAACCTCAGTGTGAAGGAAAGCGCACCCATAGCCTGACTATAGAGTCCCAAAATTGATGGCTGTTGATCCTGTCCCTACATAAGCTCCTACCGATCCACTGAAAATGACAGATTAAGTGCACGGTCTGGTCCAAATGATGTTGGTTTGAGCTTACATTTTCTCCTGATCTTCCCAGTAGAAGGAGGACCTTTCAGTTTATAAGCTGGGTCTGCGAGTTCCCTAAGGTGCATAAACATTCCACTGTGGCTCCAGTAGCGACAATGTTGTTTGTCCAGTATCAAGAACTCACTGATGCAGTTGTTGATCTGTAACGGCACTGGAAAAAGCCCTGCATTTATTCCACCCATGTACCTCGTGCTGCTGCCTTCTGTTCTTCTGTGGGTGCTGAGGTGACTATGTATGCAGGAGAGCACGTTTTGTACTTTCAGTCAGAGACTTGTAGTGTTCCCAAATTTTTTAAGGTAACTGAAAAGCACACACTTTAGTTACTTTTGGGAAATAGAAAACGAACAGTGACTTTTTAAACAACAGTAACTAATTCCTTGGGGGTGGGACTCAGAACTACAAAGACACTCATTTACCTTTTAAAAGAACTGCCCAGACTTTGTGTTTCAATTCATGAGAGAAAGAATGCCAGATGACTTACTATGTGAGGGGTAAATTCAGTATCTTTCTCCCTGAATCTCTCATGGGTTGCTGAGAGCTGATTAATATAATTTATTTAAAATCCCTAAGGCTTGATAATGTTGCACAAAAATATCTATTATGAAAAATTGTTAAACGGTAAATTAAGAGCTTAAATTTTGTCACAGATTAAAATTAAGAGATAAAGACCACACACACACACACACACACACACAAGAATAAATGACCAACTTGCTGTATGAAATAGCGATATAATGAAGTGCCCAGTGGGATAAACGCTATGACTGATGTTACTAATCAATTTGTAGAGGATTAAAATTAATGAAAACTAGTTTCCATGTTCATAGGAAAGAGACAGCAAAATTAGAACACTAGATAGTATATTGGCAGATTGAATTCTGTTTCTTCTAAAGTAACTCACTTTTGAATGTGCACATTAAACTGTTCTTGCACTCTGATGAGATGTGAATTAGTTGTAAACTTCTCTGATCTTGGTGTCATTGTGGACAGGCAACTCAATGAAGACATTTCTTCAGATTCAATAGAGAGAGGCAGTCAAGACTGTAAATTAGATGTTAGGCTACATGAAGAAGGGAATGGATATAGTGCAGAAAATATTATTCCATTATACAAATCAATGGGGCAAACTCTTTTCACAAGCTGCATTTAATTTGGTCACCTAATATAGAAAGAAAAAGTCATAGCAAAAATGCTAAGAAGATGAGGAGGGAAAGCTTAAGAAGCAAGAGAGTAAAATTTGGTTGGCTGGAGCCATGGAAAGGAGGCTTTGTTTCCAAAGGAAAATGATATGTTGGTATTATAGTATTTTTAATTATCGATGAGGATTTGTTAGTGTTGGTGCCAGTTAGAATTACTTTTACTATGTACATAACGGTGCATTAATATGAGCCCTTGCCCAAATTGTTTATCATTGTGACAGCATTTTAGGTATGCAATATCCTTCACTATCGTCATAGTCATTATCCATGTCATATCCCTGACATTTTAAAGACATTGGCCATTTCTGCATGGCAGTGCAGTCCTGGGTTAGGGACGTGATGGCAGCAGTCCATGGGTCGTGCTTTTGCACAATGTCATCATGGTCACGCTGCCATCTCGCCCCCACTCATGATCGTAGGGTATTCACTTAACAGAATAAATCTATTACACACCTGCAATCGTGCGATGCTCCCATCTTTCCTGGCCATGCAGAAGGGCAGGCAGTGTGATAGAGGTGCTTCCTTCCCCAGCGCAGTGTGGGAAAGAGCCCAGCTGCACCGCGGAAGACAGATGCATGTCGCTCGCAGTCCCTTCAGTAGGGAGGGAAGCATTCCCAACATGCTCCCTTCCCAGCAAAGGCACTGCCAGCATCACGATGGGAGGACAACAGAATCGAGTAAGGTGTGGAAATGGCCATCATCTTTTTTAGATGAGAAGGAGGGCCAAGGTCAAAGCCGATGTGAAGAGATGGACTTAAAGCTCATGTTTCTGGACTCATATGTATGTACTAGACCAGATGGATTCTTGGTCTGATCTGTTGGTTCTCAATACTAAGGCTCTTTCCTCTCCACCCTCCCAACCCAATACAGGGACAGGACAATGGCGATACTTATGCATGACATCATCACGGTCCTATCCTTCTCCCATCCCCAGATGGTGTGATTGTGCTGCAAATCATTGACCGGTTTTCCTCGTCAATAACTGGCAATCGCACCACCATCTCGCCATGCACCCACACGTACCTTCCCTGTGGAAGCCCTGGAAGTGCAATGGCTGCACTTCGTGACCCACCACAGCCTGGAACAATATCCATCTGTGCCACGACAGGAAGAGGCATGGACATCAAGGTTCCTGGATCCTGGAGGCAGCCAGTGTGGAGGGGACCACTCCTGTTGTGCTCCCCTCCCAGCAGGGCTGACACCAGGACTCGCACCGGATGTCTCCAGAACAAAGTAAGGTGCAAAAGGGCCTGACTTTGACACTTAACTGGGAATCATAAACTGGGAATCCACCCTTGGCATTTACTCTTTGTGTGTTCTATATGGTGTCTGGATTGCTTGGAAAACAACACATCTCAAAAAAAAAAAATCAAGTTAAGATATTTAAAATAGTTTTCTCCAGTATTGGTAGGCATGTGTTGCCTCTTGCTCCTCGTGTTCTCAGTAACCCTAATCCCATGTGAAAAGCACTAGCCCAGAGCACTTTGCTGCTTGTTCAAATGGTGCACTCCTATGCAAGGCCCAACTCTTCCAAAAAAATTGCTACAGTATTCAGCCACCAGTTCTTGGTGCCATTTTTTACCATCTGTCATCAGCTACCAGTTCCTGCCACTCTCCCTCTTCCTCCTCCATTCTAAGTCCTGCACCCATTTACCAATGAACTCAGAGATCCCTACTTTTGAGCAGACTTATATAGAATTGTACTGAATTTCCATTCTCTCTCTCTCTCTCTCTCTTACACACACACACACACACACACATACACCTGTGCACATACAGCGTGGGAGACTTGAGCAACATGCACCAGTGTTTATCCTACCTTGTCAACTCCTGCTGCCAGTAAGGGGTCAGTATGGCACACTTCTGCTTTTGACTGAGCTGCTGCCTGAAGCTGATCTCTTCATCTTGCTTTTTTATCTAGTCAACCCTGCCTGTAGCAAGATGTCCTCTCAGGAAAATACACCCTTATCCATCCTGCCAGACCAGGCTGTTTCAGTCCTGTGACCAGATTTGTGCTAGGGTGAATTCCACACTAAAAGAAACAGCTCAGTTTCTCAAAGACAATTAATGTGGACAACAGGAATTTTAATGGACTGATGCTATACTTTAATAGTGTTTTACATGATTTTAACTTTATGTTTTTAAACAAACTGTTTTGTTAGTTTTTTTCTTTAACTTTTGTACAGATCAGTTTTTTAGCTGTGCTCAGTTTTTAATTGCTTGTATGCGGCTTTGGATCCTGTACAAGGCAAAAGGTGAGCAGGAAAGGAAAGGAAAGACCACAGACAGAAATATTTATGATTATTACAAAATTTGTGTTTGCTTTAGGGTTGTTTTTTTTAAATGAAATTGTAATATCTGAAGCGGGCAGTACAAATCCAACAAAAATATGCTGGCTGTAGGAGCTAGAATTAGGAACAGGCCTCTTCTGCTAACAAAAATGCTTTTTCTGCTGGCAGAATCCTCTTCCTCTGGCTGATCTCAGAGGTATGCTTACAGACTAGTCTGCCAGAAGAACTGTTCTGCTGGCTGAGATCCTGTTAAAGATTTTTGTGTGGATAGACTTTTAATTGCTAGTTGGTATCCTTGCTAACTTCCTGTTTGTTTGCTTTTATCATATCCTTCTCTTCCTACTCCAACCTGCAACCATTTTCTTCTTCTTCTTCTTCTCTTCTTCTTCTTCTTCCCGCCTCCATCACAGCATGCATTTGACCATGCACAAGTAATTAGTAACTAAAGCTATTTTATATGTTTTACAAAGAAAACCAAACTTGCTTTCTTCTCTACCAGATCTAGCGAGGGGTCTATGGGACTGGTTGTTGTTCGGCTTCTTTTGATTACTATGCTTTGAAAGATCTATTACTCTTTCTCACATTTCTCAAAAGATATGCGGACAGAAAAGCCGAGAAAGGGGTGGAGAAAGAGTGGTGTGAGGGAGAAGCTGAGGTACAACTACAATGCCAGAACAAAGAGGTCAGGAAAAGAGTTATTGTGTTGTTGCGCGCCTTCAATTTGTTTCTGACATATGGTGACCCTAAGGTGAACCTATCTGGGGATTTTCTTGGCAAGATTTATTCAGAGGGGATTTTCCATTGCCTTTCTCTTAGCAGGGGAAGGATAGTCTTGAGTAATTTCTGACATCCCTAAACTGAGATGGGTTTAAATTAAGCACAGTTTCAGGTGGCCCATTGTCCGCTTAGGTGGTCCCTGGCCATTTTGGCAAGTCATGATTTCATTCTAAGTAACTAATATGAAATCACAGACCACCTGAACGAACCCAACATACCCATGTGTTTTGATATGAGACTGTGGTGTCCAGGAAACTAAACAATGCTATAAAAGTAAATGGGGAACCTAATTTTCAGTCACAAGTACTTTGTAAGTTTGTGAGACGTACATTTAGAGTGTTGGCTTAAAAATGAATGCTATTAAGTATATTAGCTTGGCACACCCCATGCCTGAGAGCAAAAGCAATCACCTTTCTTCAAAAATGCAACCACAGAGACACAGACACATGCAGCAACAATCAAAAGTGAAGGACCCAAAAGCTGGGGAGTTCTTTATTTCTCTTCCCTCTGGCAGTTTTTCCCTTGAACCTGCACTCCCAGGTGTTTTTTCTCTCTGCAGAAAAATTTGGAAAAAGGTATAGGTAGGGATCACTCTTCAGCAGAAAAGCTACCCAAGCAGAAAGAGTTAAGCAAACTTTGCTTCTGGCAGGCCTCTTCTGTTTCAGTTTCTAGCTGTGTTTTATAATCATCCACAGCAAATCGGAGAAAAAGTGCATTTGATTCAGTGTTGCATATAGTCTGGGCCTCATGGACAAACTTTTATGGAGCCAGTTCTCATGAGAACAGGGTACCAAGACCAGAGTACTACATTTAGTAGTATTAACAAAGAAAGAAGTTTAGTTGAAGGGAAGATTCATGCAAATTGCATGTGGAAGTTTTTAACTTGTGCTTTGTACAGAATACCAGATGCAAAAATCAGATCTCTTTCTGCCTCACTGATTTGTATTCCCACTGCCAAACTTTTTGTTTCTGTCAAACACAGTAGGTGGGTAACATATCTTTTTTTATTTTTTTTAAATGTTTTTGTAGTTTATATAGTTACATAGGCTGTCCTGTATCTAAAGTTCTGTAGATGGCTTAGGAACAAAATTACAACCAACCACAAAGCACAACCACCTTTATAAAAACTGCAAATCACTTTAATCCAGAAAATAGGAGAAAAGAAGCTCTGCAGCAATAAATCAGTTTAATTTCCAAGGGCAGAGCAATGGAACCACAAAGTTGAAACAGTATAAAACCAGAACACAGTTTTAAAAGGTTGAGAAACTAAGATCTTTGCCCCTCTCTCTCACACATACACACAAAGTGCTAAAGCTGACCTCTCCAGGCAATTCCATAATTAAGGGTTACAACTCAAACTGACGGGCTACTGCTTGTATAGCCTTAACAGCTTTGACAGGTGAGGGCACCCTCAGCATTTAGTCTCAGTGTTTGGGTAGGTACATGAGAGAAAAAGCAATGTTTCATATACTATGGACTGCTCAAGAAGCATCTCAGAAGCCTAAAAAGGACTACCAGTATGTTTACATCTCAAGTCCTGTGCTCTCTCATTCACTGAGGAAGGCAAGAGCAATCCTCCTCTGAACAAATCTTGTCAATAAAACTCTCTGAAAGGTATACCTTAGGGTCAGTTGCATAGGGGCATGGGGGCGGGGGGCAATTCGCCCAGGCGGCAATGTTTTGCGGGTGTCCTGACCTGTAGCCACGCCTCTGCATGCCCTGGCCACACCCACACACACCACAGCCACACCCCCATGCACAGTGGCCACGCTCCTCACACTGTAGCCCCGCCTCCTCCTGCCCCTGCTCCACTCACTCCAAGATACGCCACTGCTTAGGGTCACCATAAGTTGGAAGTGGCACAACATTAACTTCCACATATTCTGCAGATACCCTCTCGCTTTGGAGATCATGCAAGAAAATGGCTTCTTTGGCTATGTTTCCTGCTGATATCATACCCTTCCAGGAAGATTTGTCTGACATATTTATTCACCCTGACTTTTTAAATATAAGCTGTTCATATCCATTGGTCTGCAGCTTTTATCTTTGGCTGTTGTGTAACATTTCAGTTTTGGGGGGGGGATTTTGTGGAGGGGAGAGTTACATATTAATGTGACCTACATGTAATTCATGCTGCGTGGAACTACCCTGGAATTCATTTTTGCATTTCTCAGTAACTGATTGATCAAACATTTCCTCTGCAATGTACATGGCAAAAACAAAACTGGATACCTGGGGAGTGTTTTATTTATTTATTAAGCTAGGTTTTTTTAAAAAAAATATTGTAAGTTTTTATAATTTCATATGCTTTTAATTGTTTTAAATGTTTTTAATTTTTTTAAACTTTTTTGTAAGCCACCTTGGGTCCCACTCTGGAAGAAAAGGCAATATATAAATACAATAAATACAGAAATAAAATAAAATAAAATATCCTTCCTTAATATCTGTTACATCAATAACACTAATTGGCATAGTGAAGCTGCAGTCACACACACACACACACACAGAAAATATGTACACCTCCCAGGAGTAAGTCCTATTAAATTCAGTGGGTCATAATTCTGAGTAAATATGTTTAGAATTATTTTGTCCAGATGTAGTCCTGCCTAGGAATGGGTGTATCTAGGTACCTTCAACTTATGGCAACCCCATGAATTTCATAGAGTTTTCATAGGCAAGGAATAGTCAGAGGTGGTTTTGCCAGTTCCACTTAATTCAGTGGAGCTTATGTCTGAATAGAAACATGCAAGATTTCATATTTTAATGTTTTAAATATGCCAAATGGTGATATAGGTAACATAGGTAAAAGTAAAATAAAATAGGTAAAGTATTTGATGGTGTATAAGACTCACTTTTTTCCCAAAAAAAATACTGTCTGAAAATGGGGTGCATTTTATAAGCCAGTATGTCTTATACACTGGAAAATAGTATTTGCTGATGTCTAAATGGGGTGAATCTTATATACTAGTGTGTCTTAGACACCAGCCAATATGGTAACCAAATATATTTTCATTCTTAACACATGTCTCTTTCATGTGACACAGTTATAATGCTTCAACTGCCATGACAACATCCTGTGGAATCCTGGGATTTACAGTTGTAGGAAGGCATTTAGAAGTCTCCGCTAGAAAGCTCCTCTAATGCCTCTGAGCAAACTACAAATCCCAAGATTGCATAGGATGCAGCCATGACAGTTAAAGTGGAATCACAGCACTATAAGTATATGGAATAATACTTGGGACATTTAGGAGTCTGCAGCAACTTACTTAAGATTGTTTGCTGAAGACATCTAAGTAAACAGGCATAAGTCTGAGCATTAAAAATGGTAACAGAAAAAATTCTGTACAGATATTATGCCTTTTGTTTCTATTTTTAAAAGAGAAAGCAAGCAAGCAAGAAAGAATGGAAGGCCCCTTGATGAATTCTGCATAATAATAATTCATCCGGACATCAGCGGCTCATCTGCAACTTATTTTCTTCACTCAGCAGTTGATGCCTACCTAGAAATTGGTAGGGAATTTAGAAGATTAATAGACAGTATCCTCATCATAATATTTAATATAAGTATGTGCTTTTGAAAATTAGGTCAAGAGAGGGTGGGAAAATAGTGATTCATTACCTAGGCTGATAGATGCAGAATTACCTCATCATAAATTCTAAGTCATCTGTTTTTCTCCATTGTCATCACAATGAATCACCATCACTAATAAATTGGGTAGTCAAATAACACCTTAGACTATCTGGATAAACTGGTTGCCATCTGACATCTGTCTTCATTAGTCAGGCAGTAATAAAATTAATGAAAAACACTTAGCTCCCAATGTTCAAGCTAAGTCAAGTTACCTTTGAAAGCACCGTAGCAAGTCCTGTGGTGAGAGATCCCCTCAGAATGATGTTGTACCACTGGGGGCGGGAGAAGTGAATGTAAACAGCACAGTTCCCAAATGGATCAAAGTTTCTGTGACTTCTGACATGTCACAATGGGAGATAACATTGTGCTGAAATGGCTTCACTTTTATTAACAACTAGTTTACAAAAATTGCAGTCTCTGTTTGTGCATATGTGTGTATATAAATTTGCCAGATCAGAACAATTCCAGATCTTTAGGTTTCAGGGCCAAAACATGAGACTTGGGGATAATGCAGATGATGTGACAGAGGACAGTCCTTGCTGATTTCCTTAAGGGCAATATGTTGTCACCGTGAGCTGGCCTGGCTTCGAAAGATATTAGATAACATTTTGATATCACAGTTTGGCCACATTTTGCCACTCTTAGCCAAGTGTTTGTGAGGCCCCCGAACAAGCACAGAACTAGGCATGGCCATTAATTGCTAAACATTCCTTTGTCCACCCAGGCAAGCCAAACTCAGCCAGATCTTGCTTTAGGAGACCTCCCTAGACAAACACCTCATCAAAGATGCACACTAATACAGAGAGCCCCCTGCCCCGAGCAGGTAACTTGACGAGCTAGACGCTTAACTGTCAACTGCATCTGCATACTGGCCATTCCATTGTCGATTTGGACTTAATTCAATCATGCTAAATTCTGATCTTTCGGAGACATTGTCTCGCTCCCAAACCTCATTGTTCTCTCCCAAGTACAGACAAGCCCATGGTCATATTTCCCCTATAAAAACCCCTGGTTCCGAGAGCTTCCTCTGATCTCTCTGAAGTTCCATCCAGCCTTGCTGCCGCTTCGTCTGCCGAGCTTTCCCCTCAGTCTCAATCCGAGACTGTGCAATTATGGACCTCCACTGTGATCCACCCCGGGCTTCGGACAGGTGTAGTATCACCCAATTCAACAAACCCTCAAACTCCTCTATACCGCTAACACCTTTATTTTCTGTAGTTACTTGTGTGAATGTGGTGCATACACTGTTTGCCTGTGTTTAATAAAATCACAGTTAATTTCATATTTTGGTGTTCTTCTTGACTGAGCCTGACCCTGTAGATGCTGGGTTGCAAGGTCCTGCTAAGTTACCCTGCCTCTCGCTAGCTTAAGTGAGTGGTCCAGCTAATTTTCCCCAAAATTGTATGTTGTTGTTTGGTTATTTAGGTGTCCCTCCCGGGACCCCCAGTAAACAGGGTAACAAATACCATAAACATCAATCACAGCTGCATAGAATATCTATTCAAATTTTTAAAAGGCCAATCTCACAAAGGAGAATAAACACAGATACTTTTCAAAGCAGTGTTCTTGCCCTTAGATTCCTTCCCCATACCCTGAGGATTTGGTCCAAGTCCTGACATTCAGGTTCAGGCCTTGTGATCTGGGAACATTGTGTGTGCGCAGGCACATATGCACACACATGCATGCACATATTTGAATGCATGAATAGATGAATAGAACATCATTAGATGTTTCCAAAATAACTGTGATTATTAATAACTTTAACTTGAGCTCATCTCTTTAAAGGGTCTTTCAGTTATAACCAAGAAATGCTAGAGTAAGATCAATGGCTTCTATCTAAGATTAAATCATTGAATAACATTGGATGAGCACCTATTTGGCTTAAGACAAAATATGACTTGGAACTTGACTGGTTTCATGTTCTGTTATTTGAGGATTATTAATCTTTTTTTCCCACATTGGTCACATCTGTTTCTCTCATATGAAATCAAGGCAGCATGTGTGCTCTCTTCCTTATTATTTGATTCTCGCAACAATTCTTTAAGGTAGAGGAAGGTGAAAGAGGGTGATTGGGTCAGGATCATCAAATGAATGTCATGGTTCTTTGGGGACTTCATTCTGGATCTCCCAAATCCTGCTCTGACAATGGGAGTCACAACACATACTGGATTTGTCAAAACGTTTATTGAAAACTGGCTGAAATTCAGGCCCTTTTCTCATGTGGGGGGCCTAAATGGGGCAGCACACGCAGGGGCGGAGCCTACCTGCTAGCGTTTTGCTCCGTCCCTGCGGGGAACGAGGTTCCGCCGCTTCACACGCCGCCGAATTTCGGCGGCGTCCAGCAGCGCTCTGCAGTGCCCAAAATGGTGGCCGGCGGCTTCCTGCGGCACTCCACCAATCAGGGCAGCACACCAGCCGGAAGCCCGCCCCCGGGCAGATCTGCAGAGACGCAGTACCGTGTCTCTGCAGATTCTCACCGGGAGCTGCCACAGATTAGTGCGGGCAAGTTTGATAAAAACCACCTGGGAAGGTGGTTTTTAAAAAGCTCGCAGCGCCACCCCTGCGGCTGGGCTAGAGCGGTTGGAGGTGTGGTGCCTCACCATTTGCAACCGCACTAGCTCATCTTGCGATGTGAATGACCTCTGTCTCCAGTCGTCGCACCGCGGGCTTTTACCCCCGTGTGAAAATGGCCTCAGTTAACCTTTGCTTTGGGGCAGTTCCACACATTTTAAAATACCTTGCATTAGAACAATGGTTAATGCTTTGTACTTACAACTAGTTTTGAAGGGGGGCTTAGCATCAAAGCAGATGTATAATATCTACATAAGAATTGTGTTTTGACTTCAGGCAAGTTACATCACCCTGTGATAAATATGAGAGCATTCATCATGCCATAAGATGTTCCTTGCATTTAGTGTTTGTAAACTTCTTAAATTTTTCAAATGAAGCTTCTGCAGGAAAAAAAAGTTTGTGTGGGTAAATAAAAAATATTGCTAATGCTCCAGAAAAAGACTCTTTTAAAGAACTAACATAATTGTTGGCTTATATACATGTTGTGATAAATGATTTTAGTACCTAATAGAATCCAAGCGGTTCTTCTAGTTTCCTATAAATCACATTTTATTTCCAGTGTTTGTGATCCGTGTTTAAAATCCCTTCAGAAATTTAATTTCTGTCTCTGAGGGAACTGCTCAAATGCCCCCAATATTTTTCAGCATGTTTGCTGTTCCCACTCTTGTTATTTATTCCTCAGCAGTAATTCAAGATGAGTTGTTCTTTTTGATAAAAAAAAAGGGGGGGAACCAACCAGGGATAAGGATTGCAGCCAAGGAGAGACAAGATTCATATTAAATCTGGTAGTGTTGAGTGTCTCATTTCCTCATGTTGGAGCAAAGCTGTTTCTAATATTTAATTTTCTAAAATCTTCCAAAATTTGAAATCAGAAGTGCAACATAGGAAGATATTCATGGAGCAGCATCTAGTTTGGAAATGTCCTCCACCAACTGGAATTTCCCTCCTTAAAGAAAATTTTAGCCACATAAATTGTGGATTAACTAATACAATATGATGTTAAGGAGAGTGGTATTTGCAGGAATCCTCAATAACAAAATAAACAGACAGGTGTTTTCAAGGATACTCAAGCAATAGGCAACTCCCAAAAATATCTGGAGACTTCACATAGGCATTATAGTGCAATGGATTTCACCCAGTAGTTACGTTTTGGGGAGTCATTTTATCAGCAAAAAAAATAAGGATATAGAATCTACATACTTTACTTGTTTAATCTCTGTTTTTGCTATAGCAACTCCCGCAGCCAAACCACAAAACAATTTTTAAACTCCCTCTGGTTCCAAAAAAGTGGTTTGGCAATGAAGAACCTGCACAAAATTGCTGCAGCAAAGCCATTCAGCTACAGGGGAAAGAAAGATAAAAGTCATGGTATTTAGATCCTGAGCATTCCTGTGAATTATAGCCATTACCAGGGAAATCCTTTTGAACTTGAGTTTCACTCTACCTTCCTTATTATTTCAAAAGATATCTGGCTCAGTAAAAACAAAAACAAAAAAAAAATTCCCAACATATGTTGCAAAACTAGATTGAAAACATTCACTTGGGCATCTGTTAGTTTGCAAGCTAGTGTTCTTTCACTTAAGGAACAGAGAAACAGATCACCTAAGCATGATTCCCAGTGATGGACAGAAATGGGCAAGCTATTGTTCACCTGTCCTGTGACTCATTATCTTATCAATTAAAAAAAAGACTGATTGGTTCGTTGCATCTGTCTATCTAAACAGCGCTAAACACCATTTCTTAGTTGTTGATTGGCTTGCTTTTCTACATAATGCTATGATCAATGAAGTTTTCGGAGTCAGTTGTCACATTTGCTATCTCATATTTTTAAATTATTGTAGGCTCTTAGCCAAAGTGTAAAACATCTCATTTAAATCTATAGCACAGTAACAAGAAAACATATTCAGGGCAGCCATGTCAGCCGTACAGCAAAATACAAAAATCCAAAATCCACAAAACAGCAATACCTTTATTGAATGTCTGCCATTTAAACGTTTGATTACTTTTTTAATTTCTCTTATGGTTCATATTTTAATCTATGTAGCATTTCCTCAATAAATTAGAAAATTTGGATTTTATCTGATAGACTGATCTGTTTTATTTATAGTATAATCTTCATTAAACCACTTTTTCCCTCAATATCCTGTTAATATTTCATATAAAGTCATTTTTCCACTTGGAATATATTTCTCAATTAAGTTCCATTCATCTTTTTGTCTTGCAATCTCTCTTTTAGCATCAGAGTCATTTTATCAAGTTCTTTAAATTCTATTAGCTTTACTATCCAGTCTTTTATCGGTGGGATTTTTTTATTCTTCTACAGTTTAGCATATACTATTCTGGCTGCAATGGTCATGTATAAAGTTATTTTCCAATATTTAAGTTTTGCAGATGTGTCCAGTTTATAAAGTATATTCAATAAGAAAAGTTCAGGTGTTAATGGAATATTTATCTGCAACATATCTGACATCATTTCCTGTATCTTCTTCCAGTATTGTTTAACTTGTGGACAGGACCACCACATACGATAAAATTTCCATTCTTTTCTGCATTTCCAGCAGTTGTTTTCTTCGTCTTATATATTTTATTAAGCTTCACTGGGTCCAGGTACCATCTATGCATCATCTTTAAATAATTTTCTTTTAGTATTTAGTTTAATATTTAATTAATTAATTAAATATTAGATGTAATATTTAATTAATTAATATTTTATTTAATATTTCATATTGTAATATTTAATATTTGTGAAGCATTGTTCTTTTTTCTGCTTATTCTTTTTTATTTTATTAATGATTAAATAAAAATATAATTTAAAAAAACAGCAGTAACTTTATTGGGCCAATTAAAAAGCACAGAATACACCATGTAAGCTTTCAGAGCTTCACTAACTTCTTCATCAGGCAAAGATGTTAAAACTCATACTGGAGGAAAAAAGTGACAATGTTAGAGTCATGAGCCTACATTTTGTTGTGTGATATCAAGAGCCACACCACCTGTTGTCAACCTCTTGTTGTACTTGAGGCATTTCTTTGCAGCTGAGAATATGTAATTCTCCCTCCCAGACAGGCAATCGTCACTCAGATGGGGTTCTGGGAGATGTATTACCCTGCACACCCAGCTCTTAGCTAGTCACCCACCCACCATTTTGTTCAGCTGATTTATGTCTGGCATCAGTTTTTGGGGGTACACCCGTGCAGGACGGGTGCAGCTCTGGCTTGGTGGGCAGTTGCTGTTACATTGGTACAGCAAAGGGGATATCTGTAGTGCATTTATGTATTTGCAGGTTTTTGTCACAACTTGTAATGAAGTGGTAGCATGGGTCCTGGATGAAGGATTATAGTTACTGGTATATCCCAGGCATTGGTATGGGGGTCCCCTCTGGGGGCTCAAGGGTGTGGGGCGGAATCAGTCATGCCAAGCACTGGAGAGACACAATTCTCCACACACCCTGGCAACAAGAGAGGTCAGCAGGGGATTTCCCCCGGGGGGGGCTTTCCTGTCATTCTGGCAGTTCCGGTCGTGGGCAGAAATCTGGCTCATCAGTCAACAGGTAGATTGATTGATGCCTAGATCCAGACCGTACATGTGCCAACTCTATTGACAACTGTAGCCAATAAAGTTGAGGCCATTTCTCTTCCACCCTGCAGTCTGTGTAGATTTATTTTGGCACCATCATTCACCCCCTTCAACTTTCCTAACACAGACTATTAATAATTCTGTATAAAAACAACTTCTCTAGCTGTAAGTACTGTTCAAACACTTCTACTGCTACTTTTCCAACAAAATTAATACTCAAATCCTACTGTAATCTTGAGATTTTTTTTTCTTGCAAAAAGCATATTAATGATTCCTGGTCTTTCACAAAAGTCATCACTGATTTTTCCCTTATCAGTATTGTCAGTTTGTCCATTTCAGCTAAATCCAACAATTTTATCACCCAGTCTTCTTTTGTTGAAATCTCTGTATTCTTCCATTTCTGTGCATATAATAGCCAGGCTGCTGCGGCTATATATCACAATATGTTACCCTGTTTCTTTTCCAATTGATCTTCTTCTAATCCCAACAAATACAATTCAGGTTTTAATTGAACCTTCACTTTCAACATTTTACACACCATAAAATGTATTTGATTCCAGAATTTTCTGGCTTTTTAAGATGTCTACCACATATGGTAAAAAGTTCCCATTTATTCATGTTTCCGGCATCTGTTAAAAACCTCTTTATGCATTTTGGCCAGTGTGTGTGTGTGTGTGTGTGTGAAAAAGCAATGATACATCATCTTACAGAAATTCTCTTTAGGAACATAACACAGAGTAATTCTAATTCCCACTGACCACATTTTTCCCATTGCTCCAACTGTATAGTATGGCCAACATTTTGCACCTGCTTTAGCATGCAGTCTTTAACCAACTCTTATTCCAACTCAAGTTTTAGCAAAAGTTTATATATCTTGCCTATCAAGTGTTCTTCATCTGAACACAGCTGTTTCTCAAAGTCTGATTTAATCAATGCAAAATCATGCAGCTTTTTATCCAATATATACTTCTCTACTATCTGTCTACAAGAAAACTATTGAAAACTATAACCTGATAACATTAATTGTTCAATTGATTTGATTCTTTGGAATGCCTGCTCAGTTTCTAAAAGATCTTCGTAAGTCAGCCATTTTTCTTTTGCCATCATCTGCTTCCTATAAAAAGTCTTCTGAGGTGACATCCACAAGGCTGTTTTGGGACATAACATTAATTTATATATGTTCCAACCTCTTTAGGAAAGCTTTTCTCACATAATGATTATCAAAATCTACATTGGCTTTAGCTTTCTCCCACCAGAACTATTCTTGCCACCTAAACTTCAATTCATGTCCTTCTAAATCCAACAGTCTCTTATTTTTCAACCAATTCCGTTTTGTCAACTGAACCAGACAGCATGCAGAGAAATATAGTTGCAAATATGGTGATCCCTATCTGTCTCTCTTTGATTAGCTTTTTGTAAAATTTTATATTTTACCATTTTGAGCTCATTAATGGAATTGTTATGTGCCTTGAAGTCATTTCCAAATTATGATAATTCTATGGGAAACCTAATACAGGGCTTTTGGCAAGATTTGCCCAGTTAGAGTTTTGCCTTTGCCTTCTTCTGAGGCTAAGAGTTGCCCAAGGTCACCCATTGGGTTCCCATGGCCAAGCAGACAGGGATTTGAACTCTTGTTTCCCAGTGTCCTAGTTTAATGCTCAAACCACAACACCATGTTAGCTTTCCTGTTAAAAGTATCGTTATTGCTCCTGTTGTTGTTGTTGTTTTTATCTGGTGAAGAAGTAATAGTTGCATGTCACCCTCCATGTATTGATTGAATGTGGGAAGGGGCTCATCTTATGCTCTTGGATGAATAGGTATACGCCCTTAAACCTGATTATTACATGTGTAATAAGATTAGGACCTTTAAAAAATATATAACATAGTTATACCAGAAGAGACTTGCTTGCATGACTGCTGGTCAGGCTGGATGACAACAATTAAATCAAGATAGCAAACTGCAGCTAGACGCTTCTGCTTAATAACCTGTTTTAGGAGTGGTATCAGTGGCCATAATTTGAGGGTGTATCTACATCAGCAGTGGAACTCATTTTACCATCTGTCAGTTGTTATACAATTTAATACTATCCAAGGAATTTGATGCAAGAGACCGCATCAAATAATGCACTGTAATATTTCAATCTAGATGTCTCCAAAGATACAACCCACTTCTTCGGTCTCAGATTAAGTCAGTATGAGGTACAGCCTTCAAGTATCTTTAACCTAAGAAAAATAATATTTTACCATCTGGTTATGATCAGATGATGGGAGGAGATGAACAACAGAAATCACCCCAAGGTATTTCTCATCAAAACTAGAAGAGCTGGCATATATGGAGCACCAACTGAATGTGAGGAGTAGATAGACAAATATTCTTTTAGTTCAGTGAGTTTGCAAGGGCTATAAATCAGACCCAAATTCCATCCTGAAGTTAATGATCACCAACTGTAAGCCCTTTGATACAGTGGCATTCCCCATACTGTATCATTGTCTTTTCTGTTCTCTGGTTAACTTCTCTGTGCAACCTGAGAGCTGACTATCTCAACCTGTTTTCTAATCAAACATAGCTTAGATTTTAATGAGAGTCATACCTCCTTGACAGCTTCTGTCATTGCAAACGATCTGAAAAATGGGCTGTGTTGACAGTTGTCCTGTGAACCAGAGGACTAAATAATAAATAAAGAATAAAGAATCCTGAACAGATCTAGAATATTTTAGCTCCATCAGGATATGAAATTCTATTAAACAAGCATTCCATTGTGTAGTGTAAAATAAAGGCATAATGGCCATATCCCATAGTCATTATTAATATGTCTAATATGTTATAGCCCTAGGATGAAAATCTGTCTGTAGTATCAAAGTATCATACAATATTGAGACTTGAACACTGTTGTCCTAAAGTGTGAAAGAACATGATTCAGTTATCTTTTATTTTACCAAGCAAAGCAAACTGTGTGTAAATACATAAATGAACCAAAGACAAGCTCATAAAAAATCAAGCAGGGATTTTGCTTCACCCTCATGATCTAGGATTTAACAAAAACAAAACCTTGCAGTAAGTGAAATGGGGGACATGTCTGATCACAATTCGAATTTAAGTGCATTGACAATGAGAGCTAGAATTAGGGCCCATGAATAATGTATACTGACCACTCCCCAGGTATCCCCCCAGTGTAATAGTACAGCCTGTGCACTACAGGCAGCCCTTGGAACCCCAAAGTGGAGCCCCAGAGCCCATAAGAGCCCCCAGACCCATTTTCTTAAAAAAAAATCTGACCACTTTAGGGTGATTTTTCACCCAAACTGGATAAAAGCACTCACAATTACCCACAAATGTGGCAGTTTTCTTTCCTGTCTCGCAACCATTGCAAAATCTTTCAATTTTTTTTTCAAAAAAGACAAAAAAAAAGGCTAAATGCCAGCCAGAAATGAAATTATATCACTTCCAGCACACCAAAATGCAACAGTGTAGTCTGTGAGTCAAAGGCATGGGAGGAAATGGCCTCTGTTCTGTATGCAGTTGTCTAGCTCTATTCAAATGGACAAATCTATTGTCAACCAGAACCTATCACTTCTGCTTCTCAAAATCATGGTTTGAAAAAAGGTTAGTTAGTTCCAATGTGTTATATTGCTAAGATTAAAAAGTATCTCAGTGACCAGTATCAATAATACTATTGGAACATTGTTTTGATCCTAACTGGAGGTTTTGTTTCTCTGTGCATTAAAAAAAAACTGTGCATGGTAGGCAGCTAAGATTTGCAAAAATCACTTACAACAGTGCAGGTGACACTGTCTAGTTTGGTGTAGCTTCTGCTTCAAGATTCTTGGGAACTAAAATGTCCCATCCTTGTACCTGAGGTTTATAATGAATGGGTTAGCAGATAGCCTATTGCCTGTTGATGTTAGCTACCAATATGTTTTCTGTGCAGAAAAAGATGTGTATTTTTGTGCAAAATTAAACTTGACTGAAGCATGAAAAGTGATTGAGAATTACCCTTGCATTGTGAGGAACACACCATGGGAATTATTTATTCTTGTCCGCAATAGTGAAGAACATAAACATTTACATTCCTAACAAAAGTTTTATTATGATCACCAGGAAAATACAGTCCTCCCTCCAAATAGCAAATTTAAAGCACCTGTTGAAGTGATTAGTATAGGTCAGACTATTATTGCATTAGTGTCATGGGTCCCTTTGACATAAATGTACCAGTAGCAAAATAAGCATTGGGGCCTGGGCCATGAAAACGATTATAGGCCATTGATGGGCAACTTTAACCCCTCTAGCCAATACAGTCCTCCTGGGGTGCCAATCCAGGTCTTTTGGCTTCCCCACATGGTCACACTCCTTTCCCCCCAACACTATCATTTCCCAAGCTTGTGACATTTTCTCCCTATTCCGAAAGACTGTCATATCTCTCTTAGTGTTGGTTAGTAGCCATAATCACTTTCAGATAAATTATGATGGCGTTCTGGTCTCACCCATTTATCTTTGGCCCTTACTGATCACTGGAGTGTGGCCCCTGCGAACTCCTCCGACACTAAATTTGGCCATCAGGCTCAAAGACCTTCCCCACCCTTGTCATGGGCTATGGCATCATTAAAACCAACACAGGTCTTCTCTTCCCCCAACCCCTCTGACCATGGACATGTTGTCACTGTTCTGATTGAGTTATGTATAACTTCAAACACCTAGTTGAAAGTTTTGTCATCCTGTCATGGGTGTAAATACAAGAGCTCTTTAGAAGAGAAATAGGAAGGAACCATCCCTCTGTATCATCTTGTATGTTTGGATATATTTATTTTATTTTTAAAAATTAAATATCTTTTGTTGCCACCAAGATTTAACTTCTGGCTGTATGCACAGTAGCAAGAAATGTCACATGCTTTATCTCAGCACACTCAACATGTTCTCACCACATGCAGAAGCAGCAAGCGCTGAGTACATAATGAAACTTTCTGTCACCAGCAAAAGACGCGCACTCTTTGAGATCAATGTATGCTTTGCTTGCTTGCTTGCTTGCTTTCACAGTAAAAGATAACATTTCTTCAAGCTTTTGCAGACACTCCTGTGAAGACATCACAGATTCCAGGAGTCCACGGACCACAGGTTGAGAATCGCCAGTTTAGGATAACAGAAAGGTCATTTGGATATTCTTTTTTAGAATGTCATTTGGATATTCTTTTTTAAAAAAAAAACTGGAGAACTACATCAACAAATGCTACATCCCCCTCATTTATTTGCCCCAGCTAAAGTAGTCCTTGGTTTGTAATTTCCTTTCTTTACAATAACTCATCAGGGCTCTGCAATTTTCCCTATCAGTACAAGAGGGGACAAAGGGTGAACTCAGCTCTTTCCCCATCTTCCTCAGCAAGGCTGCCCTGTACACCGTGAAGGTAAAACTCTAGCACAACTCTACCACAACTCTACCACAGGATTGGTGGTAGTAGGAAAATCAGAAATAAAATATTCCTAAAATCAGAAAGAAAAGGGGGGGGGAGAGAAAAGAACAGTTAACTCAATTTTAGTTCACTATTTTTTTATTTTTTTATTTTTTTTATTTTAAGAAAATCAATGCATGAATCAGCCCATATTCTGCTAGCAAACTAGCTTGAATGGAGTACATGACACTCTTTTCAAAAGCATCCCTTGTTTTGTTGATAGAGGGTTAACACACAGGTGCGTACTGCAGCTTGGGCTGACAAACTGTTCATGCCAATCAAGGGATTCCTGAAGTATGTCAGGGCTGAAACAGCAAGCTCTTAATGCCTTAATTTAAGAGTGGAGTATCTTGATACTGTCTCCTTCCTATCTAGGGAAATTCAGGGTATGTGCAGGTGTGCTCTTAAAGGAAGAAGACGCAGTAAATAACTAGTGACAAGATAAAGCCAGAGATAAAATTATGAGTTCAGCTCTGATTTGTGCAGACATCAGATATCTTAATTTTGTCACAGAAATATATGATTATACATATATATTCTGCTTTTAATTACAGGTTAACTGACTTGGCTGTCTATGCATTTGACATTCAGAGGGTTGTAGGGGAAAGAAAGACAGATGCCTACCATTATTTTCAGTTACCCAAAACTTAAAATTAAGGGAGGCTTTTATTTTTATTTTTATTTTTTTTACCTTTATCTTGTATCTTTTCTTTGCTAGCAAGTTCAGCCAAGAGCTATTGGGGGGGGAGAGATATTCAGAGACTTTATGGGTGGAAAACATTACCAGCAGATTAATCAGTTTCCACATACCATGCTTGTTTGTTTCCAAACTTTGGTCAGAATCCTCTAGCACAGTCTAAGCTGGGAAAATTTATGCATACTTAGCTATGTAGCGGAGGTGCTAATAAACCTGTAGTGAATTGCAAAGATGCATAACAGAACAACGCCAAATTTCCTGATGTGCATCAGGTTCTGTATGTACAACAGGATTGTGATTGAGTTCTGGGGTGTGTGGCTATCCTGAGTGTCAGAGCAGCCTAGCAACAGGTTACCAGGCCACTAGAATAGCTCTTCAGGAGAGAAACCTAGTCCATTAGTGTGAGGGAGGGGCTGGTGGCAGAAAGAAAAAGATATATAAAAGCAAGCACTGATTGTCATTGGGCAGTCAACAGTGAGAAAGAAAGCTCTAAAGTCAGTGCTTCAGTCAGTGCTTCTGAATTAAGTCCCTTAGTCAGCCATGGAGGTTGTCTGAGTGGGGAGGGTTTAATTCTCAGGGGAAGCCTAGACAGGGGCAGAAGAGTAATTAAACCAGTATAGAATCTAATCAGAAAGTATGGCCTAGATTAGGGGTTGATCCTTTGGTGGTAGTATAGCCAAAGGACTGCTATGTTACTTTTGCTTATATGAGAATTTAAAAGACATCAGGAAATTGACTAAAAGTACTCTGAAGAACTATACTAGCTTTGACCTACATCTGAACTCCAATCTAAACTTTGTTCTGTATGTTATTTTAAAAAACATCACAATAAATTTTTATAAATAATAACTTGACTGAGTAATATACAGTGTTAAAGACACAGAAACTTGCAACCATAGAACTATAAAGAGGTTCTAAATAATCACTGAAAGGCCTCACCCTTTACACAAAGGTGGTGCTATCAGGGGACAAGGTAGAGTTGTGTGTGGAAGTGACAGGATGCCTTATCAGATTGAGTAGCTGCCATACTAGTCTGAGAGAGAAAGGCCCTGTCACAAGGATCTATGCACAACAGGACAGACAGATACATATCAGTCCCAATGCATATCAGTTCCATTGTGCATAGGTCCCAATGAGTGTTGGCCATTTCACTGCCTCCCTTAAACAGTAACGTAATAGCAGTCCTTTACTGGATTTGGACATTAACAGAACTACCCAATTCTAATTCCCAGAAATGTAAGTCCACTTATGAAAGTGTAAACCCTTAACAGGATTCTAGCCTTTGTGTGTTTGCAGCTGGGGAAAGATTACTTCATGCATTACCAGCTGTGATAGGTGGATGCTACTGCAATGTGGCTATTGCCAGTCCTGCTCCTGGTGAGTTTGTTGATCAAATGAATGGGACTATCAAAATAGCCTCTTCCAGAGCTGAAAAATAGTTGTTGTTTTTTTAACGAACTTCCAGAATTCCAGAAACAGCAAGGCCATTGGCCATGGTGGCCTCAAGCTGTTATTTCTTCCATTAAATTTATCCCACACTTTCAGGCTGACTGTGAGGTTTGCAAAGGAATGGGGAAATTACAAAATGCCACAGCTACATATATTTCAGATATTTTATCCAACATAAGTATATGAATTTATGCTGTTTTTTCTTATATGGGAATTAAGCTTAAAGCAGGTCATCAACCTAGCCTATTCTTAAGAAGACATAGAGTAATGATTACAGCAAAGCTTTCCTTTTTTTTTTCTCGAAATAGCTTAGCCTTTTGATCATTCTAAACTAAGAAAGGAAAAGAAATCCACAGAATGCAAGTCTGGGTTCTCTGCTAATGTGGAAGTGCTATGAGATCTCCAATGAGATCTCCAGTGATATTTATAAACCACCTTTTTGTAATGTTGGGGGTTGTATAAGTGTAAGTATCAAAGGAAGGGAGATTTGCAAGTATTAAAAGGAGTAATTCATGTAAGCCTCTTTTGCAACAATGGCAGAGATTAAACCCCTTCACATTGACTTGGAAGACCTATGAACTTTAGGGTTAAGTGGGATATATATAACAAACTATTTGACAGCCGCATCAACAGAGGCCTTTCCTTGGACTTATCTTATCTTGGGCTGGCTGATCCATAAGCCTGTTAAAAAGTCAAGAATATTTTTATTTAATCTAGTTTAAGTCCCATTGACTTGAGAAGGACTGGATCAGTTTAAAAACCAAATGGTAGGACTTAAAAAGTTTCTGAACTAAGCTGTAAAACCCTTTATACATTCCTATAAAATGTTTCAATAAAACTTCTGGGTAAGGGGAGGAAATCCAGAGAGAGAAGCTCCATAGATTTTCTCTGAGTGATCTTCAAGACAAAATCTTTGATCCCAAGTTTAACCTCAGCTCATGAAACATGCAACTCATGTTTATTTTTCTTAGCATGTATGTCAGTTTCTCTTATCTATACGATCTGTTTTTCTAATTCTCACACACGCACACATCCAAGAAAATAGTGTTGGTGTCCCTTGATCCTATAACCCAGCTCTCTCAGCAAGTCCATTGCTGATGCTTAAGACATTCTTAAAACTGCTTTCTGGCCTTGCATTCCAAGTAGTACTGAGCATCTCATTTTATCCACTCCTTTAATTTCCTACAGTGGTTCTGAACTAACAATACTTGCAGGAATTGTAGTAAACGTAAAGGGTTCCAAGACTCAGATATCCAGTGTTTCTCAGAGCAGTGTCACTGAATTCAGGCAAAATCAGGTAGCCTAACAAAAAGCACATTAGATGAGATTTTGCTGAGGGCATCCTAAAATTTGGACAAACCCAGGCCATAATCTCCATGACTTGACAGAATCATAGAATCACAGAATTGTAGAGTTGGAAGGGACCATAAGGCCTGTACAGTCCAAGCCACTGCCATACAGCTATCCCAACTAAAAGACTCCTGAGAGATGGCCATCCAATCCCTGTTCAAAAAATTCCAAAGAAGGAGAGTTCACCAAAGCAGTCTTTAACATAGTTGAACAGCTCTGACTGCCAAGAAGTTCTCCTAATGTTTAGGTGGAATCTCTTTTCTTGTAATTTGAATCTATTGCATGTGTTCTAGTATCTGGAGTAGAAGAAAACAAGCTTTTCCAAGTTTAACCAACTAAGCAGGCTAAGTTGCTCCTCACAGAGCTTGGTTTCTAGACCTTTTACCATATTGGTCACCCTCCTCTCAACACATTTCAGCTTATCAGTATCTTTCTTGAACTTGTAATATTCTGAGACACCTAGATCCTTTTTATGTGTAGTGCTGCTAAGTTAAGTGTCACCCATCCAGTATTGGTGCATTTTATTTTTCCTTTCTAACTGTAGTACTTTACAAGTATCCCTGCTGAAATTCATTTTGTTAATTTTGGTCTACCTCTCCATTCTAGCAAAGTCATTTTGAATTCTGATCCTGACCTTTAAAGTGTTTACTATCTCTTCTATTTAGTATCATCAACAAATCTGGTAAGTGTAACCTCGTTTCCAATCTGTAAGTCATTTATAAGGATGTTGAACAACACTGGGGCCCCACTAGACACTTCTCTTCAGGATGAAAAGAAACCCTTGGTAAGCACTCTTGGGGTTTGATCTACCAACCAGTTACAAATCCACCTAATAGTAGCACTATCTAGCCTACATGTTACCAGCTAGTCTGGGAAAACATCATGGGGAACTTGTCAAAAGCATCCCCAAATTTCCAAGCTTATAATTCTATTCAAAAAAGAGAAAGCTTAGCCAAGCATGACTTATTGTTGAGAAACTTTTGCTCCCTTTCAGTAATCATAGCATCCCTTTCTACATGTAAATGGACTGACTTTTTAATGATCTGAACTTGAATGTTTTCTGGTATCAACATCAAGTTGATGGGTAGTTGCTCGAATTGGTAATTGCTCAGATCGTCCCCCTACACCCATTTCTAAGATGAGGGCAATATTTGTCCTCTTCCAATCTTCAGGGACTTCTCTTATGCTCCAAGAATTTTCAGAGATAATTGTCAGTGGTTCTGAGATTATCTTTTCAAGTTTCTCTAGTACTATTGCAAGCAGTTTGTCTGGTCCTGGAGATGTGAAATCAGTAGCTAGATATTCTTTTGCTAACTCTTTACATATTCTGGGCTGCAATCTTTACTGCATAATTTGTTCTACTTTTACAAGTTAAAGTTTTTCTTTCAGGAGAAGTCTGAAGCAAATAAAATGACAAACAGTTACACCCTCTTTCCATCCCCAGCTTCTCTATGCAGAGGCCCTATCATTTCCTTGTTCTTTTTCCTTTTCTGAATATTACCAGTACAGTAAACATTGAAGTTGAAGATAAATATGTTACCTCAGGTTTGCAACTTTGTAATTCATTGCATACTGATTCACAAGAGCAGATTGTATGCTATGGAGAGGCAGGAAATAAATCTGATGGATCATAGTGTTTACAAGTCCCTGAAATATGTCCCTCAGATAAATTCAAACATCCTCTGCAAAGCCCCTTCTGTCTCTGCACAGTACTATGGATCTCCCTCTGTCTTTATCTCTCCAGACACAGACATAAGAAAATATCATCTGCTCCTTTTCATTGCCGATTGGATGCTTCAGTTAGATGGAGGCTTAATCTGGAATGACTGTTATGAAGGGATCCATAAAACTAATTCTCCATTACTGTGGAATTGCTTCTACTTCTGTTTGTCTCCTGGTATCATTGTGAGATATAGTAGTGGCTGAGGATCAGTCCCAGAACTTTCTCTAGAAGGGTAAATATTAGAAATAATCAGCATTAGCCAGTAGTGTAGCGGTTCATAGGCAAAAATTACATCAAATTATATTATGACCTCAAAATTATTTTAACAATCTGATTCACTTGCCTTTGAATAATGTTGTTTGTATTGTTTCTATAGTATTTTAGCAATTTTTAACTTACAGTTTTAAATATTTGTAATTTTAGACATGTAATTTTTGTGAATTTTAGATTTGCAGCTTTAGGTAATTTAGACATTTTAAGGTAATTTGTTATTACAATTATGTATTTTTAATGCTTAGTAAGGTAGAAAGCAGTAGGGAAAGAGGAAAGCCCCGTTACAGATGGATAGACTCAATCAAGGAAGACATGTCACTGAGCAGGGCTGTTGATGATAGGGTGACTTGGAGATCTCTCACCCATAGGGTCACCATAAGTCGAAGTCAGGCTGATGGCAGTTAACAAATTTTTATGTAAGATTGATAGCCACTCAGAACTGTTATGAGAAAAGGTGGGATCATAAATCAACCAAATAATACATACATAAATACCGGGTGCAGTTTACATGGATTATCATTTTAGGAAATATATTTGCCTCACAGTTTTAAAAGCTGGCATAACTATTAGTTATTCTGTTTTTGTTTTTTGCTATTAATGTGACATTGACACTGAAAATATTTTTGTTTCAGACATTATAGATTTCAGTCTTTTATCTTTATTTTGAGTTTTCACAGATACATTGCTTGTTTCATGAGATTCTGAAAACAATTTTGGGTCTCTGTTCATTCTACAAGCAGAGACATTCCATCAAAATAGTTGTGTGTGTGTACACACACAACCCCACTTCAAATCACCTGTCAACTTATGGTGACCCCATGAATTTGATAGGGTTTTCTTAGGCAAAGAATACTCAGAGATGGTTTTGTCAATTTCTTCCTCTGAAATAGAAGCTACAGCACCTGGTATTCTTTGGCATTGGGCTCATCCAGGTATTAACCAGAGCTAACCCTGTTTAGCTTCTTGGATCTAGTGCCTTTAGGATATTTAGCCATCTCCAGTTTTCTGTTTCCAAGGTGTACATGTGTGTTTGGACAACAGTATCTCACTGTACATCCCATTGACTGTATACCCCGGTATCCAAAAAAAAAAACCTCTGTGTACTTCAGTGAACTTGGGTCCTCTTCCTTTAAAACAACTGTTTGTCAACTCTATGTCAAACACTTTCATATCATATCATTTTAAAATGCTACATTAATTAAAAGATTCAAATCATTAGATGACTTTCCTGGAAAATTCTAAGACAAGCAGAGCAATCTATATCTCTGCCATTTATAGGGTTTGTAGGGAAAATATATGGCATGTCTTTCATGCAAATTGCAGAGACTGATATTCAACGGCTTAGATTACTAGCTCTGCAAAGAGACCCTTGTTTGCTGAGTGTGGAAAAATGCTAAAAGACAATGGGGAGAATACACCTCAAAAAAAGGGATGTGGAGATAAGGGAGCAACCAGAACAAAACAATAAACACTGAGATGGTATGTAATTTTCCACATGGTACTTCGAAAAGAAAATCAGGTCATCTCTGCCTGTCTGCTCACCCCCATGCAAACAATCATTTGAAGAAGCCATTGTCTGTTTCCATTTTTGAACTTTTGGAATGAAGGCTGGAGTTCAGCCTCTGCCATCAGTCCTTCCCAAGAGACTCTCTTGAAAGTGAGATGGAGGATCTCAAGGATTTTTCTAACTGAAATGAAATTTACAAACGATTACATGTTGAAAAAGAAAGAGAAAAGAATAAATGAACAATGAGTGAATGAATGAATACAAGTGAAACTTCAATGGATTCAAGAGAAACTACTTTGTTGTTCAAAGACAGAAGGACTGAGAAAAGTGCTAGCATTTGGAGAGAAAAAATGGAGACAGTTCATGTAAGATGAACAGAGTTGTTGACATTATAAGTGGCTCTGTAACATGGCAAGATATTATTACAGTATTCCCTCCACATTCACAAAGGTTAGGTGCACAGAACCCTCACAAAAGTGGAAAAATCACAAATAACTCCCACCCCCACAATTCCCCTCTAGAGCTCCCCCCTCCCATTCCTTTGTCTCTGGCCCCAACATGAGCAAGGAGGAAGGAAAAAGACAACCTAGAAGGCTTACCAATACTTTCCCTTCAAAGGGAGAAGAACATAGTTCTTCCCTTCTAGTTGATTCTGGTGGCCATCTTGAAAAGGGAGGGGTTAAAGCACAGAGAGCACCTGACCAATCAGCAGCCATTACACAGTGGGAAAGGTGCAGCCACATAGGAGAGAGAACACAGCTGCAGCGGTGGGGGGGGGGGTCTTTGCTCACCCAAATAAAAAAAATAAACTCCATTTCAAACACAAGCCTAGCAAGCCTGGAGTGAAGAATGCAAAGAAATGGGAAGAGAAAATGAGGGGGAGGCAAGCACATGCCTTATGAATAATCAAACCTGTGAAGATCAAACCCACAAATGTAGAGGGAGGATTGTAGTAGTAATCAATACAGGTTTTTCAATTAACAAAATTCTGCAGAATCCTCACTGCACAAACGCTATGACATATGTTGTTGTTCCTGTCATTGTGGGCCAGTAGCTAGAGAGTTTGATTTTGCTACAGGAGTAAATTGGCACAGACCATTCAGTCTTCTTATCGCAGATATAAATCTCAAATACTAAGGACAGTACTTTGTACCAGCTGCTCTGTTAAGTATATTTAATTTGTACTTAACTAAGTAACTTCTCCTGGCCTGACCCCCTCAAGCTGTCACTCAATCATACTCCAGTCACTAGCAGAATGGATCTCCTTCTCCCCTACGGCTGATGCCCCATAAAGTAGGTTTGGGGAGAGTTATGATCTCATTGCAAAAGTGTTGCAGTCTTGACTAAGCAGCAACTGTGAATGCAGAAGGGTTAGCTAGATTTACTCATTCATAACTGTTCCATATTCATGATCACTGCTTTGTCAACTTAACTAAGTAGCTGATGTCAAATGCTGGCCTAGGTCTCCTAGATGTAAAATTATTAGTTGTGTATCTAGTTAAATAAAAAACATGCAAATACAGTTATTGCAACATGTAGATTAAATCATTTCTTCTGAATCATTCGTGTTGCCTTCTCAGTTAACACACTGCATAACGATCTTTATCTTTGCCATGCATCAAACAACCCAGTGAGACAGTAGCTATTTCGCTGGAGCCAAACTGAGGCAAAATACTGCTTATGACTCCAAGTGTATCCATTCTGGAAGGCTTCTTACAATACCTTTTATAACTGAGTACCGATAGACAAGCAGAAAATAAACATGCTACCTGTCAATTATGAATGATGCATGCATAGTTTTAGTCACTTGCTTTCTTTGTAAAGTAGACAATGGTGATCAAGAACCATTCAGTCTTCTGCCTCAGAACGTTTTGCCAAGAAGCATTATGATTTATACATGCATATGTAATTCACAATTGACATGGGACAAATGTATGTTGCGCTTGGATATGTGCACTTGAGTACAAAAATGTCATAACCAGCTCGTATACCCACTCTAGGTATAATATTCTATCTGTTAGATCACATTTGAATAACCAAGGAACTGTCCAGCCAACAATTTCACAGTAAGAGTAAATAAATAAAAAGAGTAGATTTATGATGTTGATCAGAATGAATTCAGTTGAAATTAGAATGCCTGTGCTCACTAACTGCTAGTTTGTATGTTTGCAGACTTTCTGTTTATTTGCTTTTCCCTACCCACTCTTTTCTTGCATCATTCTAACCTGCAGACAGTTTTCCCCTTTTTTTCACTTTCTCTTCTTACATGAGACCATGCATTTAATTATGGACAAATATTGTAAATAAGACTATGTTATGTATTTTACAAAGAAGACTGAAAATGTTTCTTCCTATGACACAGCCTATATGTGAGTGGATGTCCATTGGTTGCTATTCAAGTTCTGCCTTTCCAGTTTGATTGATCTTGCATTTCCTAAGAAATTCAGACAACTAGGTCTTTAGTAGCTGACTTATCAAAGTGGCTCTTCATTTACTCTTTCTCCATCTGTATAATCTCAAAATAGGTTCATAGTTGTGTAATTCCTATACAACATCAACAAAAGTAATCACCTGAAAACAACAACAACAACAAAGGAATATTGTATTTATCTTTCCTAGAACTACTGGAATGGTATAAGGTTGACCAAGTACTACATACATCAGTTTGAATCAGAGCATGGAAAAGTTATTTTTCAGACTACAACTTCCCAAATTCTCCAACCAGAATGACCGTGGCAGTTGTAGTCCACTAGAATGGTACTCAAGATAAAATAACTTTCCCAAGCTTTAATTTGAATAGTAGTGAAAATATCAGGGAGAAGAACACATGTGGATCTATTGTATCTAGTGTCACATCTTCTCACAACTCTACGCAGCATTAAGAGATCTGTGTATGGGCTCTTAGCAGCAGTTTCTGGCCCTACAGTTCCACTCTTGCTCTATCATGGCATTACAGCAGCCCATTGGGCTGTTGCAAAAACAATTCTGGTATCAATGCAGTGGCTCCTAACCACCATTTTATGGAATTTTTTTTTAATAATCTTTATTCAAATTTACATTATACATTAAAATCCCATTACATCACATTAAAATCACACACCCCACATTGCATCTCAACTTCAATTATACATTTTCAACCCGAAATGGTTTGCATTTATATTCTTGTAATCTTCCATTCTGTCATAATAACATCATTCTTACTTACTTACTTACTGCTATCATCCTCTCTTCAATTCATTCATCCCTTCAATTCCTCTCACTCATTTCTTTGCAGTCTACATCCTCTTTATTGGAAGAACAAAATTTCTTAAAGTTTACTTCCTGGACTTCACCAAGTCTCATTCTTCTTGTATCTAAGTTTCTCTTCTTACTTTCCTCATTCGGGGTATACCCTTTATTTATATTTTCTCCCCTTTTTTTTTCTATTCGATTTTGTCTTATTTTTTCTTAACCTCTTGTCAGCCTGTTTTATGTTCTTATAAACCTTCCATCATTATTCATAGATTTTGAGCATCCCTATCCCTTATTCCTCATTCTTATATCCCTCTTTTACTATATATTCATCTACTATTCTCCAGACTTCTTCATGTCCACCTTGCATTCTGCCTTGAATCATCCCTGTTAATCTGTCCATTTCTTTGAATTCTGCTACTTTTATCATCCATTCTTCTATTTGTGGTGTATGTTTACTTTTCCATTTCTGTGCATAAATTAATCTCTCTGCTGTTATCATGTAGAGTCACTTTCCAGTGTTTTCTCTTGGCTTCTTTATCAATTTTTTGTATCGTGTTTAATAGGAATAGTTCTGGTATTAGCGGCAAGTTAGTTTGTAAAATTGCCACCATTTTTCCATGAATTTTTTTCCAGGAGGTTTTCGCCTTCTCACATGTCCACCATAAATGAAAATAAATGCCGTTGTCTTTGCTACATTTCCAGCACTTGTTTTCTTTTGTTTTATATATCTTGTTTAATTTTGCTGGGTCCAAATGCCATCTGTAAAGCATTTTAAGGTAAATTTATTCGAATAAATTTATGAATACTATTTTATGGAATTAATTGCTAATGTATTATTATCTATGGTTCAAGAATCAAGAATCAGCTATGCTTAACATGGCCTGCCATTACAAGAGATCTAAGTCTCCTTTCCATATCAGTAATACATTGTGGAAGGGACAGGCTTCAGTTCTAGCAAACAGAATGGAAGATTCTATGCAATAAATAGTGAAACTGTGCTAAGCCTTATTTCTCTCATTTAACCTAACTTTGTTGTTGTTGATG
The DNA here is from genome assembly GCA_948472985.1 of Iguana delicatissima. Classification (NCBI taxonomy): domain Eukaryota; kingdom Metazoa; phylum Chordata; class Lepidosauria; order Squamata; family Iguanidae; genus Iguana; species Iguana delicatissima. Next base: position 201,663 of record CAOKZL010000345.1, on the reverse strand, counting down.
ATGATGATGATGTTAACTGCTGTCAAATCAACTTGGATTTATGACATCCTAAAAAGAAACTCTGTCATCAACAGCTCTGCTCATATCTTGCAGACTCAGGGTCTTGATTATCTTCCCGGATTATCTTCCCTGATTATCTAACCATCTATTGTAATTCAGTCTTCCTCTTTTCCTACTGCCTACTTACTAAACATAGTTATCTTTTCTAATGAGTCATGCTTTCTCATGTTATGTCCAAAGCACAACAACCTCAGTTTAGTCATCTTGGTGTCTAGGGAGTTCAGGCTTGATTTGCCATTTATTTGTATTTTTATCAGTCCATGATATCTGTAGAACTCTCCTCCAGCAGCACATTTCAAATGAGTTGATTTTCTTTCTGTCAGCTTTCTTCAATGTCCAGCTTTCACAACCACACAAAGCAACTGGAAAAATAATGACGGGGACAATCCTAACTTTAGTATTCAATGATATAGCTTTATACTTCAGGATCTTATCTCATGCCTTCATAGCTGCTCTTCCAAATCCTAATCTTCTTCTGATTTCTTGACTGCAGTCTTCATTCTGATTAATCACCAAGCCAGGCTATGGATAATCTTGAACTATTTCAATGTCTTCATCATCTACTTTAAGGTTATGTCAATCATCTGTGGTCATTATTTTGTTTGTTTGTTTGTTTTCTTCATATTCAACTGTAAACCTGCCATTGAACTTTCTGCCTTGACTTTCTTCAGTAATCATTCCAAGACTTTGCTGTTTCCTGCCAGTAGTATGGTGTCATCTGCATATCTTAAACTGTTGATATCCCTTCCTCCAATTTTCATACCTCTTCCTCCAAATCTAATCCTGATTTATGTATGATATGTTCAGCACACAAATTAAAACAGGGTGATAAAATGCAGTCTTGCCTGACCCCACCCCCCCTTACCAACTGGAAATCATCTTATTTCTCCATATTTTGCCCTGAAGGTAGCTTCTTGTTCTGAGTATAGGTTATACATTAGGACAATCAAATGTTGAGGCACACCAGTTTCTTTAAGAGCAATCCACAGTTTCTCACAATCTATACAATCAAAGACTTTTCTATAATCAACAAAGCACAGCCTGATTTTCTTCTGAAATCCTTTGGTGCACTCCATTATCCAATTTATGTTTGCAATATGATCTCTAGTGCCCCTTCTTTTCCTGAACTCAGTTTGGACATCTGACATTTCTTACTCCATACGTGGTAAAAGTCTTGATTGTAGAATTTTGAACCTGGGAAATTCATGCAAGGTCATATGGTTACTTCAATCTCTGTTGCCTCCCTACTTGGGGACTAGAATATATTTGTTTCTTACTTGCTAACTTACTGGAATAAAAACTATTCGAAACATTTCTGCCAGGATAAAAATTATGGAATTTCCTGGACTTTCTATGCCAGTTGGGATAGCATCCTAATTTAAAAAAAAAAAATATGAATTTTAATAGTGCTCTCCAGAAAATGACACCAAGTTTTCCCATCACCTCACAAAAGTGCTTACCTCCCAATAACGAATATATTACTGAGGCCTACCTAACTCTGACAGTATGAACTTCATTGGGTAATTTCAAGCAATATATAATTTGGATGGCAAATTCAGTGTAAAAACCAAGACAACTGACTAGTTGGTTTCTTAGTCAAGTTCCTCCCTCCCACCACCAAAGAGTCCAAATAGGTTAGAATTTGCTGCCCTCTGTAACTCACAGAACATTATAGTGTAATATATTTACTAGAGAGGTTATATGTTTTCAGTATAGAAATACACCAGTGCATCAGCTTATACAATAACACAACTTCTTACTGTCGGTCAAACTCTCTGCCAGGAACAAGTCAGTTCAGGCCAAGATACATGTGCATATTTTGCCTAAGAGAAATATTCTTGTCACATAAAAATCCCACTATTAATCAAAAATCACATTACAGCTTCTGGAATGAAGTTTCCTTTACTACTCTTTAATAATAAGCCCAAGATAAGATAAAATTGGTAATTGTACGTTCTCTTCTGATGAAAGATAATAGCAAAGTGGTATAGAAATTTGAGTTACAAGAATATATTCACACATCTAATAGGCTTTCATTATGTGGTCTTTACTGATTTATTCATTACACATTTTCTACATATATAGAAAACTTTAATTGAAAGTTGCTTAACACATTGTTACAAATGTTAACTCGAAAGTTCTTTTTACTTCAACAATTATTTGCAATAGAAGAGTTAGCTTAATTCAACAGCATACTCTTCTAAAAGATGCAGAAAGCAAGAAAGCTCTCCAGCAATATTAGCTGAACAATGTTTATTAATGGGAGCATTTCCCAACATAATTTTAGAAGCAGAAAAATTACTTATTTGTATTTGTGATGCTTCTAACGGAAATGTTCACACAAAAGTACATGGCCTCAGGCTTGCCCACAGAAGAAGGATGTTGTAGCTAAATTTTAACAAGGTTCCAGTCCTAAACACACTTACTAACTATATGGTAAACTTCCCTAAAGGCAGCAGGACTTCCTTCTGGGTAAACATGGATAGAATTGCACATGAGGCTTCAATTCTCTTCACACTTGCTTGGCACTGAAACCTACTGGCATCAGTGGGGCTTACTTCTGTGTAAACAAATATTTTTGGATCAGGCTGAAGAAGTAAAAGCAAATAGTTTTGTGGTGATATTGTAAGGTGACCTTGTAATCATCACATTCCCCTGTTCCATCTTCCAGTCCACCCAGCTTGGATGGACATGAGCTGGTAGAACTGTTGAGGTGGTAGAATGAATTGTTACAGGTGAAGAACACCACTATTCAATCTTTTTCTTTGTAAAAGAAAAAGAAAAATGAATCCCCCTCCAGCCAGAAAAACTGTACATCAGGGGGAATGATTCTGCATACAAATTGTATGGGTTTACTAACTGTCTAGCACTTTCAACTTAGGGGAATATTGTAAAACTCTGATTCACTACCTGCATTCCAAGACTAGTTAGCTTACATTCCTTTTGGTTGTCTAGTAGAGGGGACCTCCCTCCTTCCCTCCCTTGCTCCCCATCATCCTTTTCACTCTTTCTTTCTCCCACCTATACCAATATTGTTATAGGAAATGCACCACTCAGATAGTGAATTGCTCAGATCACTATAATATTGTCCCATTTTGATGGGTTGCCACTTAGTTGCCAAGCCAAATCCATGAGACTGCTGTTGATCTTTACATCCCTACAGGTCCTGGCTGTCTAAAACACTGCCATCTCCCATGAAGACCCTGAGCTTGGAAAAGTTACATTTGGCTCCTGTGTGGTGAATGGCTTATATCCACCTGTATCCAAACTTTACAAGTGAGACCAAATGTTCAAAGAAAGATCTTTCTTAAAATTCTAGGATAAAGCCAACTGTTTTTTTCTATAGTCTAGCACTTTCACTGAAGTTTCACCCTGCATCTCATTCTGTTATGGACAGGCATTTGTAATATGTCCATCTTGGATGTGTTAATTTTTGGATTAAACCTCCCAGAATCCACAACTGTCATGGATGTTGGTCATGTTACATTGGAGGTTCTGGAACTAATTTTTCAAGTGCTGGATAGATACATACAAGGAACCTGGAGCAATGACCAGATTTTCTCCAGTTTGTTGTTGTTGAGTGCAGAGTCATGACGGTTGTGGACAATGCTTACCCCAAATATTTGGCTATCTGAAGTGAAACAGTAAATGAGTCCTCTACCCCAGGATAAGATGCTAGCCTGGATAAGGTGCATACCCAGTGCTAGCCAAGTTATTTTGGCATCTTAGACAGAAAATCCCAGAAGTGGCTCTCTCTGGGAGTAAAATACAACAATTATATACTGAAAAAAACAAATTTGCTACTCCTTCATATCATGCAAATAAGCTCCCTTAGGCAACTGCTTCTTTCTGATTAGTGGAAGGGTCACCCTTGGTTGCAGAGAAATATGTGGACGGAAAAACATTACCAACATTGAAAGTAGTGGCAATTAAATGAGAAGTGGGGTAACAGAGCTCAATCTGATGAGACAAATCTCCGTTGCCAAGAGCGGTTAACTAGTCCCATTACTTTCTGAGCCCATAAACATAATCTGAAAAAGGTCTGTGTTTCCGTATTGTGAAAATTAGCACACATGAGAACATCCTAGCACTTGCTTCTGCAGCGTTAAGCTCACATAACCATCTCCACATTGAATCCCAATGGCCCTTTCACACTACACAATTATAGCACCGTGAGTCCACTTTAACTGTGATGGCAACATCCTATGATAGCTTGGGCTTTGTAGGCTGGTGAGGCACCAAAGCTCTCTGGCTGAGAATCCTAAATGCCCTTGTGATAGATGATGGCTCTGAGATCGATAAGCAACTGATTGTGCCAAGAACAGAGCCAGTGATTGACCAAATCACCTTGCAAACATCTCCATCAGTTGAAAGACAAGCGGAGGCAGAGTTGCCCCAACCAGCTCCAGAGGGAGAGGGAAGCAGCAGTGATTTGGAGGAATTACAGTCACCTGTGCCCCTCAGCCTCCAATCACAGAGGAGGCTGAAACCGACGGCTCAGAGTGAAACCACTTTGGCTAGATTAAGGAAACAGAACAATGAGGAGTAACACCTGTTTTCAGTGGCTATTTAAGTCTGTCAGCGTGGCTTGCTGCTTGCTTGTAGCAAATTACTATGGAAACCTATCAACCCTTATGCTTTGGCTCCCTCCACCACTCTGGATGGACTTTCGGCTTCCTGGACCTTTTAGATTAGATTTTGACTCAGCTCAGCTCAGCGTTTCCATTAGTTGTTCATGTTGGACACTCCCTGCTACCTCCATTTCCTTCTAGGGCAAGTACCTTCGCCTCACCTTCTTGCTGGCAAGGAATTGGACTCTGACAGCCCTAGGATTCTGGGGCATTTAGAATCCTAAGATTCTAAAGGACATTTCCATGGCAATTAAAGTGGAAATACAGTGTTTAATTCTGCTTTTTTTTAAAAACAGAACACTGTATCTACATAATAGATACATGTATCTACATAATAGACTCCAGTGTTAATGTTTGAAATTTCAATAGCAGTGAACTGATGTTTGTATTTTTTTCTCAGATATACCTAATCATGTTTGTAATTCATGGAAAAAATTAGTGCTCTTTTACAGGGTTTTTCCCAAGATTACTGGGTAGTTGCTGGGTTGAGGAGTTAAGGAAAGTGATTCTTCCATATAGTTTCAGCTGCAACCTACCATAGTCATTTCCATGGGCCAGCTGACTGGTACTTCTCAGACCTGAAGACCAAAATATCAAGAGGTCTAAAGGTTCCTTGACGCTAACTGAAGAATCAATGCATGTAATTTACATTGATATCATCAAGAAACTTCAGGAGGCCTTCTGTTAGCCCAGGCTGTGCATGAAGTGTTTGATTTGTAGAGTAAAGGCACATATTGGAATCAAAATTGCCAACATTACCTCTCACATGTTACTTTTTACTTCTACTTGTATGGTGGGTTTGGCTTTCACTGTGTGTTCCTAAGGTTCCTATTTTGAACAATGAAATTAGACACTTCACCAATAATTTTGTGTATTCATTTATGGAAGACATATGCCAGCTTAAACCAATCATGAACCATTCATTTCAGTAGCAAAGAAAAATCTAGCAAGGAAAAAAAAATCCTTGGTTGTAAAAACCAAGAACTCCAAAAAGTGCTTGATGACTCCATCACCACACAGAAACTTTGGAACATCCTATTGACTGTGACGCGTTTTCCGAAGCTGTTGGCTGGACAGAGTTTCAAAAAACAGAAATAGGTACTGTTGGGATCACTTAATGCCAGCCTCATTTATAATGAGAACAATCACTAAACAAGTGACAAATCAGAGTGTTACACTGCTAAATAAAATTTAAAAAAAAAAGTTTATGAAAGCCATCTCTGCTGGTCTACCTGGTAATCACATACCCAGAAGGCATAAGGAAGGATGGTTTGATCTAGATGTCATTTTGCTGAAAAGAGAAAAGCAAATTGTTCCCAAAGCATTACTGAAAGATAGAGAACAAACAATACATGAAGGCCTTATACAGAGGCAAACAAGAAAAGGGGCATAGAGGATGGTTTGTAAGTCCCTATGAGTTCTCACATAGAAGTGCTAATAACTTCAGAAAGACTCCTGGCAGTGTCCACGCCCATACATTTTCCAGAGGGGGGGAAATTAATGGGAAAAAATTAACAGGTTAAAGCAAATTGCTAGAGTTCACTCATTAAGCTTGTTGTTAATTAAGCTAAAAATTTGATTCATTTGCATTTACACTAAAAAAAGGGACATTCTAAACATTAAGTTAATTTTATATTATTTATATTCTTAAGAACTAGGTCGGTTCTTAAAATTGGTTTTTAAGTTTATGTTACGTTAATATATTAAAAATATTACCAGAATAAAGGTGAAAAATCCCATCCAATATTTTATTTCCTATAACCCCCTCTCTGTTTTGAGATCTGAGCAAAGGCAAACAGCCACAGATTTTTTTAAAAAAAAATGTTTCCCATCTACCTCACTAAAAACCTCCCTCTTGTTTTTCCTTTCTCCTTCCCTTATAAGCTCATTTCCTTGCCCTCCGCTTTCTTTAAATCACCAGTTCCCACGTGGATCCCAGTAAAAATCCATGGAATCACAATTCATTCTCATGAAACAGACTCGGTATCACTTTCAGTGTTCAGAACAGAACACTGGAGGACCACCAAGATCCAAAGAAGACTACTAACAACTCTTTTAAGATGCCACTCACATTTGTGATGTAAATCTTACCTCCCAGAAGAGTTTTTTTAAAGAGAAAGTAATTTTGCAATAATTCAAGAGAGGTAGGCTTGAGGTAAAGAAGCAACTATAGCCTGTCAAATTTGTTGGTTTATTAGATGAATTAATATCTTCATTAATAACCATTGTGGAGAAAGGTTAATGCTAAAATTCCAACTTAAGTCTATCACTTTAGTGAAAAATTTAATTAAATTGTCCCTTTTTGTTGGCAAATTTAAAACTTAGGAGCAGGAATAAATATTGGAAAGCACATGTAGTGAATCAGCAGAAAAGAAGGAGGCTAGGCTCCACATACCTTTATAGATGGACCAAATTTCATTCCTTTAAAAAAAAAAACCCAACACAAGCAGGCCAAGCAATTAATAAACAGTCTGAAATGTGTTGGGCTTTTTAAAAGAATAAAATTTGGCTCATCTATAAGCATGAGTCTCCTCCTTTTCTGCAAATTTAAAACTTAATAATTTAATTAATTTTAATTCAATAGAGTTTTTGCTATTTTTTTAAATCCCAAAACACAATTCTTTTCAAATAGGAGAAACAATACTGATTCTGGAAGAGCTCTTTACTCAGTTGCCCATTGTTGGGAAAGATGGATCCTTACTCCACGCATCCAGATATTTTGGTCTACAATTTCCTTCAGCCAAATCCAGCATAGACAATAGCAAGCTAATGTGTTCATCTGAACTATCTGGCAGGTCAAATGCTCCCTACTACTGCTACACTTTCCAATAGGCATCAAACCTTTTCCACCTGCAGCAATGAATGAATTGCTAATGACAGGTTAATTTCCCACTATCCTGAAATTGTCTTTTTGGAAACACTATGGCCAGGGTTTTTTTTATGTCTTCAGAGCTTGAGATCCAGAATCACTCAGCAGCAAAGCCTTTAGAGTTCTTTTTTGTAGTCCAACAAATAGAATTTCAAAGCTCTGGATTTCTTGCCAAAATTTTGCAGTTTTTAAAACAAAGAGGACGAGTTGGAATTTCAATTCAGAGTGGAAGACATGGGAGATCCACCTCTGTCTGCCTTTGAAAGCAGGAGGAGATGCTTTCTTTCACTGTTCTGTTCATGTTTGTAGCTCTCTTTACATTCAAGAATCTGAGCAAAGAGCACCAAATTAGAGGAGACTCTCTTACATCATGAGAATGTGCTAGTTGGGGGATTTTGGAAGTTGTCATCCAAAAATATTGTTCCTAATGTCTGTACCACTCTCATTCTGGTCATGCATAAATCCTAGTGCAAGAAAGACATATCCAGAAACTCAAATAACCATTATCATATTTGGATGGGACACATGACTCTCCACATATCTGCAACCTGTTTGCCCTTTCTCCTAGGGGAAAAATTCTTCCAAACACAAAGATTTGGAGGACTTTAGCTTTATGGGATGGGGGCTTTTCCTGTCAGTAGCCCTAATTCCATTTCATGCTGAGAGTCTAATAAACCTAGCCCCAAAACTAGCATATTTATCAAAATACCCAGAATTAACACAACTGTACGAGTTTGAACCTATGTAACAAAGTTACAGAGTGTGCTCATTAAAGTAATTGTGGAAGCTGTAAGGTTTCCTGGAAGCAGAAAAGGAAGTTTTAATTAGGGGGAAAAAAGGCACACTACAAGATCAGAAACTGAAGGCTTGTCTTGGAAGGGATGGTGAAGATCAAGGAAGGGAGGAGGATGAGGTATCAGAGAATATTTTGAAGTGATCCCTAGCTGTTTTAGAGTAAAGGATGGGAGTTAAACTAGACAAAAGCAGTAGCTCTTGTTGGCCTCCAAGTCAGTGAGGCAGTGAACAGGGATATTAGTGTTAGTTTTGTTTAGAAAGGAAGCTACAAGCAGTTTTAGTGATTTTCTTACCACCATGAGAAAGTCTTAAAATGATGCAGTTTAAGGCTTATTTGTTGCCCAGTTTGCACATGGGTGGGTTTTTGTTTGGATTTAGTTTGGTTTTGATACAGAAAACAGCATTTTCTGTGCTGGAAATGGAAAATGCTGTTATCTGCAAACACACACATATGACAATTCTGTGCAGAGTAAGTCCCGAACTGGAAGATTCCCATCGGTCCAGGATTCAGGAGTTTCCTGAAACTTGACAAACACATTTTACCCCAGTTTTTGAATACTTTTGCATATTTCTTCCATCCCTAGCAGTGAATCTGGGTTTCAGGGCTAACCTTTAAAGGAGCTGGCCAAAGAGAGGAACTCGAATTCTAAAACAGAGTCAGCACTCTGGAGAGTACCTTTAAAGTGTTAACCAAAATGCAGAGTAGATTCACCACCTGATGACAGGGGAGCTACTCTCTGCCACTGATCAAAAGGAGAAAGCTGATGTAGACAGACAAACAAACTGACAGATGAGAGGGAAACATCACAAATTATCCCTCTTCTTCCTTAAGAAACCATAGTGAACAGACAGTTGTTTCTGAAATGAAGAAGAGAAATTGCTGTTCCTCTGCCATAGCATTGGTCAAGGAGCGCTTAGGTGAAGGATGTTTGGAGACAAAGGTGCAGTTGGGCAGAATGTGATCCTTGGCCCTTTTTGAAAAACTGGCATTCAGAATAAACAAAGCATGAAGAAAAGGACACAGTTGAGGCAAATTTGGTGACCATTCACTTTATTTCCCCAGCGTCCATCATCCTTGCAGCTTAAATGTTGGAAAAATCCATTCTGATCATCTCAGAATCACTCAGTGCATCCAAAACTTATCTCTCAACTACTGTGGCTTTATGTTCTTCAATCTATCTTTATTGCTTATTTTCTCTGTTTACTTTATTGCTCTTCTTGTTGTTGTTCAGATACTTTGTTATTATTATTGATATGTGACACTAACTTTTTTCCGCATAATTACAGCAAAACTAAACAAATATTTAAAAAAGAAAAGAAAAGAAATCAGCTCAACTGAGCTTAGCTTAGCGCAGCAAGACACCATCCCTTTCCCTTCCCCAAAAGCATCATTGGCTTCAGAAGCCTAATACAAGTTGTAGTCCTAGAAAAGCACAGCTAGAGTGGGAAAGAGAAGGAGGCTATCAGTGTGCCCAGAAGAGAAACTATTTTACTTTCTTCAGTACATATTCACACATAGTAGAGGTGAGCAACTGTCAGAGCTTAAAAGGGTCTTATGTCCTACCTCCTCAAATGAGGAAGGGGAGGAGGTACTCCCAGTAACAGGCTCCAGTTAGAGCCAGACATGGCTGTTATCCCTTCTGTGGAAGCAGAGTACAGACCGTCACAGATTGACCATAAAGAGAGGAAGGTGGAGACTAAGCTACTTCACCCTTTAGAGCATCACAGTCTGAAATGACAGGAACAAAAACACAAGCAAGGCTATAGTGTGCCTTAAAAGAGAAATGCTGGGCTGATGAGGCCAGCTATGCTAAATTAAGTTAGAACAAAGGCTATTTCTGTGCTGCAGAACAACAGCAATGCTACATAAGACATCGTGGCATTCCCTGCTCTCTAGTTTCTTGAAACTTCAGCTTGCTTTTTGAACTGTGTTCTTCAGTTACTCTCTGACTGGCATTTGACCCTGTTGGGACAATTTTTTGAGCTTAGACCTCAGCCTAGTCTTCTACTCTGTCAGATCTTCTGTATGATCCTGGACTGGCTTGGTTTCTCCATTTTTTGTATATTGAACTAGAGGCATACTCCCCTGAGCACTTATCACTCCAAATCAGGATGGGGGCTGCATTGTGCCACAGGGTCCTGGAGGATGCTGCTGCAACCTGTTCTACTATCCCCATGTCAAACAATTGTCCTAAAATGTCTCTGAGTTCCCCATAGGGACATTGGGAGGCAGTTTTGCCATGTTTTATTACTCTTCATAGGCTGTTTTAAGCCCAGGAGAATATTTTCTTTGATAGAAAGTGATTGGAGAGTCAATTTCTGAATCAATTCCTGTTTGGAAAAAATGGGAATGTCAGGTGCCCCTGGTGGCCACAAATTTTTCCCCACCCTGACATAAAGGTGACACCCAAAATATTGGACTGTACTGCCTTATTATGGAAGGCATCCTCTTAATGGCATATGCATGGTAAAGTGTGTCTACTTCTGGCCAGTGTGAAAGTTAATGTTTTCTTTTTCTCTCTATAGTGACTAAAGCCCTGCCTAAAGCTCATCCATCACCACCCCATGCACACAGCCATTTGTGTCTGGAGCAGAGCAGAGAGATCACAGACATGTCTGGCTATGTCCCTGTAGTCAGACATGAAATGATTGCCTCAGCCAAGGGCGCTACAGAGGACTATAGCATAAACCTGTGAATTTTGAAATCACTTCATTTCTGGCTATGGGGAGACAGCTATGGAGGAAAAGCCAGACACTTTTGTGATTCCTCTCTCCTATAAGGCTCTCCCTCATCTGTCAAGCTATGGTGGTCTTCCATTTCATTATCATAGGTCTGGGGAGTGGTAAACGGCTCAACATGGCCTAGTTCCCCATGCAAAATTACTACTTTACACTGAGTTATCCAGGATTGCAGCCTATACCTGCTAACACCAAGGGACAAAAGACTCATAACCAGGGCCAAGACTATAACTGGATAGTGTAAACCACAAGTAGCAAATACCAGCCAGAACACTCTTGGAAGCTTACGCTGGTATAACCCCTGCTTATGCCAGCATCAGGACTTGTGGCAGTGCTGTAGACAGAGGTATCCAGCACTCCAGTACCTCCTTGTGAAAAGCATTCGTGAGGGCGGCTGCTTGAAAGCTGCTTGGTGTGGCTCCACTGTCACCTTCTGGACACTGCTTGGACAATGGTTGGCTGCAGTGTGGTGGAGGGGGTCTCATCTCACTTCCTATGTGAACCAAGGAAGAGGAAACAGCCTCCACCCTGCTCCTCCCCCTGAAGAAGAGAAAGAGCAGCTGCTGCTTCTCTAGGTACACAAGGGCAGGCTAGAGAAGTGAGGACCCCTGCAGTCTATCCACTGGAAGGATATTTGCATGCATGCACATGTGCCTGTGTGGACACATTCTTCCATGCACACACAGAATCTCATATCATGCATAATTTATTGATCACTAAGGACAAATCCTTGGGTTACAATAAGATATGACCAAGTAATATTTGGAAACACTTTGTTCTACAAGTTAGTGTTTAATATTTTGAAGTGCAATCATTAAAGTCTTGTGAATTTCTTTATCCCTTTCACATACCACAGTGACAACCACATAGACACAGACAGCATCTCCCCCACTTGAATATGGCATTTAGTTATGTATGTATGTATTTATTTGAAGTATTTTTAATCATACATAGCAGAGCTCCAAATAGTATCATCATCATCATCATCATCATCATCATCATTACCACAGCTGTACAATATAAACAAGGTGGAAAAACAGAGCAGGCTAAGTTCAAATTAACATCGTACTTTGAAAGTCTGGGCAAATAAATGCCTTTAACTCTGTCAGCACAACAATTGCAATATCTGTACCACCAGCTGTGTTTCAAAAGGGAGGGCATTCCACACAGTCAAGCTGATGCACGATGAAGTTCTCCTGGCCAAAGAATCCAGAGAAGAGGCTCTTCTGAAGATGTTATGAAATGGGGGATATCCTTCAGATATTTGCAACCTATTTAGGCCTTGGAAAACACTTAAGGCTTTCAAGGCCCAGATTTAAATATAAGAGAAAATTTTTATAAAATGTATTATAGATGGTATATGACCCCAGAAAGATTACAAAAAATAATGAAAAATGGGAGTTCAAATTGTTGGAAATGTGACGAAAAGACGGGATCTTTTTTTCATATGTGGTGGACATGTAAGATAGCAAAAAAAATTGGAAGGGGGTACATGATGAAATTCAGAGAATTTGTAAGTTGAACTTTGAAATGAAACTGGAACTTTATCTGTTAAATATGCTAGGGCAACAAAAGAAAATAAGAAGTCATCAGAAGATATTACTGTACTTAATAACTGCGGCAAGGTTAACATATGCACAACACTGGAAAGAAAAGAAATATATTGATATTGTGGAGTGGGAGTTAAAAGTTCTGGATATGATGGAGATGGAAAAATTAGCATTTTCTTTGAAGAATAAATCTATCCAGAATTTTGAAAAAGAATGGAAAGGAGTATTGGATTGGGTAAGGATATAAATGTATAAGAAATCAAGAAGCAATAATGTAATTGTTTTCTCCTCTGTAAAATGGAAACTATGTTTGTATGTAATGGAAATAAGCATTGCAACTGCAAGATTTAAGCCTGGAAATGGGGGGGGGGGTATTTTCAAGATTAAACCTTAATAAAAATTATTACAAAAAAAGGGGGCTTTCAAGGTAAGCACCGACAGTTTGAATTGGGCTGAAAAATAAATAGGTGTTCCCATAAGATCGTCAAGGGCACAGCATCCAACCCAGTTTCAATGGAATGTTATAAAATTAGGACTGGACATGAAAGGATAGAAACTCTGAGGGCTGAAATTACTTGTGACACCTGCTTCTTCCTTGAGCCTTCTGGATGGGGTGAATCCCACTGCATTCCATCTCCCATGGCAGAAAAATAAATTCTCTGACACAAACTAGATGTCTGTAAGGAACCTAGTGTTTGAGAGCAGACTCCATTTTGGCAGGACACAGATACCGAGGAAGAGGGGTAGTTGAGTCTGTCTTTTCAAGCTCTGGGGAAGTTGGCTGCCTTTCTGGAGGATGGAGGTGGAAAAGTGGATTTGATTATTTGTTAGCATCTGTTTACACTGTGTGTTTACCTGTGTTCAACATATTTATATATAATTAAACCCAAATATTAAAATCTGGTGTGGTGTAGTGGTCTGAGCCAGGGTTCAATTTCCCGCTTGGCCACGGAAGCCCATTGAATGACCTTGGGCACATCATACACTCTCAGTCCCAGAAAACCCTGTGATAGGTTCAACTTAGGGTTACCATAAATTGGAAACAACTTGAAAATACACAACAACAACAACAACAGCAACCCCAAGTAACAGCAATAAGTGCTCAGTGGCTGGCTTTCCTTCAAAAGAAAAACAAGCTTGGATCCTGGCAACTTCTCACAGCTTAGAGAAGTGGACAGATCAGAGCATAATTCATACATGTTTCCAGCCATAATAACTGCATCCTGGCTTTGTAACATTAAGTGAAAAAATAATCCTCATAGGCATGGCTGTGAGCAACAGTAGTTAGGGTAACATAATGTTAGTATTATCAATGCATTCTCCAGTCATGACTTCCACCCACAGCATGGAAAAGTGACATGTTTGAATGACAGCTCCCAGAATCCCCCACACAGCCATGCTGGTTGAGAGGTTCTGTGAACTGTAGTCCAAAGTACAACATTCCTAGGCTGTGCTTGGACGTCTTTTCTTAGGTGTCCTTTCCCTAAACACATAGAGTAGCGTATCTTGCTTGCAACAGCAGTGCCAGCACTATTGGTTGAGTCACGTGACTGTGGCAATCTGTGCTCCTTGAAAACTCACTAAACTGTCTGAAGAGTCAACCTTTTGATAGAACCATTATTACAACTGTGCAGTCCCTATGCTCTTCTATCTGTGATCCTATGTGTGTTTATAGATAGTATCAGCTGTTGTTTGAGTGAAGGAGTCAAGCTGTCTGAATAAGTTACAAATGGGAAAGTCCATGTATTTGAAAGAAATATTTCCTTTCAGGCTGTAACCTTGTATACCAAGCGTCAGTACAGAGTAAATATTTACAGCCAAGTTTCAACCTGTTCTAAAAATCTGCTTCTTGGTCGTTGCTTTTTTTAAAAAAAAAAAATTACAGAATACTTCATGCATCAGGGTGCAACTTTCTTCAGATAAATGTTGCTAATTATAGGTTTCTTGGAGTGTTATCAAGTATATTCTTGAAATTTATTTTTAAATGTGCTGTAATGGATTGGGGGTTTTTTCGTGGTCTTTCAAACCCACCTGCTTTGTGTTTGACTTAAAGCTTTTTAACAGGCAACATGTGTATATGTGTGTGTTTTATTGTGACTTTGTCACACTTAATTTAGAATTAATTTGACTGCAGGTGTCAAACAAAGACAGCGTTCTACCAGCCCTGCTAAGAACCAGGTGGGCAAAATACAAAGGCATGACAGTATATGGGTCCAAACTTCGAAAGATTGATGCTACTTGAATATCTTTGATCCTCCTGAAAACTTAAGGCATAAGATGGACGACAGACAGATAGGTGGGGCACTTTGATGAACATCCTCAAAAATTCCCAATTAGCACAAGCAAAGTGAACCAAGTTTGCTCGAGCAGAAAAGCATTTCCTTCAGCACCATTTCACACAGAAAATAACCGTCATAAATCATGCAGCAACGGCTCTCATAATGGTCCCCTCTTGCCAACCAGAGGACTTGTCTTGAAGCTGCTGCTTCTTCTGTTGTCTGCTTTTCTCCTGTCCTTCACCATCTGCAGTTCATCTTATCATCTGAAGAAATATTTGAGTTTCTCCACTGGCTTTGTCCCTGCCCCCATCCTTCTACTCCTGGAACTTCTTTGTCATCATCTTCTCCTTCTTGATTTGCTTGAACACCATCTGCTATACATAACAACTGGAAGAGCTGTAAAAAAATGTGCTTGAAGTGAGAAAATGTCAATAATTTTATGCATGGTTGGGGGGGTTGAAACAAGTTGGGAGGTTGCTTTTTCATTTCCAAAGTACCACTTCAGCAGCATATACAGTACAAACAACTTCCATCTCACATTTCATGAGTTGTTTTTAAAGTTGCCTTTCTAAGTAACTTGATTGGGCTCAACATCTGGTTTACAAAGTGTATTAAAAGAAATCCTAAGCAAAAAATAAAAGGGGGAAGGGGGAGTCTCAAATGTATTTTAATGAGTTCAAGCTATTCAAAATATTTAATAGCATTCCTCAACTCTGTGACAGATTTGCCTTCATTCATTCAGTCTGTGTTTGCATGTTACCTGTGATGAATAAAGGAGAATTTATGTTTTCTGTATATATATTTAGAAGTAGCTACAAAGCACTTGTAAAAAGCCACTCTTTCAAGAAGTGGGCCATGTGAAATAGAATGTATGTCATGGCATAAAATTACCACAGGGTGGTGGAAGCAGAGCAGTTCCTCATGTACACTAGGGTAAACTTTCAAAGGCAAAAAAGGAACTGGGGAGGGGGAGGAAGAGAAAAGAAAAGAAACTATCCTGGAAGAATAATTTGTAAGTCATTTTGCCTCAGAGTTATCCGAAGAGAGGTGTCAAAAATCCAGGTTAGTTCATGGAAAATCCAGATGGCTAAACATTTGACCCATAGCTAATCCCTCTCCCGGCCTTACAGCACCATCATCTCAGTCAACATAACATGGCAGACAAAATTGCTCAAGTTCCATGGAGTGGCACGTAGTTTGTCAGAAATTAATTTTAAGTCAGGTTTAAGGATGGAGAACATCCTTTCAGCAGGCGGGGCTGGGGGCACTGAACTGCAGCGCAGTTTGCCAGGGGATGAGTGTTTGAGAACTGAACCCACAAAAGCTGGCTCACAGTTCTCCTTTGTCTAAGATTGTGCGGACAGAATCTTTTGCAGAAATCAAGCAGCAATTGTTTCATACTTAATGTACTTCAGGAACTCTGTATACCTTATGCAGAAGTGCTTAAAAGGAATTGTCTAGATCTGTCAGATGAACAGTCCAAAGTTCTGAGCAGTGACTTCTTAGGAATAATTTCGTTTCCATTCTTTTGATCAGAACTTTGCTCTCCACAGAAACAGAATGAAGATAGAATAAGAGTTCTGTTATAAAGACAGAAAAAGGTTGCTAATCAAAATAATTCCTTTCACAAATTCTACCAGTCCGGATCAATCTTCCACTTCTGAGAAACTGAGGAGAAACAACAATAACAAATATTAACAGCTGGACATTATAAATCATCTTATTTTTTCATACACAGTTTTTCACAGCTCTTCTGATGAACCTATTCATAGTGAACAAGGTGATCAAGGCAAGCCAAATTATGCCTGGTGATTTTTGAATTTGTAACAGACCTGACCTAAAAGACAGCAATGTTACATATCATGTATGTGGTGAAGCTGAAACCTCGAAAACCTGAAAATAATATAAAACCTTCTTCAGCTTTAAAAATCGCTTTTTCTGCTTCTGCTTACAACTCTGAAGAATGTGCAAAAAGAGAAGGAAAAGTAAACCCAACAAACCATTACCCTGATATGTCAGCCATGTGTATTTATGGGGCAAGAAATTTTTCACCCTGAAAAACAAGACTGTCTGGTCGGTCTACACAAAAATCTGGAAGGAGAATAAAAACTTTATTAAGGCCTCAGAAATTCTTTAAAACCACCTAGAAACTGGGGAGGATTTCTTTCCCCCTTTATCTACCCCTTTTGTGTGTACACACACCCCTTCACCTTCACCTTCCTTTAGTCCTGGAGTATTTTTTTTTCTTAGACATATAATATCTGTGTTGTCCTATTTCTCTTTATGGTATGTTTTGTTAGTGCATTTTTATGTATAGGGTGTCTGCATCTGGGACAGTGTACAACTGTGCCTCTTTGACAGGTCCAGATGTTGTGAAGATAAAATACCTCCTGTGTGAGGAACTGGCTGGAATCAGGATCTGTGTTGGGTGTCCTTAATACAGTTTCAAAAGGCATCTGTCTTAAAATAATCCCAACATCTTACTTCTCTGTTTACAGTTCTGCCAGATCTTTTTCTGGAGGATCTTTAAGAGCCACTGTTAAAGTAATTTGCAGCTTATGTTTTCCCATTCTTCATTTAAATGCTTTAATGAAAGAAAGTCAGAAACAGCATGATACACTTGTATCTTATTTGTCAAATTGGTGACACCACAAGAAAAGGTATGTTCAACAAATATTTGAAAAAAATAGAATGAGAGAATCTGCAAATGAGCTGTGGAATGAAAAGAGAGGATCACTCCTTGGATGTCATCCTTCATAACTCATCACACGGTTAACCTCTTAAATATATTAATGAGAGCTGACCCTTATTAGTTTCTCTCAGCAATACATACCCTTGAGTTTCCTTAGGTGAAATGAAAGCTTTTAAGCCATGCTTTGGAACACCATTATTTCTTCTTATGGTATATAATATATTAATATTATTCCTGGTACATTCCCCTTCTACACTGAAGAGTAGGGAATGGTGCTCAAGCTGTAAATCACCTATGCCCTGGAATAGATCTGCACTGTCCAGAAGTTACCATTTTAAGATTGCCAGACTTGTTATTGATTCCAGCAAAGGACTGTGGCACACAGACTCCTTGAACATAACTTATTTAATTTTTTAAGACACATCAAGAGCATATGAGGGGGCAATGCACTGAAGACCAAATATTGGTTTATTAAAAAAAAAAACTAGAAACCTTCACATGTCCTAAAAAATCTCCATATCTAAATCTCAATTACAATTACAAATTGTAATACAAATCTCAATGACAAAAAAGAGGTAGCTAATAGAGGCAGTTATTTAAGAGACAATCCATACGGTCATATTGAATGGATAGCAACTACTAGAAAACAGTCAAGCAATATCATGTAGATTTTGTTTTGAAGCATGTATCTTCATTGCATTGCCTCAAAAACCTTTCTCTGTGATTCAAGACATCAGTTTATTTAAGGCAAATAAGAAAACTAAATGATATATACTGATGAATTACCGATAAGCATAGCATATCTGTAAAATCCATCACAGGTAACTTTTTTAAAAAAATGCCGATATGTTTTCACACATTATTTCAAGCAAATGAAAACCGTTTACCTTTCGCATGCTAGAGAAGATTTACAGATATGTCTCTCGTCTGTTTTGCAGATGTGCCTTGGTGAACTGAACAGTAATACAGACTGTCATCAGGGTTGTCTTCAGATCTTTGAAATCATTTTTGCATTGCACAGTACATATTTTATTGGATGTTTGCTTGATCTGAATAGATATCTAGCATTTGCGTGTGGGCGCAGATGTGTGCACATACTGTGATAAACTCTTACAGTGAAAATGACTTTTAAAATGCTGCACTGGCACATACTCTGCTATTTCCCAAACAGTTGAGAGGAAGAAAGGGGAGAAAGATACAGATTAACAATTCTTTTGGCTTTTGAGGTCACTCATGCATTTCTTTTGCAAGAGAAACAAGACAAGAGTTTCATTTTGAGCTGCATCTATTAACACAATTATGTAACAGCATTTTAGCTTTTTTCACTTGTTTTGTTTTGTTTCCTTTTTTTTACAAAATTTCCGAGACTGCACAGATTGGTGCAAATGTTTCATTCTTTGATATTCTTCAACAAAAAAGATCTGAAGAGTCACTTTTTGCAGAACATGGCTGTGAAGAGTGGCAAGATCCCCCCACCCCCAAAAAAAGATATAGAGGAAAGGGGGGAAAAACATTTTTATTTCATTTTTTTCCTACCAAGGGCAGACCATGCATGCATCTTGTTTGTTTTATCCATTTGCCAATTATGTTCTTAATTATTCAGTTAGATTGGTACTCTGATGGCGTGATTTAAATATTCTTGAGACTAATTTAGCCTTGAACTGTGTTAGCTTCCACTAAAGGTAGCTTCCAGGCTTCAAATATGCTTAGAAAGTTTCTTGATCAGGACTTTTAACACTGTAGTCCAAATCATATTACTCGGTAGTATGTACCACTTCAGTCAATTGTTTTGTTTTGTTTTTCTACTCCAAATTAATGTGTTAAGTTTTAAAAAAAAGAAAGGGAGGGAGGAAGAGAGAAAAGTGCATTTACTCTTCAGTATCAGTGGGTGCCTGGCTTGGTTATTTATTTAATATTCTAAATATACACTTTAATCCTAACTGCAATATCTAAGAATATTTTCTCTTAAAGTGACTTTGTTACAATGTTCTTAAATCTGGCTGCCTCTGAACAAGACCGATAAGAAATTTAAAAAACATACAAATAAGCACATGAATTCCATAATGTCTTTCTATTACTTATGATTTTAAAAAAAAAACCTGATAATTTAAAATTATCTTAACTTTTTAATCAAAGATGCTTTAGTGAAATTCAGTTAAATATTCAAACATACAACATTATTATGTTCCAAGTCGTACTTTTAAAAAGTATTTACAGAAATATCAAACAATATGGGCATTTGCATTTGGTTATTCTATAACTGTTTAATTATGGCATTATATAAATTGGTAAAATCATATTTTTGCTGAAACATGGAGTTTCTCTTTAATTTTATAAAGTTTTGAAGTATAATGGCAAGTTAGCAGCACACAAGTAAAACAACTAAAAATCTGATTGTAATTAGCCAAGTTAATTATGGACCATTTAACATTATTTTTCTGTATCAAAGGAAGCACCATTGCATCCTCGTTTATATACATCTCACCTATTTCAAAATGCATGTTCAAGCATGTTATATTTTGTTGAATAATCCCCTCATGACATTAATTAATTAGTTCTTCTGGTAAACACATAGCAGAATTTTGATTCTGATCTTTTTCTCAGCAAAGCAGCTAACATCTCAGTTTGAAACCCTTGGGTGGACGTATATCCTTTTGAATCAAATCAAGTAATCCATTTTGGACTGGAGTGTAAGAAATATGTTTGTATAGACTAAAGAGTGAAAAACACTTCACTTTTGTGAATGAGTTTCACAGGCTTCGCTGCATAGGGGCTTAGCAACTTCACCTTTGTTTTAAATGTAGGTTACAAATATTGTGGGATATTTTCTTCCTTGTAATTGCAAGAATTGTCAGATTCAGAGAAAAGTATGGGGAAAAATACTTCTGTGGCATTCATGTTTAGTTACGTGGCCATTATAACCATGAACTCAGTAGTCATTCATGACAGAGGGCTAGTTTCTGATCCCTGAATGCATGAAATTCCAAATAATCCTACAAAAAATATGGGGGTTTAAAATGAGGGTGGTAGGGGGTTTAGGCTTTCTCCGAAGACAATAGGTTGCAGCCAGATTTAGTTTCGCTCAGAGTATATTTGAAATAAATGGAAGTAATCATAAGGGATCTAGTCTAAATCTGGGTCCAACCCAGTCATGACTATCTCTACTATAAACAGGATGCAAACATGAGCAATACAGGCAGCTGAAGTCTAGCTAAAGTCTAGCAGAAGTGTGAAGAGGAACCAAGAGATGGAGTACAAACTGATGTGAGATCAGCTTTGCGCTAGTGTTTTCTGTAGCAAATGCTATTAAGTGGAAAGGAGACAAGTGGTGCCCATGGGTGCTGATGCACAGTGGAATAGAGTGGAGGTTTTTAGTACATGTCCTCATATCCTTAGAAACACAAGTATGTGATTTTTTCTTTAGGTTATTTTGGTGTTGTGAATGCTCTTCCCAGGTAATGAGAATCATCCTCAAAACCTACTTTCTTATCAGATCCATAGTCATCCATACTCCTTTGACATTAACTGGGATGAAATCCAAGCAGCTTCCCTTTGCGCTCTCAAAAGATTTCTGAGAGGTACTAAGCTGGGAGCTCACACCATCAGCAAACCACTTCCCAATGTCTTCTGAGGCTGAAATGCAGCATCCGGAAATGGTAGGTAGGCATTTACATGCATCCTATCCTACACATTCTACACAGGTTCTCTCCCCTTATGTGTGAAATTCCCAAACTTCATATAAAACTCAACAGTTACAAGTTTCTGTTGTGAAACATGATGTGCAGAAATATTTTGAGGGGATAGAAAGTACATTCTGCATCTTCCTGGATTATGGCCTCAAGCATTGCTTTCCAAGTCCATCTTAGAGGGGAAACAATTATGATGGCTTCAAGTAATGGCATAGTGCTACTGGTGTAATTTAATTACATTTTTCTCACATAAAGTTCAATCCACACAGCACACCAGACCCCAAAGCAGCTTCCTAGAGTCAGGCTGGGGGCTGGGAGCAGGAATGGCTCTTCGTATTTGGCCTCTTAGGCAGTTTCGATTGCAAAATAGCATTATGTATGGTGTTCACTGGTTTGCAGCATAAACCAGATTGATATTAATCCTTCAGTCTGGAAGAGAAGCAAGGAGAAGAATCGCCTTTTTCTATTTCCTTGTATCCAAACTTTTCCTGGCGAGAACCCAGTTCACATACAGCTGAATTCTCCTGGGGGACAAATGCACAATTACTTCTAGCACAGCATGTCCAATGCACCCTTTTAGTCTCAGATTAGTGAATTAAAGCAATGAAAATGAATTTCACATCCCAAATCTCCCAAATCCTGAAGACATGCCACACTGTGGGATCAGACAAAGTATGGCAAGAGCAACTTGCCAGCCCTGTGACAATGTGAGAGTGCTTTGGCAGCTCTTAGGTGTTCATATTCACTAGTGTGGGGAGATAATGTGAAAGGGGGAGAGGAAAGGAGGGGGGTGGGGGGCGGAGGAATGGAACCTGGATAGGACAGGCATTCTCAAGGACAGGAATGTAATTGCCATCCGTGCAGCTTGCTCCCAGTCCACCTGCAAGCAAAAGGGGGATTTCTATGCTCAGAAACTGGATTCTGCTCATAATTTATAAACATACAAAAATGAGAGAAGGGGCTTTTTACCTCCTCCGAGCGGTGTTCTCTCTTGTCCAAAGGCACTATCTGTAAAGACCTGTTCCTTAGGCTTAGACTTGCCCAATGCTCTTACATTGGTCATATTTAGTTATTTTTAAAAATCATTGGGGAAAAGGAAGTTATGCATCATGGCATAGAAGTATGTTATATTATTTCCTTTTATTTTTATTTTATTTGTAGGAACTGTTGCCTGTTTAAGCCTATATAGCTTTCATACTATATTGGGATGCCCACAGGCATGGGTGACAATTTTGTTTCAGTTAGATATTGATAAACTTTTACAACAATCTGCTATTTTTTTCCAGTGATGTGGACTCGAGTCAATTGACTCGGACTCAAGTCTGACTTAAATCACTTCAATAACTTGACTCGGACATGTCTTGGTAAAAATTACACACTGTCTTGACTTGAGACTTGCATTTTTTAGTGACTGACTTGCTGTCTTTGGTTCAGTAACGTAACACATTCCTCCAGAAACCTTACAATTTACTGCTCACATGACAATCTGTTTGAAGCCCCAAGTGTGGACACATTTCTCAGAGGGAACAGCAAATGGGCTTGAGGTGGGGTTGAGGTCTGTCTCTGCTTCATATAGGAGGAGCTTTCTAAAACTTTTCTTAAGAGCAGAAAGCAAGCTTTGCAGATGGGAAGTAAGAAGGATCCTATTCCCCACTTCCAAAGCTGCAGATGGCAAAATCACAAAAGTGGAGGGCTGACTCTACTTAAATTGTTAAAACTGACTTTATTTTTTAATAAAAAAAATATTAAAAAAACTGACTTTATTTGACACTATTCAGAAATTCTGGAATACAAGTTGGGGTATAAAGTTGGCTCCCAGACTTGAGACTTGACTCAAAACTTGACTTGAAAGTACCTTGCAAGGACTTGAGACTCAACTTGAAACTTGAAGGTTGAGACTTGAGACTTGACTTGAGACTTGGAGTAAAAGACTTAAATAATCACTGTGGGGGTTTTTCACATTTAGAATACAGAGAATTTGAGATTGAAAGTATCTGATTTTGGAGGGGGGGGAATGAAACTAACAAAGTCACCTATCCAGGCCCAGGACTTTGCTTGCTTAATCCTTGAAAACATTGGCTTTGAATCCCAGTAAATTTGAGCAGGGAATATCTGAGCTGTCTGTTGAATTTGCCCAGTACAAAGGGGAGGGAGAGGAGGTTCAGTTTGTTTTCAAAGACAAAGTTTGCAGAAGTCTTTATATCTGGGACATGGACTTACGGTTTGAAAATTCTGGGTGCAAGAGGAAGCAAAATGGAAAGATTTGCCCCATCCTCAAATGCCCATACAGTGTTAAGTTGGGTGGAATTACACCGGTACCCTGCCTTAAGCTATTGTGGCATCTGGACATGTATTGTCTACATAAATTGACCAGAGTCTCTCCCAGATGTAAATGGAGATGTAGAGAACTGAACCAGACATCTTCTATATGTTGTTCTCCCATGAATGGAAGGGTTCCTTCCATTGTAGGAAGGACTTAGATCTGATTAGGGCTTCTGCTGGTTTAAGGAGGGGTTAGGGAGCTGGCTGATTCCTCCTTCCACATGAAGCCCACAATGTTCAGGAGAAGCCTCCAACCTTCTGAAGAAGATTGGGTATGAGAGATTTCCTTTGCAGGAAAAAATGTTCCAATTTCTCTCTCCTCCTCCCACTTTCCCCCTTTTTCCTTGGCCGCCTTCAATTGCCACAAACTGAGTTCAAAGTGCAAAAGTAGTTTACACAAAGTTAACTCAGCAGGGGGAGGAATAAGCTTACCCTTCCCAGTAGACTCAGGCAAAAGCAAACCGCAGCAGCTTCTCCTAGCTTATGTGTTCTTCCTCATTAATAACTTTTGCCATTTTGACCACACTCTGATGTTGTTTGCCAACACATGTCCCAGTATGTATCTGTGAAATGCTGGAGGTTATGTCTTTGGGGCTGTAGTGTGCTTCTTCACACTGCAGTTAGCCTTGGGAGTGCATCAATGGGATGCCCCACAAGAGCAATAGGAAGGGGCTTAAACCTCCTCTTCTTGTACTTTATGTTCCAGATGTAACCCCTATCCTAACACGCACACACATATATATTAATTTTTTTAAAAAATCCCTAATGCAATTGCTAGTTGTACACATAGTATTACATGTGTTTTGGCCCCTAATATCAGCAGCAAGTCCAGTACAGATACAATGGAATTTTCTACCCTTTGACGGAAACTTCCATCATGAACTCCACCATGATCTCTAATATTATATTTTATAAAAAAAAATGTGGTTGTTAGTATTATGAAAGGCCATCAAAGTTACATTAAATTAGATTATACTCCAAATGGTCAAATAGCTATAAAACATTTCCTAGAACATATCTGATTTCATTCCATGTAAATATGCATATCCTCATTCAGTGGTTGTAGTGTCTATATGGAGACAGTGTCATAAACAAGAATCTAGTGGTTGAATCTTAACTGGTGTTTTTTTTTAATCAAGATTTGGTATATGTCATATACACCTCTATTTTTGAAACATAACAAGAAAGGTATGTTTAATTTTGAGGCCACCCCTGCTGATCTGAGATATCAAAATTTCCTGTGGAATCAAGAAAGCTGAAACCATACATGTTAAGATCTCATAAGGAAAAGAAAGAAATTTGTCCAAAGGCAGTTGTATAAAAGTTATGCAAGTTTAAAAAGTATTACATTATTCATATAGCATGTTAGTTTCCAGCTTTTCTTTGACCCTTGGAGCTTATTTAACTATATTTAGTACACAGATCTTTAGTTTTTAAACCACAGGTTGCATCTTGCCCTACAATACAGCCAGCTATATTTGAATTCCACTGAAAGATATGTTTAAGGAAAATTAGCTGAACTATGGAAAATATAGTATGAATTTGATTCTTTCTACATTTTTTAAACTCACCTATCTAGCCTGGTCTTATCTAAAATCTTCCTTACCTTGTCACTGCAAAGAACTAAGACCAAGCTAAATAGGTGGTAATCACATGCATAAAATTCATATGCATGTTTTTAAAAATATAAAGAGCTACCGCAGCATGGAAAAAGTAGCAGTGAGGACTCAAGGAGAGAGGATGAAGAGTTTTTTCTGCTGAAATATGTCTAATGCTTCTTCTCCTAAGTTTGGAAGTAACTTGTTACTTTTGATGTTGCTTTTTTTTTTTAACCAATGAATAACATTTTATGCTCATTATTCATTCCCAGGGACTGAAACAAGTGTTGCCTCTTAACTCAGTTATATATGAGGTGGCCCCAGGGAGCTGAGCTATTCTTTTAACATTTAAAACCAGGGTCCCATAACATGGAGCCACACTTCACCCTCTGTCTAGCTTCTCCTCAAAAAAGATCAACAACAATGGAGTAAAATGATGCAGGAAGTGTGGCTGTTAGTCACCTTTATGTGAGCCCATTCACACTGCATAATTATAGTGCCATATTCTACTTTTACATTTGAATATAACATGTTCCATAGGCCAAATCCTAGGGAAACCTAGGATTTGTAGTTCAGTGAGGCACTAGAGCAATCTGACTATGAATATTAATTATGTCTCCCTAAAATGCAAATCCCAGGATTCCATAGAATGGAGCCTTGGCAGTTAAAGAGGAATCATAGCACTCTAACTGTGTGGTGTGAAAGCATCCCTGGAGAGACCCTACTGTGTCTCATTGCTTACCTATATCCTGGAAATCTGTCTTGATCTTATCCCTGCCATAAGCACTAGGGTGGTCACTGAGAAAGGCAGACAAGTCTTTTTGAAAATGATGAGGGAGTTCCATCAAGTGAAATTTTATCTTACCCCGTACTATAATCCACAGCAATCCGAAATTCTGTCTTCTGCCCAACAGTTAAATGACTCAAGATCTCATCTGTTGGTTAGTCCCAACTAGAATACAACCATTGAATCAGTTGTTGAATGGTGAGTCAACATGTAGGTAATCCATCAAATCTAAAATAAGATTTAAGCCCTTATGTTTGCATCTGATCAACCTACAAGATCAGCAATGGAAAGGCCCTGGCCAGTTGGCCCAATCTGGCCTAACAGGTCCCTAGGCTGGCCCAAGAAGCTCTCCCATGTTATTTCTTCCCCAAAGCTCCACCTCCTCCTAATCTAAACCTCTCCCCCACCACCACCATTCAGCCATGTCCAATCAGAAGGGAAACAATTGTGAGAGTGGCCATACTAAATTCTGAGGATGTGTTGCAATTGCTTCTCTCCTACTTCATACTACTTCCTACTAAATATCCTAAAGGCACCAGATCCCATCTGATCTCAGACACCAAGCAGGATCAGCTCTGGTTAGTGGATGGGAGACTGCCAAAGAATACCGCATGCTGTATAGTTTATTTCAGAGGAAGAGACAGGCAAAACCACCTCTGAGTATTCCTTGCAGAAGAAAACTCTATGTCATTCATGAAGTTGCCAGTTATGTGTAGCTGCTTGCTACACATAACTACTTGCCACACATACCCTAACTATTGTCCTACCAAGAAAGATGAAGGCATTTAAAGGGAATGAATGAGCTAACTTAATTCCTGGATACAAATGATGCTAGGAGACAGGAGACTGTAAAAAATGAAATGCATGGTGCAGCAGTTAAGAATGTTGGACTGGGGCATGGAAGAGCCAGTTTATGACCTGTCAATAAACCATAATGTTCACTGGGTGGCTTTGGCAATTCACTCTCTACCAGCCTGACTTACTACATGGGGTTGTTGTGAGTATATAAGTGAGGAGGAAGGAAGCCATGTATATCACAACTAAATGTGGGTTGGATAAATGTGACAAATAAGAAAGCATCTCCCACAACAGTGTTAGCATAATATAAGAGTTTCTGATATCTTTCACTTTAAAATGTATAGGAAGGTGATATACAGCACTAAAACAGAGAAAAGTTTTGTGATGCTACACCAGGAATAAACTGTTACGTGGGCATTGCTTTGGCAAAACAGCAGCCCACAGAGTCGAGAAAGACACTAAAGACCTCCCCTTAACTCAATTTTGTTTCTGACATTATCTCAAACCAAACGAACTCTGTTCCTGGTAATATTATACGTAAGGAATGAGTTTAGAGTGACTGGTGACTGGAATGTGCTGCACTGAAAAAATCTGTTCCTTTGGCAGACTCCAAAAAACACCAATTAGACTAGGAAACTCTGCCTCCATTTCATATTGTTTTCTGGATCACTCAGTATCCAGTTAATCAAACACTGTTTTTTTCATGCATTGGATGTTTTCGACCTAGATGCATTATCCATCTGATTTCTCTCTCGAAAGCTAGGCTTCTCCCAGTGGAATAAAATGAATATATATGGTGCTACAGTGATTGACACAATCAGGAATTTTGCTGCTTTGTCGTGTATTATGCTTGTACACTTAATGCTGTGCATGCACCTTATTCTCACATTAGGTTCTGTTTAAAAAAGAAAGAAAAGGAAGGAAGCAAAGAGTAATCCTTTTCAATTATAGTCTGGTTTCTTTTCTCCTCTTCCTTTCCTTCATAGGATTCAAAACTACTGGGACTAATATACTTAGTTGAAACCAAACCATACTGCAAATAATAAAATCAGTTTGCAAGTAAACATTGTGTAGCTAAATTGTAAGTTCTGAAGGACAGTGTATATGTTTAAATATGTAGGCAGAAATATCTGTGACATTACACGGTACACATTTTTAGTGGTTAGGTGACTGGAATGTATCTTGCTCCCTCCACAACCACAGGGATGGGGACAATTTCCATTTAACAGTCCATCCATTCAGACTGTAAAAGTTCAGTGAAAAGGATTCTTGCAGCAAATATTGTTTTCTACCTGCCTCAGGGGCTGTTTTTTATACATTCAGCAGAATCAACTGGTAGAGGTTTGCCTGAGTTGTGCAACTCAAGACTACAGGTCTCAACATTAGAATGCTCCCTCATAAATAGCAACAGTTCTCTTTATGGGAATTCAGAGAATCATAGAATCTTAGAGTTGGAAGGGGCCAACAGGTTTCCAGTTGGAATGTACCTACATTGTGAGGTGTCCATAGAGATGGAAGGATAATGTCACCATTTTAGAAACAAAGGATCTACTTTTTTCAAGATCAGCATATGTACTACCCATGGCTTTTCTTGATGATTCTAATTTAAGCAAAGAAGATGGCTCTCAAAAAGAGAGACAATACTTGTTCGTGAAAGGAAAAGGTAATGTTGTCATTATGTGCCTTCAAGCTGACTGTGACTTATGGCAACTCTTTCACAGGGTGGTGAAGGCAGCAAGATTCTTTCAGAGGGGGGTTGTCCTTGCCTTCCTCTCAGGTTGGGAGTGACTTGTCCAGACACCCAGTGGGCTTTCATGGATGAATAGGGATTCAAATCCTACTCTCCCAAAGTCCTAGTCCAGTACTTAAACCACAACACCATGCCGCCAGTGATGGCCTGATCTCTATTAGGTAGCCACAACTAAAGTAGACCCATTGAATGAACTATTGAATGATGAGTCAACACTTAGGCCCTTTCTGCATGTTACTGGATCCCAGCAGCATCCCGCGGGAATCCCGATAGAGCCTATCCCAGGAGAGGAGAGTGACAGGAGCACTCCCCTTTGCACTGGCTGCCTGCGGGAATGTAGGATGTGCGATGGCCACTCCTCTTCCTTCTGCAGCACAGGCGGGCACTATCCCAGGCTGCGCTAGGGCAGGAAGTGCAGCCATCACACTTTCTGGCCCTCCACAGCTCACGTAAGTGTGAGAGGATGGCAGAAGAGCTGCACAATCATCAGTCATTGATAGGTAAAACCCATCAATGATTTGCAGTGCAATTGCACAGACTGGGGATGGGAGAATGATGGCGCATGGATGACATCATGCATAAGCATTTTCTGGGTTCTGTCCTTCTCCTGTACCCAATGTAGGATGACGACATCCTGCAGAAAGGGCCTAAGATAAATTCCAATGATTCAATGAGTCCACTCTGATTGGGACTAACAGGATTCAGGCCAATAAGTTTTCTGATTCTTTTGGCTGCACACTAAAGTTGGTATTCATGACAGTAACTTCAACAGGGATTTAGAAGCAAGAATCATTTTCATGCAAAGCAGACTACAATTTGAGTAATAGATTTGATCATACAAGCATGTCTGTAGACTTGGGTAGAGTGGCCACTGCAGTGTAACTACAATTCCTTGACTTCACTTATGAGTCTTTTGGTATACATCTGAGCTGAAACTATACAATGTAGAAATCTATCAGATGGGCTGTTTCTTTTTGTCAAGGCCACAGAATGGTCATCAAACAGAATTAATGTGCCTGATCTTGAGTTACTTCAAGTTAATAACAGGAGAAGTAAAAATCCTTTGTTTTGTGGTGATTTAGTCATAGAATGCGACAAGCAAAAGTGTTCAGGTCCTTTTGTAGTTAACAAATGAGAACCATTTACTGTCAGACAATTGTCACTCCCAACACTCTTGTACTTCGTTACTGGCAGTTGAGGTGGGTGGCATATCATTGTCAAGATATGGATCCTAATTTTGCAACACATTCTATCAAACTTCCAACAGGTTATCAGAAGACAAATTAGCGCAATTGCTTTGAGATATATGGCTTCAGGATGAGTCAGTCAGGCCTTGATTTTCCAACACAGACTTTGACATAACTGTTAGGAACAGAAGTAATGACGGAAGCTGCAGGTCATCACTGCTGCATTAACTCAGGTGGAGCTCAAGAATTTCGGCTGAGAGAGTTCTTCCATAAAGAACAATAGAGAAAGAAAATGAGAGAGAGAGAGAGATGCTGACTCTTGCAGTAGTTTTCCAGTGTTTACACTACAAGAATGTAGGAGCATGGTCCCCTTTCATTTAGTGATGAGTCTCAGTCAGGAAGGATGGTGCCCTGCCTTCCTTGTATATAGGCCAGCTGGCCGTACTGGCAGTCCAGTCTTACTTTAACGCATGGGGAAATGATTGGAGAATGTCCTCCAATACACCTGAGACATTAGGATACTGTATATGGAACAAGCTACAAGGCAAAGAGGAACAGTCTAGGAAGAACAAGTGGGAGGCTGTTTCCACTCCTTTCCCAGCAGCATTTGCTGCCTGGGGACATCACACCCCTCTGCTTAATGACAGGGCTGACCCTGGAGCCTCTTCAACTTTTGATTGCATGGGGCTATGACTTGGGTGAAACTGGGGAGAATCAGGGAATTTATGGATTTCTTGTAGGGCTCCCCTACATTGTACCTCATAATCTGGATGCTATTTTACTATAGCACAGTGATGGACATCTGCAGCCCTCCAGATGGTGCTGAACTGCTGCCTCCCTTAGTCCTAATAGGCATAGCCAATGTAGAGGAATGCTGGAAACTGCAGTGCAGAAACTTCTGAAGTGCTGCAGCTGCCCACCTCTGCTCTAAAATAATTTATTTGACCTCAGTGAGACTTATAGTTTATGAACTTTTGCCTTAATGTTTTTTTGCAAGATAACTGTCACTCATATTTTCACATGGCAGCATGATTGTCTTGTTACTTCACTATAACTGGAGTATATATTTTCACATCATTTGGACTTTCATCATCTCCTTGGTAGTCTTGTGCTGAAATGTGGTTTTGAAAGTTATTAAGTGCATACATATATAATTATATTTATCTCTTCTAAAATGTCTCACCTGCCAATCATCACAGAGGATCCTGTGGGAATGAAAGAAATGACACAGGCTAACCAATAAGCAACAAAAAAAAATTGAAAATGTACAAAAAAACTCAATAAAATCACTAAACCATGAAACCAGGGCTACAAAAAGTAATAACATAACTCACAGCAACATCCAACATCCCTGTCGGCCAGATCTTCTTCTTGTTCTTTCTGACACATATAAGTCATTCTCTTGAGAATTGTCTTCTGCTTCCATGTTCATGTCTGAAGCAGCACTCTAACCCTCTGCCACCCCTAAATCTTGCTTTATCTATCCCACAGTGCATATTATCTATCCTCTGCCCTGTTCATTCTCTCACCTAAGTCTCTTTTAGACCTCTCAGCAGAACTACATCACTTTTCTATTCCTTCACTTAAGGCTGTTCTACAGGTACATGTCTATCATTTGATAACATCAGAGTGGGAATTCAGTGTGGGAATCACAGATCAAACACCAAGATTTCTTTTTTTTTCCGTCCACCTCAATAAAACCTTGAATGCCATATACATGTCAATGGAGTTGGGTCCTATGTTCAGTTGCCAGCCATCAATATTTGCTATAAGAAATTGAGCCATCTATATTCATATGAAAACTAGCTCTGTGTAGCCCTTAGATCTTGACATCTGTTTGCTTCAAGACACACATTTGAATTTAAAGTGCAAAAGTTTCATTCAGAGTTTTACTTTTCATGAGTTTATATTTCTCAGATTCATGTCTCATTGTCCCTAAATCCCCAGAAGGAAGACGCAAAGCAAATGAACTGAGCTAACAACTTTAATAAATAGATGGCTAAAACAATTAAAAGCACCGATTCAATCCACTACTTCCTTTGCAAGTGAAGCTACTGCCACCAATCTGAAAATGGAGGCATTTTCTGCAAGACAACTGGATGGGCATCCCTACTGTGCTCCAACCTTTGGATGAGCCATTTGAGTGTCCTTCCTGTCCACAGCTATGTGCAGAGGAGGCTCTTCTCTACAGTGAAAATAAATGTGTGTGTGTATGTGCATTTGCGTGTTTTCAAGTTGTCTCTCAGTTTATGACAAATCCATGAATTTCATAGGGTTTTTCTTAGGTAAGAAATACTCTGAGGTGGTTTTGCCAGTTCTTTCTTCTGAAATATAGTCTACAGCACCTGGTATTTGTTGATGGTCCTCCATCAAGGTCCTAACCAGAGTTGGCCCTGCTTAGTTTCCAAGATAGATGGGATCTGGTGCCTTCAAAAATTATTATAGGGTTTTTACTTAGTCCTCCAAAGAATATGTCACAATGGGGGTGTCACCAATTCCAACAGAATACAACAAAACTGCACCACAAGATGGTTGCCTGAGACTGCTTTTGATTTATTTAATGTTATGAACTACACCTTCCACCCACTATGTATCTGAGGCAATTTACAATTAAATACGTCATAATTAAAACATATACCAAAAAGTAAGAAATATGGGAGCAAAAATTCCCATCGATCTCCCATACAAGTACTATGCTAGGGGAAAAATAAGTCACATTCAGATACACACTATAGAGTTCAGCCAAATGTTCTCAGAGTGTACTTGTTTGGCTTGAAAATACTCTTAACCCTAGTTTTTTGAGGGATGTTCACTATCATATACAATCACTGGTGTCTGCTCTTCTGCCATCTTGTCAACACATTCTCTTCTATTGTTTTTTTGGGTGCGGGGGGTACAAGACAAGATTATATAATATAGCCAACTATATAACCAATTTCCACTTAATGTTGTCCAAGCAGATTTGTGCTAATGCAACAGAACTTGCCCTTCTCCCCTTGGCAGTCCTTCAGCTCTCTTCAAACCTTATCTGGGAAGCCCTCTAGACCTTCAGATTTGGAAACATGCAGGAATAATATAGGAAGGAAGACTCCCTTCTACCAGCGGTGTCTGTTCCACTACATTGAAGGGCAGACACAATTGAACACAACCCCCTTCTTGTTACTAGTGTTTCTAAGGGCAAATGAAGCCCATTTAACAGGCTGCAAGTGTTCTTCAACAAGCCTCATAACCATTCAGATTATGAATGGGTTAGAATTTTACCCCAGCTCATTGTGAATAAAAATTTAATAAAATGTACAAACTTCTCCATATCTGGCATGGAGATTTGAATGTAAGATTTGAAAAGGCTGAAGGTGGAAGAAATGGAAATTGACTCAATAGGTATAGTTAAGCTGGGACTAGCAGCTGGATTTAAACCTATGAGTGTTTATCTCATTAAAAATCTGTCTTTGAGTCCCTGAGAATTTAGCCACGTTTGTGGTACCTGAACTAGGGTTGCCTCTTTTTTTTTCCTAAGAGGCTCTTTATCTTGAACAGGTGTTTGGTGGAGTAGAACAACATCATCTTTCCATGCTGGGACTAGTTGCAACTATTAATCTGGCCAGGTAGAAGGTGTTATTTTAATTTGCTTTTCTAAGAATTTACTGAAGGTCACAAGTTTCAACATAAGTGAAATATTGGGGGGGATGGACTGAGATTTAAAACACACAAACAAACAAAAATTGACAGATTTATCTGTCCCTGAATCAGAACTTGCCAAGAGAAATGAACAATGCAGAACATTTTTACAATAGTTTCAGGTCACAGAAAAATGAGGAAAGTATTTTGGTTATAAATGCAATTTTCATTAACTAAGGGAGCTTCTTTCATCTCAGTACTACCAAACATCCACACTTCTTTCCCAATAAACATGCTCTTTTTTAAAAAAAAAGGGGGGGGTTAAAAAAATAGCTGATTTAAAATCGATCTGTCCTGCAATCAGTAATCATTGCAATGTAGATACAAATTTCACTTACAATAGGTAAAGTTCTTTGTTTACAACTTTAGATTTCTTTCCCTTTTCCCTGCTCTTTTACCAAGTGTTCATAGTGTCTAAGCAGAAATGCGATCAGAATACTCTCCAAAATGAACTATATGGGAGCTTTCATTTCTGTTCTTTCCCCTATTTACATCTTTATATTGTTTTAATGGTTGATTGTATCTTCTAACTACCAGCCTATTATTGTTGATTTATTTTGCTTTTCACTCTGTTAAAGTGGTCTGCAATTAATTACTGATATTAAAATAAAATTTATGTTCCTCAAGTTGGATCATTTCCCCACACCCAACCTGCCAGTAGTTCCAATTATTTCTTTAATCTTTTGTCAAATTTATAGATTTTATCAATCTCCTTACAGATGAAACCTTTCTTCTAGCTTGGGATGGTTCTGTATCTGTTAAACAAAGGTAATTAGAACAACTGAAAATTCAACTTAGATGATCTAGCTAGAGAAGAATTCTTCCTCTGTTGTGATCAGGCCTTGTCATGTCAACAATGTTTTTGAACACAGTAAAAGGGAAAGCAGTGCTAATTATCCATAATAGGATCGGTCAGATAAATAGGATGGTTCTGGAATCAGTAGTTACAAAGTGCAAATGGAATTATAGAAATAGCAAGGTTAGACTATCTCAGGGCCGCTTTCAAGATACCGCAGTTACCTGCATGGAAATAATGACATTGGAGGAAATACAGGCATAGCTCAGTTAACAAAGCTCCTGAAAAAAGAAAATCCTTTCTTTACAGAAGCCCAACTCAGCTCCATTTCTTTCTTTTTTTCTTTTTCTTTTTTCTTTTTGTTGTTGTTGTTGTTGTTGTATTTATGGCATGTCTGCAATAAACCATGCAATAAAACTTGACTTGGGATTATACTCTAGGTTATTTTACCATAGCTGCGTGTGCTTACATACAACAGGCAAGGTAAACAGCTAACTCTGAAATCACTTATTGGGCATGTGTGAGGAGCAACACGGAAAGAAAGGGGAAGGCAGATTAGCCTGCCTAACCAGCTTACCCTGGCACCTTCGAAAAGCATAGATCTATCATCAAAATGGAAGTCATAAGGAAAGTGGAGGGTGCTGAAAGAAAAAAAAGAATCATCCCCGTATACATTTTGGAAGAATTTTTCCAGTAGTCTCTAGAAGATTCAAAATGTTTTTGTTTACTTACACAAGGCTTCCCTGACCAGGATTGTTTCATTTCACATGAGCATAATGTTGGTTTTGAATAAAAAGTGTACTGAAACATGTTGAATTACCGTTCTTTTTTTGTATCCTAGGAACCTATCTCTATTATTTCTATGCTTCTTATGCCTCTGGTACCAAAATTTATATTAAAGAAGTAAAGCCTGGAAACAAATCTACTTTGTTAACTGAGGTATACCTGTATGTCCATGAGGTATAAGTCCATTTACCAGGAAGTAAACTCATGGTTCAACCAGCCAAAGCATCATTCCTTCTTCGTGGCATTTAGACGCTGCACAGTAGATTGACATTGTACCATGCATCACTAGTGATGGTATCTGTATTTCCTGCTTTGACTTTTTCCCCATAGGAAAATGGTTAGGTATTAAAGGATCCTAAGGAACAAAATAACTATTCTAATTTGAAAGTGGGTTTAATTTTAAAAAACCAATCTGCTGGTTTAAGTCCAGAGCTGAATCTTTTGTTGATTCAAGTTCCATACATGAACAAGCCCCACATGGACAACTCCTCCCAGTGTTTGTCTACTAAAATGCTTCCAGGTGGCACAGGAAGGGGGCTATATTGGTTCCACTGTGTGGGTCTGCATTTAGGAAGAGGAAACAGAGTGGAATGTTTAAAATTCCCCTGTACAAATATTATTAGCCCCATCTGGCTACGTCTCCCATGCACTTACTTGGGAGTAAAAAAGAGAAGTCCTTCTTAGCTGCAGGCTATATATCAGGGTATAGCTGCCCAAATGTTATTGAACTGGAGTTCCCATTGTGTCTCACCATCAGCTACACTAGCCTAAGACTTCAGGGAGCTGCAATCCAACAACATGTGGAGAGCTGCATAAATCCCACTCCAATTAAATATAGCATATAATTTGTGTTTCCCCTTACTTCTGTTGTGTTCTTGACCAACAATCATGACCCTCTGTGTAAAAATAAAAAAGGAAGAAACTAGGTAGAATCAACCAAAGAAGCGCCATTACACTTTGAAAATTTCAACTTGTTTTTTCTTCTTTTCCAGACCACTTTCTGCATCTTGCCTAGACCTCAAGCCTGCATGGTTGGGGGGGGGGAATTTGGAGCTAGAAGGAGACTTATAATTTGGAACTAAAAATATATTATGAACATTTCCATACAAACCAGTTTCCTTTTGAAATGCTGAGATGAGGGGGAAGGGGTGAAAGAACAGCTGAAGATTGCTATGAAACTATTTAGCCATGTCTAATTCGGCAAGGTATTAGAACGACTTTCACCCTAATACACTTGAGTCTATTGTATGTACTCAAACATTCCAGTCAACCAGACTGATAAAACCAATTTAACGGGTCTATTGGCAAGAGTGATCTCAGATTTTCTCAAAGTCATATGTATGTCTGCACATGCAAAGCAGCCCATTTTCACTTGCAAGTTTTATCAAAAGTACTCGTGAAAAACAAAGCAAATGACATGTGTTTCATAATAATAGATTATTCCATTATTGTTGTTGTTGTTGTTGTTGTTGTTGTTGTTGTTGTTGTTATTTTGAAATTGATACAAGACAGTTATATATTCTGTGGCTGTTTTAAATGATTCATGTAAGCTGCTCTGACCACAGAACCATCAGCTGTGGCTACAAAAATAAAAATAAACATTAGAAGTTTGAAATGGAAAAGTCTGCTTAGGTTTTAGTGCTTGCATAATTATGTTAAATATTACAACACTAGTGTATACCTGGGATTTTATTTTTTCATAGGTTATATTTGTTAGAAAGATTTGAGATCCTGTGTCTCTAATTCCCCAAACTGTCTTGTCCAGTACCTGTAACTTTTCCCCATATTCCCCAATTCAATCTGTATTCAGAGTTATTAACATATAGAGTTTGGGTTCCTGAGAGAATACACTACCCTCCTTCTTGCTGCTAGGCCTCATCTCTATAGCAACCGTCCTATTCAAGACAGACACAGCTTACTGAGGCCTAACAGCTCTCTGGCTGAGAATTCTAAAGGCCTGAACTGCAAACCCCAGGATTTCATAGAATCTTCTTAGGCAGCCAATCGTATGAGGTCTTCGCCTGACACAGCCAATCATAGGAGGTCTTCACCTGACACAGACAAACTAGGGCCCTTTTCGCACGGCATCTGCCATGCAAAAGAGGGCCTGGAGCCTCACACGATTGTGAGGAGCGATCTGCATGACGCCCTTGCAATTGCGCAAGGCTCCAGGGGCCAGCAGGCAGCGATCACACATTGTTCCCGGGCCCCACGTGCACTTACCTGGTGTGAGGAGCATCAGGAGCTGGGCTGGTCGCACTTCCTGTCTCAGTGCAGACTGGGAAGGTCCTAGGCTGCATTGCGAAAGGAAGAGGCAGGGCTCTCGCGCAAGCAGGAAGCTCGTGCAGAGCTGAAGAAGCAAGGAAGAGAGAGCTTCTCACAAGAGGCTGCTTGCATGATCACCGCACCCCAGCACCAAGAAAAGGTAGGATGCGGAAAGGGCCTTTGACTTTTATATATTAGATTAGAGCCAGTGTGGCGTAGTGATTTGGGTATTGGACTATGAGTCTGGAGACCAAAGTTTAAATCCTTGCTTGGCCATGGAAACCCATTGAGTGACCTTGGCAAGTCACACTCTCTCGGCCTCAGAAAAGGCAAAGGAAAGCCCTTTCTGAACAACTCTTGCCAAGAAAAGTCATGATAGATTCATCCTAGGGTCACCATAAGTCGGAAACTACTTGAAAGCACACAACACATGCAACACATTACAACATTGTTCTTACATTCAGGTTAGTATTTTCTGTTACTGAGTATGGCCCTAACATACAAAAGTTTGTAACAGTGAGGTTGAGGGATTATATGAATTTGTATCCCAAACAATCTGAATTTGGGGACATGAAAGAGTCAGACATGAAAGACTAGATTAACCATTATGCTGAATTTATATTGAAACCCACCCCATGGGTTTCCCATGGCTGAGCGGGGATTCAGACCCTGGTCTCCAGAGTCATAGTTCAATGTTCAAACACTACACTACACTGGCTCTCTATCCCACTGTACGTAAATTAGAAAAAGACTCTGCTGGAGTCTTTTGAAAGTCTAGACATGCTTCATGGCTACTTGCAGACTGTACAGTGTATAGCTATAGTAACCTAATCTATGCTGCTAAACTCCACAACAGTTTCCATGTCAATCTATTGTATCCAAAACAAAATGAAACCAAAAATCTTGTGGCATCTTGAAGACTAATACTTTTATTTTTGACACAAGTTCTGCTGTAACCCTGTACACTGTAGGCTTCTGTCTCTCCAGTCTCTTGGGCACCTTCAGGTCATCATCAAGCTGATAGCTAACATTCCCTTCTAAAAGAAATCAGACTTGCTCTATCCCTAATGGCTTTTTGGTGCTCAGTAAAACCATTTTTACAGTGGCTTTCAATGATGTTTTAATTGAAATCACCATTTAATGGTGTGGTATTTAATTGAAACTGTCTAGTGGCAGGAAAATCCCCCAGAGCATTGGGGGATCCTTCAGAATCCATCAGTTTCTGAGGATGAACGTTTAATGGGTCCTCCTGCTGCCTAACAGACCTCAGGAGTTCCAGTATCTCTAAGCCCAGTTAGGCAGTAATCTGACCATGACAGCAGAGTTTCTTTTCAACAAATCTACCCATAGTCGTAGATTTGTTCAAATATAGTGCTATGTTTGAAAACTGAATGTTTTTTCAAATATTATCCCCCATAACTAGGACTGCTATTTATTTTAAAACATAATGGCAATTCTCAAATAAATAGTTGTTTGTTGAAAAGAAAAGAAAAGAAAAGAAAAGAAAAGAAAAGAAAAGAAAAGAAAAGAAAAGAAAAGAAAAGAAAAGAAAAGAAAGGAAAGGAAAGGAAAGGAAAGGAAAGGAAAGGAAAGGAAAGGCCTATACTTCATGCAAAATTAATCCTACCCTTAGGCAGAATGAGGAAATCACCTCAGGTGGCCAACACAGAGGTTGTCTTCTTCTGGCCAGATCTGTTTCCTTCTGTCACACAATTGTCCTGGGCTTAGAATCATATGGTTGGAAGGGATTGTAAGGTCA
Organism: Iguana delicatissima; assembly: GCA_948472985.1. Classification (NCBI taxonomy): domain Eukaryota; kingdom Metazoa; phylum Chordata; class Lepidosauria; order Squamata; family Iguanidae; genus Iguana; species Iguana delicatissima. The sequence goes on along the minus strand of CAOKZL010000345.1, from coordinate 162,633 downwards.
GTTTACTCCAACCTACAGACATGCAGGAATGCCCAACTAATACACTCCTGAAAGATGGCCATTCAACCTCTGCTCTTAAAAAGGGGGAAACTGACACTCCAATTATGCTACTTGATGTGTACACCTAAGTAGTGGGCCCTTTCTTCTGGTTACCCTTCCCTCCTCTTTTTAACTCCTGTTTTGTCATACTACCTACACCTTTTTAGTTTCCTTTTTAGTTGAGGAGAGGTCCCTTTTTGTTACTTTTAATACACGTTCACTTTAATTTGGTTCTTTGTTTTTATCTTGTTAATTGACTGAGTTTTTATCATTGATACATGGGAGGCACATTGGAAAGGCAGACATTTTAATAAGTTGTAAAATAAGCAAAAAGCTATGGGTACAATCTTAGCTACCAAATATTGTACCACTCTGTGTACCTGGCAGCGTGTAACCTGAATGGCCAAACATTTGGTGATCATTCTAGCTCTTATTGGAGCAAAAAGCAGTCTCTTTGTTAAAGAGTTGATTATAGAAAGAGCTTGATTTCTTTCAGACATTCAGAATCCCACTGGCCACCTGGTTGAACCTGAGGTTGGTCTAAAGTTAGCCTTCACACAGTTTCCTGTAGATGTACAAAGAAACCAGATGGTGTCCTTGGGATTCTACTTTCTTCGGGTCAGCATCTGGCATTTGCCATTTCTCTCTGAAAAAGAATGCAGTTAATAAACTCTTCTTCTCTCTTGTGCCACATTAAGCAGAGAAAGTATTGTTAGAGAGGTTGTTATATACACACACACACACGCACACACATACTTCTCCATGCAACATGTATTTCTGTCCACAAAACATCCAGACAACTTTCCAAGCAAGAACATCCCCAATGCATTAAAGCAGGCAACCTATAAACATGTGGCTCTAAAGAAGATCTGTGGCAAATGGGATTCATATGTTTGCTATTACAGTGCTGCTCACAGGTGCAAGAGAGAGAATGGAATTCTCTTGTCATCCATCTTTTAATCCCTTTACACTTTAATGCTTCTGGTGCTTCATTTTCATAGGTCTCAAAGCAGGAAAGTTATCTGTCTCCTGGTTTTCAAGAAGGGAGACAGAAAGAGAGAGACGTAATCATGGCTGCCCTGAACTTACACAGCTGGCCCACCTGGACAGCAAAGACCTGGTTCCATAGTCATTTGACCACACAACCACTAACTAGCAAATAATTGAAGCATTTGGGAGTTGGGGTTCATAATCCAGAAGCTATACAACACATGGCATACAATGAAGCTATGAGTGCTGTAGTCCACAGCCACTACAATCAATCAAAATGTTGCCATTGATTTCATTACACTTGCACCCTACATGTTTTAAAGGTCCTCAAAGAACCAAATACACTGTGACCACATGGGGGATTCTTATTGTTCTTCTAAGCAGAAGTGAATCTACTTCACTGTAACAGTGAAAAATTGTCAACCAATATGAATAGCAGTTACTCAGTTAATCTTTGAAGCATATGTCTGTGATGAGTCTGACAGTCTGACAGGAATGATAGAAAAGGAAACAGGAATGATGAGGGAAGAGAGAAAACAAGCCTTGCAGCAACAGCTCCATCTCAGCTGATGAGACCAGTTGCTCTGCCTCTTTCCTCAGCAGTTAAGGATGCAGCTGCTCAGTGGCCCTTGGGTCCTGTAGGAATAGGTGGCAACTTTGGTTTGGCTTTTCATAACAATTTATCACCATCTGCAAATTTCTTTATAAACAGGATAGAAACAGTTTGCATTTTTAAAGGATTGATTGTGAGAGAAAGAAAAACTGACAGATTCATCATCCATGCTTAGTCTTTTGGCCAGTAGCAGAGTCAAGAGTATGGTTCTCTTCACCTGTTTCCATTTATTGTCTTCAGGTATGATTGAAGCTTGATCTTGAAATGAAATCCAGAGCTTGAGAGGATCATACCATGTATAAACATCCCATATGAGGAGAGAGGAACAGTGCTATGTTGCCTTGTCACAGCCTAGTTCTAGCCAATGTCTTTCACAAGACAGGTTTGTCCCTTAATCAGTCTTTAAGCTGAATATAATGCCTTGAGAACATTTTGTGCGTGCATTAGTCCATAATGTTTGGGTATGCCACCAGGGATGGTCAAGAATTTGGTTGGATCTGCATTTTGGTGAAGATTTCTGTAACCTATATACATGCTAGGCAGACTATCTAGCTACCTATCTAGCTGTCTATTGTTAATTATTATTATTTTATTTTTACATCTTGCCTTTCTCCCAGTCCAGTATACAAGGTGGCTAACAAAAAAATTAAAAGAAAGTGCAGCTTTAAAAAAAACTATTAATGCAAATTAAACAATCAATCCTATTAAAAATAGAAATAATTAAAAATAGAAATTCTATTAAAAATAATTACCTACAGGATTGCCTCCTACCATACAATCTGCCCCATACACTCAGGTCCTCTGGGGGCATATACTCAAAACAGCCAGAACTAGACTGGCAATGGTCATCCAGAGGACTTTTTCATCAGCTGCCCTGGACTCTAGAATGGCCTGCCGGAGGAGATTCAACAGCATAACAAATGGTCTGAATTTTAAAAAGTTCTAAAGACCTATCTCTTCAAGCTGGCCTACCCAATCAATTTTTAACTATGAATTTTAAATTAGCATATTTTAAATGGTTTTATGTGTTTTAGCTGTATTTTAATTTATGATATACCCTGCCTCGAGCCATAGGGAGTGGGAGGTAAGAAAATTATTATTATTATTATTATTATTATTATTATTATTATTATTACAGTTGCAAACATATTTAACACTTAATAAAAACAATAAAAGCACCACACACACACCATTAATTAAGAGTGAAAAGACTGCTTAAATAAAGAGGTCTTTGCCTGCAGGTGAAAAGAGAATGAAGAGAGGGATCAACCAAACTTCTCAGGCAAGGAAGTGTCACGGCCCTGGAGCAGCCACCGAGAAGGATATCTCCCATGGCTTCACCAAGTTCCTGTGATGGTGGTTGAATGAAGAGAAAGTCTTCCCCAAAAGATTTTAAAATCTGGGCAAGCTCATAGGAGGATACTTTGGACCCAAACTATAAAGGACCTTAAAGGTCCAGGCCAGTGCTTTGAATTCTGTCTGGAAAAAGACTAAAATGCAATCACATGTCACACTTTCCCAGAATGTTATCTCAATAAACCATCAGTCCATTTTTTTAAAGCGTGCACACAAAAAATGCATATTGAAACATTTCCACAAAAGTAGACACATTTGCAAGTGTATGCATGCTAAAATTTCATACTATGTGGAAATAATGTACACATTTCTGAAAGGTACACAATGTGCTTTGTTGAAAAAAAATGTGCACCAAAAAGGTGCACAATTTTTTATGAACATGTAATCTGTAAATCTGCACAGAATAGATCAGGAAAAAATTGGTTTACAAATCTAACAGACTTATGTTCACAAATGACTTGCTTGCAAACACAGAGTTGTACATTTCTATACCTCACTACAATTAAAGCAAACTATATGCTTAGCTCAGATCCGTGACTCCATTCAGTGTTCTCATGAGACAAAGTATGGTCATGAGACAGTGGGGTCATGAGACAAAGAGTTCATTGGTTTAGGTATTGTTTATTTCAAAATTAAAATCACTGAAATTATACTCTCTTGTTTAGAAAAGTACCGAGAGAGGTACACAACTTAAACAATTTAGTTTTATTTCAACCATAATAAGAACAGTGAATGCAAGATCTGGAAATAGTAATCATAAAGGTGGCCTGTGAAGAGTCCCATACACTCTAATGATGCCAGAACAGCAAAAGCATCTTTCAGCTCACATGCTGTTTCCATCAAGTCTGAGAGCAACAACTGAGGATACAAGTCCATACTTGGTAGACGGATTAGAACCACCACATTGAAGTAACTTAGTTTTAAGAATAAACAATATGGGAATCGTGGCCTTTATCTCAAAATTGGGACTCATAGGTAGATTTTTACTTCAATATGGTACATCTGTTTACATCATGTGTGTGTTTTATTTTAGTTGTCTGTGGATTTTTTTTCTTTCTTTATGTACATTTTGCATAGTAAGAAAAAAATATGGGAGCTAGAAATTATACAGGCAATGAACAGAGTTATCATGAGAGTGAGAACTTAGACCAATTGTATAACCATTAGATGATACATTTAAGAAGAAGTGCCTTATTTTAACAGAAAACAGCCAAAACATATGTGTAAGAATAAATTACACTGTGCCACCTTTCCACAGAAAAATGATGTTCACTGAACCCATGGGACTATCCTAGATTCTCCTCCAATGTATCTTACACATTTGTGTTCTTCCCTGTGGCACCATGAGAAGGAGGACAAGAGCTTCTTTTTTTTTAATTTCCACATGAATGAACAGCACACATGCAAATCAGAAATAGGGGCACCATTTTAAAACAGAGTATCTATGCTCCTGTGTCTCCTTTATTTAATTCCACCCTCAATCCAACCAGGAGTTAAAGCATGTTGGATTTAAAGTCTATCTGCTACTCAATTAACCACAGGCAAAGTCTGCTCTGAAATAACATATAGTGAAACAGCGTTCCCAGACAGAAGATTTGGGATGTCTTGAAAAGACAGCAAATTACTGATTAGTCAGTGTGTTATTGTTGTATTTTTGCTGGCAGAGATGGGATCAGGAGCCTGTGGTTTTTCTGCCTCTCTGCCAAAATAGCTTGGCTGAATTTGGGGGCATTTCCACACTGCACTTCTATAGTGCTATTATTCCACTTTCAACATCCTATGGAATCCTTGGATTTGCAGTTTAGGGAGGGGCATTTAGAATTCTCAGACAGAGAGCTCTTTGGCCTCAGTAAACTAGAAACCCCAGAATTCCATAGGATGTTGAAAATGGAATAATAGTAGTATAACAGTATAGGGCAGAAATGGCCTCAGTCCTTAATACCTTGACCAGTGGCATGCATTTGCTGTTTTGCTCTCAGACAACAAAGTGTCTTGGGATACCTTGGTAGTAAGATCTGGCATAGGCCAAGCACAGATTAGAACTAAGTCCACATAACCTTTCACAGGTGAAAGTACACACAGATTTGTAGCATCTCTTTTCTTGCATCAAGAGTCACTGCCCCAGGACTCTCCTAACCCCACACTCAAGCCGTTAGTTCACTGTAAATGAAAACATTATTGCTTCAGTTGTATACTCTGTTCCTGTATTTTTCACAGTAGTGTGTACTCATCCAATAGCAATAGCAATAGCAATAGCATTTATTTCTATACCGCCTATCAACTAGTGTTATCTAAGCGGTTTACAATGTATTTTAGCTAATTGCCCCCAACAAGCTGGGTACTCATTTTACCGACCTGCGAAAGGATGGAAGGCTGAGTCAACCTTGGAGCCTGGCAGGATCGAACTCACAACCTTGTGGTTGTAGTACTGGCATTTAACCACTGCGCCACCAGGGCTCCAAAAGCCACAGTGATGTTTGTTCTGTGTGTTAGAGATGGAGGGTCATATGTGTCTTACCATATGTTATCAAAAACTCAATATACCTTAGATGCAGCTTACTGAATGTGAAACTTCAGTTTGTACACTGAATGGCACCTGAAAGTTCATGTGTATGTTTTCACCAACTGGGATGGATTAGATGGACTTACAATCTATTGTTTTATTTTCATGGCCATTGGAAACAAGACACAACCCTTCTACATGAACCTGGGAAATGCTATTTAACTGAACTTGCATTTGTACTTAGTTGTAATGAGTTTCTTTTCCCAACAGCTTCACACAGCTCAAAGTGAAACTGTGGGATTCATTGCCTCATGATTTAATGACTGCCAGCTTGGAAGGTTTCAAAAAGTTACTAGATAAGTTATTGAGCCTAGTAGTGGCTCTTAATCAGAGCAGTCATACACCAACTCCAGCAATTGGAGGTAGTGTGCCTCTGTATGTCAGTAGCGGGGAATGGAGTTGTTAGGGACCATGCGCCTTTCTACACTACACTGCTATAGCCCTATTATTCCACTTTCAACTTCCTATGGAATCCTGGAGTTTGCAGTTTAGGGAAAGGTATTTAGAATTCTCAGCCAGAGAGCTCTTTGGCCTCAGTAAAGTACAAACCCCAGAATTCCCTAGGACGTTGAAAATGGCATAATACCACTATAACAGTGTAGTGTACAAATGGCCCATGAGAGACAAGATGCAGTTACAGTGATCTCCTGCTAGCGGGATTCCCATTGGTAAGAGGCTGGCTTTGGTCTAATCCAATGTCACTTTCTTATGTTCTTATCAGAGGCCCTTTTCGCACGGCATTTGCTATGCAAAAGGGCTTCCAGAGTGTCACGCAATTGGAAGGAGCGTTTCAGACGACGTCCTCGCAATCTCACGATGCTGCCAGGGCTGGCAGGCAGTGATCATGCACTATTTCATTTTTGCCTTGTGGTGAAAATGGTGTGCGATCGCACATTGCTCCGGGGCCCCACATGCATTTACCTTGTGTGCAGAGCTCCGGAGCTGTGGCCCTCACGCTTCCTCCCCCAGCGCAGCCTGGGAAAATATCCGGCTGTGCTGCGGAAGGAAGAGGCAGACCCCTCATGCTGCCTGCTGGCCAGCCAGCAACTCCTGCAGAGCCGAAGCAGCAGGGACACGAGAGCCTCTCACAACAGCCGTGGCCCTCGCACGTCCTCCCCCAGTGCAGCCTGGGAAAATATCCGGCTGCGCTGCGGAAGGAAGAGGCGGAGCCCTCATGCTGCCTGCCAGCCAGCCAGCAACTCCTGCAGAGCCGAAGCAGCAGGGACACAAGAGCCTCTCGCAACAGGCTGCTCGCGTGATCCCCGCGACCCTGCGCCGGACAAAGGTAAGGTGCAGAAAGGGTCTAGGGTATTATATTACATCAGGATAGCAACTTAAATATACAGTCATTCCTTTTGCAGTGCAACCATAATGTGGTGCTTTGATGCCATTAGCTGGTAGGAAAGGAGTGTGGGTCATGGGTCATGTTGCTGCCTCAGTCTCTGTTGTGATGGCAGAGATAACAAGGTGAACCACAGCCCAGCCAGTCATCACGTTCCATTTTTTTTTCTTTAAAAAGGGGGTAATTAGAAGTAACTATTTGGGACTTCTGAGAAGCAGGGATATAATGTTCCTTTTAAACAGTTGTAACTGTTTTTCAGAACTTGAAAATATCACTTTAATTAATTAGTTTTGTAGAGTAACTTTCCAAAAGCTGCCTCCCACTGCCAGAGGTGTATGTATTTAAAGGGCTGAAGATTTAATAAAATGGCTAAAAAACATGGGAAGGAACCCCAGCAAAATATTAATAATACCATTGTCAAAAGTAAAAAATAAAGGCAGTGATTTAATAGATAATAGGATAAATACTGGAACTGTTGGTGCAATGTATGAGTTCAGCTGGTTAAAGTCAGGAGAGGGAACAAGATGCCTATTATTGGTTATATGCCATTCTCAGGTGGTGGCTCTGTTGTTAGGCAGAATGGATCCTGCACCATAAGAAAGGTGAAATATAAATAAAACTAATTAAGCCATATCAACCAAATCAACAACATAAAGCAGCCTTAATGAAGCAATGTTTCATGTTGCTGATTTGGGGAATCAAGATGGAAGGGTAACAACTTACTTGTTATTTAATGTATCACTATTGCGTGTTTACCACCAGGAAGGGAGATAATTTTTGGGGTCATCTGCCAAAATAACCCTTGTGTCTTGATCTGGATAAGGCGGTTGTACCATTTGTTCTTCTGCCTTGGATTGCAAAATGTCTCGGGCCAGCCCTATTTTTAATTCATATCCCAGAGGCCAGTATTTCAGTACAAACCCCATGTGCGTGTGTATGCACATGTGTGTTTTAGGTTTAGAATTATAACACTTTTGTGATACATTATTGTACAGTTTCTTATATTAGTATGCCGAAACAATGTACCAATTAGGAATTCACAGCGAAGGAGACAGCAGTGAGGTTGACAAAGTGTAATCATCAACAAAGCACCTGTGGAAATGACAAAAGAGTAGACCTCTGTGCTCAGAGAGGGCAAGGGAAAAAGGAAAGGAATGTGAGGATTTCTTCAAAGCATGGGCAGGAATGGAATCTCTTATACGCAATTAAGAATGGAGAGCTGGCAACTGCAGAACAAGAATGTGGATCTGTGTAAAAGAAAACCACTATCATGGGAGAGAAAGAGAGAGAAATTTTCACATTGAGAGGGTCTTATGACCGATTTTATGCAAGGCATATCTCTGAGAGTACAGTTTCACTTTTGTTTAACATAACACCACCAAAACATTAAAAAGCTAAAAAATTTTTAAAAAATTACAGCATTCTCTCTGGAAGAGACATAGATCATCAGAGATTAAAACACAGCATTCCAGTAAGACATTTTTAGGATTGTGTTGTTGTTTGTTGTTGTTGTTGTTGTTGAAATAGAAATGTATATTTGGGGTTTTTCTGTAAAGTTGTCTGGCTGCAGATCCAATGTAGTCATTCTGCTAGTTCTTGAAACGCACCTGCTAACGGTAGCCCTTCCTGGTGAGATGTTGCCCAGACAGCCTGTGTGCTAGTGCTAAATCCCAGATCTGTTTTGACTGCAAGCACAATTCAACAGCTGTGGTATGACACCAACAAGATGGTTGACTTATGTGCAAATTTATCTAGGAAGTCTCTCCTACTACAATATATCAGAACCATCTGGCCTTAGAAAATGGCCTTTTCCTTTTAACCACTGAAAATGAAAGCTTATTTGGACTGAATGCTTCTGCAGAACTCAAAAATGTATGCAATTTTACACCAGCAGATGTTGGTCCAAAAAAAGGCAACACCTTCATAATCTACATGCTACATGACAGAAAACCTTACAATTGCTATGCATACTTGTCTGTAGAAGTCCTAATTAATTCTTCTGACAACCAAATTATCTCCAACACGGCAGGGTGGAGGAGATCTGTTAGCCACACACACTAATATTTTTTGTGTATTTATTATTGCAAAAACATTCCTTCTTTTTTCATTTTTTCCCCTTGGATTATAACAGCAAAGGATATGACTACCAAAACACATACAGTTTTAATTCCTCAAGGTAAATTCAGGATTATCAGCCTGAAAATCAAGGTAATAAAGCCAAGTAACAATTCACACTATATTATGGAAAAACAGGTATCACATTATAGCAGACTAAAATAAAATGGATATTACACTACATTCTGAAATAGTAAAAATAAATGCATGGTTAGATGACAAATTTTTGCTTTAGAGCAGGTCTTTTTATTTATTTTCCAGAAGCTTTCTTCTCTCCACACACCCTAGTTTTATCTTTATGACCAAAGAACTGCACCACTCATTTCAAAAGTCTACATGCAGTTTTGACACATGTTTTCCAAACAAGGCATAGGAGGAATCAGTTTGGAAAAAATGGAAAGAGTTTCCATAGCAGCTTATGGTATGGCAGAGGGATTCCTGTTGAAAATGGGTTTGGGGCACAAATAATTACACTGGCCCCAGTGAAGATGGTGGGTACACCTACAGTAGTTCCCTGCATCCTCAGGACTGGAAGCCGTTTGAAAGTGTGTGCCTGCATTTACATCTTGCATTAGGCAGAACCAGATATGACAGTAGGGACCTCTGCCTGGATCTTTCCATTTTTGTTTTTATTTTTTTATTCTCAAGCAGCCATAACCAGATTCGTAAGAGGAGTTAGGGAAGAAGGGCTTATATCTTTCCTCCCTCGTTGGTTTCTTGTTCTAAATCATTGCTCAGATTTTCTACTACATATCCTGGGGCCGAGAAAAGACCCCATAATACAATATATCATGTCCAGATAGATAGATAGATAGATAGATAGATAGATAGATAGATAGATAGACAGACAGACAGACAGACAGACAGACCGACCGATAGACGGTAAGTTTCCCTATGGCTAATAGTTGCTTGGGCAAGAGTAGGAAGGTTCACCAACAGTGTGAGGGAAAGATTCAAAGACCCACTGCTCATCTGATGAAAAACATGGGCCTCTTCAGTGACAAATAAGCAGCAAATCTAATCACAAATCTCTGGTATTAAATCTGTTTCAGCCCTCACTACCTTGAAGATTCCAGTGCTAAAGCTGGACTACAACAAACATTTCACTTGATGAGTGTTTGCCTTGACTTAGTATTACATCATGTTAGGAAAATGTTGCTTCAATTACGGAATCTGTTGGTTAAATATTCCCTGCTTTTCTGGCTATTGAGATACAGTTTTTTAGCATTATGATTGAGAAGTCGATTTGTTCTGCATTTTTGCCACTGTTCCGCGCTGGACAGAAGTTCACTTCAGAGATTTAACCTACTGAAAATAGGATGAAGTTTTGAATTCATTCTGGAAGTGAGGGTATGTATTTTGATAAAATAACAATGGAATTTGGAAAAGGTGTTAATCACAATTTTCTTTTCATGTAGTAATGTTGCACTGATTAGTAATAGCCACTAGGTATTACTTTGATTAATTCTTATGTGTATGTGTGTCATTTGTTTACTGTCTTTTATTCTTATCTATTTAAAAAAGGAGTGAAAGTTCACTTTTTTTAAAAAAAAAGTCTTGGAATTTTTTAATAAATTTTGTAAACTCAGTATAAATTGATATTGGAAAGGAAAGGGATTTCACTCACATGAAGCAGATACTACTTTGGTGGTCCTTATCAAATTATTGAAGTTTTTCCTCTAATACATATAATTCTCTCCCGTAAATTGAAACCATTCAAAATTGTTAAAAACAAGTCTCCTATTGTCTACAGTTTAGCTTACACTGTGTGACATCTAAGGGGCGGGGGGTTGAAAAAAATAGTCATTTTTTCTTTTTTTAAAAAACGTGCATAGCACAGAAAAACTAAGAAAAGAGCAAAGGATGTTAGCAAATACTTTCTATAAAGCCTAATGGATAACCCCGAAAAGGCTAGTCTCCATTAATCTAGATGAGCAAAAACATCTAAGATAAGAAAAAAGGCAACATGATGGCTTTCTAGGAAGGTAATGATTCAACATTTTCATCTCGCTCATTATATCAGCCAGGAAATGTCACAATTTGGCTTGTATTTCCCTTCTAAGGCATGAGGAACATACGAAAAAGAAAGCAGAGTTTGTCTCTAGATGGGAACATGAAGATGGATGGATGGATGGATGGATGGATGGACGGACAGACAGATGGGCAGAAAGACAGACAGACAGCTTCTTTTTCTCTTTATGTCCCCTGTCTCAAAGAGAAAGAGAGAGAATGGGAATTAGTTAGCAATACATGCAGAAGATTCCATAAACCCTATTTCCATTGCTTTTCCATTATTCAAGGGTTGCCATGAATTTCTGTTGGGAGTCCTTCTTGGCAAAAGATCTCCCAAGCGACCCATCACATTAGCAAGAAATGACAAAGTCTGACTTGGCTTAGGAAGGCTTTTCATTTTATTTTATTGGCTTGTCTCTTCTGCACAGTGCAGTATTGGCCTGATGTGGTCTCGTGAAGTTGAACTCATTGGGGAAAGGAGGCTGCCCTGGAATGAAAATAGCCTTATTACCACCAGTATGAGAACTCTGCGGCACTGTGTGATCACTTTCTCCTCCTTGTTGTTTTTCATGGACAATATAGTTCATCTACATCCTTCAACTGAAGGCAAGGATATCCATGTTCATAGATTCCCCCTGTACTTCCATTGTTAGCATAATATTTTATTGATCTATTACAAGGATCATGGTAAATACTAATCATTAGGTGTTTTATGACTGTTTTTACTACTTATGTTGCTTGAAAGCCACAAATGTCTCCTTAAGGATCTGTCACCCGATGTGAATGAAAAATACTTCTACATTTACAAAGTCCAATTGGGGAGCATCATTTTTCCTATTAATATTTTCACTAGATGTAAAACACATTGAAGGCACAGAGGTAAGGCTTGGGAATGTAAGCATAATGCTTCACTAGACTGGGATATGATATCTTTACTCTAATTTTCAGAAGGATCTACTGGACAAAATATCTGTGGCATTTGAGACTCAAGGCTTCCCTTGGGGTTGCAGGATATCAGGGAGGGGGAAAATGATAAAAGTCATTTAATATGGAGAAAATGAGAAGAAAACATTTTGGGAAAGGCAAAATTTCTTTTAATTTTTTTCTCCTCACCCCTGCCGATTCCTTACAGTCTGCTCTTTTCTCTTTCTGAGCAGTGTTCTCTGACACACAGTCTCTTTCACACACACACAAATCATCTCTTGGAAATACACCATTACTGCTCTATATATCCACTTTGTAATTTGTACTTAACAGAATGATATTTAGGATCATTTACTCCAGTTTAAGATTTTCATCCGCATGGTGGGAGGTAATGCTTCAATGATTTGTGCATGTGTGTATATGTTTTGGTGTGTGTCTTGTCTGTGTGTGCATTTTTTAACAAAAATCTTCTGATACAATTGCTGAGGCAGTTGACTTGCTTGAAAATTACATCAGTCTTTTTTCATCTGGGGCTCACATGCAGTTTTTTGGGGGGGGGGAATGGAGGGAGGACACCTTACTGGAACATATCATTTTATAGAGAGAACTATAATTAACTATACAGAGTGTTTCACCCTTCTGCCTCTCTTGTTAGTGGAGCTTCAGGCAAAAGTTGTAAACCGAAAAATGGAAAGAAGGGAAGCTCAAACCATGAGGGGGTGGTGAGGAAAGCCATTTTAAAATCAAGGTACTGTGAGGCACAATTTTTAAAAACAAAATCCCAACTTCTCTTTCTGAACAAGAAACGGAGCTTGGATTCTACCCTAGGGTCTTAGGCTACGACAGCCAAGCTGGACCACTGCAGATTTTAGCCCCTTTCCCAGGAAGATCTCTTCTTATTTTTATTTTCATTTTGCTCATCCATGGCTGGAAGAGTACAGAAAGAAAAGCAGTACTTGCCTTTCCTTGCATGGTGAACAGGGATGGCGAGCTGGGTGGTAATGGGGACATAATATAAAACTGTTGCCTAGTGTTCCACTAAGCTCTGTCCTCCTCTGAAGAGAAAAAAAATCCCTCATAATTCAGGCAACAGCTGGAAAGCTTAGCCTAATGGTCTGTGCTTAAATGTGGAAGGTCACAGGGTACTGATCTAAGGAGCTCAGAAGCCTTGCTCACCCGACTGTTGACACTTAGTAAACGGGGAGGAGGGGCCTGGGGGTCCATCTGAGAAAGCCATACCCAGGCAGCACCAAGAGCAGCCCCCCATCCCCCCAAAAAGGAAGCAACTTCTATTCAGGGTTTGCAGGGGTCCTGGAGGGACTGGGCAGGGAGGAGAGCAGTAACAAGGCCCTTCTCAGCCTCTGAGTTACCTTGTATTATAACAGGATTAAAGTACATTTCGCTTCTCTATTAGCATACTTTAGCCCCTATTTAGCTCTACTTGATGTTTCCGATAGGCCTTTGATCAGCCTTGCATGGTGCTGGTCAGCTCAGGACACAACAGTCAAAAAGCAAGACTGTGAAATTATCCTGATGCTGAATCTCACAGATATTTCGAACTGTTTTCAGTCACTCATTCCATCCCCCACTCCCAATATTCTAGTTACTCCCCCTCCTTTATTTTCTCCTCTCCTTCTTTCCTTTCTTCCACCCTCTTCTTCTAAAGAAAAGTAATTTCCACTTTGTTAAAAAGAGAGTGAGTGAGAGAAAAAAGATTAAACGAAAAAGGTAACACTGTGACCGATAATAATTAGTTCCTACAGTGAAATCACAATTCCCGTTTACGTGCCACTTTAGCAGCATCTCCTAAAAAATACTATAATTTTGACAGTGCCTGGCTTTTTTATTGCTTACATTTGCATATAAATTAAATCCATATTGTAGCTTTAAGGCAAGTTCGGTGTAGAATCCTGGGCAGCTCAGCTCTGGGATCTATTGTTTTACATTCACTTCCTACATCGTAGATAAATGGGATGGAAGGGAGGAGGAGAAGTAAAAGAGGAAGGGAGAAAGTCAGTTTGGTGGAGTTTTTAATTGCTTCTCTGCCAATTATGACCAAATTAATATTTAAGCATTTTCAATGGCTTGTGAGAAATTGTTTACAAAATACACTTCCTAGTATACCCTGTTGATGTGCCCATAGGGCAATAGCAATATTGAAATATGTGCAGAATGAACTTCAGAAATAATGAAAGGAAGAAAAAAAATCTTATTCATAGTTGCAAAGTGAACCTTATCAATCATATGTAAAAAAAAAAAAAAAAGTAAGGGAAGTCTAATAATTATTCCCAGCACCTAGCCAAGCAGCGGCATTGGTCCGCACATGTTCTCCAAGAAACAGGAGGAGAAAAATGAAGTCATGTCATTCCACTCACTTGATTTCTTCTTTAAGATTTCTGCTTTTGGCTCTGTTATCTATGCCTGAGCAATCTACATAGGCCTGGGTGAATTTCTGTTCCAGCGAGTTTGAGAAATCCACAGGCTGCTAATGCTAACACATCAGGACATAGCCTGGGAAGACAAGAGATGTTTGCAAAGATGAGTAAAAAGAAGCAAATGATGCCTTAAAGTCTTTGTTTCAAATATTATTTAATAAGGTACAGCATGGGGGTAGGGGTGATTTTGCTCCTTTTTTTTTCTTGGGCTGGTGCCCTAGAATTTACCAACCACTGGGCTACATTTTAGGAAACATCTAAATCAAAACTTGTAAAATTTCACATAGAGATGAGAAAATTCAGTGATTTGACAGGCAGAGAAAAGATAGCTAGGGCAAGTCTTTCCTATGAATCAAGAGTGATACACATGCATATATGTGTTTTCCTTACATATATTTGCCAGTGTCCTTTCTTGTACTTACATTGTCCTTTCTGACTAATGTGGAAAGTGATGATGGTGGTCATCCTCATTGCTAGTAAAACCTGGTTACAACATAGCTTATCTTTTTATTGCCAAAAAAAAAAATCCTTCTTAACTTGCTTTGAATCTTGCATTTCATTCTGTGGCCAAAGACGAAAAGTTAAAAGTGAACGAAAGAAGTCCTGGATGACTTGGGTCCAAATATTATCCCAAGGTCCAGAAAGTGCACTCTACTAGAACTAAATATGCTCCACTTGTACCTTTGTGCTAATGTTTGTTGTATTTTGGATTTACATAGGTTTAATCATCCAGAGTATGGGATGCGCAGCATACTTACTTTGGGGGAAGGGATTATATACCTCAGTTCTATGGCCCGATGGGCAAGAGAAAATATCAAAATAGTTTGAATCCAATAGTTAGCACCAACTAAAGTAGACCCATTGAATCAATTGCTGAATGGGAAGTCAAATCATAGGTAAATCCAGTTAATTCAATGGATCTCTTTTAGTTGAGATTAACAGGTGAATTCAAGCCCGTGTGACCCAGGAGGTTGTTAGACCAGTATGATGTACCAGCATGAGCTATCATATGACACAAGTGTAGTAAAACAATTGTAATGCTTCCACTCAAGATTGTCATTCCATTGGTATTGTTAGTTTAAAAATGTAATGCCACTCTTCCCTTCAGGATTTGCAACAGCCCCCTCTTTTTATGAGTTCATTCTGTCTTTCCCTCACTCTTTCTCATAGATCTTTCCTTTCTAGGATCATTCTCTCTTTCTCACTATCCTTGTAATATTCGTTACATAATTAGCTGGCTAAGTCTATACCCGCTGTACATCTCAAACATCTTCTGACAAAATTGCTTCTATTGGTGCTATGTGAAATGGTTAAACATCTGCAAAATGAACACAGACAATTCTTGCATCCAGACAAGCCTAATCACTCAATCCTCCCAGTTGGCAAAGCCAACTTATGCTAGAGAATATACGCCATTTCCACACTACACTGTTATAGTGCTATTATTCCTCTTTTCACATCCTATGGAATCCTGGGGTTTGCAGTTTAGGGGTTTCCTAAACTGCAAACACCAGGATTCCATAGGATGCTAAAAGTGGAATAATAGCACTATAACAGTCTAGTGCAGAAATGGTCATAGTCACAAAAGTAAGTGCTGCATTTTGCCTATGGGTATAGCTAGCCCTGTTTAGTTAAGATCATAACATTATGCATGTACACAAACACGTTGGGCAACATATGCATGTATGAAGTGTGGCTTACACATATTTCTCTTTTTGCACACAATTCTCTATTTTGGATGGAGGACAGAGGATGTTTTCTAGCCGTTTGCACTCCATCCAAAACCTTTCAAGTCCTAGGAGCTGCTGCTGCTGCTTACTAATGGGGAGAAAGAGAGAGAAGAAGAAGGCAATTCATCTGTGACTGTGCTGGGCTCCAAGGAGAAGGAAAATGAAGGTACGAGCCATCTGTGTGTTCACCCTTATTTCATCTCACATTTGATCCAAGACCAATTGCTTCTTCCTTGTTTGAATTGCCTCTCATCCCTCTCTCCCCATTGGTAAGCAGCAACAGCCTTTCCTGTGGTTTGACAACTGCCAGGGCAAAAGAAGGACAAAGAATTGTGTAGGTAGAGTGTTGTGCTCTGCTTGCTTTGTGTGAGATCTCATATACTGTTTCCCATACCTAAAGTGACTGAATGTTACCATTACAGTGGTCCCTCAGTATCTGCCAGGGTTTGGTTCCAGGATCCTCCTTGGATACCAGCATTTGTAGATGCTCAAGTCCCATTATGTATAATGGTGCAGCAAAATGGTGTCCCTTATATAAAATGAAAAACCAAAGTTTATTTTTTGGATTTTTTTTTAAAATATTTTCAAGCTATGGTTG
Organism: Iguana delicatissima; assembly: GCA_948472985.1. Taxonomy (NCBI): domain Eukaryota; kingdom Metazoa; phylum Chordata; class Lepidosauria; order Squamata; family Iguanidae; genus Iguana; species Iguana delicatissima. Next base: position 145,915 of record CAOKZL010000345.1, on the reverse strand, counting down.
GTTGAATCCATGGATACAGAAACCACAGATATGGAGGGCCAACTGTACTAGTAATTTGTATTTATATAATTTCTAATTTTTCCAAACAGTAATTCTTCAAAACAGTCTGTAATAAACTTTGGAAATATTACTTTTTTGGACCACAGGTCCCAGAGTCCACCACCCAACAAGGCTACTGTACCATGCTGGCTCATGCTTAGCCATTTTGGGAACTCTGGTCCCCCAAAAAAGGGACTTTTCTAAGTACTAACCTAAGCGCCTCAAGGTAAAATCCAAGGCCATAATGAGTACCTGTCACTCTTGGACAGATACCTGCCCTGGGCCTTCCAAAAAAAATCAGTCAGCCCAGCCCTCCAAACAGTGTCAGATGACTGGACATAGCCAACCTTAAAACTTCCCACAATGCCTCTGACCTAGTGTTGTGTTTTATTAAGGCATTGTGCACCGTTAAAAGAATAGCTGCATTCAGCTGCCCAGTGCTGCACACAGTAAAGAAAAGCTTAAGAACCACTGGTTTAAAGCAGCACTGGGCAGCTGAATGCCCAATTTGTTGCTGGGGTCCCCCAAGACTTAAATATTTAAATTTAGATTTAAATATTTAAATATGTATTTAAATCTTCAGTTATTTATTTATTTATTTATTTAAAGGTTCTAGATATTAGGATTCAATCCCCTCTCAGACACTGGATGACCTTGCACAAGTCCCTGTTGCTGCCACAGTTGGTAGTGTTCAGCAGCAGAACTTTGTGGACCCCAGGTTCCCTGGGCCCAAAGGAAAAAATTACTGTTTTAAACTATCTGATCCCAGAACAATGTAATAGTTTGAATCAACCCACCAAAGTAAATATATAGCTGCAAAAATAAGAGCTGCCCCACTAGCTAAGACAACACTGAGTGACTGCAGGAGAAAAACACACTCTTGCAATCATGGTTATGCTTATTGTTGTTGCTGCTGCTGTTATTGTGCTGCCATTGCTGCAACAATGACTGTACAATGTATTCCTTTTTGGTATCTCACTTGTTTTGTACATAGAAATGTAGGCCAAATCCCCCAAAAAAGTATATTCATAATTGACTAAATAGAAGAAATCACAGCTAGAAGACACTGTAATCTTGAGGAACCTGAAGTGTTCATCTCAAATAGTTACACACATCTGCACCACTCACTCAGTTTTACAGCCATACCTCCCAAAGACATATAGGTGATTGATTCCAAATGTCCCACTCACTACAGAGACGATGCATGGAGTTTTGTGGCCAAACAACATCAGAGCATGGTCAAGATGGCAAAAGTTATTAATGAGGAAGAAGAGACAAGCTAAGAGAGGTTACAGTAGTTTGCTTCTGTTTGAGCCTACTGGGAAATGTAAGATTCCACCCTCTTCTCTCCACTCCCTCTTCCTGAGTTTGCACTTTTAACTCAAATTTGAAGTAATGGACGTAAGGTAAGGACAAAGAGGGAAAGTGGGAGGAAGAGAAAGAAAACGGGCATATTTTGAAAGTAGTAAAAAAGTGGGACAACAGGGCATTAATTGGGACTCTCTTTGCCAAACCAGGACAGTTGAAAGGCATAAGTTTTATGTGAGGTTGGGCAAAGACCTTGTTTGAGCACAAACACCTGAGATATTTATGTTCCTCTTCCATCCCCTTTTGACTCTGTGTGTGTGTGTGTGTGTGTGTGTGTGTGTGTGTGTGTGTGTGCATGAAAAATGTTAACGGGCCATCATATTAGAGGTGTTTTTGTACCTCAGAACAAGCTTGCAAAATGGGTAGTTGTTTAATATTTTTGCATACTGCCCCAGTAAGAGGCAAGTCCCCAGAAGGACTCAGTGCAAGCAAACCCTTGCTAGCCATCAGTTTTGAAGGAAATGGTTTAACTTTTGGGCAGATGCTAGTAGGAGCACTTTGGGTAGGGGCTATACCACAGAGGCAACCTTGGGTTTGTATAAGTATATTATCAAGTGAGGACAACTTGTTAAATTAAGTTGTTATATTTCTGTAAGGTCAGCTGGTGCCTTGTGTTCCAGGAAATTTTAATAAATAACCATTAATGGGAGACATCTGGATGTAGTGCTGTTTCCCAGATCCAGAAACGTGTAAGTGTTTAATAATTTACAGCTACACTCAATGTTTATTTTCCAAAACACTGGATGAAGTAATCCTGGAAGTTCTGGAACTCTCCACCTGCTGAGGAAAGCCCTTAAAATTATTTATTTATTTAAAGTATTTATGTGCTACCTCCCACCTTACAAGGGCTCCTGAGGCAATGAACAAATACAAGCCAATTAAAACAATATACAGATAAAAAACATTTGTAAAACACATTAAAATACTCTTTGAAAACTCCTAAAAGTGGTCTGAAAACAATTCTAGAATCCAGTGTTAAAACAAATAGAGCAGCAATGTCAAACACTGAATGCCATGCAGAAAAGCACCATTTTGCCCCCACCCACCCACGCCCCGGAAGCTTAAAAGAGATGAGCCCAAGCTAACTTTCTTGGGTAAGGGAATTCCAGAGTTGAGGCACTGCTACAGAGAAAGCCCTGATGTTATGTACCCACCAACTTCACAAGGTGTTGGGACAAGCAACAGGACCTCTTCTGAAGATCTCAAATTTCTGGCAGGCTTACATGAAAGGAGGTGATCTTTCAGATATCCTGGCCCCAAGTCATTTAGAGCTTTGTAGGTCAACACCAGCACCTTGAATTGAGCTCAGAAGCAAATTGGAAGCCAGTGCACTTCTTGCAAAACTGTATGGTCTCTAAAATGCACATCTGACACCAGACTGGCTGCTACATTATGCTGTAGCTTCTGAACACTTTTCAAAGGCAGACCCCTTTACAGCTCATTATGGTAGTCTAATTGGGAAGTAACTAAGGCATGAACCACTGTGGCCAGATCTGCCCAGCTAAAGCTGTACAAAGGCACTTCTGCCCCACATGAGTGGTGGTTAGGATTGAAGTTGATCAGTTTTTAAATACAGAAGATTCTGGCTTGAGTTTCTGGTGTCTGTAACTGAGAAGACCTCAAAGGCACAGTCCTGGGGAAACCAATGATCATCCCTGTCGGCCAGGGATAGGGAACTATGGTCCACCAGATATATTTGACCCATTGCCCATCAGTTCATCATAGCTAATGCTAATGGATTACAGTAGATGTAATCTAAAACATCTGAAAGGCCATTTACTGCCAAGTGGACCAATGGTATGACTCAGTGCAAAACTCATCCCAAGGGACTAGCCTTCAAAAATGGACTAGTATTCTTTTCAGCCCCACCTTTCATGGCAAATGGTTGGGGATTATGGGAGCTGTATATGATTGGAGCGACCTGTGATGAGGATGGCTGTTATAGATGCTTTTTATAAAAACTGCTTTTTCATGAGAAGGATTCTGAATCAGGACCAAATTTCAGACTGGAATCAGTTTGAAATACTTTTGTTTCCATTCCCAGGGCCATATCCAAGACCTTTTGTTGCTTTCTTGAGACAGAGTGCCAAATGGTTACTCTTGTACTGAGATATTCTGATGCTAGAGACAAAATAAAAAAAAAATCCAACAAGCGTCTTTCCCCTTTCCTTAACAGTAAAAGGAATAATAACACAATAACATCCTCACTTGTCCTTCCCCCACCTGCTGAGTTATTTGAGACCAAATTACTTCTGCACTTTGAATTCAATTTGCAGCAACGGAAGTAAGCTGAGAGCAAAGGGAGGCAATGGGAGGAGGAGAGAGAAATTGGGACATTTTTTTAAAAAGCTGAAAAAATGGGATGACAGAAGATTAATCAAGACTGTCCCTGCCAAATCAGAATAGTTGGAGGGTATGTAATTGGCCAGTGTGAAATTGCTGCTAGGTTTAATCCATGGACTCTGTTAGAAAAGGGTCTGACAATTATATGTCAAAAAAAAAATCCTACCATCACTGATAGCAGTGATACCAGTGATACTGCTTAGACACTGACCATTCTCATACTGTATTTGTATTCAGTTACAGACAACATAAATACAGCTATTCTGGATATGTACACATTGTGGATTGCTTTCTTGTTGCCAATTCACTAAATGGGGAAATGATTGGTGGCTCCACCACAAAGTTTTGAAAAGGAAAAGCAGTAAAAAAAATGTACTGCTCATTCATATTTTGAGTGAGCTGGATGTATTTAACATTCAATTTTGTGCTCCCTAAAACTAGCTCAAGAACCATCTGTCAATAGTTGCTTATTTTCAAATGTGCATAGCCCCAGATTTGTTATGAAATAGTAGCTGGAACTGTTGAAAAGGATTTTTTTTTTCTGGGAAACACTCCAAAAATAAGGGGGAAAGTCATCATCAATCTTTTTTACCAGCTTTGTAAATTACTTAAAGTTGCATTCTAGACAAATCCAAGCCCATTTGAAGTCTCTATGGCCTACCACTAAACTCAAAGATTTTCTCCTCCTCCTGTCTCTAGCAGACAACAGGATCAGAGCTGTCAGCTCTGATCACTTATTTTTACGGAATAAAAATATTTACAATAAGCATCAATACAAAATTTAAAATGTTGAGGAGACATGGGTTTTTCAGAGCATAGCAATTCTGAAAATATTAAATACACTTTAATAATGAAGTATGATTGCTATGCAATTTTGCGTACTTTTCTTGAAAGTTTTAGGCCATGACAAAACTAATTGCGTACATTTTTTGCCAAGATACAGATCTCTCCATTTTTATGAATTAGCAATATAGATATTCTATTGTCTTGTAAAGATTTGGTCTGCTACCACACCACATTCTGTCTCACGATATGTCTCATGACTTCAATATCATGCCTTTTTGTTGTCTTTCCTCCACCCTAACCAGGTTTTTGTAATCTGGAGATCCAAAACGCAGGCACCCTATTTTGAGTGCTGCTTGGGCTGGCCTACATGAGTTTTGGATTTTTTTTTCTTTCGACCAAGACTGCTGTCTCTGCTTTTCCTGTACTTATAAAAATTGCCAGGATAGTTTTGAATCTATTTCTTTAAGAAATTGACCCACCTTGCTATAGGCAGGGCAAGCAGCAATACACATACACACACAAGCTGGGGTGTGATTATTTTTTCTTTTCTTTCTTAAATGTGCCTCATGAAATCCCACTCTGCTTTCAAGAGTACTGCAGTCTTGACAGCCCTTCTGTCAAGCAGAGTGAGGAGGCTGCCTCAGGCAGCAGATCCTGAGGGATACAAAGTAGGCACAGCTGCATGGCTGGGCCTGTCATTTGCTCCCAAAGTGAGGCTGCTGTTCTCAGGTCATGTAGAGAATCCAACTGTTAGTCTGTTAATCTAGTGACCTTGATGAGAAAAATTACTTTTTTTGCACTACCTCTGCCAGCATGGCACTGGAGGATTCTGGGAGGTTTTGTTCAAAAATGTAGTCTTTCCCACCTCTCCTATTTCTTTGACGAATAAAAAAGAGGTGCTACCTTTTTCTTTGGCTCAAGAAAAAAATGTCTCATGCGAAGTATTTTATCATTCCCAGTTTCTCACCTGTCCCACATCCTTCCTACAAAAGGATGTAGCAGGTAGACACAGTACTTGCTAAACTCTAACCATGAAGCTAAATATCTCTCTTGATCATAAAGACAAGAGAAACAGGATCACTGTTTAAGGAGGAAGAACAAGACAATGGCCCCTCTTTGTGTCAGATGACAGATGATGATTCATTGGGAGAACTGATATCTATGGTCAGTTCAGTAGTTCTTCATCTTCTTACTTGCCCAAAGGTCTTCTTTTCCTGTCATTTCTCCTCATTGGGCACATGTCCAGCCTACAATCACACATTGCCCTCCCTGATCTTCCATCAAATTAGCTAATTTAATTCTCATTGATTTCAATAGGTCTGTCCAAAATATGACTGAGTCTGGATCCAAATATTTGCTTGTTTGTTTTGGAATGCCTTGTAAGTCTATCTGGTCAAACATTTGTTTGGCACTTCAGGTCTTTTTAAGGGTCTCACCATGGGTAAAAAAGTATATTCCTTACAAACTTTTCCACAGAAAGAATTGAAGACAGTTTTGTGGCTGGTAACAAGATTTAAATCAATCAACCCTGTGCAAATCCAGCTTTCTCTAAAAGCTAGCACAAGTTTCACCTGAACATAATACAGGAAAGGAGGTTGTAAGTGTGTCCAAACTGCAGCAAAGGTACTTCCAGAGTGGATACATTGCTCAGGTTACATCTACTCCAGACTCCCTCATATGGAGATATCAAAATGGTACCACCTCTGAAGTATGGTCCAACTGCATTCTTCTGAGGATGATACACATTCAGTGGTTGCTATAGTTGTTGTTGTTGTTGTTGTTGTTATTATTATTATTATTATTATTATTTACTATTTCTTACCTGCTTCTCCCTATGTTGAGGAACAACATACTTAAGAGAGCATATCAAAATATATTAAAATCAATCAATAAATACTTGAACTTTCATAATGTAAAAGTCAGCTAGATAAGTGTCTTGCCAAAGATGATTGGCCAGTTCACCAAAGGCAAGGGGTTCATTTTCAGGGATCCAGAGGCAACAAATGATACCAGTTGTAGTATAAAAATCTTAAAGCTTTTATTAAACAGCAAGCAATTTAAACAACATAAGCATACAAGCAATATCAGCATACAGATGAAACCCAGTTAAGCCTATGATGCTGAGATGATGCCTAGATAACATAAAGATAGATTTCTTTATCAAGCAAAGATTCCTTCAATCAGCTGCCCTGGAGCTCGGAAAGGAATAAAGAAGGAGATCCCTCTGTGTAACCATCTGTACATGGCACTTCAGCTATCAGCCCATGGTGAGCAAACTATTGGAGCAGATTCTAGGGGGTATTTATAACCTTTGGTCTGGGAGGACTGGGCCAACTCTCATGGGAACTTTGTGATTGTTTACAAACCTGGAATGAGCTAAACTCCTTTCAATTTTCAAGGTCACTGATTAAGTGGCTATCTTTTGAGCTCTTCCCACCACTGTTATCTAGTAGATGTCCCAAGCCAAGGGCAGGTGCCACTTAGCAGACATCTCATGCAACTTTTTCTTGGCTATATTTTAAGCTGGCAAGCATTACAGAATATATCAAAGTAAAATAAAGACAAAAACAAAAATCAAAGCAGTGTCCTTAACAAGTCAGAAGACCTTGAAGAGCAGCAGCATGGAGAAATACCAGAAGGCCTTTCTTAGACCTTTTTTAGCAACAGTATGGAAAAACTTAGAACTTGGAAGAACAAACTGGGGTCAGGCCAGACTTTCTACCTCCTTGAAATTACAATTTTCTTCCAGTCATTCCTCATACAGATAAGCCAGCCCTAAGAGATTGGCCTTTACTGCTGTTTTAAATGCAAGCGAGTATCCAGCTGATGAATCTCCTCCAGCAGGTCATTCCACAATCTGGAGGCAGCCAAAGAAAATGTCCTTTAGGTAACACCTGTCAGCTTGTGGGGGGGAGTCATTTTTTGTTGGTTTTGGTTTTGGTTTTGGCTAGGATGAATGAAACCAGTCCAGATCAAGGATGAGGAACCTGCCATCTTGGTCCTTGACTCTGCTGGCTGTAACTGATTGGTGGGTTGGTATCTAATGGTGTCACATGTTTGTCTCCTGTGTACCTGTATATTTAGCTTGCACAAATCTTTTTTTCTTCAAAAAGAGAGGTCTATTCTTCCTGTATTTATAATCCTGCTACAATTATTTAAAAAAAAACAAAGTGAATGTTCTACTCTTGCAACTTAATCTTTAATGTTTCCAAGAGACTTTACTGAATCTGTTTCTCCAAAGGCACACTGTTATCTCTTTTCCCCTTAAAGGAAAATATGATCTATGAACAGTGAGTAGCAGGAAGTTATTACCCTGAATTACATTACTCTATAAGGAAATGCTATTGCACTGAAATGGCCCAGGACTGGCTCTAGAATTAGGGGAGAGAAGTATAACTTCATCAAGTACTCTCCTTAAACCCTCCCTCCAACCTATGTTGTTGACATAACTGGTGGCAGAGGCAGGTAGCTATGAGGCATGTTGAAGTCAAATAAAAAATAAATGTTAAACTTCTCACAGTGACTCATTGCGCTGCACTGTGGGAGAGCAAAAATGGCAGCATGCATTCCCCTACTGAATGTCATAGATGGGGCCCAGCTGCTGCATGACAAATCCCATTAATGATGTCAAGGCTCTATAGGCAGCTAGGTTCTCAAAGATCGCCTTAACTAGGTACGTGGCCCCAGGGTCTCAGCTTCTTATCCTGAATCAGCCAAAGAGATAAGTTTATAAATTATTATAGACCCAACCATCCTCACACATTACTGACTGCAGGAGGCATTTACGTTGCTCCACATTTTACTACCGCCGCTGCAAGCTTTGCTGTCATTGTCTTTTTGAGGAATATGCCAGAATTGTCCAAATTTGGAGAAATTCACCTCAGTGACTCAAATCTGAAGGACAATTTTCAGCACCACAACAGCTACCAATATGTGAGATGAATGGATATTTTATTGCAGATCATACAAATTTGTCTCCCATCCTTTTCATTGACCATTTAAAATAGTCATCAGGGATATCAGGTGAAGAGATGAATGGCACAATACACTTCCCCAGATGCAAGAGTCACCTGCAGTGAGGAGTAATGCATGATAAGATGTCAGAACGAATTCCCAAGTTTCCCTGGCAGGAAGGGGAATTCCCTTGGTTGCCTCCGCCTTTAAATTTTTGAGTTTAATAAATAAAACTCTAGGAGTTGGATCTGGATTTTGTTAGTCCCACTGAAGCCAATGGGACATCAATAAGTCATGACTAATTTGTGCCATCAATTTCAGTGGCACAACAGTGTGACCAATTTAATATGGATTCAGTGCTATGAAAGTACATGCACAATAGACCATAATATATATGTGGCTGGTGTACTGTTTCATTCATCTCAAGATTCTGCTTGTACAATCTTGCCCCAATTAGGGGAAGAGAAAGGACTGGGTAAGCCAGGACTTTTCAAGGTCAGGTGCTCAGGCTGAGATCCCTTTGGGAGATATGCGCAAGCAAAAGAAAAGAGAGGGAGAAGGAGAAGAAAGTTTTATACTACTTCTCTACCATACCATTGTGCTTCAACTTTGGACTTAATTTATGAACCAGGGCATAGAAGTATGTTCTCAGGCAGTAACTCTCCAGATAGGACACACTATATGTCAGTGTTCCTTTTTTTATACTATTTACTTTCTGGGAAGAAAGTAAAAAGACAATCGCAAAAAGAAAATGTCACGAGAAGTGCTACAAATGTCATTAGACTCTGTTTTTCATTTGCATACATACACATATGGCCAAAGTGGAGAGTTGAAGGAGTTCAAAGAGCTGAGGAGCTGCCCATGAAAAGAGGGGACTCTCTCAACTAGCCTGTGACCCAATGTGAGGAGCTGGTTCACCAGGTCTAATGTAGCTGGGATCAGCAATTGTATTTAGGTCCACATGACTTTATTTTCACAATTTTCAGACATATTCCCTTGCCTTCTCTTAGTCCTTCCCTGCACTCAACACTGCCTCCCATGTTCTCCTTTCAAATGCCTCCTCCACCAGCCCTCTGTTTGCCTCAGAGTTTCCCCTTTCATACATTGCTATGACTAAGGGAGAGGGCATATTGGCAAAAAAGGGAGGGAGTAAATATGTGTGCGTAAGTTTGAAAACGATACCTCTATGAGCACACTTAAATTATCTGAAACAGCAAACCATACATAACGCCTGAGTTTGCCTTTATACTTTTGTAGACAACTGGGACATAGAACAAAATGTTGCTTCCCCGTTCATGCTACCTTCTAAGATATTCCAAGTCCATTCAGTTCTCACACCATCTCAACAATCAATAAGCATCCTATGCTTCAAGCAGTCCTTAGTGAGCTCTTTTGGCAGTATTAGCAGTCCTTTTATTTCCTGGTTTTTTTTTCCTCTAAAAGGAGAGTTGGTTTGGGTGATGATTGGTTGGTTGGTTGGGTGGGTGGGTTTTGGTTTGGTTTGGTTTTTTTGGTGGGGTGTTTTGTTTTGGTCCTTCTACACACTTTCAGGTTTCCCTTCACTTGCTAATGACTTTCCTCTTGTTTCTGGACAGATCCACACTCAGCAGATAAGTGTGATGTTGGTATGTAGCAAGGGTGGGAAGCCTCAGGCCTGGCATCAAATCTGGTCCTCTAGGGGGTCTCTGTAAGGCCCTCTGGTTATCCACATGGCCAAAAACATCATTCATGTAACACCTTTGGGCTCATCCACTGATTAAAAAGTCTAGAAAATCCCAGATTTTGTTCCTGTCCTTTCCAATTTTATTCTGGAGATCCATACACATTTTGTTTATCCCAGAATATTTTCTGTCGGTTCTCAATACAGTGAGAGACTTTTTATATCAGGTCCCCAAATTGGTTTATTTTAACTCTGTATAAAATCAGAAGAACAAGAACAAAATCTATGAGTTTTCTATTGGTTTGGATGTGGCCTTTGTTTGTTGCTTTCCCAGTTTTGAGTGGGTTTTCCACCATTCACGAAAGTTGAAATGCCTCTCTTAAATCTTGGCTACTGATTGTAAGAGCTTTGAGCTAAAATGCTGGTATTTTGGTCCCATACACTGGCAGCTGGTGGATTCCATGTCAGTGGCCAGTGAATCCACTGCATGCTTGCATCTGAACTTTGAAGGAACTATACAAGGTTCTGAACCTATTTTGAGGAAAGTTTCAGCACCTGGGATAGCTATTCCAAGTGCTGTACCTTTCCTCAAAATAGCATCAGAAGCATGGCTAGCTCCTTTAAAGTTCAAACTGAAACCCATAGCAGATTCATCAGCCACCCCAATCCCATCTTTTTGCCTTTCCCCCACCCACCACTAGAATGCAGCCCTTGACTTCTCCAAAACTGAATCTAATTCTTGGTACATAGAAAGATGGCTCATGCTCTCTTCTATCTATAAGTATTTCTGAAGCCCTGTGCAGATGTTGCACTCACATAGCTGGGGCTAAGAGACAGGAAGAGGAGGAGGAAGGCATTGCCTGTTAGTCCCACACTCAAGTTCCCCATGCACCAGCTGCCTTTTAGGTCCTCACACAAAGAAAGGTGAATTCAGCCTAACTTATGAGCAGAGCTCTCATAGTCAGAAACCTCACCTTATTAGGGATGAAAATTTGTACTTATGGTAGCAATCTGCTTCCTCTTATATCTTTTGTTTGTCTTTCATTATTTCCTAATGAGGAGACTATATCGCAACCCATGTCAAAAAATTATGCAAAGCCTAATCATCCTCCAAAATGACTTCTTTTGGTCTAAGGTAAATAGACAAAAATGGGCAAGGAGAACAACAAGTTCCGCTCACAAGTGACAGCTGGGAATGAACGATTTTCGGGGTTTGCATCCAAATGGTTTCTTAGGTTGTTGCTGTGCATGGAGGAGAGATCAATGAAGTGAAGCAGTGGGCAAGTGCTCCCCTTCAGCCAGCAGGCTGCAACCAAGAATTCATGTTCACCGGTTTTACACCAGACATGAAGCAGTAACATGCTTTCAGCCCAGTAGTCCAATAGCCTTAGCCCAAGATGCTAAGGAGAGAACTTATAAAATCATTTTTTAAAAAATGGCAAGTAATAGTTACAGCTGTATGGCTCAGAAACATAGTTCTTGCTGTTATTTTGAATATGTTGTTTCCATTACTGAAGAATGAAATAACTAAAACAGTTCCTTCTGCCTTACAAAGGAACCCCACCACCTCCCAGGCAGAACCTCACAGCCGGTGTGCTCCCCACCATGGATTCAAACATATTGTGTACTGTACTTTTGATTCAAAGGTACACTACACAATAGATTTGAATCCACGGTGGGTTGAATCCATTCCCCTCTTCCTTTTTTTATGTATTAAATATGGTTGGGAGGGCTATAGATATTCACAGTTTTTTCCATTTTTACAGGGGCCCTGCACCCCTAACTTCTGTGAATGTGGAGGGCTGACTGTAGTGCTATTGCACAGTATGTAAGGACCCTGGGAGACCAAGGTTCAAAAATCCCTGCTGATCTTGGGCAAGTAACATTTTCTAATCCTCAGAGGAAGGCAATGGCAATCCCCACCCCCCACCCCGAAAAAATAAATCCTCCCAAGAAAACCTCTTGACAGGGTCACCTTATGGTTGTCATAAGTCAGATGGAACTTAAATTGACACAACTAACATTACAACTGTAATGTAAGATAGTTGTAGCTCAACTACTGAGGAAAGGTACTAATTACATGTGACTTTTTGTCTGTAAGGAGGACTTTCATGACCTCATTAAGGTCAAAGGCATGTTCTCCTCAATGTTAATTGGACAATAGAGGTGAGCGCCAGTATCTACACAGCATGGGGCAGAAGGGGTGAATGTCACAAAGAATCTATCTAGGTGGAGATACAGCTTGCATCTCGCTTCCGACTTTCTATTTCATGGCCAACCCAGATTAAATATATGAACTTACCCCTTTTTGCAGAGGCCTGAGCTCAGGCAGTACAAGTGGATGAAGGTTCTGAGGGAGAAAAACAAAGAGTACTTGCTCCCAAGGCTTTCATAAAGAAAAAAACCCTCTCTCCTTCCACCCTTTCCCCCCTCTCTGACACCATTTTACATGAACTAGACTGGTTTCTCATGCTAGAAATTAATGTGAATGCAAAGTAAATACTACTCAGTTTTGAGTTAACATGACTAATGTATTCCCTTGAGGACAATGTAATGTCTTCCAGCCTTGCTGTTATCAACCCATATTTCATGAAGTGGCTAATTGTGCACATGATCAAATCACTAAGACTATCAACAATATTTGGGTCAAACCTATAAATCCCCCGGGCATACATTTTCCAGCCATGTGGTGAAAAATATCTGCCATATGAGCAGTTACTCATAGGCCATTGACAACTTCACTTGGCCTTTTGCCCACTAATGTGTCACTAGGATTTATCTCACCAATTTAAACAACTTCAATTAAGTCCTCATTTATCACATCACATCTTTTAGACAAATTATTCTTCTCCCATAGATAAGGAAGGATTTGGAAATATATCATGATAATCTACTCAGGAATTCCCCTTTACTTAGGATGTAAGTACATGAGAAGAATTGAGCAGACCAAAGAACTATCGAATCCAGTGCTATGTTCTCCCAGTGGTCATCCAAATACCTCTAAAAAGCTCATCACAAGCAGGACACGAGCACAATAGCAACCTCCTGCTCATATTCCCTAGCAACTGGAATACAGAGGTATAGTGTCTCTGACGCTGGAGGATGGATATATTGCCATCATGTCTAGTAGCCACTGATACAGAGGTTCAGGGATATCTTAACTTGTCCTGAAATCTACATTCAGTCAAGAACTGGATCATGCTTTTCTAACCATTAGAAACTGAAATATAATGCCCCCATGATGGCATCTGTCTAGGAAATGTAATTGCACAGTTTGGAGACTAGATGACATTGGACTTAATTGTGTCTGGGTGAAATGAGGAGTTTCCTGTCTGTTGTTCTTACCTACCTTCCTAGTTGGTATATTATTTGAGCCTTCCAGCATAGCACATTTCTCTTCCATTTATAATTTCCTGGGATATTAAATCATGGTATTTTAAAATGTAGTACGAAGCACCAAAAATCAATTAAGGGTCATTTTTACAAAAGTTCATAAAGGGCTTTGTGCAAGCTGTGATATATAGCATTCTTAAGTAAGTCTCACAGGAATAAATTGGGACTTATGTCAGAACTATGGCTCCAATCTAGATGTAGTCACATTTAACAATATTCTTGCAGCCTAGTATAAATGTCTGGGATACGTATTTCTATCCCCATTGCAAATAGTGCAAATGTAGGCCCCACTAATGCCTCAGGACTAACTGCACATCATGCACCATGTTGTTGCACATCCATTCCAGATATAAATCTACACTCATCCTTTGAATGTAGTTCCTGATTCATCAAGGCGCACTACACATGGAGGCTGTTTCCATGTATAGACTCCCTTCACTGCATGCAATGCACATAATGTATCTACAGCACACCTTTCCCTAGAGGGAAAAAGTGTATGCTTAACATTGATCTCATTACTGCTAAAATAGAAATGTCTACTTTTCTGTTTGCACATGTTCTAGAAGTCACTATTCCTGTCCTTTTGCAGTATCTCAGGTGTTCACCAGGTATGATTTTCTCCTTCACTTCAGTGACTGACGTATGTGCTCTACTTAGCTAGTGTCCAATGGTTGCTCAAGTCCTGCTCTTTAATAGTATCTGTCTGGGAGCTCTGTCTGTAAAATGTATGCCTTGCCTAGGCTCTTTTGCTCCTAACACAAGAGATAAGGTAAACTTTCAGCCATGACTTTATTACCAATCTACCAAAAGGGATATTAAAAGTGAAGCCTACTATTTTTGAAATGTCTTTCTATAATATAGACAACCCTGTTGCACCCAGCAAGGGAGGAAGCCAATCGGAAACGTAGAGCTTGGAAAAGTTACTTCAAGGGCTACAGTTCTAAGAATTCCCCATGCAGTATGGCCAGTGGCCATGCTAGAGATTCTGGGTTATAATCCAGAAAATAAATATTCTAGATTCTGCTACAGTTTCTACTTCCCATGTAGACAATTCCATATTGGCTCAACTATTCCATTTCCATCACCATGGAACCCATTTATAATACCAATAAACTCACGCCAACTATTAGTCACTCCAATTAATGAGTGCATGCACACACACATACATTTCCTAAGAAAGGTGTTTGTGATTCCAAAAACCTAAACTCTTTTTTTTAAAACCGAAAACACCCACTTGATGCAGCTTTTAAATCATAGCAAATCCCAAGTCATATCAAACAGAAGGAACTTTTCTGCATTTAACTATCATTTAGAACCTCCCCAAGTATTGTTGACACCACAAAAAGATCATGGTGGCATAGGCTAACATGAATACCAAGTGCTTCTCAAGAATATTCATTCTCAACACAGAACACCAGACAAAATAGCAGTAACAGGAAGCCCTTCTCTTTGAGAATTTTAAATCAATATCCATATGTATGAAGAGATCCAGCATGGTATAATGGTCTGAGCGTTGGACTATGATCCTGGAGACTGGGGTTCCATTGCCTGCTCAGTCATAGGAAATCCACTGGGTGACCTTGGACACATCACACACTCTCAGCAGAAACCGCTGTGATAGGTTCCCCTTGGGGTTGCCATAAGTTGAAAATGACTTGAAGACGCACAACAACAACAATAACCACAACAACACATGCAAAAAGAAAGGTAGAAAATGAGCAGAACTTCTCTGTCCTTTAGCTCTTGTGGGATTTAGTCAGACTTACAGAATGACAAAGAAAATAAAACTATCATTTGGTTTAGTTTGCTGTTTTGTGTTCAGTTACACAAAACAGACATAAAGGAGCAACTTTGTGGCCATTTCCGCACTAGACTGTTAATAGCGCTATGATTCCACTTTCAACATCCTATGGAATCCTGGGGTTTGCAGTTTCGGGAGGGGCCACCTGGCCCCTCCCGAAACTGCAAACCCCGGGATTCCATAGGATGTTGAAAGTGGAATCATAGTGCTATTAACAGTCTAGTGTGGAAATGGCCTGTATAAAAAAATCCTGATGGCAGTAGCTACAATTAAAATCCTAGTCCTGCTTTCAAATATTTTGATGTTTCCCCTTTTTAAACTCTGACTATTGTGGAATTGAATTTGAGGTGAATAGCAATGTGGGCTTTTTTTCCTACTGAACATCTGTAAGTGAAATATCTAAGTACCTTATCCTATAGTTTGTTTAATTTGTGCCAAGTATGGTCAATTTAATATTTACCAAGAGCAATGGCAAAGCATAAATCAAGAAAACTTAGAGGAAATAT
Source organism: Iguana delicatissima (assembly GCA_948472985.1). NCBI lineage: Eukaryota > Metazoa > Chordata > Lepidosauria > Squamata > Iguanidae > Iguana > Iguana delicatissima. The sequence continues at coordinate 130,065 of CAOKZL010000345.1, read as the reverse complement.
TCTCTGCTTAAATCGTTTTCCTCCAATAATCACTTACCCACTATTAAGACCTTGCCAGATATTGTGTGACTGCTAATCTAGTTTGATCCTAAGTTGTTCTCCCATTAATTTTTGTAGAGAAAAAAAAAATTCTTTCTGGCAACTGCCACTGAGTTAAACCTACTGTTTAGCCACAACGGATAATTGCATTAGTCTTGAAAAGCCTTCTGTAAAGTCTGCCCTAATCAGATTTTTAATTTAATGCACCATCAGCTGTTTTTATGATAATATTTAATCGGCTGAAACACAACTAGTGCCCTATGAATATCTATAATGTTGAAGAAAGATTGGGTTTTAACCACTCCTTCCTTAAGGGTGAGACGTTGCTCATTATAATATGAATAATCTATGTGAAGAGATATATATTTATGTTTGCCTTACTGTCACAATGCTAAAAATACATAATGGAGTGCATTTCTCTATCAATGCTTAACAATTAAATCTGGAAAATAGCCATGAGGGAAAAGGAGGGAGGAGGAAATAGACTGCATACCATTATTTTACCAGGATAATAGTAACAGCAAGTGTTCTGTATTCAGCCATTTTGTTCCATAAGCAGTCATCTGCCTCTTAAATATTTTCAGATCGTACTGTCCACAGTCTGCTAAGCCACAGCTTGTTGCAAAACAATCTTGCTTCTTCCTTTCCATGTGGAAAAGGATAAAAGCTGCCCACTTACCAGAGGACTCAACCCTCTGAAATCAGTACTGGGGGGCAAGTGCAGATGAAATGGGTAGGGGGTATAGGAAGCATTGTTCCTGTGTGTGTTTCCTCAGAAGCAAGTCCCACAGAGCTGAAAAAGATATAGGTTCATGTAAGCAAGCCTATGCAGAAGTACATTCACAATATTCTCTTGGTCTCCCTAAGTACAGCAGAGATGTATGGCTGCGCAGGCACACCCATGAGGAGGTGGAAAGGGGCAAAGAGTTGCAACAAGCTGGCTAGCTCAGTCAGAGCACAATGTGCGTGATGGAGATGAGCCTCAGGAGACATAGCAAACAGTTTTGGAAACCCCTATTGACCCATGCACGTGTCTGTGGGGTTATAACATTCAAGACAGCAGTTTTGCCCGCCTTCACAGCTATTGCCAGCTAAGTCTGCAGAAAGGTTTCTCTATTAGTCCTGCAGAATCAGGCCCTAAGCATTTGTTTTTACAGCTTTGTGCTTCTGCCCGTGCATCCACATGCACTTCTTGGTAGCAATGTGCATTTATAATCTCCTTATCTTACACCTGAATTTCAACAACCTGCTCTATCCAAATTATGAGAAATATCATCCAGCAAGCCAATATATTTACAGTAAGTTTGAATGATTTCCTGCAGTAACCTAGATTAATGCTATATGAAATCCACTTTCATATAACCACAGATATGGATCCATACATCCCTAGAGATATTGGAGTGAGTGGTAATTTATGTTGTGATATGGTATGTTCCTATCATCACGCCGTATCATAGATCACAATCCAGGCATGAAACCAAACTTCAGAAAATTTATGATGCAATAACTAAAATGAAAGATGAAAACTTACTTATTAAAGTGAAATCCCAGCTCACATATATATATATTTTTTCCTTTCAGATGCAATCATAAAAGAAAACTCATCATTTTGTCTTGAAGCTATGGATTAAAAAAAAAACTCTTACTGGGTACATTAAAGCACACTGGACTTGCTTAGTGAGTAAACCTCACTGAACTTCCATTATACAGTCAACATATTACATACCCAGTGAAAATGCAAGGAGTAACTCGAGGTTCTTTTTAGTCATTCAAGTACAGCAGCAGGACCTGTTGGAAAAGGAATGAAGAACAGTGGTGGTAACTAATCATAGGCAACAGTGCAGAATGCGAATTTGCCCATGTTAGCCTGGAATGACGGTAATACATTTGTTGACCTTGGTCCTCTGCTAGATGGAAACACAGCTTAAACACTAGTTTTACTAATGCTGACTTGATTACCTGTTTAATTCAGGAGGTGTCATTGTGTGACTATTGTAATCACTGCAAGTGAGGGCGGCAAGATAACTCAAGTAAAACAAACTGCTCTCAGTGCTGTGCATCCACCCTATTTTGATCCAAACAACTTGTGATTTTTGTTATCTCCTCCTGTTTGGTTGCTTATTCCCTGGGAAATGATATGGAAGGCTCTTTCAACTACACTGATTAGCTTGTTCCTCTCGTGCTTCCCCCGCCTTCAAAATTCTCCCTATCATAAATTTTACATTACTTGGCGCACAATAATGCGACATAAAATTAAATAAACAATTTAATTAATTTAATTAAAATTAAATATTAAACATATTGTGTATGAGGATCCTGTGCTTTTGATTTAATTGGACAGGAGTACCCAAAGCAGTTTGGGTAACAGTGAAAAATAATTAAAAACAACAAGTATGGTTGCCTCTGGGTACGAAGAATAGTCAGGGAGCTTTCTCCTGAGAAAGGTTTACTTAATTAAAACTAAACTAATCTTGAAGAAAGGAAAGGGGGAAAAAACACTTGATAAGCATTTCGTAACACAAATCATAATCCCCCTAAAAGTGATGCACACACTTTTAACCTGATACATGAAAAAAAGGAAACTTAAATAGCTTCATTCTGCCACAAGGTGCTCTTTCACCACACACAGGCAACAAAGGACAGTAGGCAGCCCTGCTAAGCAGCTGAGCCCTCTCAGCAGTATTTAGATGGCCCAGATAAATAGTTTTGTTTTTGAAGGTATAAAAGGCCTGTCGGCCTGAGAATTGGTGCCTCATCTCAAGTGCTCCTTGATTTTACTTACTGTTGGGGGCTATGATAACAGGCAGGAAAGCACAATAACCTAACGCTTTCCCTTTCATTAACTTGCTGCTTTTGCCAGATCCAGTAACCTTATTTAAAAAACTAGGCTATGACTCATGTTGGCAGGTGGGCCTTTTAGTTACATTTTCATATGCCAAGAATAAGGACTATGCTGACTTTTCACAGGCATCCCGTTAAATACCTTCCATTCATAATACAACATATTCTTTCCTGCACCCGAGGAAGGAGACTAGCTGATTTATACACCGGCTCCCTATCAATACCTGGTTGTTGCCAAATGCTTACATTTTATATAATCCATGGCAAGAAAAAAAATCTAAACATTATGAACAACTTGGATCCGTCCCAAGGTAGCACACTCTCCAAGCCAGAACTCAAAGAGGCTGCTTTCAATTGCCACACACACACAACTGTCCCCCAGCAGGCTTGCAAATGTTGACAGGTTTTATAGGCTGTTTAAAAAAAAAAAAAAAACACAAATGCCTTCTTCTAACACATTTGGCTGCTGCAACAATTGCAGGAGCCTATCGTAACAAGCAAGCGGGTATGAATTGAATGTATCGAAATATGTCCTAATTAACATTTTAGGTGAATGTCTCAACATGAGCAAACATTTCTCCAGCTAGTCTTTTGAAGCTGCTGTTTCGTTGGAGGGAGCTTTGATAAATAAGAATATGCAAGCAAAGACCTGTGCAATCTAAGAATATGGCTTCGTGGGTATAATTTCTCTGTACCAATTGCCCCCTTTATTTTTATTTTTTTCTGACTAGCTTCTTCCCTCCAAATTCACACTACCCAAACACATCACTTCCTAGATGTGTTTGGAAATGCTACTTTTCCATTTCATAGTCCAGCATTTGAGCAATACATCTACATGTTGTCTATTACCTCCACTCCTACCCACCAATAACACATAGCTCCAAAGTCCCTTGGATTCAGAGAGGGTTTTATTTTCTTGGCAAGGGGGCAATCCACTGTACTTCAGTGATTCCACAAATGGGCATATTTCATTTCAGCTAAAGACACAGTACTTAGAACCAGCACTCTGTGAGGTTAATCTTTCAGGAACTGTAAGGTGAGCTACAGTTGTTTCTGCTGGCAGTGATGTTAATGGTTGTTTCTGTTGTGAATTTTTATGCCAGTCATATGACAAAACCACAATGTTTCTGCAAACAAATATGTTTTCTTCAGTGGAATTCTTTCCCAAGTAAATATAACCATGTATTACTGCACTGTTAATTTGACACTGGGTTTATGGACATGATAAACACTCTAAATTTACCCAGGCTGGCTTTGACTTTCCAGATAGTCCAGCGGGTAATTTCTGCATCTTATCAAATCATCTCCATGCATTTATATTAACAGCATTTTTTTTGACCCAGGAAAACCCAAGATATGTACATATAGGGTTGATGTGTGAAGTAAAACCACTAGAGAAAGCAAAAGAAGAGACACAAAAATGCTAAAGACTAAGGAGGCCTTGGACAGGAGAGAGGTAACTTTTCATGAAGATTGTCTAGAGATTAAAGACTGTACAAAGCATGGAAAAGTCCAAAAATAAATTCCCCCAGTTCTTCAGCAGACATTTCACAGTCCACCACTCTTCACCCTGTTTGTAACAGTAATGGCTTGGCAGCAAATTTATCCTGATATTCAAGAAAATCAGATTAGGCATTCAAGGGGCCCCTTCAGTAGAGCCAAGTACATTTTACAAAGATATTAACAACAACGCTATGGAGAAGTTATGTGCAGGGTGGAGAATGGGGTACGTAAATGTAGCTGAAGATGCCTTTGAGGCTTCTGCTGCCACTGTTCATATGGTTGAATGAGCAAGCTGCTTTTCATTCCACAATTGCCTTGCATGTTTAGCCATGCAGACGGATGCCATATACTTCAAAGGAACCACCAGCTGTGTGGCCCATTTGCCTTGTATTTGCACAAAGCTTCCCAGAATCCAACCAAATTCAGAGCTTGGAAATGCCATTTTGGGGGGACTACAACTCCCAGAATCCCATAAGGAGCACAGACATTGGTCATGCTGGTTGGACAATTTTGGCAGTTGTAGTCCCAAAAGTGTCATCTATCTAAATTCAAATTATTTTAAATTCCTTTTGATTTTAAACTGAAAAGGTTCCCCTTAAAATAACCAAGACACTTTGATGTTAAGGGCTTCTTGGCTTTATAATCATCAGTGCCTGTCGGGTCCATGACTTGCTGCAGAACTCAATGGGATCCACTAGCAGTTACACACTACAATGTTCTCTTTTTTGAAAACAGCTAATTCATGGTTCAGAAATCAGATCTTAGTCCAGATTAGACAAAGATACTGTTGCTGGAAAATACAAGTAATCCAGAAGATCATGATCGAGTTTTACAGGGGGTTACATTTCCAGTGATGAATGAAGTGGTGAGGGAACTCATTCTGTAGTGGGAACGTGAGCATCTCCAGATCCTGCATAATCTGTGAGTGACAGCTGTGTTGCACTTTTTCTAAAATTGGCAACTTGAGATGCTTCTGGGCCATCTCTGTTTGTGGATGTGTAGCTGACAGCCATGGCTAGGAGTGCCTTTCACAAATTCCCTTTTTTTGCCAGCTGCATTCTTTTCTGTAGAAATCAGACTTAACTCTCATCCTTTGGGGGCTGGATTATGTGGGGCCACCCTTGTAGACCATCTAGAAGCTTCAACTTCTTCAGAACACTGCAGCTGGCATTTTGTCTAAAGTCAATCAAGTAGAAGAAGTAATGCCAATTCAGTATTAACATCATTGGCATCCAGTTTGTTTCTCAATCAACAAATTCAATAAACAATTTGACAAATTTGTTAACTTTAGCCTTTGAAGTTCTATATACTCTGGGACTAAGATATCTCTGGATTCTTCATCCTGTTCCATATAAACCTGTTCAAGATCGTTACTTGGTTTCTAAGACTCTTCTTGTGGTTTCCTCTATAATTGAGAAATATCTTTTGGAGATGAGACAGAGAATTTGTGGGAACCAACCAATGGAATACTATTCCAAGGTAGGTTCATCTGGATCCTCATGACATGCTTTTTCATGGCTTTTGAGATTTGTTTTATTCTGACAAGCATTTCTTTAGTGAGATCCATTATATTGTTGTTTTGATAAATGTTGGCTGATGTGGTTTTTATAACACTTTATTACTTTTCTTATTTGCTGCTATTGTTTATACAATTTTCAAATTGTATTTTGGTTTTATTCTGTCATCTTTTATAAACTCAGTTATCTTTATTCCATATCTTTTAGCATAGAAAAATGGAATATAAATATGCAATCTTTTAATAAAGATCACATTTAACCTATAAGATAGATGTGAGAATTGTTCATGCCTCTAGATATTGTTGAACTATAACTCCCAGCATTCTGGCTACAACTGAAAGGGGCTGCTGTCCAACAGTACCTGGAGGGCCACAGAATCCTCACCTCTGCGTAAAAAGGTTGTGTTGTTACTTGCCTTCAAGTCAACTTGGCTTGCAGCTATCCAGTCCTAAGGTCTTTCTGGCAACAATTATTCAGAGGAAGTTTGTCATTGCTTTCCTGGAGGCTGAGATAGTGTGATTTGCCCAAAGTCACAAGGTGGTTTCCATGGCCAAGGGGTGGGGGTTCAAATATGGTTTCCTGGAATCGTAGTTTATCACTCAAACTACTACATCATACTGGCTCCTGTAAGATGGACAACCAGAGTGGATTTATAACCACAGAGGTACTAAGCCAAAAATACTATACACATACGTACATGCACACAGAAACAACCCAGTAGAGGTTGCTTCCATTCTAAATCACATCACTATAATCATATACAAAACACAAATGCAGTTAATGTCCCAAACTTGATGATTAACATTTATACACTCAAAAAAAAAAATCCCAGATGAATTAGGCAGGTTGATGTACAATATTTTATAAATCTTTTAAACAGTCGACTTCCAGAAAGTTCTATACTACAGTCATCCCTCCAAATTTGCTAGGGTTCAGGCCACAGGACCCCCATGAAAGTGAAAAAAGTGAATAGATCTAGTCCCTCAAAACAGTAATAGAATACAATTGATATATAAACAGTCTTCAGATTGCCCCATGATCATACAGCTTCCTTGTCATGATAGCCCCACTAGCTGCCACTCTATGCCTGGACATGTCAAAATGTTGTTTATGACTTATAAAATCCTATGTCACTTGAGTCCAATATATCTAGAGGACCATATTCCCCCAAGCTTGTCCAAGTCTTCAGATCCCTTCTTTTGATCCCACCTGACACCGTCTAATAAATAGCTACCATGGATATGAGGGAAGCATTTCACAATGGCGAGTCCTAGGCTCTGGAATTCCTTTCCAAAGGAACTTAGGCTGGCTGCCTCCCTATTGACTTTCTGTCTGCAAGCACAGACATTTCCATTCACTCATTTGGCAATGAAGTCCCTTTGCTGAAGAAAGGTCTTTAAAAAAATGTTTTGATCTTTTAAAGGATTTTATTCATGTTATTCTTCAGTACTATATTATTTTAATGAAGCTTGAGTCCCATTAATGAGTGAAAGTTGGGATGTAGATCAAATCAGTCAATAAGTAGATAAATACCTAGAGGGTCAATAAGTAGATAAATAAACACCTAGGTCTAGTACTAATTTCTGCTATTGCAAATGGTCATAACAGCATAACAGCATATTCTTCATGAAACATCTTACATTGCTGCCACACATACAGTAGCTGATACTGTGCGGTCAATGCAGCCATCCTTACATTATTAAATCATCAGCAACGAAGAACGGCTGTAGAAATTTATATCTATCTAATATGGAAGATAAATACGACAAAGAGTGTGTTCTTCCTATTCAGCCATGCCTATACACTTACATACGTCTTCCCTATTGTGACTCAATATCCAAAGATAAAAAAATATATATAGTCTAGTGTACAGTGGTGAAATTTGCAAAAAAGGAAGAAAAAAAAAGAGATGACCGTAAGAAAGAGATTATTCTTGGGAGAAATAGTTCTTCCATTTCCAAAGTTCATAACTGACATTCAAGAGAACAAGCTGGACAAGCAAGAAATGACCACATTTGCAAGTGAAATGTCACTAAACTATACCTGAAAATTGTTTTATTTATATTACAGAAGTGCCTGCAAGAAAGCATTTTTTCAAACCTCCACCTCCCCCAAAAAAGAAACTCCACAGAAATGAGTTGAACACTTGCATACCAAGCTGTTATAAACATCATGTTCCTGCCACACCAACCACCAAAAAAAAAAAATCCACTTCTCCTCTTCCACAATGATTCTGAATGTGTACATCAGAAGTAAAAAACTTGTGGCTTTTCAGATACTGTTGGATTCCAACACTTGTTATCCTCTGCCATCAGAGGATGCTGGCTAGTGCTTATGGGAGTTAGAGTTCAATAGAATCTCTAGAGTCACACATTCTCCATTCCTGCTTTTAGATGTTGATGGAGAAATTCTCACTGATTTCTATAAAACCAAGATCAGAAGATGAATGATGTGTGTAGGCTGTTATTGCAAAAGACTGGGGGAGGGAGGGAGAGGCTCAGCAGATCAATTGCTGGAGCATACAGGAGATCATAAAGCCAAGCTTCAGGAGGAGGTTGGCACTGTAGGCTTGATGTAAAGAATTGCTGAGGTGGCATTTCTGTTAAGAGTAAGCAACCTTTGCATGCATACGATTACTGGTTTACACATTATAGAAGTTTAGACACAGTGACTTCCCTGTTTGACCCAGTGTAGTGTAGTGATTAGAGCATAGACCCCTGAAGATCAGGGTTCAGTTCCTTGCTAAGTCTTGGAAACCCACTGGGTGACTTTGGCATGTCACATACTCTCAGCTCCAAAAAACCCCATGATAGGTTTGCATTAGGGTCACCATAAGTTGGCAACAACTTGAAGGCAGACAACAACAAACTCTATTTTTCGTACCCTTTTTCTTCTTGCCTCACCATAACCTGAAGCCTTTTCCTCTTCTCTCTCTCTGCAATTTTAGTAAGTAAAGTTACTTGTATCTGTTTTGCAAAGAAGACTAACTTTATTTTTTTCTATGCTCACCCTTGGGGCAAAACTGGTTGTTGTTCAGCTTCTGACTTGCCAATTGATTGAAAGATCCACAGTACTCTCTCAGACATTTCCTAACACTTTCTGCATAATAGCAGAAAATGAAGCTAATATTTGGGTGAGGCATGTCCTCCCCAGTTAAGTGACTCAGCTCATTGATGTCTATTGGATGACTCACAGTTGTAAGTGCAGCGAAGTCTGGACAGGCCCATTATAGTTATCATTCAAAGATTCACATAATTGTAATTGCTTCAGCATAAAAAGCAAAGGAATATAGACTTAATGAAACTCTGCCAAGGTTTCTAACCATAGAACCAATTCAATATATTTGTTTGGTTTTATAGAACTGTCTGCTGGGAGTTCAATATTCATATTTTTCTAGCCCTGGCACTGGTATTGCCTGGCAGCATTCTAAAGGACACATATCGTTTATTTTATGTAATAGTCATGATGTAAAAGAAACCCTAGATATTAGATAGGTCTGCTTGGGTGAAGCATTTGTGAAGTTTCCAAATTGTTGGGGGATTTATAATTACAGTTCACTGCAGTTCACCAGTAAAACACCTAGCAATAACTGTGTTGCCTGAAGATATTCTTTTATACATCAGAGGGGTGATAATACTTTGCAGTATACCACAGCCTGGATCTTTGTTTTCTATCTATAAACTATTTTCAGTATATTTCTGTGGTAAGCATTTTTGAGCTTCACTGATTTCAAAAGGAGCGACAGAAACACTTGCTCAACTCCAGCTGATTTCAGTGGGACTTAATTATTCCTAGGTCATTCCCCCATAGCCTGTGGCAGATAAACTTAACAGCTTTCATTACAGAACTATCACTTGATATCTGTGACCAAAAACAGCTTGAGGGACAAGCTGATCTCTGCTAACCACAGGAAAGGGTCACGTAATGTTAGTCTGAAGATAACATGCATAAATGTTAAGATTGCTTTGACACATTTTGATTGTTTGGTAGCACACTCTAATGCAACAGGAGCAAGCCCCTTATTTCCCTTTTGTGTAATTAAAACCATTCAGACTTTAGGTCCTCAATAGAAAGATGATCAAAAGAGGGGCTAATGGTTTTGAGGAAAAGTTAATTGACTGTAAATATGGGGATTCCCTCTCATTCACACTCTATCCTTGGTTTCCAAAACTGTGAATAGCTGAATGACCCTTTTTATAGAACCTTACGTGTTCTAGTGTGACAGTTCTCTGAAAGAATGTATCTCCTATGAGCCAGCGTATGATTTTAAGATCCTCTGGGCAGGGCTTTCTCTCAGTTTCAACACTATCACTGGCACATTTGGTGAGGGCATAGGATACAGCCTTCTCAATGGCTGCTCCTAGGATGTGGAATTCTCTCTCTCATGAAACTACAGTCATAGGTCTGAGAACTCAGGCCTTTTAATACAGCACCCTTCAGTGCTTGGATGATGCCATCTTGTACATATATGGACCAGCAATTGAAGATCTGAGATCCCATGGTGTACTTACAGATGTGTTATTCTCAATGCAGCAGAACTGGGACTTCTTCTCCTCCTTTCCCCCTGTGTGTGTACGTGCCTTCAAATCATCTGTCAACTTATGGCAACCCTATTAATTCCATAGGGTCTTCTTAGGCAAGGAACACCTAGAGATGGTTTGCCAGTTCCTTCCTCTGAAATAGAGCCAACAGCACCTGGGATTTGTTGGTGGTTTCCCATTCAAGTACTAACCAGGGTTGACCCTGCTTAACTTCCAAGATAGATGGGATCCAGTGCTTTAAAAAAATATTACTGTTTTTTTTCCCCAGTTTTCCAAAGAAGTTGTCACAAGAGGGTGTCACCAATTCCAGCAGAATCCAACAAAACCGCACTACAAGATGCTCACTTGAGATTCCTCTGGATTTATTTAATATTACCAATTGCACCCTCCACCCATCATGCATCTGGGACAATTCACAACTAAGTAAATCATAATTAAAATATATAGCAAAAAAAAAGTAAGAAATATGGGACCAAAACTTCTACAATATAATGCAAAAGCAACACTGAAATTCAGATTCAACAGAGATGTACATTATACAGCTTTACCAGCTCAGCAGAACAGCACACTCCTTACTATGCCAAAGAAGGAGCCAGCCTCACCAACCCTTGAAAGGAGCTCTCAAGCTCCTACCAGAAAGCAGTATTCCGAACACCCTGCCAAGCTGTTGTGATGTATAACATGATCTCCAATGATTACTTTAAATTACAGAGTGGTCCATATGAAAGAAAGCAACAATATTGATATAGAGAGAACTTGGAAATGTTATTTTTAAAAAAATTTGGGCACTTTTGGACTACAGTTCCAAGAATGTTGCAGCCAGCATGGCTACGGGCCATGTTGGCTGCGGGATTCTAGCAGCTTCAGTCCAAAGATGAAACTTTTATAAAATCTGAGTAAACAGATAAACAGAACCCTATAACAAAATGTTGCACCTACTGCACTGAATTCCTGGTGTGTGAGTTAGCTGAGCCCATGTTTGGAAAATTTTGGAGGGGGTACTAATATTGAAAAAAACAGCTCCTATATAAGGTAAATCTCACTTTATGTGTATAAAAAAGTAAATTAAGATTTTGAATATTGAAAAGTGTAAGCTGAGTGGCTTGTAGCCAGGATACCTGAAAGTCTATCTCCCATCAATTACAGTCATCCTTGGAGGCTCTTCTGTTTTGTCCCTCCACCAAGAAAGGATAGCTGCTTGAAAGCATGAGAGAATCTTTTCTGGGGTAGCACCCTTTCTGTGCAACTCTCTCTAAAGAAGTTAGACTGGCCCTTTCCTTGTTCAGATATAAGTGACTATTAAAATATTTTTCACATTTATGACTGTTACTGGTTTTTTTTATAGATATATGTTTGAAAGTAAGACATTTGTATTTAGACAGGCATTTGATGTATGATTACATGTGTTTTGATTAATAATTGAGTTTTAATTATATATTTCACCATTGTTTTAATCCTTATTTAATTTAATCCTTGTTAAATTATGTTTTAACTTTTGTATTTTACAAGTTTTTAACTATGTCAGTTTTAATCTATAAGGGGCTTTGAATCCCAACCAAGGAAAAAACTGGGTTACAAATAAAATAAAAACAGCAATTTTAACTCCACCCTCTGTTTTTAAGAAACAAATTGACTTACAGCTGGTGTCAGGCACATTAAAATGACATTAGTTTGAGTAAAGGCATCCACTAACAATCTATTGGAGAACACCTATTGGTAACATGGATCCTTTCTCTGCTTGTAGCTTTTGAAGAACATCCTGGTGACAGCTACCATGTTACAAGCTGTGGACACCCAGATCATCACCCTGATGGATGACCTGCTTCATGAGACAGACAGGAAGAATACTACCCTATTATGAGTCTTCCACATGTAACTGCATGTTTCTCCTGGATCCTTCAGCAGCTTTTGCTGCCGTCAGTCATGGTATCTTACTGGACTAGCTCTCTGAAATGAGAATAGGAGGCATTGTGATACAGTGATTTCACTTTTATCTGCTGGGTTGGTAACAAAGAGAAATACTATGGGATTTTTGTTCAGCTCTATGGCTATTAAATTGTGGACACCCAAGAGCCACATTCTGCCCCCAAGGCACTCCTTACTATTTCTATGAAGATACTAGATGAGGTCATTAGGAGTTTGGAGGTTGGTGATACCAGTGTACTGATGGCACCCAGATGTGTTTGTTCCTTGTGTCAGAGATGGGGTTGGAACAGTGTTGGAACAGTGTGTAGACACTGTAATGGAATGGTTAAAGGCCATTATTACTTACAGTTTAATCATTTCCATGTTCAAGAACTGGGTGGTCAACCTGTTCTGGCTGGAATTGCATTATCCTAGATATTCATGGGTTGCTGTCTGTTGGTGGCAGCCCAAGTGGAGTCCATGGCTTGGATTCCGTAGGGCTCACTTTGGGTGGACCACCAGGTCATAGTAGTTCATGCACTAATATCTTCCCATTTAGATTATTGCAATACACTCCATATTGGACTTCCCTCCAAGCTGACATGGAGGCTGAAACTGATGCAATATGTGGCACCCAGACTGCTGGCAGGAGCACCATGTGGAAGTCGCATAGGCTTCTAATTTGAGTTCAAAGCCTAGATACTTTGGATCCAGATATCTGAGATAGTACCTCATTCCATATATAGTGGCCAGAAGTGGGCTCTCTCCATAAACATCCCCACACTGGAAATAGTTCAGCTGTTTCCAAGCTTCAGTGCCCCCTTTGCGGAACGCTTTCCATTTGGACACCCAACTGATGCCAACATTAACTTTATTTTAATATCAAGTAAAAACCTGGCTGTTCACTTTGACAGCAAGCATCTAGTGATCTCATGGGATCATCAACCTTTCAATATCCCAGTGGGTTTATTTTAATGGTTAAAGCTTTCCAAGGTGTTTTTAAAGCATTTAAAGAGTTCTGAAGTATTTGAATTGTTTTGGATTCTTTTCAGGTAATATTATGGAAGGTGATTGTATTGTTTTAAATTGTTTTAATATAATTAATGGTTTGATTCCCTTATAATGTCTTTTGATGTTTTTAATTATACTGTGGTCATTTTAATTTGTAAGCTGCTTGATTCTCTACCTTGGGGAGAAGCAGGATATAAATAAAAGCAGAGGGAGGAGGAAGAGACAGCAGCAACAGCCAGCCTCAGATTGGTTGATACACACTAAGTTAAAAATAAAACAAATACATTTTAATGTAGTGAATGGGGGCATATAAAGCTAAAATATTCATACTGCCCACATTCATAGAAAGAAAGTCATGTTTCACTCCTGTCAAAACCAATAGGTGATGTTGTCTGTTGCTGTTGTGTGCTTTCAGATTGTTTCTGACTTATGGCAACTCTAAGGTGAGCCTATCACAGGGTTTTCTTAGCAAAGTTTACTCAGAGGAGTTTTGCCATTGCCTTCCTCTGAAGCTAAAAGTGCCTTCTCATGGCCAAGTAGGGATTTGAAACCTGGTTTCCTGAATTTCTAGTCCAACACTCAAACCACTATACCAGTGGTTCTCAACCTGTGGGTCCCCAGATGTTCGTGGACTTCAGCTCCCAGAAGCCCTGAGCATTGACCATAGTGGCTGGGGCTTCTGGGAGCTGAAGTCCACGAACATCTGGGGACCCACAGGTTGAGAACCACTGCACTATACTGTGCTAACTCAATGGAATATATCAGCTGTGATTAATTTCATTAGAGTGCCACCCTATCATGAGTCTTCCATATATAACTGCATTTGATTCATTACTTTTTTTTCCAAAGGTGAAATCAAACATTTTTCAAACACTACAATTGTATGTGCCCTTCAGCTGAGGAAAAAGTCCAACTCAACACAGAAGAGCATTGCTTCTATAGGATTGCATTGGGAGCCTCTTAGGTTAAGGATATCACCTACCACCAACATTTCCATCTTATCTGGACATAGTTACAGTTAATTGGTCGTCATCCATTTTATTACTAACCCCAAGCGTATGTTGAGTAGCACCACTGCTTTATCTGACTAAGACATAAAGGAGAAACAGAGCTTGTTGTCATCTGTATACTGATGATGACTTACTCTAAATCTCTGGGGAGCTTCACTGAGTGGGTTCGTATAGAATTTGTGAAGAGCACAGGGGACAGAACAAAGCCCTGGAGAGGTCCATGACATGTATTTCTTGATGCAGAGCAGTAACACCTTCTGAAACTGGCCTATGAGGTAAGAGTAGAACCATTAGAGCATGGTATCACTAATTCCCAATCCATGTAACTGGTCCAGTAGGTTGCTATGCTTGACAATATCAGTGGCTGTTGAAAAGTTCTGAAGTATTACCATGGCCAAAGTATTAGGATGGCTTCCAAATTAGATTTAGTGCCAAAGAGAGGTCTGAAGCCAGATTAAAACTGGAATTGTTACCATCACTTTAGAACATCTGGACAGTTGCCCAGGTACCACCCACCCAAGCACTTTGCCAAGGAAAGAGATAAAAACAACTGGATGGCAGTCTAGCCCCCATGTCAAGGAAGAGCTTCTTTAGGAATGACCTCAATACTTCCTGCTTCAAGACGACCAGAATTATTTACTTTTGCCCTGTTAATGACACATAACTACTAAACTCAATGATTTGCCCTCTCCCACCAAATGCTAGGAACCATGGAAGACAAAGATTTAAAGAAGTGGCAAACCATACAATCTCTCAAAGCACCATGTTTGTCTGTATCTTCAGATCACAAGAACTGGGATTCATGCATCTCAAGACTGCTACACAGTTCCCCAGATACATCCTAAAACTAAACAGCTCTAATTATGGTGGCAGAACATGACTGTAATGACTGATTTGTCCTCAAAGTGCCTTGCAACTAGGATACAATAGCACCCCTAACCATTCTTCACAGAAATAATTATTTGATGGTAAAAGTCTAGATAGACTAAATTTGTCAGTAGACTAAATGTGTAAGGTGTAGCATAAACCAGTGCTTATTTACATGCACAGTATTGAACTTCTACCAAAAAAAAAAGTGACATCTTTGTGGCAATGCAAAAAAAAATGTGATTCTAATTTTGGTGGGAAGAAGGTTATGGACTGACAATGAAGGGCTGATACCAAAACAAGCCATCAGAGAGATATGGGATCTCGCAGTCCTGGAAATGTTCCACTTTATTCAAGCTAGTACTTCCCTTGCTTAGAATCTGTATTAGGCTTAACTGACTTAGGAGCTTTATTCTTTTCTTTTCTATCCTCCTGTGATGATTTAACAACTCTTTATATATCCATTATGTCTTTCCACAATGTCTGCCAACTGCAAATATGAGGGTTCCACAAGGTATCCCTTGTATTCATGGGGCAGCCCCCATCACTATTAGCTTGACAGTAATACCAGGGTTTTAAATACCTGTTTATTTCACTCATTCTTTACACTTTTAGGTGAATATTTAAAAAAAAAAAAGATTTATCTATGCCAAGAGGACTTAGCATATAATGATGCCCTTCAGTGTCAGAGATGGTGTTGGACAAGATTTTGAAATAGTCTTACCTGCTTAGTAAAATGCCTATACAAGGGAGTCAGGGATCCATTGCTCCCTTTTTTTCCAACTTCTTATAATGTGCTGAAACTCACTCATATATACCCAACATTATTGGGGAGGGGACAGAAGGGTTGAGAAATATTGTGTCATTAAATGGTTGAACATTGCCGATAAAGATTTGGCATGCTACACCATTTATTTTTAACATTAATTACATTTAACAAGACACCTATCTGAGCCAAGAAGGTGCTAACATGAATTGTTTCAGCCTTTCCCTTTGCCTTATCCTAATAAAGAAGTGGGAAGCATTTGTGGTTAATTTATCAGAAAGGGATTAAAAGACACTTTTCACTTCTGAAGAGGTGGCTTTCTACTGATTGTATTTTAATCTGTTGCTGTTCCTCACCTTGATCTATACTTGATCTATAAGAAAATAGTCATAGTCATAGTATTAGGGGTATTTCCAATAGTAGTAAAACCTTCCTTCAACTTTTTTTTTCTTCTGTTACATTCAAAATAACAACAAAGGGCCTGGGGTAGGCCTGCTTTGTTGCTGTCTTTTAATAAAGCACTTGATTTCCTTCTCATCCTTATGCTCCTTCTCAGTGCCTGGTGGCTTAACTACCAAAGGACCTCTTTAGAGAGAAAGAGCAGTGAAAGGCCAACTTACTGCACTTAAGCTGCCTCAGAAAGTGACTTGGCAAGGGGTTGGAGAAAAGGCCACACTTTCATAATTTATGTACTGTATGTGCCTCTTCTGCAGTGCTGAAGTCATGTCTCTGTTCAACTCAGCAGAATCTTCATTCTAATAACAGGGATATTTGCTGCTCAGATATGTTCCTGTGCTTCATTGTGCTTTGTAAGGACTGAATCTTAGCCTTACAATTAACAGCATGCTCTTTCTCCCTCGAATGGATGCAAATTACAGGCTTACATAAAAAGCTGAAATGAATGCTATTGACAAGCGGTGAAATATCTTTTGGATAGGTAAGAAAAGGGGACCAAGATACAAATTGGGAATGGGAATATAAAGGCCTGTGATCCTGAAGACAGCTGAGTTACAGTCATAAAATCACTTTAATTCTGAAGTGACTCAGCTGGCCTGAAAAAAAATAGTTTGAGCCATGGATGCAACTCACAATCCACTATGTTAAGAGAGAAACAGAGGAGGGCCTCATTTAGACAATGTCTGGGAAAGTAAATAGACTAAAGATGGCAATCCTAAACTCACTCTTCTTAAACTCTGTTGACATTAATGATATGGTGATGATGATGATGATGATGATGATGATGATGATGATGATGAGGGCCCTCAAGTCATTTCTGACTTATGGTGACCTTAAGGCAAACCTATCATGGGTTTTTCTGGGGACTGAGAATGTGTGATATGCCCAAGGTCATCCAATGGGTTTCCAAGGTCAAGTGGGGAATCTAATCCTGGCCTCCAAGGATGTAGTCCAGTGTTCAATCCACTATACCAGGCTGGCCCTGTAATATTTACTTCTAAGTAAATGTGCATAGGCTTGTACTATAGCACAAGAATAGAAAAGAATAAGTGGCAGTCTTTAGTTCAGTTCCCAATCTGTTATGCCCAAAGTGCTTGGAAGTTATGTTGCTCCTTGGAGTTCTTCTTTTCACACTAGTGGAACTACATGAGTTTCAAATCCACATCCTTAAGTCTAATTAGGAATGTGGTTTGGACAGTATGTCCCCCAAGCTAAGATAGGCTTCTTGAAATCAAATAGAGTTAGACAGCCTTTGGCCTAAGCCAGTGGTTCTCAACCTGTGGGTCCCCAGATGTTTGTGAACTTCAGCTCCCAGAAGCCCTGAGCATTGACCATAGTGGCTGGGGCTTCTGGGAGCTGAAGTCCACGAACATCTGGGGACCCACAGGTTGAGAACCACTGGCCTAAGCTGTCCTTCACTCTGCACTATTACAGTACTTGGACACCACTTTAATTACCATGGCTGCATCCTACAGAATCCTGAGATTTGTTGTCTGGTAAGGTACTAGACAGAGAGCCAGTGTGGCGTGGGAGTCTGAGCACTGGACTATGACCCTGGAGACCAGAATTTGATTCCTCACTCAGCCATGGAAACCCACTGGCGACCTTAGGTATATCACATACTCTCAGCCCCCAGAAAACCCTGTGATAATGTAGTCATAAGTCAGAAATGACTTGAAGGCACACAACAACAAGGTATTAGACCCCCTCTGGCAGAGAATTCTAAATACCTCCCTACATTACAAATTCCAGGGTTCCATATGATAGAGCCATGAAAGTTAATGTAATATCAAAGCGCTGCAGTGGTGTACCATGAGAGAGACTTTAAAAAGCAAGGGAGAAGATACTGCCCTTTGAAGACACAAATTCAAAATATTATTTGGAGCAAAGCCTACGGAATGCTCCAGGATGCTCACTTTTTGTATGTTTTTTAAATGTAATCTTTTTAGTGTGTAGTCCACCTTGAATCCCGTAACAATAATATACTCTGCATGTACTCTCCATTGGATATGGAGAAAACTGGAAACTTTTCATGAGTAAAGACCACACAAAAATCTGTTCAGTCAGACATCCATACTAACTGGAAAGCTGCCTCCAGTCATACCTTTTCAACCAAGATAACCCAACAACTCCAAAAATTGCTATGATCATCAGGTATCCTAGTGCATACCAATATATTGGGCCAGGGGTCCCTGCATCAGATTAGATAAGGAACTAACTTTTTGCAAATCCAGGAAACATTGCTTTGGAGAGAGGCTATGAAACCATGAATCCACCAGGGAGGACTGAAGAGTTATAGCCCAAAAAGTAGATTTTGTAAGTTCTGACAGGTAGTGAATGTGGAAGTCTTCTTTGCTTTTCAGAAACTTCTCCTAGGCGAAAGCCAGTCCACACTCTGTATGGTTACATTATAATTATTTCAATTCGTTAGCTGTTCTGAATCCCGATTTTGAAGTACAGGCAGGATATAAATAAAATTAACAGCATTAGCTCTGTTGTTTAGTACTAAGTCTCATCCGGGGCAGCTAGTGAAGTTTTGAACCTCTTCTGGGGGCTGGGCTCAACATCATGAATAATTGCTTTAATCTTTGGAGTAAAACCCAGAACATTTTCACTTCTCTTACCCACACCAGCCATAACCAATCTCAGCCATAAGGCATCTGTCAACAGGGATTCCATCTCCTTAAAAAAAAAAAAAGGTAAAGATTTTTGGATCATCTCCCCCTCTTCTTCCCACACCACTTGTACAATGTTTTGCAGGTGTTTCTATTCCCACTCCTATTTATTGATGAACACAAAAAAGAATAAAGAGAGACAGCCCTAAAACCAACTCTGAGTCCAAATTAAAGGGTGTGTTTACATGCCTTAATGTCACCTGTGGATTTATGGCGACTCCCAATGGGCTTTCAGACCCATTGAATCCACAGAAACTCACTCACTACTTGTCCAAGTTTGGAGGAATTTAGGGGTAAAAGTGAGATGTCAATAAATAGAAGAAATGGAAGAAGTCCTTCCATAGTTGGAAAATAACAACTAGATTTAGGCCTCTGGCTTTTTAGACTCCTCATGTTTCCCATTTGGAAGGGAGGGGTCAACACTGGCTTTAGCTCACTCTCTGCCGAATCCTAGGATGCTGGTACTCTACTAGGAGGTTCTTAAACATAGGTTGCTTCTGTGCCCGGCAGTTCTGCTGCCTGGAAAAGTTATGTAAGTCCTGCAGGTGTCTCCTCTGCTCCCCTATTTCTAACGCTTCTGAATTAGTCATACATAGATCTTTATCTCTCGAAACAGTTGGAAACAGCCATGACGGTTACCCAGCGGGGCCTTGTTTTTGGAGCCGCTGGAAAAAAAAATACTTTCCTTCCGAAAAGGATATTCTACCTTCAGAAAGGCCTTTGCCATTGCGCCTTACAAAGGCACAAAAATTCCTGACTCAAAACTAGGGCGAATTTTCCAAGAAGACCCGAATTGCTCAACGGGATGACTTGGAGAAGTGGGACTGACGTTCCAGAAGTGGAAGAAAATATGCTATCTTCTGAAAGTTTTGATACATCTCAGCGGTTTTGGTTTGGTTGCTTTAAACCCTTCCTCCTGCCGAGAAACCCAAGCAGCCGCCTTCGGGCAAAACCGCCTAAAAAACTCTGCCGAAGGGATGGCGTGATGCTCGTTCACGGCCTCCCAAGACAACCTGGTACTTTAACGTGGGGAGAAAAACCCTCCACATTTTCTGTAACCAATATTCCCATGTAGAGATGAGGGGGAATGTCCCACTTTAAAAGCAAAAACGAAGATATGTCCGACCACATGGACGTTGAGGCTAACTAGGCCTTGTAAAGTGCATCCTCCTTTATCATGCTTTCAGGAATAGGTAAATATTCCGAAATTCGGGGAAGAGAGGGCATAACTGAAAGTTTTTTAACCCTAGAAACGTGCATGTCCTTTCCTTCCTTCTTACTCAAAACGCAAACCCCACTGGCTCGGGTAGGACCTGTTCTTTGTGGCCGAAGATGGCCCGGGATTCCAGCCTTAGACATATGGGACTTGCTTTGGCCACCTGCTCAGAATCTTCCTTCCCTTTCCTCTCCCTCTCCTGCCCCTTCTCCTCATTAAACCACTTTGGACCAATATCTAGAAACATAATTCGACTTTTTCCCGCTTGGCTCTCTTATTCCTCCTATCTAGGAATTAAAATAAGGCTTTGCTAAAAGCATCACAAGCAGATCTATTCTTCCAAGAAACGAAGGCAAGGAATCAAAGGCTTCTCTGGGAACTAACCCAACATTGTGCCTACATTTGCTCAAAAGTAAACCCACTGAACTGATCCAGACTTAATCCCCGGTATTTTGGTTTTGGTTTTGGTTTTTTTTAAATGCCATGCGAATGAAACCTTCAGACTGAGCAAGCTGCCAGCCGGCTCTTCTGCCCAGCAACTAGAAGGACGAGCTGGTTTTTGATCCATGCCCTCGAGACTCTAAACGAGTACTCAGAAATCCTTTTTAAAAAAAATAATTAGAACCACCGAAGGACACCTTTCAAGCCGTTTGGCTTCTCTCATAACACTTCCTCTGGCTTGAAGCACGGACCTATGCACACGTGTTGTTTGCCATTCGTCACTCCTTTCGGAAGACCTTGCTGGACCCGCGCCCACCAAAATACAACTTTTCGCCATGGGATTAAAAGAGATATTTCGAGAGTCATTCCTCCCGCAACAGTCGCTCTCCCGCGTGTACAAATTCTGGCCTCCCCATTCTGTTCTTCCTTCTTTGAGCCATTCAGAGTTTCAATATACAAAGCATATTCCTTGGAACGAAAGAGGGTAGGAACCTGCCCCTCTCTCTTTCTTCCTCTCTTTCCTTTGAAAGGAAACATTTGCTCACCTGGTGCTTCTCCGATCTCCCGGCAAAGGGGCTCTCGGTTCCACGGAGGGCTTCTGCCCGTCGTCTCGGACTTACTCAACCGAGAGAAAGGTTCATTAGCAAGTTTACGTACATTCTTTAAAGCCACCCGTATAAAAGCAGTTGACTTAGGATCCAAATGGGCAGCATTCCTCCCCAGACAGCCTCCAGGCCCCTCCCGCGCCAATTCCAAGTCTATGAGAGTGTGGGGATGTGTGGCGGGGGGGAGTGAATGTGGCTTAAAATTTGTGCACTGGTTTAACAGTCGCTACACACATTCCCCTCCTCCCCAAAAAAGTGGAATGGCAAAATGCATATTCACTCATAGGGTCCCTTTCTTCCACACTATCCGACGCTACTTGAAAACTTTTCTAAGTTCCTTTCCGCTCTAAATGGTGTCTCCTCTTCGGTGCAGAAACCGGAGTTTTGTTTGGCAGCCTTAAGTTCAAAATAACGCAAAAACGCAGAACATTGAATAAATCAATCAGATTATAAGGCAAGAAGTATGAATTATTCTCTGCTTTTCCACTTTCTGTTTTTGACTCCGAAACTTTCCACAACATGATCATTTGTTTTGTTTTCTTTTAATCACGGGGAATGTTTCTAAAAAGATATACATTTCTAATGTTTTCATTTCTGAACATATACAAATATAATTCCCTTCTATGCATTCAAATAAGTCTCACACCATCTGTTTACATTATCCACCTACACCAACTGCAGAGGCAGACGAGCAGCCCAATCCTGTCCCCGCCTGTTTAGAAGAGAATCTCGCGGAGGTTCGGATAGGATTGCCCTGTTCCTTGGATGCAATCCTATACCCTCTCCCCCGGGAGTAAACCCCACTGAACACAATGGAGGTTCCTTCTGACCAAACTGGGGTAAGGTGACCCTGAAACTGCCTTTTCTTCTTGGCTGTCCTCCAGTTAAACACTGCCAAAGAAGGGAAAGAAAAATTAGGTACACAGAATTCCTGGCACAGTAAATAGCCTTGTTCATGGGCAACGTGAAAAGGAGAAGAGAAGGTAGTCCTACAAATCTGTATATTTATTTATTTATTTTGCACAACAACCCAACGAACACATTATTTAAAAAAAATTCCAGCTTCTACTCTGAAAGGTCTATAACTGTTTCTTGAGGTGCCTTTTTGTAGAAGACAGTTTTCTTGGGAGGGTTGTCCGGTTTGTTGGTTGTTTTTAATTTGGATGTGTTGTGTCTTTTCTCAGGGTTTGTACACACACACACACACACACACACACACACACACACAGAGGGTGAGGCTTTCGGAGCAATTATGTGATGAGAAAATGCCAAGCTCCCTGTCTACATTTTCGGAAGGAAGGAAGGGAACGGGGAGGAGGGGAGGGAGGGGAAGAGGGAGGCGGCCATTTTTGCGAATGTCCTCAGGGCTCTCGGGCAGCCATCAAGTTTTTGACTTCCCAGGAACTATTATTCCCCATCCTTCTTCCGATGGAAGCGTCTAAATACAGGCTGGAGGTGAAGGTCAAGCGGACAGCTGTTTTGAAAGTCACGGGTGGAGCACCTTCAGCAGCAACACACGAGTCCTTCTCAAGAATGACCAGGAAAGCAACGTCCTTCCCTCTCGTTGTGTCTCCCGCTTTTCTGCCCCACCAGACGTTAAAAAAAAAAGGGAGCCACGTTGCTGAACAGTTTACCAAACAGCCCCTTGCTTCTTGTCTTTCCTTCCTCTCTTCTTTCCTGTACCCTTTGGACCCTGAAAAATAAAAATATATTCCTTTTTAAAATATGTGTGTTTATTACAAAGGGGGGAGCTTGACGGATTCCAAGCAAAGGAAAGAAAAACTGTATTTCAGACCAGACGGATAGCCCCCCCCCCGCTTTGTTGGGCCATCCAAACACTTGCCGCGGTCAAGATAAACATCGTTAGCAAATCATTGTAATTGGGACGGTGAGCCCTGACCTCTGACCGGGGGAGAGAGCGCGCACAATGGGGTCTGCTTTGATTCCTGGAAGGAGGGGACAAAGGAACAAGCGCCTTGACAGGAGTCGTCGGTCCAGAGGCCCCTCCGCGGAGAACCGGAGGGGGGGCGGAGGACAAATGAACGCGTGGCCGCCTCTCTCGGAAGACCAAAGGGCCTGGCCTGGCCCGGGCCGGCCGGGGGACGGAGAATGCCAGCCTAGGGATCGTCCCTTGCATTGTGTGGCTCAGGCCATGCGGGAAAGCCCGGCCAGGAAGGAGGAAAAAAGGAAGGCAGGAAGTCTTTAGGCTGCCGGCGGGGGAGGGGGAAGGGGAGGGAGGCAGCAGACCGGGCTAGGGGCTGGAGCTGGAGACACGGACTGGAACGGGAGGGCCGAGGTCGGTTTTCGGAAAGCAGCAGTCCTAGGAGTCAGTTTAAAAGCAAGAGGCATCCCAGGCGATAGTGGGTTCACATAGTGCATATGCCTCACTTCCTAACTGGGTTTATGAAATGCCGCAGCTGAAAAATCTTAAGCCTGCAGGGATGCAGAAGATCGTTTTGTGAAGGCTGGTTCTTTTCCCAACCGCCGGCCAACACTCGAGGACGCACGCCTCAGGCTTTCAACAGAACGTGGAGCTGTGAGCTGCAACCTCAGAGGGCTTCCCAGAAGAGCCAAAAAGCTCCTCCTAATGTGTAGCCTGACTCTGTACTTGTTGAGTGGGACACTGGGTATCCCTGACTAAACATAGGGCCTGACAACCCAAACTTACACCGGTTTATTCACAAGTAAACCAGACTAAAATTCACCAGGACCTACTCCCATGTACCTGAATTTAGGGTAACACTGCTTCTGCCTCCATAAGGAGGCAGAATTCTTTACATAGTCTGAAATACCCCTTCAGACTATGAGTATGGACTAATATTTCTGAAAGCCTTTTGTTTCAAGTTTTTACATTATGGTTTTGCCATAAATTAATGTAGGTAAGGAGATATTTTCCCTATGCCTATCTTTATTAGGTTAGTTTATAACATGAAAGGATATTTTTCAACTTCGGAGGATGTTGAAGACATCACACACACACAATACAGAGGCACATACTTTCTACCATATGAGCCTGTTCATTATCTTGAGATCCTCAGTGGAGGCCTTTCCTTCAGTCCCACCACCTCCTCAGGTGGCAACAAGAGAGAAGGCTGTCCCCCTGGCTGCTCCCAGACTTTGGAACTCCCTCCCTAGGGCGTTCAGGAGGGCTCCCTCCTTGCTGTCTTTCCCCGGCACAGTGAAAATATACCCCATTCTGGCTGGATTTTTGGAAACTGACTGCGAAGACTTTTAATGGTGTACTACTTTATGTTGAGGAGTTCTTGTGACTTTTGTCTTTGGTAGACCTGTTTTAAAGGGCCTTAATTCTATATACTGTTCAATTGTATTTTAATAGCTATATATTAGTAATAATAGTAATCATTACAGTAATAGTAACAATAATTACAGTAATAATCACAGAAGTAATAAGTAATTATATATATGCGTGTGTGTGTAATTACTTCTGTTTCTGTATTTTTTTTAATTGTATTTGTTTTAACTTTTGTGAGCCACCTTAGATCCCAACATTGAGGAAATTGGATTGATGATGGTCCATTAATATGATGATCCATCAATATGGATTGATGGTGGTGGTGGTGGTGGTGGTGGTGATGTTTTCCAGCTAAAGTGCTGAATATTACTTAATCTAGATTGGTCCCAGATAGCCAGAATCAGTCACACAGATCTCAGATTTCTTGGATCAATACCTGTGAGTTTCCCCTTCCCATATCTTAACTGAAAGGCCTGTGAAAGTCTGTCTGTTGAGGTGCCCTCCTTGTGTGTAGATCCAGCCAGGTAAGGGGTCAGGAGGTAGATTTGAATTCTGATACCTTTTCATAGGTTTCTGGCTTCTATTACTTTAAAGAGAATAGCTTCTCTCTCACCCCCATGTTCCTCATCGGCAAAACAGGACTACCCAGCTGTTTTTGACAAGGGCTCTGTTTAATTCTAGCTGATTTTAGCGTGCTGTGTAAAAACAATCCCTGTCCTTTGGCAACTCATATATAAATGTGTGGCCGATAAATGTGACCTTGTGCGGCCAATGTAAGGTTCCTGGGTTGAAATAGATTAATGACTTCATCCTTTGAGGGACCAGTTTCAGTCTGACCATAATTTGTGGCCCTTCTTATTTTGATAAAACAAAAGCAGTCCACCAACCCTCACCCAGAAACCCCCTCTCCAAACTAAATATATTCCGCAAGAGTGAAATCTGCCTACCCTTGATACAGGCCATGTATGTCCTTCTCTTGATTCTAGGATCGATGCTTCTCCAGAGAATGAACTGTTTGTTTAACTTCAACAGTCAACAATAGGTGGCCTTCTTTTAATACCTCTTTGTAAGTATATTTGAAGATGTCCTAACTTCGTTTTGACGGGTTGTTGATCAAAGAACACCCTCTAAAAAAAAAAAAAAAAATTCCCATTTCACCACTTAGGAAAAGGGGAGGAGGAAAACTGTCCGGTAGCTGCTTTCACCTGAAGAAAAAAAGTATCAGCTTCGCTAGTTTGGTCCCTCTGTGGATGGCACTTGTCAAACCCCAAGGGGACACAAGGGCTTCATGCGCACTTGGTAGACGAAAGGAAGGCTTAAAAGTGGGGCGCTAGGAAAACAGAGCAAGTCCCCACTCCCCGTCAAAAGTTAGTGGTTTGGGTTCTTTGGAAAGAAAGGGGGCAGGCGAGGAGCTATTGGAGATCATCGTGAGGAGTACAGGAAGGGAGGAAAACTCAGACCTGGAAAGCAGAGGGGGCACAGTGACAAGAGATGGGGGGTGAGGAAGCAGCAGGCTGCTGGCTTTCCCTCTGTTGTGCTTCGTGCTTCGGGTACTCCTCGACTTCCGGCCTTTGCAACTTGGAGAGGGGGAGGGAGGCCGGAAACGACTGTCCCAGCGCTGGACAGAACTT
The DNA here is from genome assembly GCA_948472985.1 of Iguana delicatissima. NCBI lineage: Eukaryota > Metazoa > Chordata > Lepidosauria > Squamata > Iguanidae > Iguana > Iguana delicatissima. The sequence goes on along the minus strand of CAOKZL010000345.1, from coordinate 103,788 downwards.
GGGGAAAAGTTGCTGATTCGGACAACGGTTGCTGGGATCCAGGCTGCCTGGGGGATTCTGGGAGCTGTAGTCCTAAACTAACTCTTTTTCCCGAGCTGTAAACTGGGCCTTGGTTCCGTGTTATCTGGAGGAGAGACCCATGTAGCGACGAGGGCGGGTGCCTCTTCTCCTCCGAGCGAGAAACTCGGGAAGCGGGGGCGCCGTCCGGGATCGCCGCCCTGTTCCCGCTGAGCCGCGGTCTCCTCTTGAGCCACGGCGGCTCTGCCTGCTTCCCTGCCTAAGGTTAGGAGAGAACGCCTCCAATCGCGGGGCCGCCGTCGCCCTCCGCACCTGCGCGGCGCCAACCACCGCCCCTGAAGTTCGAGAAGTCCTGCTATGAGAACTATTCGCTCCCAACTCCGGCCCCGGGGAACGCGAAGCCTGTCCGGCACACGGTTCTCCGCCCCTCTGCGGCCAGGCGGGGGGGACCGGGGGCCTCCGTGCGTCCGCTGGAATCCTCCCCCTCTGCCCTGGCACTCAAGGGAGCCACAGGACACCCCCCAATCGCTAGGAAAGCAAGAGACTTCTCCAGCATTCGCCCCGTCAGCAGAAGCCCAGCCTCAACGGGAGGCCCAGCTTCTGAACAGGAACTTCCTTCGGATTAACTGGTCGCACAGTGGAGCAACACCGCCCTTTCTCTCAGCGCCTTTCCGCGCCACACTGTTATAGCGCTATTATTCCACTTTCAACATCCTGCGGATTCCTGGGGTTTGCAGTTTACAGAGAGATCTTTAGAATTCTCAGCCAGAGAGCTCCTGGACCTTAGTAAACTACAAACCCCAGAATTCCACAGGAGGTTGAAAGTGGAATAACAGTGCAGTGCAGAAAGGCACTGACAGTCACCTAAACGGATACGTAGTCCACGGTTCTGCCCCGTCTCCAACCCGAAGGCCTGGCTTAGGTTACCTACCCCCAGGCCTCTTCCTGCACGTGTCTTGTGTTCTGTTGCCCTCTCTTGGACGTGGGCTTGACCAATGGGGTAGTAAAGCCTGATGATTATCCTTTTCCTCAGAACCTCTCTTGTTATGTTTGTTTGCAGGATGCCTGGCTTATTCCTCTGTGCTGAGGAAACAAACACTTAGGTGATCTCTCTCCCTCTCTGACAACACAGGTGCTCTCAGGGTGCAACTCCTGTCTATTCAGATCCATTGAATTTACCCCTGTTATCCTTGAAATGTAAATTCCAGCGTCCATATGCGTGTCTCCCACTAGTCTTCGTAGTGGTCCGAACACACTGGGAACCTCCTCAACTCGCAACTTCGGGATGAGGGCCCATCCAACCCCACAACTACCACCCTCACCCCACCCCACCCCACCCCACCCCACACCCACACCCACCCACACCCACCCCTGTTTTCCTAGATTGTCGAATCTGGAAGGGATTCTTGTTCAGCATGGAACTTCTAGGTCATTGGAAGCTAGCCCGCAGTTCCTTTAAGGTTAAACCTGAAGGTCTTCTTCCTTCTTAGTGGATGGAGGGTTTTTCTCAAATGTGCATCCACCCTTCTGGAGAATTCGAAGAACGTTCACATCTGCCCTTCCCAGAAGTCCTGGATTCCTTTCGCACCGCATCATTATAGCGCTATGATTCTACTTTTTCTACTGTTTCTGCCTCTTAAGGCATCCTGGGGTCTGCGGTTTGATCAGAGGTACCAGAGGAACTCTCTGGCTGAGAACTCTAAAGGCCCCTCCCTCAACTGCCAATCCCAGGTTGGCATAATTCCAATGGCGATTAAAAGGGGAATCGTGGCGCTATAATTGTGTAGTGCAGTGGTTCTCAACCTGTGGGTCCCCAGATGTTTGTGGACTTCAGCTCCCAGAAGCCCTGAGCATTGACCATAGTGGCTGGGGCTTCTGGGAGCTGAAGTTCACGAACATCTGGGGACCCACAGGTTGAGAACCACTGGTGTAGTGTAAAAAGACGCTGGATCAGTGACAATAGACGCCTTCGTTTACACCTTTGGAACCCACTGTGGCGTTATCGGCACATATCGACCTCACTTATAACAAACTAAGCCCCCACGTCTCTCTCCCAGGAGTTCCTTATCCTGGCGGAGGGCCACATGATGGACAATCACACAAATGAAAGTGTCACAGACTGGAAATAGGGAGGCAGGCAGTTTATATAACACGGTCATAGTTTGCTGAGTATATTATCACAGCTAAGCATAAGAGAAGAATGAACCTTTTTCTAACCTCTCTCTCTCATACTTTGTGACATCACACACACATACATTCTTCCAACCATTAAAGGCAGTAGCAACGTTGCTGTTAATGTCCGTGTGTGTGTGTGTTTGAGTATCACTCCCTTACCAGCCTGGCTGTAGTTGTTTGAGCCTCAGACTACGGCTCTGGAGAGCAGGGTTCGAATTCCGGCTCCATCATGGAAGCCCACTGGATGACGTTGGGTAAGTCACACTCTCTCAGCCTCAGACGAAGGCGCGCGCGCGCGCGCGCACAAACCCCAACAAATCTTGCCCAGGAAACCCCGTGATAAGGTCGCCATAAGTCGGAGGCGACTTTAAAGCACGACGACAACCCTTGCTCTATTTAAATCCCAGTGTGTTGTGATTATTGCTTCTAAATGGGAACAGCATCACGGCGTACGCCTCCAGCACATCGACGTCCTAATACCTATATGAACTACATAGTAGGCTGGAGTTGGTAAATGGACCAGAGGGAAAGCGAGGATGTGACTCAAAAGAAGAAAAGAAGGAGAGGTGGAAAGGAGCACCAGCTGTTAACACAGCTTGAGGAAAAACGCGGGTCAGTAAACGAGAAGAAAGTGCAAGATGGGTTTGTAAGGATTTCTTTTTCTAGGTACAAAAACAAAGCGCGGGGGGGAGTTCCCTTCAGCATCCCAAGGACAGTGAGCGTCTCTCTCTCCTTCCCTCGTCTTTCTTTCGGTAAATAAAAAGGGAGGTGTGTTGAGGGCGGGGCTTAACCTTACTATAAATATCCCGGCGAAGCAAGGCGTAATTAAAGCCCTTGCCTGTCTCCTCTGGCGAGTGAGAGTGTAGCCCCGGCGTCTTGTTTGCAGAAGGCTTGTTTCTCGGGAGAGGGGAGCATTTAAAATTACAAGCCCTGCCGAGCGGCGAGGAGAGAAATTGAGATTTTTCCTTTATTATTTCCCTTTAATCGATCGTGTTTGAACTCCAAAGCTCAGTTAACTTGCTCCTTCTTGGGGAGGGGAAGCCTGATTAAATTATTTTATTGTAATTTTAAAACTTTGACCGTAATCCTAAAGTTATTGACTCAGATGGGGACCATACCACTCGGTTAAGAGGACTCCGAAGTGAGATATTTCTGGATGACCGGCTTGGCGACTTTGCTCAATATTTAGATCCCTGCAGAAGGAGTGGCCGGAAGTCAGAGTTAATTCCGAAGGAAATCCCCCTGCCTTCAGTGGGATTTAGTCCCAAATAAGCGGAGAACCGGCGTGGTGTAGGAGTTTGAGCAGTAGACTACGACCCTGGAGATCCGGGTTCGATTCCCCGCTCGGCCGCGGAAACTCACTGGGTGACCTTGGGCGGGTCGCACACTCTCAGCCCCAGAAAACCCCGTGATAGGTCGCCAGTAAGTGGGAAACTTTTTGAGAGTCCACAACAACAACCAATAAGGGTAGGACGGCAGCCCAACCGCCATTAGCTGAGCCTGTCCACTCTGATTCTATAAGAAGTACCCTCGTGAGACGTGTGGGATTGCTCAGGGGTTCTACAATGGTACAGACGTCTACTCAGGAGTAAGTTGCTGTCAGTTCGGTGGCCTCGAGCTGTGGGAGTCATGTATAAGATTGCAGCCCAATTCGGAAATAAACGCCATAGAAATTGTTGGGATCAAATCCATGCAAAGTTGTCTCGAAACAAAAGGCGAGTAAGTGGGCGAGACATACCTGCGTGTCTATTTGTATCTTTGTGCACGCCTAGGTGCGAAGATTCCGGGATTTGTTTGAAAGAGATTAGAAAACCCAGTTTTTAGTTCTAGCGCAATACAGCCGCACGTGTTTAATAAGGAAATTAAACTTAAAATTAATTTATTTAGTAAGTATTAACTAAGGAAAAAGAGATCCGGGCACCACGCTTTGATTCGAAATTTCTGATTCTTTTCTGACAAACTCAGATTCACAGGGATTTGATGGCCTGCTGAAAACAGTGATGGATTTAAATTGGATATTGTTGTTGTGTGCCCTCAAGTCCTTTCCGACTTATGGCGACTCTAAGGCAAATCTATCACGAGTTTTCTGGAGCTGAGAGTGTGTGACGTGCCCATGGTCATCCAGTGGGTTTCCATGGCCCAGCGTGGAATCGAACTCTGCTCTTCAGGGTCGTAGCCCGACGCTCAGACCACTACACCACGCTGAGGCATAGCTGAGTTCAAATTTCCCAGCCATGAAGCTCACTGTCTGACTGCTACTTCCCAATCACAGTCTCTCAGCACGACCTACCTAAGAGAGCAGTTGTCCCGATCAAATGACAGAGTGGAGTCACGGAAGTGAGCCCTAAGTTTCTAGGGAGGACAGAAAGGGAGATAGAATAAACGTCCACCTGCTGTCAAACGACCACACTGTTTTTGCTGTTGGCAGTTGAAGGCGTTGGGGCCACTGCTACTGAGCCCGTAATTGACGATATCGAAGCTCTGGCGACTAGGGTAAATCGCGCCAGTTTCTGAACGCCACATTCTGAAAGCCTGAAGCTCCTCAATCTAGCGTGGCCTGTTTTTGAAGGGCTCGTTTGGCTGAAAATACTGCGGCGTCTCTGACAGTTCCTCTTACACGTATCCTCGGGGGTAAGTTCCAGGGCGTTGAGCCTAACAGTTTATTTAGGATGGCATCCCTTCTCTTGGAAACAGATTCGATCAACCTTCATTGCTTGGCTGAAAGGTGTGTTTAGTACTGGACGCCCCAATTTTTCGCGCCCGGTGTGCCACAGCAAGTTAACCCAACGGTGGCGTGGAGGTTTTATGTCTCTGTGCTTCGAACTAGCGATGACTTAAGGGGTTTCATCCTAAAACATAAAGAGAGACAGACCTTTTTCTTCTCCTCTCCATATTGGTCATGGCACTCTGTCCCTACCTTCAAGAAACCCTCGGCTATACATGTCAAAGGGAAATACTTCTGGAGAAGTTCTCCAGCGCCAGGATTCCGTCTAAACATCCTCCCTGTAGAGCCAATCCCAACTGACCTCAGTAGGGCTGCTTGCGAGCAAAGAGGCTCACAACCCTCCTTGCTAAGAAATTCATGGTAGGCTACATTATCTTCCTGAAAGGCAAGAAGCTGGTGGTTTACCTAAGCTGGTTTTCTTCCAACTTTCCCTGACCGAAACCTTTTGTTCGCTTTCGACACCGCCATTAAATAAAAATTCGACCGCCCTGCAGAGCTCTGCCCACTTTGAAAGTCTTGCTTATGTTCATACTGGAACCGTATTAATTTGTAAGCCGCCTTCAGTCCCAATCTTGGAGGAGGAACCTCAAGATATAAACAGAGATAATAATAATAACAGTCCAATGAGAGAAGTTTAAGCAAAGGCTGAACTGTCTCCGTGAAAGCCATCGCATCCCTGGACCGTGCCCTCTCCCCTCCCCCAAAAAAGTTACTTTCTTGTACTTTTGTGAGTTACCCAAACCTGACTCATAATTTAAGAGTATCCTGAAGATTTGCAGCAAAAGGTGAGAAAAAAAAAATATGCCCCTGTTTTTAAAGTGGTCACTAATCACTAATTAATCACTAATTGTACCGAGGTCAGATTTGTAATATGTATCTGAAAAAATGAATAAATTTAAAGTGGAAGAGAAGCAGAGTAAATTTTGCTATTTTACTACTATTACTGCGTGAATTTTACTACTACTACCACCACCATCACTACCACCAGATCATCATCATTATTGTTACTACTAACGATCCTAACCACATTTTCTGAAGCAGATCCCCGCTAAAACGAGGGTCCCCCTTTGAGGGTCCCGTCCTTGGTCCACCTAGTTCCCTATTACTAACACTGCTTGGCAGGGGCTCTCAGGAGAGCTTTGCCAAGCCTACCACGAGATGCCAAGGAGTGAGCCTGAGTCCATGGACAGCACGGGGTCTCCCCTGAGTAACTGTCTTTGGGATGGCACTGCTGTCCGAAGATGGTTGGGATCCAGCTTCGAGGGAGGGAGGGAGGGAAGGAGGGAGGGAGGGAGGTCCCTCCCTCCCCCTCCCCCCAATGCTCGTAAGATACTGGGCAATTTCATGGACATCTCACCAGAAGACAAAATTAGTACTAAACTCCCCCGATCTCGGAGTCTCCCAGCAATTTTTTTAAAAAGGGGGTTAGTTCTTAATAACCCTGGTCTGTCAGAAAGCCAGGGTGTTCATCCACCTGCTTGTTCCTTCGTTCAAGGGCCTGCCTCTCCGGGCCTAGCAGAAATCTCTGGTTTGCTTCAGCTGGAGGTTGGGAAGAAGAAGGGGATGACCCCTGGGGGAGGTGGAGAGGAAGGCCAAGAATGCCTTCTATGAACATTTACTTGACCAACCATGATGATGATGATGATGATGATGATGTTAGTAGTAGTAGTAATAATAATAATAAGCGGCGGTGGCTGCTGGGAGAAGGATAAAGAGAGAAGACACCCTCCTCTCTCCATTCATTATGCCCTGCTGCTAAGCAACCGTCTGCGAAGTACTGATCATCCTCTCTTTCTTTCTCTCTCCCTCTCTCCCTCTCCTCCTCCCTCCCTCCCTCCCTCTCTCCCTCCCTCCCTTCTATTGCTCTTCCTGGCGCGAAAAGGCGCCTCCGTAGACATTCAATATGATCTTGGATGCGAGGCAGGGAGCTGTCAGACAAATTTCTTTCCAACCCATCCTGGAACTCGAAGGAGCCAGAAAAATTTCGCGACATTATTAGCCGCCATCCATTTTGCGTGTGTGTGGATTGAGAAAGAGAGAGAGAGAGAGACATTATTACACTGCAGGAACCTACATAGATCTGCCTCAAAATCTTGGACCTCCTCGTTTTTCCTCTCAACCCGCGTCTCGCACATCACACCGCCACTCTGCTGCTTAAGTTAGCTGGGACCCAGTAAGTTAGTCCCCTGGGAACAGGCGGGGAGGCGGGGACTGAAGGCCCCTGGTTTTCAAAAGGAAAGAGAATGGAATTTTTCTTTTAAACCAGTTTCCCACTGCATTCCGCGAGACTTGCTTCAGAGTAAACCTGCACAGGTTTGGGCTACTAAGACGCCGAAATTAAAGCCATCTCGGGGCTACAATCTCCTCCCCCCCCATCCTGTTTTCGAATGATCAAGAAAGAGAGAGAAATGAAATCGAATCAATGAAGGAAAATAATATTTTAAAAAACTAGATTTTTTTTTGAAGGAAGAAAATTTTATAGCTAGAGAAAAAAATATAGAAAGAGACTTGGAAGGGCCTTTAAAAAAAAAAATCATACATTAAAGGGGATGGGGAAGGAAGAATTCCAGTATCCACAGGTCTCCTGGACACAATCTACACTTTATTTCAGACTACAGGTTTCTGAACATAAGAAAAAAATCTTTGGCTTGCAGCAACGGGTTCAGTCTCGCAGTCTGTGGATCATCCGGTGATTATTGACTCGGGAAAGGGGGAGAAGAAGAGATTAAGCAAACATACGCGCGCGCACACACACATACACGCGCGCGCCCTGGCGCCCACGCCGAAACACGCACACACCAAATCAAGAGAGGTGAAGGCACACACAGGAAGGCAGGGAAGGAGCGTGGAAAGGAACGGCGGCGGGATCCGGACAAATCCCCCAGCCCCGAGGTGGTCGAGGGCCTGAGGATGGAAGGGAGGGATGAAGAATTAAGAAAATAAGCAAGTGGGGGGGGGGGGATCAAGGCCAGAGGGGGATGAGATGGAGTGGGGGAGCTCAACCGTTGAGCGAATAGGGGAAAAACGATACACATTATCCTTATTAATTTTTTTTGTTTCCTTACCTGAAATTAAATATATACAAGATCATACGATGTTTGGCTATATAGATCATTTTTGTAAGTGTTCGGTTCGTTCTTGTTTTTAATCGGAATCCTTATAACTATGAACAGACAATAAATCTGATTTTTTTCTCTCTCGGTTGTTTTTTTTTAAATAACACCCTCCTGAGTCCCCCTCCAACGTGTCACTGCAGTCAAGACGACCTTTGTTCGCTGTTCCAAATCGTCCTCTCTCAATATGTCTTTTTGTTTGTATGATTATTCTTTGTCTTCCCTGGAGACCAGGTCCATAATAATAATAATAATTAATAATAATAATTAATAATAATATTAAGAATAAAATAATTTTCTTTTTAAAAAACAAAACAAAAAAAATAAAACAAAACAACAACCCGCCAAGTCCCCCCCCCCGAGTCCGGCTCATTCGCTGTCTTCTTTGTCTTGCACAGTGGTGGTGGAATGGTTGTAGAGTCCCTGGGCCATGAGGTGGAGGGCCAGGCCGTTCTTGATGCCCGTGGCTTTCTTGATCTTGGCCCGCTTGTTCTGGAACCAGATCTTGATCTGGGACTCGTTGAGACTCAGCTCCTGGGCCAAGGTCTGCCGCCGCTGCTCGGTGATGTAGCGGTTCGCCTGGAACTCCGCCTTGAGTCTCTGGAGCTGCTCCGCCGTGAACGCCGTCCGAGGCCTCTTGTCCTCCTTCTCGTTCTTTTTCTTCTTCAGCTTCCGCGTGCGGGGACCTGCAGGCAGAGAGAGTGAGTCGGGGGGACGGTGCGGAGGGAGAACACACACAGGCACAACGCCCCCGCGCGCACACAAAAAGCGGGGAAGGGGGAGGTAAGGCCAGGAGAGGAGAGGGAGGACAGCGTGGCTAGGTCGGAAGCCTCTCTCACCCACCCACCAAAAAAAAAAAAAAGCAAATAATCCGTCTAGGCGCAGCTGCGGAGGACGGGCACGAAGACCGGCTGCTGCTGTTTCGGGCAGGGTGGCTGCTCAGGGATACAGGGGACCCTTCTTTCAGATGCACGGGGACGCCCACTTTCCAAAGTGGGCCATATGGCAACCCTAAAATGGATGGGGACAGGAGGGCAGAGCTGCAGATAAATTGATCTGCTTTTTGGATCTCCCTCTTTTCCAGTCCAACCCCGCTGTTTCAAGGTACACGCGTTTCCCGACTAACCCTCCCCCCGTCTCTCTCAAACACACACACACACACACACACACACACACACACACACACACACACAGAGGGGTTGACCGCGGCCCCAAGAGGCCTCTAGGCCTGGGAGATCTCCAACAGGCGTCATCCCGCTCTAGCGCCGCCAGCTTTTCCTTCCCTGACCGTCGTGCCCCGCCAGGAAAAGAAGGCAAGAAAGGAGGCATGGAGCGAAGGAGAGAAAACAGGGAGGAAGAAGAGTGAGGAGAAGAAAAAAAGAAAGGAAGGAAGGAAGGAAGGAAGGAAGGAAGGAAGGAAGGAAGGAGGGAGGGAGGGAGGGAGGGAGGGAGAGGTTAAACCGAGGAAAACTTTTCTCCCAACAGGCTGCACTTACTCGACAGAGTTCAACTGCGGGTTTTTCCCGTCGCCACCAAGCTCAGTCCTTAGCACATAACAGTTCCTGTTTGTTTTCCGTACAATACACCGAGAATTTGATAAATAGATTGATTGCCAGATAGCGCAGCTCCCAGAGATTTAGCAAATTAGAGGCACCAGATAACACACCCTCACAATCTGTGGAGGGGCCATCACGCTCTTCCCCCTGATAGACCCCCGCCCTCTTCTCTCTTAAAGGGAAGGCTGTTTAACTGACACCAAACTCTCTTTAAAGTGGGGTTGGGGGGTGGGCTGGGGTGCCCGACTGCTTCGTTTGACCATTCAAGGGGAATTTTATTTTGGGTTAGGTCGTTTTGTTTTTTGCTGTTAAAGGCCAGATTTTGTTTTTCCTCACCAGCTGCTGGTGTGTAGGGGAGCGCTTGGTTCCTCTCGGGCCCTGTCCGGTGGGTAAAGGGGCATCCAGGGCCGTACCTCGCTTTACCGAAGAGCCCCTCCCTGTCGGAGGCAGCAGCCTTTCCAGCTCAGCAAGAGTTAACGGAACGGGGTTAGAGGGCACCCTAGGAAACCTTCCTCGACGTCATCCCCCTGCCCAAGCCCCCTATAGAAGCCCTGTTTTGGGAAGGTACAGCAAGAAGTGCCCACTCCATTTTTAAGATAATATACAGAGATGCAAACATACTATAATTAAAAGTCAGTCCCAACTTAGCACGGGCAAGTGGTTTACGGAGTGTTGTTTTTTTTTCTTGTTGTGGGTGGGGAAAGGGCAGAGCCTAACCCTACCATGAGTATATACCAAGAGTAAGTTATTCCACACCCTCTTTTTCTCACCCCCCACCCCAGTGCCTCGGGGTCTTTCTAGCATCGTTAACCAAACCTGTTTTGAAAGTCAGTTTTCGATCCAGAGAGACTTCCCGAGCCAAACTGTCCCCTTCATAAGCCTGGAGGGGAAGAAAAAGGTTGCCTTGTATTCTATTTTTCATCTCTACACCACCCGTTCACGCTTTAATTAAAAACAAGATCGGCAAAGATAAGGAGCGAAGTTTAATCAGTCTCCAGTTTATAAAGAAGGATCTGAAGCGGTTCTCAACGGGTAAAATTATACATCTCTTGCTCATACGGACTTTTCGTACTCTAGAAATCTCATTGACACCTACCAAAGCTACTCTCAACTCCCTCTGCCTGATTACTGCCTCCTCCTAAATGAGAGAAGAGGGTCTTCGCGCCCTAAGGTCGCCCCAGTCTGGGCCTCCTCCCTTCAGAAAGCGTCCCCTTCCTCTAACACAGACACACGCGCCAGGAAGTGTAGCCACGCGTCTCCATTCCTACCCCACGCAAGACCGTGGGAGTCGCGGGGCCGCAATTTGAGGGGAAGGCCGCCAAGACACATCTCTTCGACCTGCAAGAAGCAATGCTGCGAAAGGAGCCATCTTGGTTCGGAAAGACTCTGGCCTTCGGATAGTCTTCCGTTCAAAAATACTCATCCTCCTGGTCCGGAGATTTCCCTTTCCTGAGACTTACTTCGGGATAAAGTATATATACGCAGAGAGAGAATATCTACCGGCAGCCTGGCTTCTCGCTAAAAAATCCACACCCTTCTATTTAACAAGCCTGCTGGCAGGTTAACAACAACGCGTCTCCGCCGTACTCGAGCCAAAACCTGTCTGGAGAGTCTTTATGGGACCCCCTGTACGACGGCAAATTATGCTACAGGCCTCCTACTCGTTCATTCCGGGGGTTACTCTCTCTTATTTTTAATAGGTCGTTTCTAAAAACCGGACAACGAAGGTGTCATCTGCAAAGCTGTTACCAGCAAACGACTTTGCGCGTTGGATATGGAATAAATCTCTTAAAGCCTTCACTTCACTGTCCGTGTTCAAATATACCCATTCATATCAAAGCTCTTCTTATCTGAGAGCTATCGAAATTTTACACACACACCCCTATATGTATATATAGAATCAAAAATCATTTGTAGTAGGTACAGTATACATACTTAAACATATATAAACAAATACAGCACCGTTTATCATTATCTATATTTCTCTGTGTCTATATTTAATTTTTATCCTGAAAATATACACACAGAGACGGAGACCTAGACAAACAGGGATGTATATATGCATATATGTAGATAAAATCATATTACAAATTATTTTAAAATTATGAAATCATATTGCAAATGATTTTAGGATAGGAACACGGATCGGAGGGGGGTTGTTGGTTTTTTTGTGCCTTTTTGTTGTTGTTGTTGTTTTGTTTGTTTTTGCTTTTTTAGTTTCCAAAAATGCAATTGGGGAGGAGGGGTAGGATTTCTCCTCTTTCCAAAAAAAGAAACAACCCCCTATATACATACAGTAAAGGAGGCTTCCTAACCCGGAAGGCTCCCAGCACTCGAAGAAAGGTTCCGCCATTAAAAACAGTTAAATAATAATAATAATAATAATAATAATAATAATAATAATAATAATAATAATAATTAACAAGAGCGTTAGACTTACAATATCACGAAACTGAAACGGATACCCGTTGCTTTCGGGTTTCCTCTCCTTCCGAAGCTCCCCAGCTCGGAGGGAGCCCCGGCGTTTGAACGAAAAGGGGCGCCTTCCCGTCCCTTCCTCTGGGCAGCCAGGCCCGGACAGAACTCGCAGGCGAGTGGTGCTTCTTTCAAGACAAACGATGGCGACAAGAACTCTTTAAACCCGTGCCTTTCTCAATCGTCATCTGCGCCTATACCGGTTGTAATAGAGCGCAGACTTATTTTTGTTTCTTCCTCGGTGACAAAAATAAGGGGAGATCGTTGGCCTTTCCTCGCTCTCTCACCCACCCTCGCCCCGTTTGGCAAGAAAATCGCTTCTCTGCCCTGGCTTGGCAGTGCCGCTGACCCCTCGGGTCCCCTTCCCCTTAAGGGAATACAACAGCCCCAGTCCAAGAAGCGACCAGACAGACCTCTGGGGGACGGGCACTGGGAATGCTGGGAATATCAATCTCTTTCTTCTCCCCCCCCCTGACTTTCAGGCTATAGTCTGAATCCTATTGGCAGTCTCCAGTTGAGTGGACCCACTGAATCCCTCGGATTTACATACGTGTTGGCCTCCCTTCAAGGGGTCTGCTCTCCTTGGAACGAGACCTACAGCCCGAGACAATTCAGGCCTCGCAAAGCCCCGCGGGGACGAGCTAAGAAAGGAGAGCGTCGGCCGGGCTAGAAAACTGTGGAAAACCCAGCACTCTCAGGCCTTTCGCAGGAGGGAAAGCGCGGCCTTTGTTGCGGCGGGGGTGTGTGTGTGTTTATTTTTATTTTTATTTCTTTTTTAAAGAAGCGCCCCCACATCTCTAGCAGTTCCCGCAGGCTGGCAAGGCCGCGGGGCGCTGGCAGGTCCAGCCAGGCGGGCTTCGGCGGACGGAAGGCAGGGAGCGCCGCGCTGACAGCTCAATCACTCCATCAAGCCGCCGAGTCAATCAAAGTGGCTTTTCGGAGTTTTCCAGGCGGCGGGGAGGTGTCGATAGCGGCGGGGATCGAGATGGCGGGCGCTGATAGCGGCGCGCGGATCAATCGCCGGCCGAAAAGGGCTCCGCCAAAGCGCCCCGAGCGGCGCGGGAGGAGGAGGCGGAGAAGCAGCAGCAGCAGGAGGAGGAGGAGGAGGAGGAGGAGGATCGGGGGAGGAAGACCCAGGCGACCTGGAGAGAAACCGCGCCGGGACGCCTTGGACCCACTCCTCTCTGGGCACAAACCTCTCCGCCGCCACCCCACTGCATCCACCATCTCGTCCCCTCTCCTCCAGCCTGCCGCCCCGCCCTGGGGCCTGGCTCTCTGGCCTCCCTTTGGCGGAAAGGCGGCGCGCTCGGCGGCCTCCGTCAAGCCCGGGCCTTCGGAGTGCGCAGGCGTTTCGGCCCGCGCCGCTGACCCGGGCGGCCTCCTCGCTTGGTTCTGCCACCCCACGCTTCGAGAAAAGACTGGGAACGATCCCCACGTTTCCTTTCTGCCTGCACCACTCTCTCCTCTTTGCCGGAAGGATTTTAGAGCTTTTCCGCGGCTCATCGGAGAGAGCCAGGGACCCTCCGTAGTAGCCCAGAAAGGACTCTGGTTTCGGAATCTGGAGGACTCTCTGTCAGAGGATGGAGTAAAGGGCCCTCGGCCCCTTTCGTCCGGACAGAGGGAAAAGGGGGGTGCAACGCGGAGGAAAATCCTCTCTGGCTCGGAGGAGAAAGCGGCCAAGGCCGCGGGGCCTGGGTTTTTTATTCCCCACAACGAGAAGAAAAGGAGGAGGGCTCCGTTGGCTTTTCAGAGGCGTCCTTTCCTTTCCCCTTCTTCCCCTTCTCTCACTTTCTGTCTTTTGCACCCCTGTCCAAGCCCCTGTCGCTTTCTGTTCTTCGGCCCCTTCTTTCCAAACCACCTCTTTTGCGCGCGCAACACGTGCCTGGTCCACTCCACAGCTCCTCGGGAGTCCACCGTATTCAGGATAAACATTAAAAATGAATCACAATATCCGTCTCCATCTGCAACTAACGTCTCTACGTGGAAACCACGACTCACTCCCCCTCCGCGAAATCAAAAGCCTTTCCATTAACGAGAATAATAATAATAATAATGGCGATTTAAATGTATATATTTAGAAACTGAAATTTGGTTTTGGTTTTCCTCCTCCAGAATTAAAGAGAAAAATAACATGCACACACGCATACACACACGCATCCCTTCAAGGACTAAGAAGGCACAAAGGCCCACAAAGGCCCAACGCTGACGTTCACCGTCCTGATCCTAAGCACCTTCCTCGTCCGCAAAGCCGGGCTGAGGAAATCCCACGGACTCCAACAGTTTGGCCAGCGGTTTAGTGCGAGGTCGTTGCTTTCCCTCAAAAGCCGGGCCTTTGGCGAGGAATTTAATCTAGGAGGCCGGCTGGCCGGCCTTGACGCATTCCAGCCAGGTCAGACTTCGAAAGGCTGTGATTCTCCACGTTGGCCGGAGAAGGCTGGCCAATATTTTTGCGGTTTATTTGCTTTTTTTTCAAAGCTAAATAGTAAAAACCTAAACAGAAGGCCCGCAAGATCGTGGGTGGGCTTCCCGGGAAAGGAGACGGCGTTTTGAGCTTGGCTTTTTGGAAAGGGAAGGGGGAATGCCTTCGAAAAGCGTCTCATTTAGCCCTCCGAAGCGAAGTTAACCTCCCCTCCCCTTCTTGGCTCCCCTGCTCAAGGCAGCATCCCACTGCCCTACCCGGGGGTAAAATATTCCAGCCCCCGTCCCCAGTTCTGGGCAGCAGGTCCCCCTGATTTTTCATCCCGGGCGGGGGAGAGGATTTGACTCTAAGCAAGGAACGGGGCAGGATCGCAGGTGGGTGGAGGAGGACCGCCGGTGCTCCGCTAGGATCGGGGCGACGGTTCCCTACCCAGCGCTATCGTGTATTATATAAGCATTCCACACATAAGACCGCGTGCGGGGACGGGGGGAGGAGGGGAGCGAAGCGAGCGGGAGCAGGGGGACGGGAAGGAGGGCGAGGGTCTGGAAGCACGGAAGCGGAATTCTTACCCGAGGACGGTCGGTCTGAATACCTAGTGCAGTAAACCCAGGCCGGCCAAACCAGCGGCTGTTGACAATCGCCCTTGGCAACAACAGGTCCTCCATTACTGGAGCCCATGAGGAGGATGGCGGGGTTGGCGTGCTCCCCATACTTCGCCGGGTTAGTTCCACTCCCTTCCGAGCAGGAGGAGGAGGAGGAGGTGGAGGAGGAGGAGGAGGAGGAAGAGGAAGGGGGCTTGGCCGTCCCTAGCGCGGCTGCCGGGGTGGCGGCGGCGGCGGGGCTCGCTTTGGAGGCCGCAGAGGAGGTGACGGCGGTGGTGGCGGAGGAGCCCGTCTCCGGGGTCCCGGGCGACTCCGCGCCAAGGAGGAGCGCGGAGGAGGAGGAGGAAGAGGAGGAGGAGGAAGAGGAGGAGGAGGCCGGGTTGGGGGGCCTGCAACCCAGCAGAGGGTTGACATTTTCTCTACCTGAGCTGGCCGCGCGATCTAGGTCTCTGTCCCGGCCGCCGCCGCCGCCGCCGCCGCCACCTCCTCCTCCTCCTCCTCCTCCCGCAGTCCCGGCGAGGATCAAGAGCTGCTGCTCCTTCTTGCAGCCAAAGTCCGGCCTCAGGATGTTGTCGATGAAAAAGTTGGTGGTGCGGTGCTGCTGCTGCTGCTGCTGCTGCTGCTGCGGAGGCGGCGGCGGCGGCGGCGGCGGTCGCTGCTGCTGCTGCTGCTGCTGCTGCTGGGGAGGCGCCTGCTGCTGCTGCTGCTGGGGCTGCGGCTGGAGATGGTGCTGGTGAAGCGGGTGATGCTGGTGGTGGTGGTGGTGGTGGTGGTGATGGTGGGGCAGAGAGACGAGGCACGGCGCGGCGGGGGACAAGGGAGGGTGGCTGCTGGCCGTACTGCTGGGCGAGACCGGGACGCTTTCGCCATCGCTGCTGGTGCTGCTGGGAGTGCTGGTGGCGGCGGCAGCGGCGCCGTTGCTGCTGTGGTTGCTGCCGGCTGGGGTCGGAGCAGGCTCTCGCTGGCTTTTAGTGTCCGCCTGCTCTTCCATAGTCAGCCGCCAGCTCCGCGGGAAAGCGCCGTCTTTGCTGGCCCCGCTCTTGTTCTCCCCCTCCTTCTCGATGTCCCTCACCTCACTTCTCCCGGCGGTAGTGGGACAGTGTTCTCTTCTTTTTCTTCTTTTTTTTTACCCCTCGCCAAATTAACTTAATATTCTTATTTTCAGAGCAGGAGGGGAAAAAAACGCGCTTGTAAAATAAAATCCACTTGTTGGTTTGGAGCGGAATCTAGAGAGAGATATCCAAAAGCTCAGACATTTGGAGGGATTCGCCTTTTTTGCAGTTATCTTATATTTCCCCCCTCGCCCTCTCTTCTCTCTCTCTCAATCGCCTCCCCCCTTCCAAAAAAAAAGGGAGGGAAAAAAAGAAAGACCAAAACAAAACCAGCCCCCCAAACCCCGCCCCCCGCCCCCAAAGTCTCGTTCACAATCTACCCATCTTTCGCCAAACGCGGCAGCTCGGGGGTTTCCCCAGGTGTCAGGCTCAGCTTTGCCCACGGAGCAACCGCAAGCAGAGGTTTTAATCGCCAACTCGCACGTGCATATTTTGCTTCTACCTTCTCTTCTCTTCCTCTCACTCAACCCACCCCGCCCTCCTCCTCAGCTTTTCTTTAAATATATAAATAAAAGCAAAATCTCTGACAGCTCCGATCTTGCAACAAACTCTCCCTAAAAAAATCGCTCAGCCACACTTTTTTTTCATTCCAACCGGAAGCACGTGAGGATGGCCCGCACGTGGAAAGAGCCAATGAGGAAGCAGGGAATTCTGTGACGCCCCTGACGTCAACCAATGAGCTGCATTGGAACTTTGCAGATAGATTATCCGAGGGGTTGGCTAATTCAGAGAGAGAGAGATTTACGCTTTCTTTGGCGCATCCTTTCTAACCAGCGTTTCTTGTGCCCGTTTCCTTCTCGCCGAGGACTTTTCATTTAGCCATTATTCTCGAAAAGCAAATCTCAAATCAACGCCACAAAGAACTTTTCCAAACTCCGAGAGATGACTTCCGCCTATGTTTGTGTGACTTTTAACGTTTGGAAATAATATTAGAGACTTGCAATGGAATCCTTCCTCTCCCTACCACTTTCCCCTCTAAAGGGAAAAATATTAAAAAGAAATCATCCAGGTGTGTCATAAAATATTTTTCTATGTTTGAAGCAAAATAAACGTCTCCGAGGACGACTGGCAACCAATTTTGAAATCCCTCTCCCAATTCAGCGCATCACATTCATCTGTGGGTTTTCTTTTTGATCTGAGTCAGATAGGAGAAAAAGATTAAATCTGAAGGCTATGAGTTCAGGCAGGCGTACCTGGGACTAAGCCCCATTTAAACAGGAGACAAACGTAGGAACTCGCGGTTGAAAGAAGGCTGTCGAGGAACCTGGGCAAGTGAGCCGGCTTTTGAAAAGTCAGTAGGCTCACGACAGGCCCGAGCATCCCATTTTCACTGATTTAAAAGCGAGAAAATTGCCTGAGCATCCTCAGATGACTCCCGCTGAATTCGCCAGGAACGGAACCAAGGACTTGCAACCTTGACCACACGTTTAAATGGCCGCCATAGGTTTTTAACAGGTTTCATTTTTCCTGGCTGGTGCCCACCATGATTTCCCTTCTCCCTAAAATGTCTCGAGCTTTGGCCGAACACTTCGACCAGTTCCAAGAACGTCTTGTACCCCTCTTCTTCTTTCTGGTGGCTAATGATATATAAGCCTACAAGCGCGCCCACCGCATTTTCACACATGGACAGGTGGGCTTGGAAGGAATCCCCGAATCACTAGCGAGGGAGGGAACCTCACTTTCAAGAAGAGACTGTATTCTTCGCCAGGCCTCTGGCTGAACAGATAGCCTCAAAATCCAACGAGCATTAAGTATCCAACCCCCCCCCCAATACAATCAAAACTTATCACAATAATCCAAATAATCTTATAGTTTATTCAGATTCTCTTTTAAAAACCCCAAGATTAGATGATTTGCTATTGCTTTTGATTCGTATCATATTGTTCTATAACGCAGTATTCACCTTTAAGACTTGTTGCCAGATTTCTTTTTTACTTTCTTCCACTACCTTCCTCCTTTTTATGTTGCAAGAAACTAACACGGGTCTTTCTGTGAAAACTACGGTGTCCACCATTTTTGTACAGATTACCATGGGTCGTTTGTGATACCGCCGCCGCAACACACGGGCGGACACAAATTTGTAGTCGTGGATGAACTGCTGGGAAATACTAAAACTGTGTGCAGGGTTGTGTGTTTTCTTTGGGTTTCTTTTTCTTTTTTCTCTTTTTTTTAGTTCTGTTTTTACTGGCGGCAAACTGAGAAAGATTATTCACTGAAACGCGGTGGCGGCGATTTATTAGGCCAAGTTTATTATCTTCCAAGGTCTCTGCTGTTGGCTTCAGGTGTTCATAAACACTGGTGGGTGGAAAGCCCCTCCGAACCTGTTTGCATGGTGGAAGGAGAAGAGGAGGGGGAGAGGAAAAACTCGGCACCACGTGACCGACTTGAGATTCTCCCCCTTCTCCCTTCCTATTTTAGAAATCGATTTGTAATTGACAAACCGGATCATTTCTATTTTCCGTTTCTCGTGCGTATGAGTTATTTTTTAAAAAAACAAACACTATGGAGTTACCCAAATTTGGGAACTCTAAGGAAGAAGCATGGTTTCTTTTATATTTGAATTAGACCCTACTTGATATACATAAAAACTAATGAAAGCGTTACCTCTCTTGCGTTATTCCAGACAGGCACCTAAGAAGGGACCAGTTTCAAAACCACTATAAAACCAACACCACATACACATATGAAAATTAATCATTGCATACCCCAAAATTAAATGACTGTTGTACACCTGGACATGCCCAAACTCTCCTCTTTAGGTCCCCCCCATCCCTAAAACAAGGTTTTATTTATATTTTAGTTCGCCAAAGGACGGGGGAGGGAGGACAAAAAAAATTGAAATCTTTATCCCAAAAGCGAGCGTGGGTACTTAATTAAATTCTAATTAGGACACTATCAATATCCCATTTAGCTGCGTCGCCTTTGTGTGCCTCAGTCCCTTTCAGCGCCGTAAATGGGGGCCCGCCGCCTTATCTCGCCTGCAAAGAGACGCCTTGAGAAGGCCCGCGAAAGATAATTTATAGGTTTTAATTACTCTTCATTCCGCCTGATCAGCTTGGCGTTCATCAGAAGACGGCGAATAAAACCTGGTCAAAAAGCACTGTCACTATTCCCTGGCACGGCGCTTAATCAAAGTAAGCAGGGCCCCTATTACACGCTGCGCGCCTCTCCACGTAATTTCCCAGCTGCTGATAAAGCTGGTTGAATAATGCCGCAGTCCTTCGGAGACGCCATTTACAGAAATGACTTTATTGACGGCTTAACGTCGGTAATTCATTTTACCTTTCATGGAGTGGGAGCCCGGATTTGTTACAGTAATGGGATGATAAATGCGCTGGCGGGCCCAGAGCTTTGATTAGGCACTGGAACACACGCACGCACGCACACTCACAAACACACGCGCGTACAACGCGCGCGCGCGCGCACACACACCCGGAGGCGCGCGCCCACCCTCCCGAAATGGGCCAGAATCGGGCAGAACTGGTCATAAGAAGACTAGGTGGCCCCAAAGAAGGAAGGAAGGAAGGTAGGATTCATTCTCCGCGTACCTGCTTAGCTCGATGGGTTTGTTGGCACTGCAGCCCCTTCGCTTGGGAATATCCAAGTGGGATGGGGGGGGGGAGTCCTACAGACCCTTTGACAGGTGTTCTCCCTACCCGAGCAGCTCTAGGGTTGGGGTTATGGGGTGAATGGCAAAGGGATGGCAGAGGCAGGTTCCAAAAGGGAGGGCACAGGGGGAAGTGCCTAATCATGGTAATTTTGTTGTTGTTGTTGTTTTGTTGTTGTTTCCCTGCTGCTATTCCGCTGCCACTCCCTCGGAAAGAGTTGTTGCGAGTTCAGCTCAGAGGAGAAGCCCACGTGTTCCACCTCTCTCATCCAGGAAGGAGACCGGCAAGCGAAAAAAGTTCTCGCTTTCAATTGGCAATTTTGGCGGTGGCCTCTTTGCTAATTTTCTTAGTTTCAAGAGCAAGGAGAGATGCTGCTGCTGCTGCTGCTGCTATTATTATTATTATTATTATTATTATTATTATTATTATTATTATTATTATTATTCCTCCGCCTCCTAGTCAAAACCACTTGGTGGGGGTGTTAGTGGTTGTACTACCACTTTGACTCCATGAGGCTAAAATATTATTTTGGTTTTTTCTGACACTGTTGGTACTTGATTTTTCGTCCTAGGACAGAAAAAGAATTAACTTAAAGTGAAAGAAAATGAAAACACTTTAAAAAGAAAACAGGTTTATTGTGTTTATTAAAACAAGTTCTATTTTACTTGATTTTTTAATAGTCGTCTCCTTCTTCCATTCTTTTCCCCGCCCTTTATTTTAAGCACGATTCTTGCACGGGAAATGTCAAGTATGCTGAAATCAAACAGGAAAGAAGGAAAGAAAGAAACAATAAAAGCCTACCGTCGTTTGATTTCTGGAAGGAAAAGTTCTCGTCTCCCCTCCCCCCAAAAAAAAATCCAGGAGGGAAGAATGGGGGTAAGTGAGGATCAGTTGGACTAACTTTCCTGAAATCGTCCGGAGTGGGGAGAGAGAATTGATGGGAAGGCTGAGCTTTTCCTTGAGTATTTTGTGTGTGTGCTTCCGCCTGCGCAGGCTTGCATGTATTCCTCCTGCAAACCCTGCTTGATTGCTATTAGAAAGAAAAGAAAAAAGAGGGGGGAAAGCCCTATATGTTCTCCGCGAGCGCGCGTGTAGGCTTTACACCGGGCAAGGCTCCTCTGGCAGTTTCCGTGGAGGAAGTATATACTTCCTTCTTTAATATACACGCTGATAATCCTATTTCTAGGGCCAGATCAGATCTCATTGGGGCCTTTGGTGAAGGACATAAATGAGTTGTTGCAACACAATAGATTTCATCCTTCCTACAGGGACTGGCTGACCAAAGGTTTTGTTAAAAGTGAATGCGAATAGATTTCTCCTACAAGTGCCGGCATTATTGTTATGAGCGGGGAGGTCAGACTATACATTGCGGATCTCCAAAGCCTATAGACCCGGAGAAATGCACGGGGATCCCACGTCATTGTACCTGACAATCTTCTCAATAGACTAATTCAATTAGCGCTCGTGGGATTCAGACTTCATTTCGAAGACGAAGAGGAGGAGGAGGAGGAGGCGAAGGAGGAAGAAGAAGCCATTTAGCTGGAGCTGCTTTTCGGGGACCGGTCGGGGAGGGAACGACATGCAGGCATCTACGGAATAGTGTTGCAAGAACCAGAACTACGCGGAAGAGAATCAAAGCGCAAGAGATCATCTGACGCCACACACACACACATTTAATTTTTCCCTTTCTGTCCCGTTCCGCCTCCCACTCTTTCTAGGCGCCTCGTTCGCTGTAACGATCTTGCCCACAAAAAAAAACACAAAAAAAAAAAACAACCCGCACACAATTTCACCAGGGATTCGCTCATCGCCATCATCTCCTCCCCCCGCCACCCAAACCGCGGCAACTCCTTTCTCAGCCCAGGCTGCCATGATAGAAACAAGGGCATCCCCCGCGGACTTTGAGAGCGGCAAAAGGAAGGAGAGAATCAGAGAGAGGTTGCTGATTCGTTTTCCCCACGAAACACACACTCACCTCTCACACAAGGGGAAGGAGGAGTTTAGAGGGGAAACGATCCACGCCACTTTTTAAAAAAAAATCTTTCCCCTGGTCTTTTCCTTTGCGCCCAGTGGTTAAAATCACAGACCCCTTGAGCGCACGGGGGGAGATGAGGGGAAAGAGAAGAGCGCCCCCCCTTTCCTCTTTTTCCCTCCCTTCCTCTCCCTACCTCTGTCCGGAAGCTGGCCGAGCCACCTGAGCGAGCGGCCTCAGGTCTGGCACAGGAAACGTCTCTTCCTCTCTCTGCCATCGCTCCCCGCCCCGCGACAGGGGCCGCAGGAGTTCCGAAGTGGCCACCACAGCGCGCCCTTGGGAAGCGAAGGCGACCCACCGAGAGGCATCCCGCAGCCCATCTCTCTCTCCCTAGCAGCCCCCCACTTCCACCAGACAGCCTGGTTTAAGTTACTTGGGGAGTCACACCGACGGGTTCCCCAGCTGCTTTAGCTAGGAACCTTGGAGGGCAGAATGCATTCTCCCCTTTCTGTCATCCGACCCCTCCTTGCCCCCAACTCACCATCAAACCCACCACCGTCGCGTTCAACCCACGTCTGAGAAAAAGACTAATCCTGGGGACGGAGTGCCCATCCATCCCGAGCGACTTAGCCCTCGGGGCGGGGGCGTTGCGCCTCAAAGAATTGGTGAAGACGGGAAATCTGAAGTGGGGTTTAGGATCAGGTGCATTGGGATCTAGTTCTAAGAGAGCGAGGGAGATCATGGGAGACAGACCCCACTTATAAGATTTGGGGGTCCATTCCCCCATTCCTTCTGCAACAGCTCTTGGCTTTGTCTCCGGACTGGAGGATGTTGATTAGATGGGGAAGCTTTGATCACTGTAGTGAGTTACAGACCTGGGGGAAGCGGGGGGGGACGGGACAGAAGCTACAGATGACTGCTTCCTCTCTCTCTCTCTCTCAATCTCTCTCTCTCTCTCTCCCTCCCCTCCCCTCCCCTCCCCTCCCCTCCCCTCTCCCCTCCTCCCTCTTCTTCCACTCCATGGCCGAAACGCAGGGATGTCGGCTGTTTCATCATGGGCGAGGATTACCTTTGCAATGACTTGTTTCTATTTGACAGGAACAGAAGGTGCCCTTCTCTCCTTTTCTCCGTCCCTCCCCCCACTCCTATGTGGAAGAAGAACTGCTTTGTGCGCTCCAGAGTTGGAGCGGGGGGAGGAGAGGAATGGAGTCCCATCCCGATCCACCACTAGGAATGCAGCTCCCAGCACTTTCTCCCGGCGAGGCTAAGAGAGAGGGGGCAGCCCCCGCCGCTTCCCCCCGCTTTTTCTGCAGGTGCTGCTGAGCCCCGGAGCCTTTGCCCACCAGTGTGTGTGGGGAGGGGGCTGTATTTAGGAAGCCTGTGGAATTTCCGAAAAGAGACAAGAGATACCAATAAATAAATAGTTAAGTAGACTTACTTCTTCTTATTTCCCCCCGCTGCCAGCTAGGTAAAGATACATATTGTTATGGATAGATGCATTTAGCCAGATACGTTTATTCTGTCCAGAAAAATAGGACACACTTGTCTGTCTGTCTGTTCATTTCTATATGTATCTATCGGGATGGAATGCTTTTATCTCTTTGCCTGTCTCTCCATCCGTCTAGACGGAATGAGGTTATCCGTACATCTCTATAGATCCGCCTTGAGACGGACGGACAGAGATATTCTGCCAATTTATCTATCTCGTTGGATAGAAGAAATGTTTAGATCTTTGTATAGATGGATGGACCAACAGACAGACGGTCAGAGACACAACCAGGAAACGGAACAAGAGGAAAACAGAAGGAAGGTGAGACTGATTTGTATGTTAAAGCTCTTCACCAACGGGACAACGTCAGGAAGATAGAAGGAAATTAAGTTTGTAATCCTAACCGCATTTCCGCAAGAGTAAATCCTATCGGACTTCACAAATCTTACTTCAGAGTAGACGGCTAGCACTGCCCCGAAGGTGAAAACCCTGCGCTCTCTCACCTTTCAGGATTCTTGGAAACAACTGGGATCGGCGCCTGGAAGTTATTGCAGTTTTCCTCCCTGAATCACCCAATTCTTTCATCCATCGATCCATACAAAAGGGAGGGGAGAAAGAATTACAGGAGAATTTTATTTGTTAGTATTGTAATCTGAGGAAAAGAAAGGATGATTGTCAGTTGTTCATGTAAGATCTAACGGAATATGCGGATAGAATATCTAGAGGAATATGCGTATCAGGCAAACTGTCTGCTTGGCCAGATAAAGAGGGGGAGGCAGAAAGACAGAGAGGTATGATGGGTGCCCATAAATGCCATTTGCACGCCCCTGTGAACGCAGAGAAAGAGACATGCGCGCACACGGAGCACAAGTGACTACAAACGGCTAACACTGTCTAGATCCTAAAACTGAAACAAAACTGCATAAACAGTATTGTACAATAGGATTTCCTTCTACACACCCAAAAGAAGGAAAATTCTGCATCTACTTAGATAAATATAATCACGGAGTAGATCAAAATATAGCTGTTATGAGAGAGAGAACAAGATATGTATATGTTAAAGAAACGTGTTGAGAGAGATTATATAACACCATGCCAACCCCCGCCGCCCCCTCCTCCTGTTTGCATGTTCGCAACTTCCCAAGCTGTCAGCCTGATCCAGAGCTTCGGCGCTGGGATTTACGTGGGGATTGGGTCTCCCTGAGGTGAACAGGAGGGCGCAAGGCAGAAGGGCTGAGTGCGCGCCGGCCTCTTGGGGATCAAGTCTCACTCAGGATTCGCCCGGACACTGGAGGTCCAAAAAGAACGCCATCACCAACGGGTGGCCGGTGGCGTTTGTGGGAGTCTTGCAATTCTCTGCCTTAAAAACTCGGCCATGTCGGGATCACTCCTGGAAAGGTCGGAAAAGTTCCTGGTAGACGGGGGGGGGGAGCCACATCAAACCAAACAAAACAAAAAAACAAGAAGGGGAAAAACTGGAACAATCATATCTCCAAATTGTAATGGCACCGAGGATTAGATGGAACGAAATAATTACCTGCGCCCCTTTTCCCCTCTCCCAAAAGCTTCACCCGTAAAAATCCCGCGTCAGGCTGCGTGTGTGTGCGAGAGAGAGAAAGACCAAGACAAAGTGCGGACAGGGTGTAGAGAGGTGTGGACGGACTGCGTTTTCTCTCCTTTCCAGGCATGGTTACCTGTTTAGAAAAGGGATCCTGGCACTCGCGAGTCTAGGGCTCGGATCCTCAGTGGCCGGCTTCTTGTGAAGTAGTCCGGGACCAGGACATTTAGGAGACCGGGGCGGGGAGGGGGGCAGGGAGGGAAAAGGGATGGGGGTGCAGTAGGAACCTTGGTGTCCAATTTTTCTTGCGCTTTAGTTAACAGAGGGCCACTTTCAAAACAAGGGGAGGAAACGACTTAAAAAGGTAAATCGATAGCTTCCCTCGACAATTTAAAAAAACAAAAAAGTAATGAACTTCTCCTGCCCCTGGAGAATAAGGCCCCGAGTCTGTCTGTGTGCGCGCGTGTGGCAGGGAGGGCGTAAGTTAGATGCGGTCAAGTCCGGGCTCGTGTCTGGATGAGAGAATGCCCGGGACGCTCACATCCTTACGCCTTTTTTTTTCCACCACAGAGGGATATAAGAGAGGTGCACCGTACATAGCATGCCAGGAGTGGATTGACACCCACGAAAGATTAGGAGGAAATAAATAAAAATAGTTTTAAAGGTGCGACTAGATTCCTCCCTCCGCCCTCATTTTTCCATTTTCAACTAAGAAACCAAGGGCCAGAGGCAGTGAGGAGTCCCAGTTTACGAGCACAGACCCATTGAAATCCCCTAGGATTTCCCATTCATTTCAATGGGCTTCCTCTAGTTGTGACTGGGTTTAGCCATGACAGTCTTGAAACTGTTGTTGTGTGTCTTCAAGTCGCGTTTGACTTATGCCGACTGGAAGGCGAGCCTATCGCGGGGATAGGTTGCCAAGATTTGTTCAGAGGAGGTTTGTTTTCGCTTTCCTCTGAGAATGAGAGAGTGTGACTTGCCCAAGATCACCCAGTGGGCTTCCACGGCTGAGCTGGGATTTGAACCCTGGTCTTCAGAGTCATAGTCAACGCTCAAGCCACTACTCCACTCTGGCTCCTGGGTCTTGAAATCAAAGGGAAACAAGATATTTCTCCCCCGATTGCAGCCAGATGGGCTGCGAGAGGAGCCATCTTTGGCCCAGCGTCCCACCTTCCAAGCCTGCAGCACTGCCTGCGCGTAGACGGGGGGGGGGCGAAAGGATCAGACACACACCCTCATGGCCTCTGCCTCCTCTCAGACGCTTTTCTCACCTTCCAGGACCACCTCAGACTGAGGTTCTCCCACTTCCTATTTAAGGAGGCGATAACGAGATTACGGTCGTACAGGTACAGGTTTCCCAAATCCAGGCCGATAACAACAACAAAAACCATTGTATTCATCACTCCCTTAATCCATTTTTTTAAGGCCACAATAGGGGCGATGTCTGGTGGCTAAGACATAAGCCCTCTCCGTCTTTCAAAGGATTTTTAAAATTCGTTTGTTGTTAACAAGAGGACGTGAGAAGACGTGATCTGAAGGAACGGGGTGAGAAACACTTTGGAACCGTTTTTAAGGTGGGGGTCCTCAGCACAAACAGGCAGGGTCCTTATTCATTTTGATTACTTGCAAGTACTTTTTTCCCCCTCTAAACAATGGAAATACAATACATTGAGTTGAAACACGCGCCATTGTGATGGTCGTCATCACCCAGCTGAATACTCCGAGTAACAAAATTAAGATATATATAGATATACCACTGAGTACCCTTCTGATCGATAGGAGAAATCTCCATCAACGTGTGAGAGGGGGCTCAACTACAGGCGAGTCTTGGTAGTCCAATTTTGCCTGACGGAAGGGGTCACTTCCAGTCAGGCTGATGTTGAGAAGGGCTCCACCGCCTGCCCCCCCGATTGCCTGATTTAAAGAAAAAAAAGTTAATGGCAGAAGTATTTTCTTGCGGGGGGAAGGTTTTTGGAGGCGAGCCCTGCCATGTTTCTGCTGCTCCCACCTCTTCGAAGTTCCAGAGGACTTGCTCTGATGAGTCAGCCTCCACCCTGGGGAATGCAACTCCATCTCCTCCGACTTCCTTTCACGAGAGGAGTCCTGCACCCAAATGCGGACGCTACCTAGACGCTCATATTTATTGTGGAAGTTCCGAACAGGGTTTGCTAGGCCCACGAGCAACTTTCTTGATTTAAAGAAAAAAAATCTGGAAGGACAGGGAAGACATCTCCAAAAAGCAGACCTGGTTGTAGGAGTGAATTTGAGTGCTGAAGGCTGAATTGAATAAGGACAGATCAATTTCAAGTCTTTGGTGCTTCGAAATATTTCAGCCCCAGTCCTTCTTCCGAAGTTGAAAGTTCCATGAAATTCTGGAGAGAAAAACACTCTGACTGTGGCTGTCGGGCCGTTGACAGAGCGGAGGGGGGGCGGAATCATGCACCCTTCCCGTTAGGCGTTTCGTTGCGCAGAGAGCATTGAATTAGTGTTACCAGAGCAACCCCCGTCCAAAATTGCTCCTGGTGGGCCCTTGATTAATCACCCCGTGGCGGCCTGGGGGTAAGATCTCTTGAACCTGGCCTGGCCTGCCTCGAAAGAGACATGGATGGAGGTTTGTCCTACTGAAGTTGTTCCTTCGAAGTTTCTGCCCCGTGGGGACTGCCAAGAGAAATCCACTTCAGACAGCACTTGCGGGGAGAGTTGGGATGAGTTTCTAAGGAGCAATGCTCTCACCCCATGAAAAAGACAACCACAGGAATTGGGGTGGTGCTGCTCCCACGAAAGGAAGTATGTTGTAGTGGGGTGAGAGAGAGAGAGGCTGTCGCCACGTTATGAATTCTTCGACGTCAGGGTGAGTTCTTTGTTCTGAGGTTAACCCACCCGTGACGGGTGCTGCGGGGGTGGGGAGTCTAATAAAGCCGCGCATTTTATGGAAGCGGTCGTGGCCAGAAGGAAGAGGGGAGCTGAGGGAAACCCTCTGACCCCGGAAGATTCCGCCAGGACCCCGCTTTCATTTCCCCCTTGACTAGTCCGTGATAGCTTTGTCTGTGGGCCCCTTCCAAGCGCCTCAGCAGCGACTCTGTCTCTTTCCCTGCTCACGTGCCTCCTTCTCTTTTTCCCCCTTTCAAGGCCGACTTCCTTCCCCAGACGCAGCACTACGACTCCCAGTCCCTTGCGGATTTTCTCCCCCGACCTCTCCAAGGGGCGTCTCTGCCACAGATCCCGAGAGGTCTGCTCTGCCCACCGCCTCCCTTGCAGAAGTCAGCCCTGCGCATCTCCATGCGACTTTCCTCCAAGTAACTTTTCGGGGCCCTGCCCCACACTAACTTTTGTGAGCAAGCCCCACCGAACACGGCGGAACTTCACTTCTCACCGCACAAACACGGAGTCGGGCGGTACGTGTGGCGGGGATCGTAAGTTTAAGTTCTCAGACGCCCACCCATTCCCCGCTCTCTCTCAGCTGAAGCAGAGTCTGCTCATCCCTTCCTAGTTTTTAGATATTGTGTGTCCTAAAGGGCTTCGGGTGTGATCCTGCATCCAGTGAAGTCAGTAAGAGATTACTTGGCACCCAATAACAGGCATGAGGGAAAGAGAGAGGGAGAAGAATCTTGCCCGGATATGAAATCTCTTTCCTAGATACTGAATTCAGGATCCACCGATCCAGGTATGTGTTTCTGTGTTCTTCAAGTGATCCGAAATACTGTGATTGTTGTTTTTAATTCAGCGATGCCTCATAGACACGTGAAAACTGCGCTCGCTGTTCTTTTTAAAAAACAAACACTAAACCCAAAGGCTCCTAAAACTTCTAAAGCGACGTTATTTTGAGGAGAGGAAACGCCACGCCGGCCCTTCGTTGCCAAGCAAGACCCGTTCCGACCGCTGACCGCTGATAATCTCGGTGACTTTTCGGGCCCACGAGCGGCTGTATTCAAGTCACGTCTTACGTTTTAACTATAAAATTAGCTTTTCCTTCCTTCCTTCCT
This sequence comes from Iguana delicatissima, assembly GCA_948472985.1. Classification (NCBI taxonomy): domain Eukaryota; kingdom Metazoa; phylum Chordata; class Lepidosauria; order Squamata; family Iguanidae; genus Iguana; species Iguana delicatissima. The sequence goes on along the minus strand of CAOKZL010000345.1, from coordinate 74,983 downwards.
TCCTTCCTTCCTTCCTTCCTTCCTTCCTTCTGGGTACCCAAAAGACTCTGGGTTGTCATGTTAGAGAGGTATATTTTTTTAAAAAAAAGGCGACAAGCTAAATATTAGAAGCTCAAGTCAATAATGGACAAAACGATTAAGAAACTCATCTCCCAGGAAATTATTTCAGTAATTGGAAATAGCATTGTTCCCCCACCCCCGCGAAAAGGAAAGGAAAGAAAGGCCCAACGACCACGTGACGTTTTGCTTTGGGGTGGAGAGGAAGTTGAAGTCGTTCTTTCACACCCCCGGCGGTCATTGGAAGGAATGGTGTTATTCCCCAGCCGTTTCTCACACATTTCAGCCTTCACCGACACCCGTTTTTCACAATTCTTACATTCCTTTAAAAGCCGAGTTGTGTATCACCTAAACCCGAGAAGTGGGGGGATCATAAGACGGGGTGAGATGAATCCGGAGTGCCTTGCCTTTATTCTGGCTCGAGGATCTCCTCCCCTCAACCATTCGCTTCTCCAGCTTCTGGAGGAATCGCTTTCCTCGGGCATTTGGCGCCGGGCTCCTTAGTCTGAAGTTTCTTTCGCAAAGGAATACCCAGACCCGGCTCAGCGGTCAGATCCTGTCTGTGACTCAGGAATGGGTGCCTGTTGAGGCCATTTGCAAGGGGAAAGCGCCACCTGCCGGTCTATTTGAAAAAGCTGCAAGGTTTCAGCCAGACTGAGCTTGCACGGATTTCTTCAAAGGCGTCAAGTTTGGGAAATCTCCCCTCCCCCGTCCTCCCGTTTCGAGTTTTCACGGTAGTTTCCTTTCAGTTTCTCCGGAAGATTTCTGAGAGCCAGTGTGGGTCGGACACAAGACCAGGGTTCGGATTCCAGCTCAGCCATGGAAGCCCACCTTAGGCAGGTCACACACTCTCAGCTTCCGAGGAAGGCAGCGGCAAACCTCCTCTGAAAACCCCGTAATAGGTTCCTTTAAGTGTTGTCATAAATCAGAAACGACACCAAGGCACACGAAAACAAGAAGTTCTCTAAGTCCGGTTTGCTGTAGCAGATAGTATTCTACACTTTAAGAGACAGTTATAATTTCGCTAAGCTTTGGAGATTCATTTTTCGGGACGACTCGCAAAATTCCCTAGCCGGTTGCCATGGTAGCTGAAGGATAATGGGTATTGTCGTCCAAAACGCAAGGCTTCCAAGCTCTGTATTTTCTGGGATAAAATGAGATGGGATGAAATGGGGAAGGAAATGGAAGTTTTTCATTAAGCGGGGGGAATAAGAATAATTTGCGTCAAAGCAGTGCCTCCCGACCCGGTGTTTCTGTTCTCTGATGACAACCCTTTATGATGTGACCTGAGGCGATGAGATCTGTGGTTCATAGCTTGCATATGAACTGCTCCTGGCTTGGAAAGATTAATTCTGCTTCGCCTTTCAGGCAGGCTGGGGGTGAAGACGTTTTACCAGTCGGACCTGGTTCAGACGTGACGCTCTATTTTCAGTTTTGTTCTAGGGAAATGCCTACCAAAATCTCCTCCTAGGTGGAACCAGTTCCAGCTCCACCGCTCCGTTAACTGGACTTAAGAAGCGCTTCTGATACCGTGGCGAAGTCGATTTCTTTAGCAAACCATCCTAGAATAGAACAGACCAACAGGGCGGCAAGGAAAGAAATGGGCCATACGGACAGAAAAAATTGGAATTCGGTCCGAATTAGGGGCAGTTTATCGTTGCTGAGTTGTGATCCTGCGTAGTACTACTCAATCGCTCGAGAAAGGGAATCGCAGAGGTTTCAAACCTAGCAAAAAAAAAAAAAAAGGACGGATTTGCAAAGCTAGAGTTGGGCCACGTAGGTCTGGCGCAGATCATTTAAAAACTGATTTTTCTCTTAAAACACTCTGCTATATATCCTCAGGAAGCCGGCGGCACTCCACCCTTGTCACTGACTTAATCACTTACCCTTTGAGCTATAAAACCACCAACTCATTGTTACAGATACCAGTGCCGACGGCCAGTGAAAAGCTCGTGTTCCGGGAGTGTGTGTGTTTAGGCGGCCAGCGCCACGTCTGAACAAGGTCCACGGGCACTCCCAGGCTCCCTGGGCCACGAATCTTTGGCCTGCTGCTATGGTAGCCCTGCTGTCGGAGATGGAGTGGGGGAAACGGTGTCGGGATGCTTAAAAACGACAGAGTTTAAGTCCGGATGTCCACAGACTAGCCCATTCAGACGTGTGAGAAGTGAACGTACCAACGCAGAATAAACTCCTGGGCCTGTTCTCCCTCCCGTTTCTGACCTTTCTAATTCTGCTTGCCAGTGGCCCAAACCGAATGCAAAGTGATTGTTCCCCAAATTGCAAAAAAGGGGAAAAACGCATAATGGGAGGGCCTCAGCCTCTGGCTCCGAGGGTAAGAGCTTGCAGGGTAAGCAGGGACAGAGACTTACTGCGGGGGACGATGAAAACTCCGAATCAGTTCACAATTTCACTTCTAGGGTTGGAAGCGTCTGTCCTTTTCCTCAGGCTCCTCTCAAGGTTCTGGGGGGGATCCTGAAAACCTGGACTCTGCCCATCTCTGGCTGGGCGGGGATCATCGAAAAGCTCTGGAATCTAGGCTGAGGTCACGTCGGTTGATCTTATCCTCCCGTTCTAGATATCTAGGTCAGAGACTCAGCTAGAGATGTCTACTGAATCAGTCGTTGAATGACTTGTCAACACGTAAGCCCCAATGTGGTACGGCGGTCTGAGAGTTGGATTAGGATTCCAGGAGACGAGAGTTCATCTCGGTTCAGCTGTGGAAACCCAGTGGGTGACTTTGGGCAAGTCACGCTCTCTCAGCCTCAGAAAAAGTTGGATTAGATTTCGGAAGACGAGGTTCGAATCTCGGCTCAGCTGTGGAAACCTTGGGCAAGTCACATTTTCTCAACTTCAGAGAAAGGTAAGGGCAACCCTTTCCCTTTTGCTGTACAACCCGTTGACAACCTGTTCTGCCCCGCACATTAAGGTCCTCTGGGAGGAATTTACTGCAGCCGGTCTGAACTAGGTTGGCTGCAGTTACCCAGAGGACCTTCTCTTCTATGGCCCCCAAGTTATGGAATGGCCTGCCGGAAGAGACCCGGCATATTATCAGTCTTGACTGCTTTAAAAAAGCGGTCAAGACTGTTCTCTTCGGACAGGTCTTCCCAGACTAGTGCGCCACAGCCTCCCACCAACTGTCTTCTTGTTTTTAATACTTAATGTGTTTTAGGGGGTGTGGGTGGGGAAGATGGGTTATGTTTTAATTGCTTTTAATATATTTATATACTGTTGTAGTACTGCCTGGATTGGTTGGGAGAGGCGGGATATAATAATAATAATAATAATAATAATTATTATTATTATTATTATTATTATTATTATTATTATTATTACAAGAACACCCTAGAAGAAGGTTCCTATCAGTCCAAATTGACTGGAAGACAAGTAACTACCACCGCCAAGTCACCACGTAGGCAGGTCCCACTCAGCAAGTCTGTTCTATCCAGGTCATTGGGAGTGGACCTAGATTCGTTGGACTTCACCCGCGCCTTCCTATTCTCTTTAACAGGTATCTGTCTATGCAGCGTGGTGTAGTGGTCTGAGTGCTGGAGCGCTCTGGAGACCTGGGTTGCATTCCCCGCTCGGCCATGGGAACCCACCGGATGACCGCACACTTTCAGCCCCAGAAAACCCCACGATAACCCCACGACTTACAGCGGCCTTAGGGTCGCTATAAGTCGGAAACGACTCGACGGCACACTACAATGCAGGATTTGCTCCCAGAACGTGTCTCCGATTTTCTTGTCACAACAACATTGTGAGATCGGTGGACTTGAGAACACGTTACCTAAGTCAGCGTCTCCCGGTAAAATGTATTACAGGGCGGTGGGGCAGCACGGTGCCCCTGGATGGGGCTGCAAAAGGAGAAGAGAAAAGACAGGAAGGCCGCCTGCCGCGATTTTGGGGGGCGGCTGTGCCCGATGTGGTAGCGGGCAGCATATCAAGGAGAAAAATGATTTTCTTCATGAAAGACAAGGGAGAGATTTTTAGAGAAAGAATGCGCCCCCCTTCCCGCTTTTGATGGCTGGGAGGAAAGAGATATATTCTGGTTTTATGAGTCTCTTTTCACTCGCCTTACAAGCTGAACGAGAGGAGAGAATTTTTTGGATTCTAACTCCCAGAACTTGAGGATTCTAGGAACTGTAGTCCAAAAAAAGTCACTTCTCCGAATTCTGCCTAGGAGGATCGCCCTAGCCTCCAACCTGTAGCGGAAACAGACTCCTGCGGTACGATGGAAGAATTGCGGTTGTGCTCCCAAAGGTCTTAAGGCTCCCCAGGCTGAATCGTATCTATCAGGAAGTTGTTGCGGACGTGAAACATGGTCTGAAATCTGAGTGGAAGTGACGGCGGCGACGACAGAGGATGCATCATCTTTCCTCCCAAAGAACTGCTTAAGTCTTCAACTCTGCAGTTTTACTTGTTCTGTACCTTGAAGTCGACTCTGTGTTACGGCGACCTTCGGTTAGGGTCTTCTTGACACGATTTACCAACCTCTTCCTCCGAGACTGAGAGACTGTGACTTGCCCAAGGCACTAAGTAGGTTTCCGTGACTGAGTGGGGATATGAACCCTGTTCCCCTACAGGGAATTCAACACTTAAACCACTATGCCACGCAGCAGGCCTATTCCCACCTCCATTCGGGTCCGCAGTCCCCCCTCCTCCTACTCACTGACCTTAGCGGTACTTACTTCTGAGCAGACGTGCCCAGCGGCGACTGCGCTGTCCCGCCGAGTGACTTAGGGAGAGGGAAACGGGCTGCGCCAACTAGCGGGCCAACTAGTGGACCGTTCATCACAAACTGAGTCCTGCCATCTTCAGTGGGGCTTATTCTGAATAAGTGGACATGAGGTTAGAAGAGCCATAGCTATATCCCAACATATAGCATCAGACTGGTACAGCCCAATCCTAGGGAGATTTACCCAAAATTAGGACCTATTGTGGGGACGAAAAAGAGATTTGGATGTCAGTTCCTATAAACCCCTACGAGCCAAGCCAATGGCAGAAGAATGTGGGATTTGCAGCCCCCAAACGCCTGGAAGAACAGTATTGTCTTCTCCCGTGGAGGTCAATTGAATCTTTCTTTCCACTATGCCTTCTTCGAGGAACAGGTTGTGCCCACCTTATCCACACTAAGTGGTTATACCGCTTTGATACTACTTTAACTGTCCCGGATCCATGCTACGCCACCCTGGAATTTGTAGTTTAATAAGATACTTAGAAGTTTCTGCCAGGGAGGTCTAGTGATAGTGAGCTGAAATTTCCTAGCAGTTAATTCTGAAGTTTCCCTACCAAACTACAAATCCCAGGATTCTGTAGGATGTAGCCAAGGCAATTAAAATGATACAAAGCTGCTATAATTGGGCAGTGTGGATATCGAAGAGACCACGGGTATATTCCACGCAAGAAAGCGACTAAAACAACAGACTACTGTACTTTCTACTTCTCATCAGAAGTGCACTTTGAAGGGGTTAACCGGAAGCTTGGCATACGAAAACAGGCCCGTTCTTTCCTGAAACTGCTGGCTAGCTGCTGCTGGATCCTGCTGCCACCCCCCTCCCCCCACGACACAAGCCCACGGCCGTTGGAACAGGCCCAGGGTGTATTGAGTGGGGGAGGCCAGAGCTTCCAGGGAAGTCTCGTGTAACTCAGAACCGGAGCTTGGAAAGGTGCGGTCTAAAAACAGCTCATCCCGTTCCTCGCTGCCGCGCTCCTGCCTTCTTCGCTTTTCCTCCGAACAGGGATAGCCGCGAGCAACTCCAGTAATTCGTTACAGGACTTATTGTGCCACTTGTTGACTTTCCATGTTTCTGCGTTACTTTCTTGAGTTTAGACTTAGCAACAGAGTAGAACAAAAGTTGAACAATTCCTGTCAAAAGGGCCACAGAAATGCGCGTTGAAAAGCCGCTCTTTACTACACTATCCAGCAACGTAGCGCTTGCTCCTTACTGTTGTCCTCCCTCTTCGGGTTGGTTGCAACCAGGGAACGAGCCGGGGAGTCCCTGAGCTGTCTGCACCTTGCTCCTCACGGGTCTGATCATAGCGTGTGTTCTTTTAAATGTTTTGGTATTGCGGCTTCCATCAGCCCTGGCCAACATAGCCGATTATTGAGGGATCATTGAGTCGCAGTCCAACCGCATGTGGAGAACCACACATTCTGTCCAGGGAGATAGCCCGGAAAAAGGCGCTTAAGGTTGCCGTCCTATCTTCTTTTTGGAGTGAATCCGACTGTACTTCTTGCGGCTTATTTTTGCTCAGACACATGCTTCGGATTGTGGCGGATGATGGGTTCTTTGATCCTTCCCCCTGCCATCAAAATCAGGTCGCCTCCCGCTGTGGTTGCGCATCTTAACCTTGGAAAAGAATGGGGCCCTCTAGCGATGGCAGAGAGAGTCGAGCAGGGCTTGGGGGTAGCCCAGGCTTTGGGGTGCTGTGACATCATCCCTCCTACCCCCTCGCCGGGATGCCCCACTTCCAGTCCCTCTTGATCAGATCCCACAAACGGGACCCCCGGCAAACCTCTGAACTAAGCTGCATGATTTGTCCCTTGGCACATTGCAGCAAACTTGTGAGGTCGCGGGTCCAATAGATGGCAATCCTGGAGAGCAGACAGATTTATTTAGGGGCCTCCTTTGTACCCCGAAATTCTCCAACTCGCCCCGTCGAAGGTTAGGACGATCTCTCCCTAGGCAGCAAGGAAGAAGGCCAAAGCAAACCAAAACACTCACTGTAAGGATGTTAATAACAAAGACAGTTTGGTCTCAGCCTGGTTCCACGTTGGAGTGAAACGATTTTGATCCTGTGAATTTTAATATTGGGATTCCCTCCTTAATGAACCCATTGACTGCTCAGCGTCTGTGGAATCCTCCCCTTGAATCCAGCTGCAAGTAGACAATGGATTTATATAGGAAGGATGGACGGATCTGGGCAGAGGACTCATACAGTATTAAGAAATAAGGATGGAGATACAGGTGTTATTATCTGGAATAATTTATTAAGCAGATTCTTATTAAGCTGAAGGCAGAACTGCAATAATGCTAGTGCTGGTTCCTCCATTTTCATGAACGTTTCTTTTTACCTTCTGCTCCCAGTCACCATCTTGTCCAGTCATTCTGATGTTTGCAGGGCTATCTCTGCCACTTGGTATCTTCATCACTGATCCATACAGTTCCAGATCTCCTCCTTCTTCCTTCTTCCCACAGCAACAGTCTTTCAATGGAGGAAAACAAGCACATCTCCTCAAAGAATCTTTGGAAAGGTACTACTGTGAGGAGTGTGCCAGATGATAGTTCTTATGGTTCTTTTACTCCAGAATGCTGCAACACCTTTGGGTTCATTCCAGTGCTACCTTCTGGTACTCCTCATGGAAGGTGCTTCCCTCTGATTTTTGGGGATTCTCTTTTATCCCAAACCTTAACTCTATTCAGTTACTCCAACCCTCTTTGCAGTACTTTTAGAAGAGCAGGAGGCTGAAGAGGGGAAGCTTCCTTTCAACAGCTGAACCATAGTAGGCATCAGTGTCTGGATCCAGCCTTATATTTGATATTTATACTTGCCATGTAATGGCTTGAACTTTCGACTATGGTTGGATTCTGCACTTTGCCATGGAAACCCACTGGCTGACCATGAGTGTGTCACACACTCTCAGCCCAGAAAACCCAGTGGTAGGTTGGCCTTAGGGTCACCATAACTCAGAAGGGACCTGGAGGCACACAACAACAACAACAACAACAACAACTCTATATACTCCAACTAGGAGATGAACATTTAACTCAGGATATTTCAAAGATTCGGCAGTTTGATTGTTGGACTAGAACTTAGAAAATGACCAGGGTTTAAATCCCTGCTGGGCTGTGGAAGGAAACCAACTGGGTGACCCTGGGCAAGTCACACTCTCTCAACCTATGGGGAAGGCAATAGCCAAAGCTCCTCTAAATAAATCTGGCCAAGAAAATGTTAGGAATAAGAGTTTCCCAGGGTGTTAGCCCTATTGGGAAATTCTATGGAAGCTAAAATTGTAAGGATTCAGCCTCCTTTTTAGCAGAGTAACAGAAAAAGCATGTCTAAATTTGTGTATGGCTTTTCTGATCTCAAACTCACTGAAGAAACAAAACAAATTTATGCAGCTTCAGGTTACAAACTTAGAAAAGTTTACTAATGGCTTCTACATTTACGTATGTATTGGGGACCCTACATCCTAACTAGCTAATGAATAGTAGTAGCTTCATTCTTAACTCACCATCTTCTGATGGAGATGCAAAGCATGGTCGGAGAGGAGGAAGAGGAAGCAAAAAAATGGAGGAGAAGAGAGAGAGAAGGGAGGGGGTCTCTTTCTTTTATAAGACCAATGACCCAAGCAACTGTCCTGGGTCACATGATCTGATCACCTGAACACCAAAGTTATTTATGATCATGCAATTAAAGGACAGAAAGGCAAATGGTAGAGCTTTGGCATGCAAAAGAGAATGGAAGCCCTATGCTAGCTATGCCCACTTGCTCTAAGAACGCTAGAACTTTTCCAACAGAAAACCCCACAACGAGGTTGCCATACGCTGGAGTTGACATATTGAAGGCCTATCAGAACAAGAGTTCTGATGAAGTTCGAAACTAGAGTTGGCTGTTCAGATATAAACCAAAGAGACAGATGCAGGGGTCAGACTCAATTGCCCTTGTGGTCTCTTCCAACTATGATTCTATGACATAGCTATAAACCAGAGAGACAGAGAGAGATACACAGTTCTGGAACAATAGCTAGTTAATCCATGGCCACAAAGAAAGACTGAATAGAGTTTTTATAAAGAAAATCATTAACACATGGTCCTTTATTTTCTTTGAGCCTCATTGCACTTGCCTTGTAGATTCCCTAGTTTTTATGAACTTCTGGAGTGGAGACACAAAACCATTGATGGCATTTTTCAATTCAGAATGTTGTCTGGGTATGAGCTGCCATTTCCCCCAACAGCTGCCGCTCTTGACTTTGATACTGGAAACTCTGGACTGCCAATGGGGTTCTAATAAGCGCACTCTATTTGTGTACTCTGTATAAATTAGCACAAAATCATCATCTTAAAAGCAATAATTCTCTTCTATGTTCCCCCAAATGAAGCACAAGAAAGATTTTGACCCAGTTGTACCCAGTAGCTGGTCTGGGTTTTAATCTGAACTTAAAACGAATCATCCAAGGTGCTGAATTCTATCCCCCAAATGGGTTCAGCACCTTAAACAGCTTCTTGAATGCTCAGGCTAAAACATGGGATGGATTTACCACCCCACTGACATGGAAGTCAACAGCTGCTATTTCAGGGCAGGTCTCAAATCATGAATTATATGAATGTCACTGAGCATGTACAGAGTAGTTTTTATTATTTGCTACACTGTCACCCCATTCTTCATTGCAATGAAAAGTATGTTATATGAGGGCAGTTACTTCTTATCCAGCCTGGACTTGCTTTTCTTCTGAAGTAGCATTACATCAGGAGTGGTGCAAGTGCAGGTTAATGGAGCCCCATTTGCACCAGCTGAAGTGCCCCAAAGCCTCTAGACCAGTAGTTCCCAAACTTTGGTCCTCCAGATGGTTCGAACTTCAGTTTCTAGAATTTCTGACTGTTGGCCAAGCTGGCTGGGGCTTCTGGGAGTGGAAGTCCAAAACACCTGGAGAAGCACAGTTTGGGAACCACTGTTCTAAAGCATCCCTCAAAAATGGTGATTTTGGGGGGAGGGGGCAAAAATAAGCAAAAATCATGCAAAAATTTCTGCCAAACATGAAACTAGGAGTCACACATTGGAAGTGCCAGTGCAGCCCCTTCAGTGGATGTGGAGATGAAAAATGTCCCTTGCTCGCTCTGCAGTTGCCCATCTCTGTATTATATCAAATACCTTCAGCTCTGTGCCTTGGACCAGGAGGCCATTATTTGTCATGTGGAAAATGGAAACCGCTTCCTGTAGGCAGAGAATGAACAGGAAGTGAGGAAAAGAACCTAGGTATCTGTATCTTTATCAAGTCTAACAGGAAGGATATGCCATTTCTACTGAAGAAGGTGCATGATGATTCTGAAAATAGTGGCAGATTATACTTAACCAGCCCCGTGCTCCTTTGTTTTTAATTTTGATGGGTTTATTATTCTTTCAGCTGCCTATCCTAGGTACCTTCAGCCTCTTGTGAAAGGCAGGTATGATCTTCATTATGTGTGGGTTGTACATCAGCAGATCACTCAACAAATGTCAAAGAAATCCAGCTTCAGAAGTTCTTCAAAGAGCATTTCCCTTTTTTTTTTTTTTGGTCTGTTATTGAATCATAGGCAAAACAGGGGTGGATCTGACTCATCTGAATGTCACATTCCAAAACCTGTTTGCTGCACAGGATAGGTCTACAAAGAGTTAGGGAATTTCCCACAGGGCCTGGCATGGGTAGGCTTTACCAAGTCCGCTTAGTCAAGCTGAAGAAAATCAAAGCAGAGTCTGGAACTGTGCTTCCGTGGTTCTGGTCCAGATTCAGTTGTTAACCCAGCTAGAGTAGACCGACCAAAGGAATGGGAACTTAGTAAGACAACACTTAGGTAAATTTAACTGATTCCATGAATCTACTCTATTTGGGACCAACTGGATCTAGGCCTCTGTGCGCTCTTTTGGAGGTACCAATTGGAGGAGTGCTTGTTTCTTGATCCACATTCTGAGCTCCTGCTTGCCCTCTGGCTTTTGTTGTTTTGAAAGGGATGCATCTGAAATCTTTCTGTGTTCCTAGAAGGAAGAGAGGAAGTGGGTGAAACAAGTGTAGTGCAAGGGAAGCTGCTTTTCAAATTCACACCTCTTCTGTTGAACAGCAGAAATTCAATACATTTGAAATGTTGTTCCATTGAAAGAACAGATTTCTAACCTCACCCCCTGCCCCATAAGGCTGTCATCTGGTTAGACAATTTAAATCAATTGTTCTGCCTTCCTGTTGTTATTACTCCTCTATGATACGGTTGATGGATAGGACAACATCTATATTTGATTTGATCTTACTTTAAACTGTTTCTATACCTCAATTCCCAACCACCATCAGCAGGGTTTCCATGGTAGTTTATGAAAAGAAAACAAAATGTACATAAATCATCTACAGCATATTTTCAAGTTCTTTAAATATTTTAATATACATTAATAACTATAAAATTAAAATATGCATGTTGGCTTAAGACAACTGTTCACAAAAATAAAAATAAAAATCAATTAAAGACAACATTTCTCTCTTCTTTGTTTTGTTCTTTTGAAGAGAAAGAGAGATGAAGTTGCCTTTTAATGAGAAATATACTGTTGAAAAGAGTCTGTTTTTAAAATGGAACAGAATTCCTCAGAAACCATGCCACATTTCACTGGCTGAACAAACTGGGAGGTAGGAACAAGCTGTATCTCTTCATTGCCACTCTGATGTAATCAACATGGGACATAGAGGGTTAGTTCCAACTAAATGAGACCCATAAAATCAATGAAACTTCTATAATTGTTGCTTTACCATGTTACCATTCATTCAATGGATCTAATTCTGTTGGGACTAATAACTAGGATTTTGGTCATAGAGCTAATTCCAACTTTCTGCTAGCTGGTTGTTCATGTGTTTTGTTTTGCTTTTTTAAGTTTCTCCCTCCCAGCTCCTCCCTTGAACTATCCCCAAACTGGATCTCTGGCATTTCAGAGTCAATTTTGAGAGTTCACAGAGGGCTATACTGGGGCAGTAGAATCACCCTACCTCCTAGTTCAGCTGGATCCCACTGTTCTGTTGAATCCTGCCTTTAAACATAAACACTACCCCTTATTGTGGATATTATTCACACAAAGTAAAACAGAATTCAATACTCAATATTTTTAACAAGGGATAGGAAAAAAATAAGGGGAAAAAAGTAGGAGCATGTGTAGATCTTCATGGTATCACACTCAAAATTAAACCCTTTCATTAAGCAGAGCACTGAAAGGAAGTCTTCTCTAACTGGGTACCCACCAGATATGTTGAACTGCAAGTCCTATCTTCTCCAGTCAGCATGTCCAAACTGGCTAGAAATAGTGGAGGTTGTAGTCAGACACATCTGGAGCGTGCCCTTGTTGAAGAATGTTGTTTTAAGTCTTCTCCAAGTTGCGTGGTTATTTTTAAAATCTATGTTATCATTTGGGAGCAGAACAGATGGAAACAGGACTACCCTATTTTATATGGTACATCTCTTGTTAGCCCTACAGCCATCCTTGAATTCCCTCATCAGGTTAAAAACGTGACATTCTTGGGCCAGAGAAATTATGAAAACTCCCAGCAATAGCCTAATGAAAAGATTCCCTGTCTTTTCCTCTAGAGCCTTCAGAGGCAAATATAATTAGTTCTCAACACTTTATGAATATGGGATTTACTAATTCCTCTTTCCTCTAAAGAGATTTCCCACCTAGAATATCACCAGTTGAGTACATTTGTAAGGGGCCCTGGACTGAGTGAGATTGATTGTGGTTTCAGGTTGTTCCTCATCTCTAATTGCCAGTCCTCTCTGAAGGTCATGCTTCTTAATTCATCCGCATTCATGATCTGGTTAAACTGGAGTATATATATATCAGTAGGAGTCCCAAACTGAAGATTGAAAAACAGCATGTATCCAACTATTCTTGTCCCAAACCCAAAACAGCATGCTTCTTTTGGATCAAACCTGTTTATTAAACCCAACTAGAGTAGACCCAATGGGAAACTGGCAAATCTACACTTATGTCAGTCCTTTTGGTTCAGTGGGTCAACTGCTGTGAGTAGCAGTTGGATTTGTGAAGATTTTAGTCGCATGAAAGTTATAGACTGTTCATTCTCTTTCCACTGTCTAAATGGGCATTTTCATGAGGCAAGAGAATATCTGCTTGCTTTTTGTTATGTACCTTCAGGTTGATTTCAACCTGGCTTATGTCGACTGGACAACAACATGGCAACGCTATCATACGGGATCTTTTATTCAAAAGGGGATTGCCATTGCCTTTCTCTGAGGCTGAGAGAATATCACTTGCCCAAGGCCTTTTAGTGGGTTTCTCTTGTCTAGCAAGGATTCAAACCTCGGTCTTTCAGAGTCCATCACTCAGACTGCTTACCCCACAGTGGGTCTGGCTTCTATGAGTAATTAAAACAATAGGCAACCACCTCAGCATTAAAGCAGCATTATTTATTCAGGAGAATGTTATCCCTTCGTTGGTCAAAACATGTAAAAATGATATATATATGGGCTGGCTCTGCTATGAGGCACTTATCTGAGGCAGCAGGGAGTGTTCTCCATGAATTCTCTCTTGGAGGACAGAGCTTTGGGTACTATTTGCCTTTACCTGGTGTTCCTAAGCTAGCCTGCTGCATGGGGTATGGTAGGTTTATCTGCTGGACTAGTCAGCTTCTATGTGCAGATTAGGGAGTTCCATCTTAGTGGTGGCTTCCATTGCACTGGGAGCAGTAAATCTTTGGTTTTTAGTCTGAGCTTTAAAGGAGCTATCAACAGTGCTGAATACTACCTTCCACTCCAAATATGTTCTATGCCTTGAATAGTTCCATAAGGGTTTGGTCTAAACTACCAGAGCAGATTCACTGCCCTCTCCCAACATAGAAGGTACCAGCTGTCATAGCTCATCCTCTGGAATCTGAGGAATTGGACAGAGAGGAGTCAGATGGCCAGGAGTTTATGGTTCCAGATAACATCATTGAGTCTGAGAAGCTGGGGGCTGAGACGGTCAGAAGGTTCCACTCCCCAGCAGAATGTGGCAGATGCAAGGAGCCACAAACTTCCTTTGAAGATTGCAGCAGAGATAAGGAGATCCTTTGTAACTCCCAGCAGTGCTCTTGACCTTGGACTGGCTACAGTTGATTGACTCTTTTTCCTTGTTAGTTTCCTTTACTGACCTGGTATAATCACTTCGGGACCAGTTGCCGACTTGCTCTTGTTCCTCTCTTCATCTTGCTGGATAATCTGTGAGTGACTTTGGCTGGATTGATCACCCTACAGCTCTTTGCCTCACAACTACCTGATGCTCCCTTCACTTGCTGACTGTAGCACAACACACCAGCCACCACCTCATCTTATCATTTGACTCTGGCAGCAAAATACCTTGGTATGTATGATAGCATAATCCTGATTCCAGACCATCATATAAATAGAACCACTACAAAAGAAAAAAATATTTGTAGCTAGTACACAGTAAATGATATGTGGACAAGCTATATGTGAATTCAGTTACATGGCAATGGGTGCTGTTGTCCCCAAGATCACATGTGGAGCTCATTTCTCCCTCCAGACAGTGGCTGATGTAGTGTAGAGTTTAGCGTGTGAAACCAAGACTGGAGAGACCCAGATCCAAATTGCTACTGGGGGATTTGGGAGTAGCCCTTTCCCCTCTCCCTAGTCTGTAAAGTAAAATGGGCAGAGGAAAATTGTGTGCATTGTCTTATACTTCTTGGAGGATAGGCAGGATCTAAATTTAATAACTAAATAATTAGATGACTAAATAATATAAATAATATAAATAAGTAAATCTTCTGTGCCAATAAAAAAGTCCTTTTGTTAAAGAGTTTTTTCAGGTCACCATGATCCTGGGAATCAAGATGGCCACTGATAGCCCATGTGGAAGTGCTGCTCATTCATACAAATAGTGCCTCACAAGGATGCTGACCACTAGGGCCAGCCTAAAACACCCTGAAGAAAAAGGAAACATGGCATGGCACTCTGTCAGGCCTCAGAGTGGTGCTGAAATTATCTGGGGACTACTACATGTATGAATCAATTTTAATCATGTTGACAACTTGGTTTTTCACAAGTGGTCTGGAAACTAGTGGTAGTGGTAGTGGTAGTGACTAGTCCATGTCAGTAGGGTGATGAATCTGTTCAAGGTTTTAGCCTAGGCTTTAAACTAGTTATCCGAGGTACTGAAGTCCAGCCCCTTAATAGAATTTGCACCTTGAGTAACTCTTTTAAAGTTCAGACTAAAACTCAGAGTGGATGCCTTGTCCCACTGACATGGGAGCTAGCAGCTGCCCCTCTTAATAATTCAAGACAAAGGGGGCAGCGGACTGAGTCCAATCAGCCATTTCTTCCCATTGATCTCAACGCCCATTTTTATGATCAGACAGGCACCAAATAACTGCAGGTCTTCTTTGACATTCTATGGGTGATAGAACTGTTGATAAAATGAATTGGAATAGATTTCCACATAGATTGCAATAAATTGGGAGTGAGGGACACAATTCAAAGACTTTTTAAAAAACAAGCTTTGAAGAAAAGCTTGCAGTACTTCCTGCAGCAGAAAGCCAGAGCCTCTTTCATGGTATTTCAAAGACACTGACAGCAACTGGATTCTGGAGCAATCTTCAAACTGTAAAGGTTAAAGGTAGCCTTTTACAGAAGATTTTGCTTTATACATTTCTCAGGCCACTTCTGTAGCTGGCCCTATAGTATCTGCTCCAACTGACAGTCGCTATACCAAACTTCTCATGCTGTAGTCCTTCCACAGCCTGCTTGCTCCCTGGAAATAGTAAGGATTGAACACAGAATCCTCTGAATCTAAGTTGTGTTTTAATGAACCTCCAGACACTAGTTCAACAGCTATGAAACTTCTTCTGGAACGTTTTTCCAATGTCTGTGTGTCTTTACTGCATTCAAGTGGTACAAACAGATTGCAAGCATAGCCCACTGGGACAGACTGTTTCAGTAGGTTTTGTGGCCATCATTTTCATTTCCCTGTAGCAAATTGGCCTGGCTCACTTGCATGGTCATTTGGAACCTGCAGGTACCTTTCTACTGAGAATCTGCCTTTGCGGTCTGGATGACGTAGGCTTATTTGACAGTGAGCCAATTATCCAGCTGTGTGGCCAGAAAATATACTAATTAGTATAGAGTTTCTGTTTGTTGTTGTTGCTGTGTGCCTTCAAGTTGTTTCTGGCTTATGGTGACTCTAAGGTGAACCTATCACAGACATTTCTTGCAAGATTTAGTCAGAGGGTATATGCCTTGGCTCTCCTCTGAGGCTGAGAGAGTATGACTTGCCCAAAGTCACCCAGTGAGTTTCCATGGCCAAGCAGGACCCCAGCCTCTAGAGTCATAGTTCAACACTCAAACCACTACACCATGCTGGCTCTCAGTCTACTGAAAATCATCAGAACACAATCAACATTGGGAGCAGTGACACACAGTTAGAGGTAATTCAGAACAGAGAGGGGATGGTTTTTCTTAAGTCAAAAGAAAATAGAAACATGGATGCATTGTGACAGTTGCAGGTCTTGAATGGTTGTTTCTAAAGGCCTCATCAGTTCAATAATGTCTTTCATTTAGTCCTCCTCTGTTGCCACCTTCATAGTGGTTATTCTTGGCTCAAAGAGCCATCCAGATCCAAGGAAAGATGCAATTGTGCTTTTCATTCTTTATCATTTTGACTGTGTAGTCTAGAGGAGGCTGTGTTTGGGGTCAAATTCATGACTGCCCTATCTGACATACCATGGAGCAACTTCCTCCAACATACTAGTCTTCAGATGTGTTCAATTCAGTTCCCATCAGTTTCATTTAACACAGCTAATGCTGTAGGATTTCTAATCCACAGTATCTGGAAGGCATAGGATTTAGACAAAACTGCTGTAAGTGGTGCTACTTTAGTTTCAGGTAAGAGAACAGCTTTTCAGCTTAGGATCATGGATGAATCCAGAGAGTCTTGTAGAATTATTGTTGCTGTTGTTGTGACAATCTCATCTTCAAATGCAGGTTTCAAGAGACATCTTGTGGTTTTTCTTAGTTATTGCATATGTTCAGTCAGTTCTTTAGAAACCAAAGAGTACCTACACTGTTCTTCCTCTGAAATATAGAAAACCCTATGAAATTCATGAGGTTGCCATAAGTTGGCAGGCAACTTGACAGTAGGTACATGCATGTGCACACAGACACACCCCTACACTTTCTACTAGACTACAGAACTATTCTGTGTACACTGTAGGAATTTTCCTTTTTCTGTTTCCCTGTTCATAGTAATGACAGTTTTAAAAGCAATCAGGAAAAGCAGAGAGATATGATGTTAAAGCCAAGACTCTCCCCAGAAGCCTCTACCAAGCATATTGCATCACATACACATTGTTGTTCTGTGCCTTCAAGTTATTTCCAACTTATGGCCTCTCCAAGGCAAATGTATCATGGGGTTTTCTGGGGCTGAGAGTGTATGATGCTCCTGGGGCCACCCAGTGGATTTCCATTACTGAGTGGGGAGTCAAATCCTGGTCTCCAGGGTCATAGTCCAACATTCAAACTGCTACACCACACTTGCTCTCTTGTTATGAATGTCTGAATAGAAGCACGTACGTGGTGTAGTGGTCTGAGCATTGGACTATGACCTTGGAGGCCAGGGTTTGAGAAGTTTCAACAAACCCTCATGTGAGGGTTTGATAGTATTTCATAGGAAGAATCAGCTATGGTGATTTTTTTTAATGTTTAATTTTTCTTTCTTTCTGGAAAACAAACCAGTGTTCACATCTAAGATCAATAATCTAGAAGGGCTGCAGTACACAAAACAATCCACTGATTATTTTTTATTTTTTATTTTTATTGGTGGGAGGTATCACCACCATTCCAACAGATGGGACAGAACGGGCAGAGCTAATGCTAGATGCTAGTTATATTCAGAGCTTGGGAAAGTTACTTTCTGGACTACAGTTCCCAAAATGTCCTAGCATTGAGCATAAGCCTTGATGGCAGATGAATTGTGGAAGCTGTTACCTTAAAGGGGATTTCTCCAAGCTTAAGTTGTATATAAATATAAAACTCATGAACCAGCAGTGAAATAACACCTCATTTTCCCCAATACAATTGTTCATCTGGTCTATTTATTATTTATTTATATTATATTCATAATAATATATTATATTATTTTATTAGATTGTATTCAAATGTATTAATTAAGTAAGTTCAATTGCATCCAGTGGAATCCAGTGCTCCCAAGTTGGTGATAGATTTTGATCTTATCCTGTTTCCTCTTTCTCTATCATGTTCTAAATACAAATGCTGAAAGTTCCAAGTCTGGATTTCACTGGCTTTGTTATTGTTTACCAGATTGTGCTGCCACTCCAAGCCTCATTCACTCATACAAAAGACATGATTAGTAAGTATAGACTAGTTTATATGCTTAAAGTTCCAGGGTGAGTCAAGTAGTCCTGGTTTTAAATTTCAGCAAACAGCCCTACCTTTTATATTCATAACTACGTGCTTAGAAGCCTTGAATTCATCCTGGATTGTGTGAGCCAGGGATGATGGAAGATGTAATCCAATAGATACCAGGTTTGGGATGGCTAATATAAATATTCATAGCCATGAACTTGCTAGGTGGCCTAGACCAGAGTTTGGAATGTTTGAATTGTTTTTAAAAAATTATTTCTTTTATTTCTTCTCCTCCTCCCCCTCATCCTCCACGATGAGAAACTTGTTGACATTATTTATAGAATGATCCATTAGTAAGAACTGCTTCTCCTCCTCTTCCTCTTCCTCTTGTTATTATTGAAAACACATTTTAAAAAATGACCACAACAGGCCAAAGCGTAGTTCCTTATAAGAAACATTTTAGGAGTGATGATTAAAAAGGTAAGATGCCAGCATTGTAATACCTTTTAAAAGTAACAAAGTTGGTAGTATTGCTCCTCCACAAAGAAACTGCACTACAGGTTAACATTCTTATTGTAATGCATTTTTTCCAAGTTGTGCCTTAGTCAAGGCAAATCCTCTTGGTCTTGTCTTGAAATCTGTTGCATGGAGACAACAGTAATTGCTAACCCTCCTAGGTTATTTCAAGGAATAAAATTAAAATGTGTGAAATACTTTGAATACTCAACATATGATATAAATGCAAATTAATGTCATTGTTAGAGTGCATGAAACCACAACACTTCCTAAGTTACAAACATCCATACAAGATTGCCAAAAATCGCTTCCGTTAAGAGATCATCAACCAGTGGCAGCTAGTGGCTTCCATTTTAGTTGATGGCGAATCCATCTCAAGTCTTAGGCCATTTCTGCACTGTACTGTTATAGTGCTATTATTCCACTTTCAACATCCTGTGGAATTCTGGGATTTCTAGTTTACTGATGCCAAAGTGCTCTCTGGCTAAGAATTCTAAATGCCCCTCCCTAAACTGCAAATCCCAGAACTCCATACGATGTTGAAAGTGGAATAATAGCACTATAACAGTGTAGTTACTGTAGTTTGAACATCCAAGACTTGGGTTCAGGTTATCTAAAAGATTCCCAATATGAGGCCAATATGATCTATGATCCTTGTGGGAGGGCTTTCTCTCAGTCCCACCGCTATCACACTCACATTTGATGAGAACACAGGAGACAAGCCTTTTGGTGGCTGCTCCCGTGCTGTGGAGTTTCCTACCACAAGAAACTAGGTTAGCTCATTCTTTGCTCTCTTTCTGCCAGCAGGCAAAGATCCTTCTGTTTATGTATGTCTTTGAGTGTTGATTTTCTGTTGGAGTAGATCTTTTGATGGGTTGTCTTGTATTTATACTGGTATTTTTATTATCATTATTATTAGATTTTAACCAGCCTTAAAACTGATTTAATTTTTATATGCTTGTTTGTTTAATCGTTTTTTTAAAAGTTTTGTACCATCCATAGTTTTAACTGTATCTTGCTTCAATTCGCTTTTTTAGAGCTCTTGGGTTCAACATTGGGAGAAAAGCTGGATATAAATTAAATAAATGAGACATAAATAAATGATGAGCAATGCAAGTACTGAACCACACACACATTGGTTCAGTGCCTTGTGCAGCTTCTTCAAAGTTTGAACTAAAACTTGGAATGAATTCACTGCTCCACTGACCTGGCGCCACTGCCTTCAACCATGTATTTAGAAATAAGTCTTGCTAAGTTTTAATCAATTCAGGTGAGTGTAGATAGGACTGAAGCACAAAAGTGCCACACGGTTTCTCAGAGTTGCTAAACATTTAATATGAATGTATAACCTTTTAACTAAATTGGGATTGTTAAATAAGGCCTCAATGTGAGCTTTTTGCAGGGTGGAATCAAGTTATTTCAGTGCTTAATTGTATCCATATATCCTTCTAGATAAAGAGACTTAAGAAACTTTTTAGAAAATGCTGTATGAGTTTATGCAGTTTAGCTGGGAGCCACAGTTATCTTTATTAAGCGTCTCTAAAATGCCAGATGTATGGGAATTCTATTGCATTTATAAAGTGAAAATATGTTGGGAGTCTCTATAACTGAGTCAGTTTTATCCAAAATCTTTAAATGTGGGTAAAGATGTGTGCAGGAATTTAAGAGGAATTGATTAGAAATACTTGACTAATGAGGAGTTAGGTACTAATGATACACAAAACAAGGCAAGGAAGCATTTTGGAGAGAAATATACATGAGATCAAATATTAATATGCTTTTTTCAGTTTTTCCATGTTTTGTTTATTTTCCTGGGAAGTAAATTTTAGGGTGTTCAGTGGGGCTTTTTCCCTGGAAGACCTTTTGGAATTGCATTGAACAAATTACACGAGTACAGGAATTAAGTCATATTCTGGATATGGTCTATTTTGACTTAATGTGAATCCATCTAAACAATTTCCAAATACATGTGCTAAAAGAAATTCTATTTTGACTCATTTGTTTTCATTCCCCTTGCTCCCGGAAAGCAAAGTATACATTTATCACAGGCTTCAGGTCCAGTACATAAGCCCCAGCCAGTTCTTCTCCATTCCAGTCCTCTTCTGTACTATGGCTAGTGGTATCCTTGAAAAAGGGAGGAAATGCTAGAACAATAGTCTGTTATTGCCGTGCTGTGCCTTCAAACTGGGTCTGACTTATAGCACTTATGGGCTGTTTGTTCATTATCTAGCTGCAGTCTAAATGGACATTGTCATGATACAAGACAATACCTGGCTTCTCAAGTTGGTTTCAACTTATCTCTTGCCTTGATTTGAATTCAACATATGTTTAGCCTATCCTAGGAGTTCCCTGGCAAGATTTATTCAGAATGCCATGACCTTCCTGGCAGGCTGATAAAGTATGACTTGACTGAGGTCACTCAGTGGGTTTCCATGGCTGTGTGGGAAATTTAAACCTTGGTCTCCTGGAACTGTAGCTGAACACTCAAGCTACTATACCACAGAGTCTCTCAGGACAAAAGTACCGCTTGTACAATCCACCCAGTAAGAACTTTGCAGTTGTTCATAGAAGAGTTGTTTCCAGATGATAGTCAATTGCGCTGCATTTCACTTGTTCACCAAGCAGCTCTTGTTGTCATCATTGCCAACATCTTATTTGCATGCTGTTTTTCCATGCTCAAAGAGCTGGCAATAATAAAATACAAAATTTCCAAATTATTCAAACAACAGCAATGTCAAGTTGAAAACGGTAATACAAATTGGCCAAACATCTCACAGTAGCAAAAAGACACTAACATTAAACAATCCACTATTAATTTAGATCAAAGCCTAACAAAGAGAGAGAGAGAGAGAGAGAGAGAAAAGAACCCCAAAAATTTGTTCCAAACTAAATATTGCCATAGCTACAAGTCCTTTTTAAGCCCACCTTACTGGAGCCCTTTCACACTACAGTTGTTGCACTATGATTCTACTTTAATTGGCATGGCTGCATTCTTTGTAATCCTGGGATATGGAG
The DNA here is from genome assembly GCA_948472985.1 of Iguana delicatissima. Taxonomy (NCBI): domain Eukaryota; kingdom Metazoa; phylum Chordata; class Lepidosauria; order Squamata; family Iguanidae; genus Iguana; species Iguana delicatissima. The sequence continues at coordinate 53,297 of CAOKZL010000345.1, read as the reverse complement.
TTTATGGAGGGGCATTTAGAATTCTCATCCAGAGAGTTCCTTTGGTACTTCAGACTACAAACCCCAGGATTCCATACAAAGCAGTCATGGCACTTAGTGGAATGATAGGGTTATAACTGTGGAGTGTGAAAGAGCCCCAGCCTCTAGGCACATTCAGCAGCAGTGGCTGGCACCACTAAGCCAGATGGCAAAAGCCAAGCCTGCAAACCCCTGTGAGTGAGAAAATGTATGTGTATCTAGTGGCAGTACATCTCTGTGGGATTTGCAAGACAAAAACAAGGATTTCTGCCTCCCACCTGTTGAACAAGCACCGGAATCATTAACCCTCACCACTGTAAAGTGTACTGCTCAAATGAAGAAAGTGTGGAGAGGAAGCAAGAATAGATTTCTGTGTGGAAAGACTTCATTTGCGTAGAAAGATTTACATCATAATCATTGTCATAATCATTTATAGACCCAGAAGTGTCTCACAAAAACAAAATCAGATACTCCTGAAATTATTTGAACACCCCAAACTGTTCTGTTTAAACCAACAACAATTTAAGAAACTACGGGAACTGGTATTCTGTTATATTTTGGATTGTATTCTAATGATTTTTAAACTTTAACAAGAATGCATATGAGACTGGAATGCATATGCATATATATCTGAGCAGGGTTTCTTATAGGTAAAGGCCACAGCTTTGGAAAAGTTCCTATGGGATCTACAACTCCCAGACTCCTCCCCCGCAGTCAGCCTATTCTCTAAGGAAGCAGATAACTTAGCATGTTATTTAACTATTTGCTGCTGTCATTAGTAATGATGGCAGAATCAAACTTCTTTTTCCAATCCATACTAGGCAAATGCTTGAGTTCCCTGCTCTCCTCTGGGTGGTCTGGGTGATTTGCATGGCATTGCTTGCTCCTATCCATGACAATTCTGTTAGATATGCTATGATGTCTCACATAATGTTGATTTTTCTTTCTCATAACTATACCAATGGAGGCTACCTTCTGGTCTGCAAACAACATGGCTTTTCAGTGAAACCCTATGTGTGTTTACAAAAATGTAAGCCCATTGTTTCTAGAGATATCCCATTCCCAGGAAAGAATGCATAGGGTACCCCCGCCACACACACACAAACTGGCCCAATTTGAGTTGGCACCAGGTTTTCAACAGGTGGGATGCAATCTATGAAATCACATACCATTTCAGCACTAACAAAGGAAAAGATTTACTGCAGGAGGCTTGTTATTTTCACTATTATGGAGACTTCTTATCTAAAGCCATATAATGCCTTCTGGCAAATGTTCCACTTAATTCTTAGAAAAACCTTGCATCCCAAGCTATAACTGGCAGCTGAAAGCATGGAGATTGCCTTGTACGGTCATGCAGTCTGAGGATCAAGAGAGATGCCAAGCCATGATCATTGTCAATTAGTTGTTCATATCTGTGGTCCAAGGAATGTCACATCCTTTGAGAGTTTCAAAATGATAAACTATCTCAGTCAAAATCAGAAATAGCTTATGGGTCCAAGATAGACTTGTTTATCTAAAGCAGTTGCCCTAACTCCTTTCCCCTTTGACAAAGGGCAGTGGTTGGAGAGGGGATGTAAACACAGTACAAAAGCATCTGTTCATGGCTCCAAATCAAATTTCACCATGGTAACAGATCGTTTCTACGCGTTTTCTTGATGCCAATGGTCTCTTAAGAAGGAATCAGATGAACAGCTGAGATAGTGCTCAGTCTGCTCCAACAATTCCTTTGAAATATGGAGAAAGCTGGGAGGTAGAAATCACAGTTTGCATGTCATGTGATATACAAAATTGCACATTGTAAAGCACTTATGATCAGGACACCTGAATCATCCCCAATCACTATTTCCCAGTCACACAAGTCTTCTGAAGAGATACTGCTGATGGTTCTATATGGACTCCAGCTCCATTTGGAAACTAACAGGAGGAGGACTTTTGGCATATCTTCTTCCATCCAATGATATACCCCCCAGGTGGAATTGAGTATGAACATCTACTTGATTGCTTTCAAGCCATGTCAAAGACTTTTTCTTTTTTAGAGAAACATTTTTGGACTGAGAAATTTTAGCCACAGTTTTGTTCCTGGATTTGTTTTGATTGAGGGTGGTAGCATCTGGGTCTTTATATTTAGGATTATTTTTTAAATTGCTTGCTTTAATTCACTGCTCTATAGAAATTCCATAAACAAAAATGATAAATAATTTAACCTGAATTAATGGTTATCATGGTAAAAACTAACAACACTACATGCCACTGCTTCCTCTGGTTCTTACGGCTAAATATAGTATACTACAATTTCTGGAAGCAGCTCTTGATACGCTGTTTTAAAGAATCATTTGGCATAGTTCTCATCTGGTATGGCTTTCCACTGCTGTAAAGTTTCTGTTTCTTATTAAATAACCAGCAGTTTGAAATTAGGAGTGTTCTTCTACCACCATGAGAAGCAAATATTTTTGAAAAGAACACCTGCAGGCCTTTGTCTCATTAACACACCTATAGTCTTGACTTAAGAAGACCCATAACCAAGTCTGTGGCTCCAGATGGAAGTGGTTGTTATGGATGGCTTTCATTGCATGATTACCTTCACAGCTTTTATGGAAATGAAAAGAACACAGCTGTAAGTCAGGTGCCTGCTACTTAAAAATCCAGACAGCTTGTTTTTTATATATATATATCTGTAACTGTGAATAATCGCTAAAGGTTGTGGGGAAGAAGTGTCTATAAACAAAACAAGAGAGGGACAAAACTGGTTTGATCTTCAGATAGCATCTAACAGCTGAGTCCCATAATTTAAATGATACTGTGATGATGAATTATGTCTGTTATAAATCTGTTCCCCAAGGTCAATTGTTTCTATTAGTATCAATTGAATCTTTTCTGTGGCATCAAATGTAGCCAAAATGAGAGTGATATAACTAGAGATGTGAAGGGCGGGGGGGGGATGAAAAAGCCAGGAAAAAAAATTTTTTTTTTCCTGAAGCTTTTTTCCCCAGAAAAATTATAAAAGTGGATTACGGAATATTTTCTTCTAGAATAATGAATAAAATGTTTAAGACAAGATTTTCACATACATACTGCTTCAAAATCATTTATCAAATTTAGGTAAGAAACATTATGTAAGACTATGTACAGTATCAATTCCTAATCTTTGAGTTCTTTCTTTCTGAGTGACTGTATTATGTCTGGTTGCCACTACAGAGAAATAGTGAAGAAATAATTTTCCCTTGTTGATGGTTTCTTCTATTTCAGTGGTTCTTAACGTGGGGTCTGAAGGACCCAAGGGGTCCATGATATTCTCACAGAGAGTTGAAGGCTGCTGAGCCTGTCTCCTTCATCACAGTGGAGTAGAGACATGACAAGAACGAAGACAAAAGGAGGCTGGGTGGCTGGCTGAGCCTGCACATTGCCTGTCACATGGCTGCTCTGCTGTGGGAAAAAGGTGGACTCAGCAGGTCAGTGACAACACAGCTGACAGCCAGCCAGCTGGTCAGTGTTTGCCCTTCTCGCTCTCTCCCTCCCCTCCTTTCCAACAGAGGGGAGTCCAGTCTACTACTAGAAACACTTAAACACCCTCCTCTTTTTCCATCCCTCCCTCCTTTTTCCATCTCAGTCTCCTCTTCTGCTGGTGAAGAAGGCAAAAATAGGGCCATTATTGAGAGTTTCTGATAGACTGGATGGCTGGGAAAGAGTGTAGGGAGGGAGAAAGAGAGAGAAAGAGAGAAGAGGGAGGGAGGGAGGGAAGAGCAAAAGCTGACTGGCTGGGCCAGCATATTGCTGTTCAATCCACTCCAGTCTTAAACTGACAGGAAGAAGCAGGAGAAAAGTCTTCCCTCCCCCTCCATGGCCTCTCAGGGAAGTATGCATTTACTTATTTCTCCCTTCTCTCCTAATTCAAAGACGTTTGATGAACAATTTTAAATAAATATTTGATTAACATTATGATATTAAATATTGAGTTAAGTCTTGGGGTTTGTGGCAACAAACGATATTTAAAAGGGTCCCTGGTAAAGAAAATGTTAAGAACCACTGTTTCCTTCCCCCTTCCTCAAGCTGATAAAACTAAATAATTTTTTTATAGTTCTGGACCTGTAACCCCATTTGTAACTGAAAAAAATATTTAAAAAGTTAAATTGGTAATTAGTTTCTAAAAAAAGAAAACAATACTGTATTGTAATATATATTGCCAAACCATATTGTATATAATGCATGCTATGTTTCAAAAGTAACAAAGTGGCTTTTAGTCTTTACAGGGTGCTAATAGTACATTTTTCTGAAAATTTCATTTCCCTCCCTCAAAAATAGGGGGAAAAGTTTTTTCCCATGGTTTCAACTTCTTTTTTCAAAATTTACATTTCTAGATATAACTAATGACAACACAGTCCATATTCCCTCCACACCTCTCATTGAAATGAATGAGACATGCATAGAAACAAAGCTTAAAAGAGAGCATCCAACGGAAGTAGCAGATAGCACATTAAGATTAATCCTGTATTCATCCCCTTCAGAAAACATTGTCTTCAATGTACTGGAGATTGGAATTAAAGCACTCAAAAATCCATTTGCATTCTGAGCTTTGTATTCAGAGGACCATTCTAGATCTGGCATCAGCCTGAATCTTACTGGTTACTCTCAACTACAGTAGATCTGTTGAATAAATTATATCAATTGTTGAATAGTGAGTCAACATTGATTCAATGGATCTACTCTAGTTGGCACTAACACGAGATTTCAGGCCATAAGTCACAGGTCAGAGAGCTGAAAAGGTTTTGTAGGCCACCTTGTCCAACCTTCTGCTCAATTTAGCAAATCTACAATTAGAAAATCCTGAACAGATGGCTGTCCAGCTGCTACCTGAAGGTGTCCAGAGAGGTCTTTAATACCCACATGACTCATTTTTTAAAAATAATAGGCATGGGAAATGATTTAGATTAGAACTGTGGCCATGGAAGAAGGGAGTATTCTGGCACCTGTATTTTGCAAAGAAAACCCCAGGTAGAATGTGTTATAATAATTAGTTTCAAAACTAATTAATATTTTGGCCTTTGATGCACAGACAGTTAATTTGCTTCATATAATTAATGTCATTAATTTGTGGAATTAATGGTTTCACAGGGCAAAGTATCAAAGCAGATGGAGAAAATATTTGATGAATCTTAGAGAACCCATTGTCTGTGCAACTCCTCCATTAACATGACTGAACCAAATGCCAAGGATTTTGACATTTTTGAAGATGCTCCATGGTGTCCATAATCAGTTACTTTACATCACAGCCACAGTTAATTTTAATTTAAGAAAACTCATTTTTTGACCCAACTTGAAATGAGGGTAGGGGAATGCATGGTCTGAATCCTTGTGTTAACTGATTAATATAGTTTGATTTCCACAAAGCTCATCAGGTATACATTGATTTATAAATTATTTGCCTATGTAATTGAATTTATACATGACTAACTGAAGACAAAATGGCAGCCAAGACTATATTTTCAATATCAATATACATATTATCTCTGTTCATTGCTCAGTTTCTGGTAGTGTTTACTGTGTATTTTTTGTTTAAGATTTTGACCATTTAAGTCATGCAAAACATACAGTTGTTTCCTGAATTGTGCAATCAACCAAATAATTTAACTTTCACATAGGCTATTCAATTCATGTGTCTACATTACACCTACAAATTTCCTGTTGTTATTGCCATGAGAAACCCACAACAGCCCTGTTCATCAATGGCCCTGTTGTGACCTTGCCACAAACCGAGATGTCAACTCTGTTGACACATCTACTTGGGAAATGTCATAACAGGATCTAATCACATACAGTCACAATATTAGAGGCACTTTCAGCTGCTCATCCTCTTATGTGATACATGCCATTCTCTGTCAACAATGACCTTCAGCACTCCACATTAGGTAAAGAGGCCAGTCTTTGTGCCAGAGGATAAATGGACATAAATGGGATAGGAATACACAAAAAAAGATTGTAGAATGCTTCTATCTTCCCAAGCATTCCATCTGGAAACTCAGAACAGCAGTCCTTGAACAAAAAAACTATGAAACAGCAAAATTGGAATATATCCATAAACTCTAGTTCACTGACAGTGGGTTGAACAGAGACAATGGCTTCCTCGCACACTACACATATTATAACATTAGTTAAGTCCAAGCCTCATGAAGATTCTCTTGGACGGTTTATCACATCTCCTTTCTGATTCCCAGCCAGCGTCACCCCATATTCCAATAATGTCTCCACCATTCATATGGTTATCTACTCACTTTCGCTTTAGGCAACATCTTTCCTCTGAACTTCGTCCCCTGAAAGTTCAGTTAAAACTGAACTTGTCACCTACCACCATACTCATAAGTTTTGCTTTTCTATTCCTATTCATATATACACCCTACTCATAAAGGTCTATTCTAGACATTTAACTTCACACATCAGGTGAAGTAGATTTAAGTCTAGGAAAGCTTATGCTACCAACTTCTTTCTCTCAGTCTCTAAGGTGCTACGTGATCCCGTTGCATACTGTTTCAGACTCACATGGCTATGTCTTTGAATTCTGTCCTCTTCAAACTGCAAACTCAGGACCATGATTTCCTTGGTTGAATCAATCCCTCTGTAATGGCATCTTGCTCTTTTCTTGAGATGTCTATCATTTTATCAGGCATTATAACCTATTCCAATGAGTCATGTCATCTTATGTCCAAAATACAACAGCCTTAGTTTAATCCACTTCTTTGGAGAGTTCAGCTTTGTTTTAAGACCCATCCATTTGTCTTTTTAGTAGCCCATAGTATCTGCAGAACCCTCCTCTAGCAGCACATTTCAAATGAGTTGATTTACTTCCTTCAGCTTTCTTTGCCATCCAGCTTTCATACCCATACATAAAAACATATACATTGAAATTACCTTCAAATGCTTAAAATTAATTTAATTTGTTAACCTTTCCTGGCTATTAGAATTTACAGAATATATTTTACTGGTGCTTCACATGAGTGATTATATCTGAAGAAGCTTGGGGAGGGGTCATTTTTCTGATATTGTGCATCCCAGCAGCATACAAATTTGGGAAAAGATTGAGTCATTCAGTTGCTGTCAAGGTGAATCTGCAATAAACATCTCTCTCTCTGTGTGTCTCTGTGTGTGTGTGTGTATTTCCTACAGAGTCAAAGAAACTGGCTCTAGATGGTTCTGTGTTCTAGAGAAGGACACAGACAAAGTATCCAGAGATAAGACTGTTGAGAGAATGTTTGAAATGCAGTTGTAGCAGCTGGAATGCAATTCACAATTGTGTCACAAGATGGAGATAGAATGCCTTTTGCCAGACTTCCTCATACTTCCATGCCATCCCCATCCCATCACCAATCTTCTCCATAGTAGTTCAGCAAATGAACCAGAAAAGGAAAGATAAATGGGTCTAACCCAACTAAAATTATTCATAGTCAGACCAGACCAGCCCAAGACATTTTGTTGCCTGGGGTAAAGGACAAGATGACCACTCAATGATCATTGTTAAGTAATCTATAAGTTAAATCATACTTCAAACCTCGCCATCTCCCCGCAACTATACTGCATCAGCAGGAGGTTTAAAAATCAGTGAGGTAGTGAATCTGCCCTGGACTTTAGTTAGAAACCTAAGTGAATTTTAAACAACTCCACTCTCCAGATAGACTAAAAGCATATTCAGCACTCCTCCCCTTATCATTTTACCCTCTCACTTGCTTCAGCTTACTGATTCCTTCATCAGTCCCAACAAAAGTCCTAGTTTCAAGATTCAGTTCCCTAGGAAAGGTGAGGAACATTGCTGAAATGACTAGCACATAGGCGGAACAGGCACTTGCAAGGTTCCCTCACTTTCCTATTGGTTTAGAATCTTTTTATCTTGGTAATTACTTTTCATCTTGGTAGTAGATCATTATATCATCCTGAACTAAAATTTAAAAAAGAATTCCTACACCCATTTGCATTTTCAAAACTATCTGATGGTGAAATTAGGAATTAGACATATGTGAAAGTAGATTTCTTAACTGGATCTGTAATATTTTTAACCCCAATCCAGATGGAACATATCTATTTACAATTATTACTGCACTCAAATTGTCCTTAAGTGGTTTTGTGGGAGAAAAATTCTTCTCTGAAGGAAAAAAAAAGCTTATTTACTTGCAGCCCTTTCACATTACACAATGATAGTGCTCTGATACCACTTCAGCTGCCACAGCGACATCCTATAGAAGCCTGGGGTTAGTAGTTTGGAGAGGCAATAGGGGAGCTCTCTGGCTGAGAATTCTAAATGACTCTCTATCCACTGCAGATCCCAGGATTCCATTGGATGTTGCCATGACAGTTCAGGTGGAACCACAGCACTATAACTGCAGTGTAAAACCAATTTTACTTAGATTTATATTCCAGTGAACTCAAGGTGGCATGCACAGCATTCTTCTTCTACAGTTGATCCTCACAACAATGCTGTGCAGTAGATCAAACTGAGAAATATTTCATCTCATGAGTGTTACTCCAATGGAGAAACCCTATCCCAGGGTCTACAATTTCATATTAAATATGATTCTGTGCCTGGATGAGCACGTAGGCAGTCATGGTTGAATGACCGAAGACCAGGTCAGGCCAGTAAAAACCCCAGTCACATAGTTCCAGGAGACCTCAAGATGTGTAAACCCACAATAAACAAAGGGTCCTCAGCCTCGAGACGCCGACTTGAGGCGATTAGTGTGTGTGCCTCAAGTTGAACAAATATCCTACCAAGCGAGGACCATTTACATGAAGTCACACCACAAATAAATGCAGCCGAAGATCCTGAGACTTTGGCAACACCTTGCAATCTCATCACACAAAGGAAATTACCATTGTGGAGCTTCATTCTTGCTCCAACACCCATTGTTCTCCCCAGGAAAGGATTAGTCCTCCAGGTACTTTTTCCCCTACAAATAGTCCCAGTTTTTGAGCATTTCTTCGGATCACTCCCGGTCTTCCCAGCAGACCATTACTCCATCTATTGAGTAATCCCCTCAGCCCTCTTTGTGCTGAGTCTCATCTCTCCACTGTCTTCCTGGACATGGACTCCAGGACAAGGTGCAGTATTACGCCAGCTACACCCCTTCAATACTCCCCTGTCCAATTTCTTCTCTTTTACTTCTTAATAGGTCTTGAGTGAGTGGGTGCGTGATAGCGTTGGTGCATGCGACTTTCATTCAATAAACTCATTTATTGGGTATTTTTGTTTGGTTTTTGGCTTGGCCTTACCCTGTAAAAACTGGGTAAAAAGATCCTGCTAGGTACCCTGCCTCTCGCATTGCTATTGCTCATGCTCTGGCTAGTTTCCATTCCCCATCACATGGAGCACAGTGAGATCTCCCCCAAGGGACCCCAGAAATCAGGGTAACATGAGTTTCATAGTCATGTGGGAGCTTACACCTGGATCTCCCAAGTCCAAGTCCAAAATTCTAGCCCCATTTTAAGTTTACATCAGAGAAGACCATTTCAAAATTAAACTCACCACCATCTGTTTAATGGTTTAATAAATCAGCTTTGTAGTGATTCTCTCTTTTTCACTGCAATTTTGCAAGAAAATTAAAGTAAACATGTAGGCACATTTCAGTGAATATTTATTTCAGCTTTGGTGAAACCCAACTTTGTATTTGTGAAATCTAATTTTAGTGACTTAAAAAGTTGGAATAGATGCATCTTTGATACTGTGATATAGATATTTCCAGCTAAAGCAGACTCATTACCATTCATCAATTAAATTAATAGGTCTAGCTGAGAACAGCAGTGGATTTAGGCCAAAAAGTTCTGTAAATTAGAGAAGAAAGTTACTGAAGTTATGTTCTTGGTGTAATTCCTTCTTTGAATTGTTTCCTGACTTCACACTTACTCACATATCATGGTGTTTCTACAACTTTCTGAAGTCACGCAAATTGTATTAATATAAAGAAATGCCTGGTTTCCATAACAAGGATCCTTTATTAGTTTTTGAAGTGTGGAGGGACAGTTTACTGACCCTGCAAAAGCCATTAATACAATTCTTTCCACCGGAACAACTGTTGAGTAGGTAGTTTGTATCCTGTGATACAAATGTTGTAATTCATGAGGGAATTGGAGCTTTCAGAGATTAGCAGAAAGAAAAATATAGTTCTGTAAAAATCAAAGAGAACTAGTTTTAAATAAAGAAGCAACTGAGAAACATACATTTGTTGAGTCTTTAGATGGGTCTCCTCTTTAATTAACTAATTAATAACTTAAATAGTTAATTCTGATACTAAGTTGGTGCTGAAATTCTAACAAGTCAGTCTCTGGAGTTTAAAAAAATGAATGTAATGATGTGGCCCCATTTTGCTAGAAAATCTCCTATTTAAGGGATGGTTTAATTAGTAAGATCATATCACTAGTCTTTAAGGTGCTTGAAAACTCTTCACTATTTTTCCCCGAGTCTGTTCTTCATTGTTTGTTGGTTATGCTTTCTAGGCCACAAATATGCATTATTTCTGGCTCTTCTTCCTCTTGAGGCTGGCTATGAGAACACAAATAACTTTTTGACTATTTGCATATGTAAGTGATTTGACTACTTCTGTTTTCCTTTAAAGAACAGGAAGGGCATTGCTGACAGCTTTCTCACAAATAAGTGTACTAGAACTGACCACAAAGGAATGTGAGGGTGGTGCGATGGAGTACAGACATCCTCTTTCTGCTTGTGTAAAATTTCTTTGCTGAAGCAAAATTAGAAACTCTGCATTGTACAAAAAAAATGCATGCTTCTTGTATTTTGAAAAAGAGGGTAGGGAATTCTTGATACATTGTAAAAAAACAACAACATCCTGAACAGTCAGTTAAATGACTGAAACAGAAGATCCACAGTTGTACATTATCTTTATTATGACCTATCAAAATGCCAAAGATGTGTACATTGTCTCCAAAACTTTCCTTCAGGCTAAGCACTGCAAAAATGGGGTGATGGTGGAAGAAAGCGAAAAGTCCAAATATTAGACATCTTAGATATATGTTAAAATGCACACACAAAAATGCAAACAAAATGCCTGCCAAATGAGTTCTTTAAATAGGGATGTTATGCACTCCAGATGTCTAGCTTGTCTGAACATGTAGTCTCCAGAAAATGTTCAACTACTGTTCCCCCACTATGGTTTATTATCTAGGGTCAACTTATAGCAAGTTAAATCATAGTGGATATGATCTAATAGTAGGGATACTTCCCCTTGCAGACATTGCACACAATGCCTCAGTACTTTGCCTGAACAATTTCTCCACAATGTAACATTGCCAGAGGTATAATGGGATTAAACTACAGGAAAACTAGTAGATGGTCTCTTGTAATGTTTCAAGGAACAATGGGTTCACTGTCCAAGGAACATAACCAAGGGGCAGCTGTCTCACAGAGGTTTCTGCTGGATTCAAACCACCACCAACTGTGGATATCCCATGAGCCTTGCTTCCAATGCCTTCAATTCTCATTCTGTTTTAAAGGAGAACCATGCTCCCAGATGTGTGTCTCTTTTCTCTCAATAAGTGTGTGCAAATTATATTCTCATTATGCAAGAGGTAGGTTTCCATCAATGAATTCAAGATGGTGCACTTGGTTTTCTTCCCCTCCCCCTTTCCATTACAGCAATCCTGGTTGGGCTGGGGGGAGAAAATGAGAGACAAAGAAAGAGAGAGATTAGTCCAAAGTTGCCCAGTGAGTTTCATGTCTTAATGGGGACAAGAATCCTGATCTTCCAAGATCAAGACCAGAACTCAAACCACTACAATGTTTGCAAATATCTTTCACAATACAATCACATCTGGAAGAAAGAAGCCAACCCCACATCAAGGCCAAGATATTCCTGCAGGCCACAGTTGAAGGACATGAAGATGGGAAGAAAGACCATTACACCACTCCAGCTGAAAGTCTCCCCCTCCCTCCTTTCTTCTGCATGATTCCCATCCCCTTTTTGGACTCTTGTCTTTTTAGACTGTATGCATGCAGACAGTGGTATATATTCTACTGAGACTATTTCCACACTACACAGTTATAGCGCTATTATTCGTCTTTCAACATCCTGTGGAATTCTGGGATTTGCAGTTTAGGGAGGGGCCTTTAGAATTCTCAGCCAGAGAGCTATTGGCCTTCAATAAACTACAAACCCCAGAATTCCACAGGATGTTCAAAGTGGGATAATAGCACTATAACTGTGTAGTGCAGAAATGGCCTTAGTGTATATGAGCTGCTCTGGATGGCTTTTTGACTTAGTACTAATATTTTTCAAAAAATGCAAATAATTAAACAATTCTCCCCACTCAACAGTATGAATTAGTTTGGTCTATTTATTTATTAATCTGATTTTTATTCTGCCTTTGTCCCACTAGGGAAGCCACTTCTGAACTCTTCACTTCAAGCTGGCTGTGATGGGATATGTCAGTCCAGCAGCTCTTGCACATGGGAAAAATCATGGTGCATGCATGGGCACCATGTGACTCAAAATTTCAGCAGTAAGGGAAATCTAGTTTCCAGACTAGAGGTCCCAAAAACTGGGAGTTGCCAGAGTTCTAGAAACCTCTGGATTTGGGAATTGTAGCCCCAAAAGCAACTTGCCAAGCCTTGCAGAATCTTAGCTGCCTTCAGATCTGTTGAGGGTTTCAGTTTTTCTCAAAGGGATGGGTTTGCTTGGGTGATATACTGTGCCCTGTGTCATGTAATTACAGAGAAAAACACAGCAGTCTAGCATGAAAGAACCTTCTTTACTATGTTACACAGAGAACCTCTGTGCAAATCCTTGTCTCAAACAAGTAAGGAGGGCAAGTCATTTTTTTTCATATGTCTATTATTTATTACATTTAAACCTGCCTTTCTTCCAGTGAACTCCATGGCCCATGTGGTCCTTTTCAACTTGCATCTTCACAACAGTCCTATGAGACAGATAAAGATGAATAAAGAGCCTAGAGTCACCCACTCAGCTTCAGGGTCTAGTGAGGAGCTGAATCCAGATCTTCCCAGACATATTCTAAAGTTCTAACAACTCGACCACACCCTGGATTTCTATGAGAGGAAATGCTCAGAGATTTCTTCTAGTTTCTCCATGCTGTTCAAGTATGGGACGAAAGTGAAACCATCAGTAGGGAAGCATTTGTCTCTGCTGAAACTAGCAGAATACAAAAATCCAACCAAATCAAATTGAGCAATACCTACAACCAAAGTTCAATAGCTTTCTTCCTGCCTGATAAGAAATGAGAACTATTTCCTACCAAAGAAAGTCAAAAATTGCTAATAGTGAGTAATGGCTTTCTGGAAGTCATAACAATCTCATGACTTCTGTCTGGGTAAGCAGAAATGGGAAGAAGACAGGGGGCTAGCCAAGCAGAAAACTGCAATGCACAGTTGTATATGTTCCTCACAATGTGAAATATTTCCAGTGTCCAGCCCCAAAGAAAGGGGTGGCAGAATGGCCTCATACAAACCATCTTCTCCCTCAATATATTCTTTGAAGGCCGGGTAAGCCCAGAGAATAATGAGCTGGGCCTCTTTTCTAGAGCTGGGAATGTTGAGGAGTGCCTAGTAAAGTTTCAGTTTAGATCTGTATTCTGTTAATGTGCATGCTGCGCTAGCCTTCTTGTCTTCAGTCTGATTCTGGATCTGCCTAAAGTTCATATCTCTAATCCTTGGTGATATTTTCATAGTTTTGAACACACAAGGAGACCCCCAGTGGTGACTGTTGTCTTTCATGGCAGTGGGGTTATGAATCTGCAGTGGGGTTTAGCCCAAATTTTAAAGGAGTTATCCAGGATGCTGACTCCATCCCCAAAACAGATTTAGTGTTTTGGAAACTTCCTTTAAAAATCAGGCTAAAAATTGGAGTTGAATCACCACCTGTCTGATACGGCATCCACCAGCTGCCACTGACTAACTGATGCCCTCTCTCTCTCTCTCTCTCTCTCTCACACACACACACACACATACACACACACACACACACAATTAATGAAGAAAGAAGCTAAATGCAGCTTTCTCCAGGCTTGCCAGTAGTTTTGTCCATCTTAATGTGGACTGGGTTTTCCCTTGGTATTTTTGGAGCTGTTTTTTCCTCCCAAGTCCAGAAAACATGGTTATTCTGAAGGGACCACTGAGCAAGTTACACAGACATCCTAATATAATCCTGTTTGATTGCATCATCCAGTGGTGACCTCTCTGCAGCATCTTCTTGCCTGGATGAGACTGAAAGGAGGACCACACAGTCTTCCATGTCTTTGATGGCAAAATCTCCAGCCCTCAATACAAGACTTGTTGGCTTTGTGTCAGCTTGAACAAAGATCTAGATGGGAGGCTGTGTCTGAAGCCATAGGCTTGTCTATGGGGTTGAGCAAAGGAAACAACTGGGTCACGATGACACAACAGGATTGGACATAGGAAGACAAAAATGTATGCAGTCAGTATTAAAACTAGGGTAGGAATCAGGATTTTGAGTGCAGCAAGAGTTGAGCGTCCTATCACAGACACACAAAGTGGTCACTTACAAAATAAGGATCGTGAGCAGTGGGAAACCAATAAAGAGAAAGTCATAGTCTAAGGCTACTATTAGAGTCTAAGACTTGAATAATTTTGATAGCCCCCACTGCAGTAGACCCACTGAATTAACTATGGAACGGTGAGTCAGTGGGAATAACTGATCTAGTTGAGGATACCAGTAGAATTCAGGACTTAAGAGACTTAAGAGAGCCCATACAGCATTTCTATATGAATGCTGTGAAAAAGCATTTCTGCAAGGCAGTGCACCTATGCTGAAACAGCAACATCTATAAACAAATTATGATATATTTGTGATTGTGTGCAGCATCTTGTGCTTTCATTTGGAACATTTCATGCATTTAGCCTCAGCCAGATGACGAACTTGAACATCCATAAATGCTACTGCTTCCATATTGGAACATCTTCACAAACAGGCACCACGTTGTTGTCCTGAGATGGAAGAGAAAATGGCCAGCATCCACCCAAACCAAGATGCATATAAGAACCAAAATTGGACAAGTTAACTTGGCACATAAGATGGAAAATCTCACAACCACCACTCCCACTGTCTGGCAGTAAATATTCAGTAGAATTGGTTGAACTAACTAAACATTTTCATGATACCAAAAATCCGCTGCCTGAAGCAGTTGCTTCACTCTCTCGTTGCTAGGTCAGTCTCGATGGGTGTCTTCCAGTCTGCAGTCACATATGAGCTATCAGGTTTGAGCCAAGAACAGTTCCTATTTCCTGAGACAGAAGCATGATTGACTAAAAGAGCTGCTGAATCCATCTGAACACAAAATTTATATGAATAGTGCAATATCTGTCACATAGCCTTCTGTCATAACACAGAGAACAGAGACTTGAGGATTTGGAAGACGTGTCTTTATTTATACTTGTTCTTTCAATACACCTTCTTTTAGATCAACCAACACATAATAATATTATATCACACAAATACATGTGATCAGAGAAAAATGACTTAGAGAATGAGTTCTGTTAGACAGATTCTGCTTTGACACAGATTGTTCTTCCTTTTTATTTCCTTCACTCTTTCCTGTGAGGTTCCCCACCATCATGCTGAGTACTTTAGCAGGCCACCCTTGTTTAAGCTCACCTCAGCTTACTAGCTAGTCTTTAAAATATTTTCCAGGTGGTTTCTTGAAAATATAGCACAGATGGGATCACCATATAAAACTCAAGATGCTGAGTCCTAACGATACAGAAATTATCATAACTCAGAACCTGGTTTTAATTTGCACAACAAAGTCAAACAACCTGCCAAGACTGGATAGAGAAATGTCAGCCATTTAGCAGCTGTGTTTTTACTGCTTTACAACAAGGTTGTATTCACTGAAGTCAGGTATGTTTTACTGTGTAGCTGGGATAAGGTCTCATATGCCCTAGGTCTGAACCTTGACACTGTCATGAATGAGCCTCATATATTTGTTTGCTGGTATTTCTCAAATGAGAAGTCATAGCTCAGTTTCTGCTGCAGGAAAGAATGCATTGTGAACCCAGAGCCCTTGGGAACACAGTATGCTGAAGATGTGTCCTTTCCAAAAAAATAAAAATAATTCAGGAGAATTGATGGATTTAGCATTCCGCAAACAATACAATATTTGGAAGCACCAAGATAGCAAAAGAAGCAAGGAGTTTCCAGGGCTTAGAAAGGCCACTTTCATGGATGACAATTACCAAAATCCCCAGCAAGCATTGTCTATGTTCTCTAGGATTCTAGAAGCTGTAATCTAACAAGGCAACTTTTCTGAGCCCTGAGAGTTTTACTGAAGAACATATAATGGGATACAACAGAGCAAGGGAACACAAGGAAAATGAACACAATTTCTAACCAAGACCTGAATGCTATTGGTTGTCCTAATGGGAATAGACTCATTGAATCCATGGGATTTACATAAGACTTGACTCATTCAACAATTGATACAGTGGGTATAATCTAGGGGAGACTTCTAGTATCATTCACACCCCAATACTTAACATATTATCTTTATGGTAAGATTGTACTCTTTTCTTATCTCAGACTCCAAAATTCCCTGTTATCCTATTGTGAAGAATCCCTAAACTGTCTTACAAACCTGTAAAATGTATAAATTTTTTTCTCTGTGCTTGATTAGTTGATTTCTTTGGAATAAAAGTTCCTTGGAAGACATCACTGGAAGTTCTTCCTTCAAACCAGTTTAGCTGGGCTTTTTCTCAGAAAAGGTTAATACTGAATGTCTCAAGCTACTATGAAGAATGCTGACCAGACATCTATCTTTATCCTGACCCCTATCTTTATATGCCAGAAATTTACCTTTCTCAACATTGCCACACGAAGTATTTCCCCCTAATCTTTGAAATGTTGACCTGACTGTATTGTGTGGGCTAATAACTCTATGTAATGCAAGGTGAAGAAATGGAATTGTACACATCTCCTGCAAATCAATAAAAGCTTCAGGAACAAGTTTTTAAAACAACAACAACAACAACAACCAACAAACTACCCTAATGACCTTAGGAATTAGCATTCTCTATGAAAACAAGAATTTCTATTGCTTACCTGCCAAATATTTTATCCACTACATCAAATGTAGCCTCTGAACCACATAGTACAGCATGTCAGGTACTTAAGAATTGGATGGATGTGTAATTCTGAGCAAACAAACCAGGCAAAATCTTTCCATATGGGCTGCTGTAAACATCTGATGTGGGTCATCACAAGATCTTTTGCTCTCTGGGAGAGAGCAGAACTGTCACCACCCCCTCCCAAAGCTAAGGCCCACAGCATCCTAGGCTAGCCAAGTTATTTTGCTACCTGAGACAAAAACAATCTTATCCATCTGAGCCAAGGCCAAAGACAATTCTTAGCACAATCACAAAAAGGCCTGTCCTGGTACTCTCTGGAACAAACTATGAGGTAATGCGGGGAAATCCAGCAACATTTACAGGGAAAGCAGGCAGTTGTGATGCGGTTAAAAAGCCTCCAAAAGGCGTCCACCCCAAATCTCCAAACAGTTATCAGCACTTTTCCTTCTTCTATTTAGTATTCTGTTTCACAATGGCAGATCATTGGCTGCTGTAACTGCTTGTGAGAGAAATGGGTGGTTGGATCTTCAGCAACAACAGCACGATAATATGCTGCCTACACACTCAAAGGCAGTAGAGTGGTTTAGGAACAGAGGGCAGGCACTGTTCTATCTTCCGAGAGAGGAAAAGAGTCAATGGATTCAGGAGAAGCAGCTGGAGGGCACCACTACTGCCTCTGACATACATGACACCTAAAAGTGTTACCTCATTCAGCTGGGTAGCAGAATTGGCCCTCCTTGTCCCCAGTCCACCCAACAGCTACAGCAATATCACCAACTGTGTGAACAACACAAAACTGTATATTTGACAAATGCACATAAACATACATACTTTTATAAAGTACCCATTTTGCCCTGCTTTCCTACACTTCCAGATTAAGCAAGAGAAGACGATCAGATGCCTCAGAAATTACTGCCAGGATTTATCTGTTGCTTTATTCCCTTTAGTCCAGGGATGGGCAAAGTATTCCACTGGGGCTCCAAGGCTGTTTTTGTGGCCCTCAACTCTTTCAGAATCCTATGGGACATGAGAAAACTGGCCCTGACCCCATTGCTGTTGCCTGCCTCCGCTTTAGTTCCATACACTCTAACATCTCACAGATGAAAACGGAGACACCTGTGGCCAAGCAACACCAGAGTGTGATCAAAAGGGCAAACATTATTAATGAAGAACAATGCACAAACTAGCAGAGGCTGCTGCAGCTTGTTTTTGCCTGAGCCTGCAGAGAAAGGCAACACTCCACTCATTCCTCTCTCACACTGCTCAGTTAATTGAATGCAAACTACTTTTGCACCTTGAACTCAGATTGCACCAGTAGTGAAGCAAGTGGGGAGCAAAGGGGAGAAATGGGAAGAGAGAGAAACTGTGACATTTTTAAAACAACTAAAAATGTAGGACAACAGAGGATTAATCAGGATTACTCCTGACAAATTGGGACAGCGGGAGGGAATGTACTTCTTATCTCAGGGTGAAATCACACACTGTGTGAGATTGACAGCGTGTGCAGCACAGCCTTCCACTCTTTTTTATTTGCAGGCAAATGTGCAGGATCCCAATCTGGGCAAGGACCATTGCCCCTTTTCCCACCGCCACTCCCTCTCCTGAGTCTAAAAACGGCCAGGGAAACTGCACTCATTGTTGGAATTTTTAGCCTTCCCATGTTGAAGAACATTAGAATTAGGGGCTCTGGGCAGAATTTCCCCTAGTCACATGCAACAGCCCCTGTTTGGAGCAAGGCCTTGAGTGCATACTTGGAAATTCATGAAGGTTCAGCCACACTGTTATTTCATGTGCCATCAAGTCATCTCCAACTCATGGCAATTCTTGAGAAAACCTGTCATGGGTTTTTCTTGGCAAGACTTCTTCAGAGAGGGAGTTGCCATTGCCCTCCTCTGTGAATAAAAGAATGTGACCTGTGGGTTTCCATGACCAAGCAGGGATTTGAACTCTGCTGTCTCAGACTCCCAGTCCAGCATTCAAGCCACTATGCCACTCTTGTTCTCGCATCAGCTGTATGCTACATGTTTATATAGTTTAGTAGTCAGCCTAAACTGAGGCCTAGTTTCTCTTTTGCAGTTATTGACTGGAATCCTGTTGGTTAGACCCAACTACATTAAGTCCATTGAAACAATTATTTAATGGTGAGTCAACATATAGGTAAATCCAAAGGATTTAGCAGTGCTACTCTTGTTGTAATAGAATTTAGGCCTGTAATTTTTTCACTACTACCTCTTGTCTCTCCCACTCCTTCTCTTTCTCTTTTGTTTCACTTTCTCTGCACAAATTGAGATTGCAGTCTTTTGGGGCCTGGAGCCTGACAGCGTTATTGTATAATGCACCACCTAAGCTGAAAGAAATAGAAGGAGAAAGAGCTATGATTTTATAAGATAAAATCATGTCCAGGTCGACCTATCAATAACTACTAAACTTCGCAGTTCAGATGCGCTTCCATGCATTCGTACTGCCTGAGTTATCAGATGCTGTGAACAAGCACCAGCAAATGAATATTATCATGATGCTTCTGAGCATTCCTGGGCTGTGATGTTCCTGGATACAATGCCAGAACAAGGTGAATGTTCTACGAACATGGTAACCCTTTACTCTAACAGACTGCTTCACACATCAAGCATTACCCAAAGTCTCCTCACTGAATGATCAGCTGAACATGGACTTAGGAGACTTAAGAGCTCAAGGCACAGTTCTGAGTCCATACTGAGGTATAAAATGCACTGGAGGACCTTGGGCCAGTCACTTTCCCTCAGCATGGCATATCCCACAGGGCAGGAGAGCTATGTATAGTGTTTTCACTCACTGGAGGAAAACCATGGTATAAGTGTCTGTTAAAATAAAGGTAATTGATAAATAAATAATCTGAATTGATAGATACAGGATTACCAAATGGTAATAAAATAAAAACCTTTGCAGGACATAATGATGGTGACATTATAACACAAAAGGCTTTGGTCAAAGTGAGCGGTTTTCACATGCAGCAACAGTCAAATGTTCTTTCTGTTTTCTTTACTGTTTAACTCTCACTTCCTCTTATGTTCCATTTGACCAGTCCCTATGGGTCTTCAGAAGCTGTCAGTTCAAACTTGGTTGGGTTCTGAGTTGGCCTTCCTGTAGAGGAAATGAGTGTGTACATTGGGCCAGAACTTAGTAAAGACACTTTCTGAGAAATGCTGATTGCTGATTATGAAAGACGTATACCTCCCAAAGT
Organism: Iguana delicatissima; assembly: GCA_948472985.1. Taxonomy (NCBI): domain Eukaryota; kingdom Metazoa; phylum Chordata; class Lepidosauria; order Squamata; family Iguanidae; genus Iguana; species Iguana delicatissima. Next base: position 32,973 of record CAOKZL010000345.1, on the reverse strand, counting down.
CACTTTCCCATTTAATGCTTTGGGTTTTCTCCATGTATGGCATTTTTACTTCTTTTCAGGCTCTACAGGAACTCTGACCCTAAGCTGGACATATGAGCTACTTCCATTATTTTATAAAGCAATGCCAGATGGCAGTTCCTACACAACGGGAAGATGTCTTGCTTTTCATTTGGTTTCGTTCAATTTCTACTCTGTTAATCCACATTCTGTGAAGCATTTTTGAAAAATGGGGAATTGACAGGAAGGTGGAGTCTTCTACAAATCACTTTCCCATTACATTTCTCTTTCACTGTCCACATAACAGCTAGGTTTGATCAGTGTCCTCATCCACATAACTAATCAATTTGGTTTATTCCCCAATAGCCCTCTCCTAATTGTCATTACTTAGTTAGTAATTAATTTAGACCAGTATTGGTTGAAATGTTCACAAACTAATCTGCTAAAGGCACAGAGCAGGAGACAAATCAGCTAAGGTAGTGGTACTCATTAGTGGAACAACATCTGTTGTTGCCAGTCAACAAAACTGCAAAGGCAATATTAGACACCATTCTCTAAGCTCCTCATAAAATAATGGCCTAAACCAGCCACAGCTTAGTGAAAACATTCTTCTTTGACTGGACAAGTGTTGCCACACATTCTCTGGAAAAAGAAGGATCAGAGCATCAGAGTGTGATCTTCTATCCATTTGGCTTTTAGAAAAAGCTGTATTTCTTCTTTTTATCTAATTCCAAGAAAACTGGTCCAGTTCCCACCAAGTGTCTACCATTAATAATGGGTTGTGTGAAATTTAATCCAGACAAGACAGAGGTGCTCCTGGTCACTTAAAAGGAGGATCAATGACAGGGAGTCAGCCTGTGCTGGATGTGGTTACATCCTCTGTGAAGATACAGATTCAGATTTGTGAACTGTTTGGGATTCAGCCTTGAGCCTGGATACTCAGGTTTCAGTCGTGGCTTTAGGAGTGCATTCCCACTAATTAATTCTAGTGTGCTAGCTGCACTCATTCCTGGAGAAGCTGGGTTTAGATACAATGACATAAGCTTTAATTAAATCCAGTTCTGCCTTTGACCAGAGTTTCAGTCAGATTGCTGGCTGAGGCTGGTTATAAGGAGCACACAACTACTAATTCAAGTCTACAGCTCAATCTACCACTACCAATCTATTTCCAGGCTTCAAACTGTTTCAAACTGTTGGTTATGACCTATAATGACCTACATGGCTTTCTCCTAGGCTATGTAAAGGAGCTTGTACTCTCATACAAATGTGTTCAGGCTCTGAGATCTTCAGCAAAGGCCCTTCTCTCAGCCTCACCATTTTCAGGAGGCAGATTTGGTGAAGACATGAGAAATGGCCTTTTCAGTGGCCACTCCAGAGGTCTGAAACTTTAGTTCAAAGGAAGGCTAGATTAAACCTTTCTCTGATGTCCTTCTTCTGGATAGCAAAGACTTTTCTTTCATGTAGCTTTTTATTCCATCAGGCTGTTTCAAGGAAAGGGCTTTTAACAGAGGTGTGCTGTACCATTTTTCATATTTGTAAGAAATGGTTACATTTTTAATTGTTTTGAATCAATAGTGTTTTAACATCATACTTGGTTTAATTTCACTTGAACAATTGTAGCCTTTTGCATGTTTTCATAAATACTTAATTTTATTAATATCTGTTTTAATCCTGTAAGTTATCTCAAGGGTGAGTTCAAGGAAAAAGGTAGGATATGCCCTGTGAAAATTATTATGTGGTGGTGAATTCATTCTGGGTTTAAATTCAAACTTTAAAGGAACTATCCAAAGTGCTAACCCTCTTTGGGGGTCATGGTTCAGCACCTTGGGTAGTGACTATTTCAAGACAAAAAACCCAGGTTTATTCCCCCACTGACATGGAACCCACCAGCCACCGCAGGATTATTTTAACTACTTTCAATGTGAGATGGCCCAGTTTTGTGTCATGGGGAGACACAAGCCTCCTAGGGACTGCGTCTGCTGGACCAGTGCAAATAGGAGGAAGAAGTCAGAGAACAGCAGGATCAGTCTGCATGTTCATAGTACAGACTCCCCACCCTCCTTCAAAGATTGTTTGTACAAAGCATGTTTGTATTTGTACCAGAAAATAACTATGCTAGCTGGCACCTTTTTCTTCTGCTTTTGCATTAAAATGCTAAATCAGCAACTGAAGTTGTTATCTATACAAAGAGTTTGGTAAAGTGCGAGGGAGCAGCTAGGTCAGTCAGTAAACTCAGAACTGGCAAAAGTTTTCCAAAAGACATTTCTATTTGGGAATAAAAGATATGTCTGAAAACAAATGACACCTAACAGCTACACACTCGTGTCTCTATTCTTCCATATCCACATTGATTCTATTGGCAGTTCAGTCACTTGGAGAAGAAATGGATTGCAACTGGAAGTCTGATTCCTTTGATAATGGGCCATTGTGTTCTAAAAAATCAATTAACCCTCACCCACAGAAAAGAGAAGAGCCCATGGATAGAACTGGCAGCAGGGCTGCAGACATTCCCATGAAATGTGTGTAGTTCGGAGGGGGAAGCAGGGAGCTACTTGACACCAGTAGGTGGGGGCGATTTCATTGCTACATCTCCAGAGGTAGGCTCTCCTTCACATGAAGACCATATCAGTTGCGGAGGAGACTATAAACCAAACCTAACTCCTTGTGGAAGACTTCCACAAAACAGCAATGGGGGACAGACTAAGGGGGAGAGGTCTGGCATCACAATTGAAACAACCCTTGCCACAGGACTGGACCAGAGTCCTGTTGGTGTACTACACTGTTGCATTTGTAGACCTAAGTCTCCCACACATAACACGATACTCAGACACTTGAAAGACCATTACTTCGTTGTTCTGGAATTCTTCACAATCCAAGGCCACAAGCTAACTATTCTAACCTTCCCAAAGACACAACAGAAAACCTGAAGTAGAGTGTCTACACCCAGTCAAAGGCATTCCAGAAACCTGGCCTGGGTCAAGGAATGGATCTGCTATCAACTTTGCATACACCAACATGGGTTCATTGGAGAATGAAGGAAAAGGTTACAAGCACAGCAGCCATTCATGAAGTAAGGCTGTAAAGGAGAAAGAAGTCACAATCTTACATGACCCTCAGAACATAATGCCCCACAAGTGCACTTGAGCAGGGCTTTTCTTTCATCATCATACACAAGAAAGATTCTCAGTGCCTGAGTTGTCACCACAGCTATTTAGTCACCAAGGGAGGGCAGGGGTGACTGGGCAGAAGCTGGGTGATAAGAACAGGTGTGGGTGGGCAACGTCTGCTCTTTTCTCCTGCCTGCAGAATTACAGCTGGATGCTTCCTGGGCACTCTCTTCCTCTACCAGCCACTAAAGAGCTGCTCCTCCCTCCCTCAGCCACTAAATGGCCATGGGGGCATGAATAGTCACTTTGAGGCTGCCTTGTGGGAAGTGGGAGGTATGGCACAAGGAGGAACGTTCCCTTACCGCAGTGGTGCAACTCAGAAAAGTGTAGCCATTAGTGTGGAGCACCAACAAGTAGAAAGGCTGCTCTTTCCACTGTCTTCTTTAACTCTCTTTTTATCGTCCTCTACTTGGAGGTAACATTTGAGCAATGAAGAGGGTTGCCAGGTTAGATACAGGGGAGGGCTCCTGTAACTTTAATCAGGAACAGATCATAGAGCAGCACACATTATTGTAAAGCTCTGTCAAGTGGGATGAAGGTACCTATCCTTCTTCACCTTCCAAACTCCAACTTCCAGCTATTACTGTCTCCTCCCAATATGGTTATTGCCTCCTTGATGGAGATGATGGGGCAGCAGAAAGGAGCCCTGGTGGCACAATGGTTAAATGCCAGTACTGCAGCCACAAGTTTGTGAGTTTGATCCTGCTGGGCTCCAGGTTGACTCAGCCTTCCAGCCTGCCACAGGTCGGTAAAATGAGTACCCAGCTTGTTAAGGGGAATTAGCTAAAATACATTGTAAACCACTTAGAGAGCACTTAGCTGATAAGCAGTATAGAAATACACATGCTATTGCTATTGCAAGGGGGCACAGAGGCATGCCTATTTCTGTTCTTGTCTCCCATCTTTGTTCTTGGTCATGGGATGCTCCTCTCCCTCCCTCCACACACATACACTCTACCCCAGTGATAATATGTAACAAACATCTGAGATTGGACAGAGGTAACATGTAGATAAAACTCCTTTGTGCACTCTCTTTTGTGCACTCACTTTTGCACCTGGAAAGGAAAGATGACAGCATGGTGATCCAAATGAACAACAACCCAGACACAGACTTGCACATCACCTTAAGTTTTTTTGCAAATGAATCTCTTGCACTCCAGCTCTCTGTAAGATTTGCCAAAGCAATTGAAGGAGGCTGCAAATGCTCCAACAACTATAATGACCTCCTGTCCAGAAAGAATTCTTTCCACACCCTTTGACCATGAAAGCAAAGCACTTCATTTGATTTCTTTTCTATTCTGCTTTCTTCTCTTTCCTTTTGGTAGGAGTGTCAACTCAGCGTGGGCAGCTTGATTGATTGGTTAGCTGGCTGGCTCGTTTTATAGTCCAAATATCAGACTCAAATATCAGACCCAAGGTACCTATGAAGATAATATTTGAATAGCATATAAAGTTAATAAATAGCAAGACAGTGGTAGAGTAATTGATCCCTAAGAATCAGAAAATGACAAAGTTGGAAGGGACTCTCAGGACTATTGGATCCTACCCTTTGCCATAGAGAAACATACAAATAAGTCATGCTTGAGAAATGGTTATGCAACTTCTGTTTGCCTCCAAATAAAAAGAGTCTTCCATTATCCAAGGCAGCCTATTCCATTCTTGAACAGCTCTTGCAGTCAGGAAGTTCTTCCTAATGTTTAAGTGGAATATTTTTTTTTCCTTGCAAAGGAGGAGGTAAGAGTTATGGTGGATCAGACTGTGCAAGCATTCTGCTCACATGGAGGCCAACCAGTAAGCTCATCAACAGGATGTGATTGCAACTGCTCCCCTGGATGGTGAGCATAATGCCTCTGATACTGCAAATGATCTGTCACCATTTTGAATAAGAGCCATTGAGGGCTCTGACCTCCATGAATTCAATTAAATCCCTTTGAAAGCTGTCTAAGTCAGCAGTCATTGCTACAACCTGTAGTAGTGAATTCCAGAATTTAACTATTCAATGTATGAAGAATTACTTCCTTTTATCTATCTCAAATATCCTACCATTCAGCACCAGTGGATCCAAAGTGAACATAATTACTTTCCCATCTGCAAAAATCTCTTCTTATTTTGTTTGGGAAATTTGGCCAGAGGACAGCAACTGCCTCAGAAAGCAGCACTTGCATTTATTTGCAGGTTTCTATGCAAAGGTTGGACAGCCATCTGTCAGGAAAGTTTTCTCTGTAGTTTCTTTGCTGGCAGCAGTTGACTTGATGACTGCACAGTTCTATGGTCCTCTGTATCCACACCCATTATGTGAAATCTGCTGTTTAGGCCATTTCAAAGGTAACAATATTATGGCAAGAAAATGTAGTAGTTGATATTCATGCTGACAAGAGAAGTTTACATTGCAAAACAAGGATCTCAGATTTTAAATAACGTTCTTTACTTGTTGTCTTTGACCAACATTGAGAAGCTTTGGAGGAAGTCCCAAAAATACCACGTGAGAAAGGGTTTTTTTGCAAGCCTAGTACAAAAAGAAATCCCAAAAGATACTAGCAAATGTTCATCTGATAATATGCATATTCAGCAGGTGAAATTAGGAACCTTCACCCACCACACATACACACGCATACAAACACTGACACTTCTACACTTCTTCTTGCTCTTCTTTGGTGCCTAAGCTTAATCTGCTAGGAATTAGTTTACAATGAGACTTTGATCATGGACAGCCCAGGTACTTACAACGAAGACGAACTCATCAAAAGCAGTGAAGACTGTGCTTTTTCAGATAAGATGATATTTACTTCACCTAGAATCACATCATTTGAGATAAATGGTAACGTATGCTGTTTGATAACAATATATAATGGAAAAAATCAAGATTGCTATAGTGGCATAAGTATTATTTTCTTTTTAAAGTTTCATTGTGTTTTCATTCTACAATATGCTATTGTCTTATTTAACTCAATCTAAATATTTTAACTTGATATTTTTTTAAAAAGAAACTAAAACAATAACACATTGAGTTGTGGGTGGTATTTCCTGGCCATATGAACATTCCAGTATTGGGATTGTGATTAGGATGAGGGTTAGGCTTTAATATATGCTTTTTGTGTTTTGTGACCCCAGAGAAAATTTCAATCCCTCTCCTCACACAAAAGAGCCAACCTGACAACCAAAGTGCATTACTTCACCTTCAATGCACCATGGTTTCCCCCTTCCCTCCCCCTCCCCAAAAAATGAAACAATTGTTGCTTTAACATATTGAAATGGCTGGGACAAAATAAAGTAACCCCTTATAACAAAAAGCACTAGATTTGTTGGGACTTTTGGGGAGGGAGTACCTGTTTTCTCATTTTGTGCTTTTTTAAAAAGAAAACCCTTGTGCATAACAAATGGCTTAAATCTGGGGAAATTGTTGGTGATAACTATACAGAACATGTAGATTCTAGGTCCATTTCTTTGCTGATTCTGCAAAAGAACACGACTGCGGGACTGAAATACACATGCAGGTTAAATTATTGCTACGAGAAATGGAGCAGAATATCACTAAATTCCATAACGCAGACTGCATTCTGAAATACATATAATACAATGCTTTTTCAGAATTTGCATGGGATTGCCCTGTGTCTAGGCACATTTTAGTTTATTAGCACCAATACAGGGCTGTTGGAGTGAAAAAAACAGAAAGGACTCCTTTATTTTAAATGGTTATATAGAAGAAGGAATTTCAGCAGGTGCTGCTTCTGACCCGGTTGCATGACTTATACACACATGTGCATCCTAGGAGAATAAAGAAAAGTTAAACAGATGAACACACCATCTTATTTGTTGCAAGGTGCATGTGCATGTTGTTGGTGGTGGTGTTGTTTGCCTTCAAGTCATTTCCAACTAAAGGCAACCCTATGGCAAACACATCACAGAGTTTTCTGGGGCAGAGGGTGCGAAGTGTTCAAAGTCACCCAGTGCTTTTCCATGGCTGAGCAGGGAATTGAACCTTGGTCTCCAGGGTTATGATCTAATGCTCAAACCACTACACCATGCTGGCTCTAGTGCACTTTGTATTCAGATATTTTAATCTACAGAGAGATGTTTCATTTTTGTTTAACCAGACTTGAATCTATTTTACATTTCAAAAGATACATTACACCAGAGGATGTCTAGCACGTCATAGAAACAAGCTGTTAATAACAGTGAGCAAAATCTAGCATTACAGGAGCAGAAGTCAGTGGGTGCACTGAGAGATCTTCTCTCTTTCCCCTGAATCCTCCCCCTCCCACGGCAACACAAAAGCACATTTGTTCTTAGCTCTATAAGGTCTCTCCTCCCCAGTGCTCCAGAGCAAATTTTCCAGATATTCATGGAATTGCAGTGTGAGGTCAATTTCAATCCACCAGCAGTGTTCATGCTGCTAGCAAAATTACACCACAGGAACTGAATTGTTCCATTTGTAAGGCCCTTTCTGCACCTTACCGTCTTCCAGCACTGGGATGCAGGGACAGTGCAAGCAGCCTTCAGTGAGAGACTCTCACGTCCGGGGTCCTTTGGCTCCGCACAAGCTGCCTGCTCGTGTGAGAGCCCTGCCTCTTCCTTCCGCAGCGTAGCCTGGGAGTTTCTCAGGCTGCGCTGGGACAAGAAGTGCAACCGGCGCAGCTCTGGAGGCTCTGCATGCCAGGTAAGTGTGTGGGGGGCCTGGGAACAATGCGCAATTGCGCACCATTTTTGGCTTCTAGCCAAAAATGAAAAGGTGCATGATTGGCACATGCCGGCCCCTGGAGCGTCGTGCGATTGTGAGTGCATCGTGCAGATCACTCCTCACAATCGTGCAATGCTCCAGGCCCTCTTTCGCATGGAAAATGTCATGCGAAAAGGGCCTAAGTCGGGCAGAGGGAAGGAGACCAAGCACTCAGCGCGCATCACTCTTTTTGTAATTTTTAAAAAACTATACTCCCAACATGAGTTGTTAGTCGATGTTTGTTAGTATGTTGATCCATTCTTATAAATTGCTCAGCATGTGTTCATATTAGTTTCCCATACTGGATTAAATGGGACATGCTGAATCAGATTGTGATTCTATGTTACAGGATTCACAAACCACATAAGAATGCACTAAAAAAATTGCTTTGCTAATAAACGCCAGAGCCCTGTAGTGCCTTGTAGACTAATAAATTAATGTTAACACAAAACCTTGTGGACTGTAGGCCACATCATCAGATGCACTACAGTCCTTGGAAACTTATACCAACATGAATGTGTTCATCTTTAAGATGCCACCTGAATTTTTGTGGTTCTTACTACACAAAGCTAACATAGTTATCCCTTTGGATTTATCATAATAAACAAAGATACAAAAGAGCTCTAAGAGAAGAGTTCTCCGAAATTGTAGTAGATGATCACAGTCTGTGTACATTCAGAACAGCATCCTGCTTAAGCTAGTAATAGACTTACTTCCAAGTAAATATGCAGAGGATAGACCAGTGGAGGTTCTCTGTGGTTCTGAGGAGACAGAAAATGATGAGGCAAGCTTTGCTTGTAAATAAAGAAAAGATTAACAGATGTTAAAGCAATAGTATGCTACCACCTGCTCACCCAAGAGCTCACTTTTAACTAACATGAAGCTCAGTACAAGCCATGTAACTCAGAAGCCACTGATTCTGTTACCCCAAAACGTGGGTGACTCAGGGGTCCACCCACAATTTCACTACTTCTGTGAAATGGAGAATATTAGTTCAAATGGGAGGCTTGCAAGAGAGGGGTAACCTTTCAAGATCTTCCACATCTATGTTTCCTAGTACCAGTGCAGGCAAGAACCAGGAGGACATCCAAAAGTAAGCTTAATTGTTTTATTTGGGGAATTACAATCATGCACACAAAATCCAAGTAGTCATGCAATCACACAAGGCTAACTGAAGAAAAAGGGGGAAAGTTTTGGATAATGAGGTTTTCAGGGCAATGTGAATGATATTTACCAATCCAAAAGAGCAGCGAAGAAGCAGTGATGTGGCTTAGATGCAAGTCTAAGGATAGTACACAAATGGGAATTGGAGCGGCAGAGCAGCAACCAGCAGTGAACTGGAAGTTGACTGGCCAAAAACTGGGGTTTAAATACTATTTTTTTCTATATGGGGGGAGGTCTTAATGCCTTTTTGGCAGAGTAAACAATGGAGACTGAAGGGTGGACAATGAGGTCCAGAATGAGCTAATGGCCTGAGCGTTAGGTGATAAAGGGCTAATGGTAGCCTTGCTAGCTCTGTAATTGTCAGACAGGTTTGGGGATAAAAGGGGAGCTTGCTTGGTCAGAGGGAGAGGAGTTAACACAATCAACCATTCTGTGGGAATCTCCCAGACACTATTATCTTTTAAAGGTTGAGTCATTAGAGGCTAATTGTACATCCATTGTCACTGAAGGTTCCTGGTGATTTTCTGAATGTGGCCTGGCTATGCCTTGACGTCTTTCCTGATCTTATTTTGTAATGCATGAAATTCCCAACATCCTGTGGAATTCTGGGGTTTGTAGTTTACTGAGGCCAAAGAGCTCTCTGGCTGAGAATTCTAAATGCCCCTCCCTAAACTGCAAAGCACAGGATTCCACAGGATGTGGAAAGTGGAATAATAGCACTATAACAGTGTAGTATGGAAAGGATCTTAGTCAGCATGGCCATGCAGCCAAAGCAGGGTATATTTTATATTTATGCCATTTAATATATTCACCAATTACATACATATTTTGCCAATTAAACCATATCAAAATGTGGGGGTGTACAGCCTAACAATCCCAGTGTAGGTTTAATAAATATTATTACACTTTGGCCACTTATCTGCAATCCCAAGAAATTGAATTGTATAACTTTGTGTCTGTTATTCCTTCCCCAAACTTTAGAGCCAAAAAGCCAGAAAAAGACTTCCAACTGCTGTATTTGTACTGTGCTTATAATGTATCTCACTATGCTCACCGCAGGCTTTGGACTGTTGACCTATAAAGGTAATCCATCTTAAATTGCCATTGACCATTCTGAATCTAAAGGCTAAGGCATTTTAACATTTTTAATATCTTATTTGTTAATATGGCAAAGGAAAGATACCACAGAAGGGCATAACCCACCAACAGGATGAGAAACTGGATGCGGAGGAAAATCGCTTATGCTAAAGAACGGAAGGGAAGTTCCCCCAGGGAATGCTAACAGATAAATCTTGCTTTAAGATCAGTTTAATTGATTCCTATATTTCAAAATTATGAACAAATGGTTCTGTGGGTTTTGAAAAAAGTTTTAGCCAATCTTAATCTAAAACAATCCTCCACAACTTGGTGGCCTTCATATGCATCAGACTATATGTCCCAGTATCTCCAGCCACAGGTTGAAGAAAATTGCCCTAAAGCCTCAGAAAAGAGCACCACATAAAAACAGGAAAAATACGTCTGAAAGATGCCCACAGACCTGATACTCCAAAAGATTTGGAAGCATTTCTACAAAGAAAAACAACAGATTCTCCATTCACCCAGGAGGAACTCCCAGCATGCCAATAAATAACCAACAACCCTTTTGCCTCCCAAACTGTTTCCCAGATGCTCTCACATCCAGCCACATGCTAGACAAATTTGTTATCTTAAGGAGTCTGATGACAGCCTGGGGAGACCTTTAAAGTGCTTCTTATCCTGCGAGATGTTAATAGTGACTTTAAAATCTCTCTCTCTCTCTTATTCACACACACACAGCTGTTCAGTATAAATGGCTGAAATAACTAGAAATATCCTGGTATCCTGGGACATCGTACCCTATATAAGCCTATTTTACCCAAATCTTCTCAGAGACTGGTCTTCAATTGATAAATTGCACCCATTTATTGGGACACACTGGAGAACTTGAAAAAGACTGCCACACCCACAATTCTCCAGCCAGCATGTAATCCAAAAAAGTAACTTTCCAAGCTCTGGTCATAGTAGCATAAGTATTGTCTGCTTACTTGTCCTTCCTTCCTTCCTTCCTTCCTTCCTTCCTTCCTTCCTTCCTTCCTTGCTTTTTTAGTTTACATTTTCTGAAGAGAAAAATGGGGGGAGGGATGGAAAATGTCACAAGAAAGAGCAAAATGAAAGCCAGAAAAAAGGATGAAAGGCCCAGAAAAGAGGATGAAAAAGATTGGTATACGTGGCGAAACAAGAGCAGTGGTTTCCATCCCATGACTGAGGTTAAAGGTGAGTCACAGGAGATGAATCCTGGCAGGGGGCATGGGGCTGTAAATGTCCATAACACCACAAAACAAGAACCCATTCCACATGCATGAGCATCATTTGGCTTTTTAGCATGTAATGACTCACAGCTGAAGGTGGGAATGTCTGTTGCTTTCAAGGGCAGAGAAGCTGCTACACTATGACTGGTCACATGAGTCTCTGTTATGTGGGTGGGACTATCAAAATTGTTGGCTCCCATAGGTAGGTAGACAATAGACTGGCAGCCCTGGACTGGGTGAGGTAAACAACTGATCAATCCTGCTCAAATCCTCATCCTCATCTTTACAATACTATCTCAGTCTTTACTGCTGTAGATAGGTGGAGAAGGCTAGAGGCCAGAGTATGAAGTGAATTCTCCTTTAGAATGTGTTGTGGTCTGAGAAGTAATAAACAGTGGTGGACCTGTGAACTGGCCAAAAATGTGGGACAAGTGCCCAAGGACCATGATAGATGATCTTTGTTTATGTGTTAGCAGTCGCATAGGGATGGGAAGGGGGGCGATGGAGGCAGTTCGCCCCTGGCAGCAATGTTTTTGGAGCGTCCTGGCTTGTAGCCATGCCCCTGCATGCCGCGGTCATGCCCCCACGCACTGTGGCCATGCCCTCGTGCTGTAGCCCCGCCCCTCCCACCCATCCCCATGTACTCCAAGCTCCTCCGCTGTGTTTCAGTCAAACTTAACAACCTGCTCTTCCTCTAGTGAGCTGAAGGCAGACTACACAATAGTTCGTCTCTCCATCTGATCCACACAGCATCTTCTGAAGCAGGTTAGGCTAAGAAAGAGTGACTGGCCTAAGGCCATGCAGTGAGTTTCATGGCTCAGTGGGAACTAGAACCTAGAATCCTGGTTCTCTTTATTCTGCCTGATCCTATTATTCTATGGATGTAGTCATTTGAACAGAGAATATATTTCCTAACCACATCTTGCCTTTTTACGTAACAATTCCTTCCAATGCTCCATCCTAAGACAAGGATACAGTGCTGAATCATTAATGAAAAATAAGGGCAAACATACCATTGATCCACCACTTGCATTGAGAAGTTTAGAGTTAACATGGACTCTATGACACACATCCTTCAAAAAACTAAATAAAAGATAAGGAAACAACGGGAGTATAAAATGCAAAATTCACAGTTGGGCAATTATAATACCTTGATTAAGACCAATGAATACAATCCACAAGAGTGCTTATTCACACTTTCATGTTCTTCAGAAATCTTTGTCAGGCCATGTGGTAAAATGAAATAAGGAATGTGGGAAGAAACAGAAATGCCCCAAACCTAAGCCACATCTTGTGGTCATGAGTTCTGCATTTTTCTGAGTGAATACTTGGCCATTAATGGATGTTAGGGGTCAGAAAAGCAATGCCTGACTTTCATTTCCAGAAAACACAGAAGCTGACTGTAAGCCAGACGTACCCTTTGCCTTGGGCTAAGCATACAGATTCTTAGCTGGGAAGATAGCAGAAGTGTAGAAGAACATAGCTGTTTCTTTAGTATAGCTAAGTTTAATTTAGGTTTTGAAAGTCTATTGAAACTTGTACAGCATTACTTAGGCCATTTCTGCATGATGGAGCTAAGCTGGTTTTGGGACAGGATGGCAGCAGTTGGCAGGTCGTGCTTCCACACAAAGTCATCACTAGCCTGCTGCCATCCTGTCCCCAAGTGTCATGATGGTGCATTTTTTGCAAAATGGAAAAAATCTGTTTTGTATTTACCATTGCATGGTGCTCCCATCTTTCTCAGCCATGTGGAAACTGCGGAAGCACAATGGCAATGCTTCCTTCCATAGCACAGCATGGGAAGGTGCCCAGCTGCACTGCAGACAGAAGAGGTGGTGTAATCATGCTCCCTTTCCCAGGGAGCCGGCGAGGTGCAGCGGGGAGTGTTGCCAACCAGACCCAGGGTGCAACGCAACGACATGGAAGAGCATCATCATGCGGAAATGGCCTTAGTGATTAGAAAGAGTGTGAACCTTCAGAATACAAAGTCACCCTTCAAGTAGTAGAAGAAAATCATCTTTCTGTGGTGGTTGATTCTGTCCTAACAGCTAAATAAGATATTCTGTATTTCTCATCATCATTCACTCTGTAGGCCAACACATTCCTACTGCAATAGTAGCACAGTATATTATTTCTTCTTCTTCTTCTTCTTCTTCTTCTTCTTCTTCTTCTTCTTCTTCTTCTTCTTCTTCTTCTTCTTCTTCTTCTTCTTCTCCCCCCTTCTCTTCATCATCATCATCATAGATGTGCTGTTTGGCCAGAGGTAAGGTGAGGGTAAAACCGCATCCCTCAGACTTCGTAGTGGTGCTCATGAAATGTGATACCTGTGCCGCTTGAAGGGAGGTTATCTAGGACAGTTTCAAAAAATAGGTAATAATCCAATTTATTTTAGATATTTATTGAATTAAAACGTGGTTCTCTGAAAGGACTTACAACTAGTTTTTGATCAATTAAATGCTTCTTTACCTTTTATTACGTTACCACAAGTCTCTAAGGAAATGCAACATAAGTTAGAAAGCTGGTACATTTGGATAACAGGTGATGGTGCCATATGATACTTTATTGATTCTGCCACTGCTCTTCTACTTTCAGTCTATAAGCTGCACAAGGACATAGATCACATTAAAGAAGGCCCATCTTTAACAGGAAAACCAGAGAGCCAGTTTGCCAATGACACTGTGCAGAGGGAGACCATTTTTGGAGCACACTTGCAGAGAGGGGAAGAAAATTGGATCAGAAGTTTAAAGGAAGAAATCCAGATAATCAAACTGAGCAACCAACATTTATATTGGAAAATGGCCAATGTTACAGGTACATCCTTGTTTTTTCTCCACACCATCACAGTTAACATACTAAACACTGTGAAAAAGAAAAGAGGAAGAAACATAGATCACATTATTCAGATAGGAGATACGTAGAACAATGGGTACTTTCAGTTTATTTTAATAAATTGTCTTTTTTCCTTGCAAGAAATCATAGGCAAAAACCTTGCCTAGGAAAAGACTAGCTGCTACTCCATTGCTCAGAATAAAAGAAAAATTCTGTATAGGCAATTCCTCTCATTTTGAAGCAAATATACAAAATGAATATGCTGAACTTCAAATCTGGAGGACGGGGTAGCTAATACTCTAGAAGACAGAATCAGAACTGGAAATTACCTTGACAGACTTGAGAGCTGAGCCAAAACCAAGACAATGAATTTGAACAGGAATAAATGTATGGTACTACATCTAGGTAGGAAAAATGAAATGCACAAATATAGGATGAGTGACAGCTGGCTTGAAACCAGTGTTAGTGAAAGGGAGCTAGGGATCTTAGCAAACCACAAGTCAAACATGAGTCAACAGTGTGACACAGCAGCCAAAAAAGCCAGTGCAATGCTGGGCTGCATCTAGAGGAGTTCTGTCCAGATTATGGGAAGTAGTAGTGTCACTCTATTCTGCTTTGGTCAGACCTCACTTGGAGAATGGTGTCCATTTCTGGGCACCATAGTTCAAGGAGGATGTTGACATGTGTGAATGTATTCAGAGAAAGGCAAGCAAGATGATACAAAGGTCTGAAAACCAAGCCTAATGAGGAACAGCTTAAAAAACTAGGTATGTTTAACTTGGAGAAGAGAAGACTGAGATGTGACATGATAGCCATCTTTAAATACCTGCTCCAGAAACTAGCACAGGAACCAATGGATTCAAATTATAAGAAAAGATATTTCATCTAAACATTACAATCTTCTTGACTGTAAGAGCTATTCATAAGTGGAATAGACTGCCAGGGGAGAGGGGGAGAGAAGAGAATGGACTTTCCTTCTTTGGAGGCCTTTAAACAGAATTTATATGACCATTTTTTCAGAATCCTTTAGTTGTGTATTCCTGCTTGACACGAGGTTTGATTAGATGGCCCTTTGTAGCCACTTCCAGCTCTTAAATGTTGTGACCCTATGAAATGCCATCCACCCTCCTAGAGCACATGGGAGAAATTCCAGCACATATTTGGCCTGGGCGGGGCCTTTTTAACCACTCTTGGGCCTTGGGACATTGATTCCCCCATGCCTTGGAAGAACTTAGGGACATTTGAGGAAGAAAAAGGGTTGTGGGGGGGCTATGGGCATAAAAACAGCCCTGAGGATGGCATACAGCCCATGGGCTGCACTTTCTTCACCCATTATTCCACTGAAAGTAGGTCTGTTGAATCAATAGGGAACCAATACTTGATTCACTTGATTCAGCGCATCTTCTCTAATTCAAACTAAATTGTACTCAGACTGTTCTCTCTTTCTCTCTCTCTCTCTCTTCTCTCACACACAAACTTTTTTTTATTGGCCTCTAGGATGCATGGTTTCAGGCATGCTCTTATCTCACTGTCAGCCTAGACGGTACTACTTTTTGGTTCCTGGCCAGAAAGAGACAAAATAGTTTCAGCTTAAGAAATCTAAAGGCAGTTAGAAAAAGTTTCTCTTCCACAGTGGAAGAGGAACACATTTCTTTCATCCCACTGTTGCCTCACAAAATCTTGGACCAATACTAAGTCCTACTAAAACTGTTGAGCAAAACACTTAAGAACTGTGGAAGATGAAAATGAGATGAAATGGGCACAACTGCGGCAGAGCAAGCCTTCTGTCCAGTTCCTTTAAGATGATCTTTTTTAAAAGTCTTAATATAGACTCTAATGACACTTGCCAACACCTGGACAAAGGGCACAAAGTACATCAAGACTGTCCCATCCTGTCACATTCATTACTATTGACTTGCTTACTTCCATCCTTTGCTGACAGGAGAGTGGGTGGGGGAACTGGACTGTTCGCAGGGTCAACATTTCTACTTTTTTTATTATTATTATTATTATTATCATTTTGACTTCCAGGTATGGAAAGCCTTATGGCATTTTTCTGACATGAGCCAAAAGCACTTGGATTGCTTTGTGCAATATTCACCTTGACTTAGGTGGTAATGGGGCAACTTGAATTGTCAGTGTGTTAGCAACCTCTACCCAGGCCACACCAAAGTTCTAACTCATGGCTTCCAATCACTCACCTTGCCCTTATTCCCTCAAGATCCCTACTGGATCTAGTACTTGGGACTCAAGGTGGCGTCTGTTTTAGCCAAGTGGCTGTGTGAATCAGTGGGTTCAGTGTGGTACAGCATGTCCAGTTGTTCTTTAAAACATTCAGATAGATGTAGAAAATAAAAACAGTAAGGATTTACTATTTATTGTATTTCTGCTTTCATGTGCCTTCAAGTTATTTCTGACTTTCGGTGACCCTAAGGTAAATGTATGGCCCTATCAATGGGTTTTCTTGGCAAAATTTGTTTGGAGGGGGTTTGCCTTTGCCTTCCTCTGAGAGAGTGTGCCGTTGCCAAAGTCATCTACTGGGTTTCCATGACTGCGTAGGGATTCAAATCTTGGTCTCTAAAAGTCATAATCCAATGCTTAAACCACTATACCATGCTGTTTTTCATAAATATATACAAATGAAATAAAATAAGCTTCTGGTCTTAGGTGGGTTCTACTTGCAGTACACAGTAACACCTCAATTTCAGTCAAAATAACATTTCTCCCTAAACTCCTTCTACATTCTCAAATCCCTAAATCCTGTTCAGATCTTCCTCATGCTTCTTCTTCTAGCCAGCCTTCACTTTCTTTCTCTCTTTCAATGTCCTAACTCTATTTCATTCTTGCCCTCTCTCTTTAACAGACGAGCCCTTAGTTTATATCATTTCCCACCATAGGCCTTCCTCCATATTATTCCATTAGCTGTGTTTGGCTTGCCCAGCTTCTTCCTTCACAGTTGGCCTGTTTTAGGCAGAAAATGTCTTTCGTTAGTGCTGTCTTTTAAAACAATTTTGTTGAAGGGTTGTTTCAGGGGATATATGCACTTTTGGATGTGTTATGTATCTGTTTTTATGTTTTATGTTTACCGTATTTGCAGGCATATAAGATGCACTGGTGTATAAGACACACCCCACTTTCAAACAGTATTTTTCAGGAAAAAAAGTGAGTCGTATACAACAGCAAATAGGGTATTCTCCTTGGTGGGGGGATAACTCTTGCTTCTCAGGAAATAAAGACATTCACTTGGTTGCAGACTTCTATTGCCATTAATAAATGTCTCTAAAAAGTCTGACCATTTCCAATAAATATCAATATCTATTTCAGACCAACTTGAAAACAATGAAATTCAAGGACCTCCAGGGCTTCCAGGTGGGTATATAATGGCTCCACTGATCACTTTATTTATTTACTTCCTTATTTTATTAATTTAAATTCTACTTTTCTTCCAATAATGGTATTCAAAGTGGCTTGTAACATATTTAAAAACACTGCTGATTAAAAACTATATAAAAACATCAGTAAAGGTACAGATATAGAAGTTATTTCAAAGGTAATCAAACAATTTATGAAGTTAAAACATTCAGATTCATTAACAGACTAACACCATAAAACCAGTGTTGTCAAATTCATTAACAGACAATATAAACACCATAAAACATGATTAAAAGCCCATCCCAGTCAGTTTCTGAAAGCTCGATTGCTTAAGAATGTTTTCAACTGTCAGCAGGTGTATACCAAGGATGGGGCCATCTAGCCTCCTTAGGAAGGGAGGGCCAAATCTGGAGGCATCCACCAAGAAGGTTGCCTCTCTTGTTCCCACCAAATGACCCTGAAAAGGCAGTAAAACAGAGAGGAGGGCCTCTCTAAAAGATCTTAATGCTCTAATGGGCTCATAAAGGGAGATATGGTCCTTTAAATAGCCCTGAGCCAAGCCATATAAGGCTCTGTAGTCCAAAACTATCACCTTGAATTGTGCCCAGATATGGACTGGCAGTCAGTGAAGCTACTGTAACCAAGGAGATGCACGCTCCCTGTAGCCAGCCCCAGCTAACAATCTCGCTGCAATTCTTTGGGCCAAACTGAAGTTTCTGGGCACTTTTCACAGACAGCTCCACATGCAGCACACCAGCAAATGGGATGTAACCAAGGTGTGTGTTATATATAGCAGATCTTGGAAATATTACCTTTTTTGGATGACAACACCCAGAATCCCCTAGCCAGGATGTCCAGTTCTTGTCCAAAAGGAAAACTCTCCCCAGCTCTAACCGTGAGCACTCACTTATTTCCTGTAAAGCAGCTTGACTTGAGCCAACACTGGATCACCCAAAATGAGGGAAAGCAAACTGATCTACAGAATGTTTAAGATGATTACCACACCCTGCAGTCAAGAACCGTCAGCTAATTTGCTACTGTCCCTGCCCCTGCCCCCTGCATGTGTGAGAAAATATTCTCACACATGCTCTTTCATCTCAAATGAACTCAAATGCAGGCTAAATGATCATGTAGCCGGCATTTAAATTCACAGTACTGCCTTTCATTGCTATTTTGTGTTTGCATGTGTGTTTGTGTTTGATATTATTTGTTTGCTTTGCAAACTTTTGTCTTAAAAAACAAATTTAATAAATAATGTTAGCTTGGCTTCTAAGACATTTTATTCCTTTCATTTCTGTCATCTGTGTTGCTCTGAAATTAAAACTTTTCTTCATATTTAGGTTCCAAAGGAGACAGAGGAATTCCAGGAATGAAAGGGAATCAGGGGAGTAAAGGTCAGTGTTCATGCACATATATTTTGAATCTGGAGCACACTGGCTCAGTTCAGATGTCACAATGTCAGTCCAATAAACCTTAAATTGAACAAGATGCATGCCTGTGTATCCCATCTTTGGACTGTACATCTAATTTCTTAAACCAGTTTCAGATGACATTCAGATCAAGAAGATGTAGCCACCTTTCTAACCTGGACAAGAAACCTGAGGCCCCTTCACACTGCAGAATTGCAGTACTATTGTTGTTGCTGTGTGCCTTCAAGTCATTTCCAACCCTAAGGCGAAGTTATCTCAAGGTGTTCTTGGCAAGATTTGTTCAGAGTGGGTTTGCCTTTGCCTTCTTCTGAGGCCCAAGGTTACCCTATGGGTTTCCATGGTTGAATGACTATTCTCCAGAGTCATAGTCCAACACTCAAACCACTACACTACACCGTAGCACTATTATTCTAGTAACTGCCATAGTTCCATCCAAGAGCATTTAGGATATGTAGCCAGAGGAGTTCCCCCAGTGCCTCCCTAGACTACAACCACAGGATTCCGTAGGATGGAACCATGGCAGTGAAAATGGAATCACAGCAGTATAACTTCCACAGTGTGAATGGGACCCAGGAATGACCACAATGCTCAGTCCTGTGGTCCTTTCCACACTACACTGTTATTGTGTTATTATTCCACTTTCAACATCCTGTGGAATTCTGGGGTTTGTAGTTTACTGAGGCCAAAGAGCTCTCTGGCTGAGAATTCTAAAGGCTCCTTCATAAATTACAAACCCTACAATTCCATAGGATGTTGAAAGTGGAATAGAAGCACTATAACAGCATAGTGCGGAAAGGCCCATAGTTTCTCAAACCAATGCAATAACATCTTGGCCAGAAAACCAACTGTCCACTGAAAGATGAACACATATGTTGGAGTAGGAACTCAGTCAATGAAAAACTGGTCTCTGCCAAGATAGCTAAATGATACTAATATCAGTTCTATGGCATAGGTAGGCAGGTTGCATGTGAAGCCTACCAAAATAAGACACTAATATATGTACTTCATTAAATTAGAAAAAGTCAAAGTTGAAGTTTCATCCATTTGCAACAAGTACATCTTAACACAACCGTAACCAGCCCTTGCGTTTTTCAGGAGACAGGGGTGAAAAAGGAGACATTGGTTTAAGAGGAATCAAAGGACAGCCAGGGTCATATGGTAAGCAAACAACCAGATGTTCCAGATTTTCCAATTGAGGACTAGAAAGCAGCTTTTCTGAACAGCTAAGGTAAAAACAAATATGTTCCTTTCTTTTATTTCAGGTATTGGATTGCCTGGACCAAAAGGAGAAGCAGGTAAAACATAATAATAATCCTCTGAAACAGTAATAACTGTAAATGGGGAAAATGCTCTTCGGTTCCACTCAGATTCAATACTGGAATGTCGTATAATGTTTGCACAGGATTTACGGCAGAATATTTTCCAAGGTTTTCAGTGCATCCAGTGGTTCCTTGGTTTTCAGTGTATCCATGTGATAGATACAACCACTTGCTGAAACTTCTCTGTAAGATTTTCCATTTTTGTAAATAAATCAATCCTCTTGTTCAAAGCTCAGCTGCTAGCCCCAACTAGAGTAGACCCACTGAAACAATGGGATTCACATAAGTGTTGACTTATTTTTCAGTAATTGAGTTAGAGGGTCTTTCCGCACCTTACCTTTTTCCGGCACTGGGGTGCGGGGATCGTGTGAGCAGCCTCCGGCGAGAGGCTGTCGCATCCCTGCTGTTTCAGCTCCGCACGAGCTGCCTCCTCACACAAGAGCCCTGCCTCTTCCTTCCACAGGGCAGCCTGAGAGTTTCCCAGGCTGCACTGAGGCAGGAAGCATGACTCGCGTGGCTCCGGAGGCTCCGCACGCCGGGTAAGTGTGCATGGGGCCTGGGAGCAATGCGCAATGACGCACCAGCTGAAAATGAAAAGGTGCGCAATCAGCACCTGCCAGCCCCTGGAGCATTCAGCAATTGTGAGTGCATTGTGCAGATCGCTCCTCACAATCGCGCAATGCTTCAGGCGCCCTTTCACATGGCAAATGCCATGCGGAAAGGGCCTGGGACAAGTCATTGGTTTTAGACCATGACAAAATGGTTCTCTAGAGTGTCAGGGCCTCAGGCATCACCGCGCTGGCGGGCGCTGCGGAGGCCGACGCCGCCGTTACCTCCGAGGAGGAGG
Organism: Iguana delicatissima; assembly: GCA_948472985.1. Classification (NCBI taxonomy): domain Eukaryota; kingdom Metazoa; phylum Chordata; class Lepidosauria; order Squamata; family Iguanidae; genus Iguana; species Iguana delicatissima. The sequence goes on along the minus strand of CAOKZL010000345.1, from coordinate 11,804 downwards.
AGGCGGGGCCGGGCCCGTCGGAGGTCGCAGCTGACGACGGGGGCCGCGCGGTCGCTGCGGATGGCTCCGCCGCCGGGGGGGATTGCTGGGACACTGCGGCAGACGCCGATCCCGGCGAGGGTCTCCCCGGAGCGGCGGAGGCCGACAACGTCGACGAGGATCGGCCCGGTGCTGCGGAGGCCGCCGGCCCGGCTCCCGGGCTGCGGGGCGTGGCGGACGAGGACCTGTGGGAGGAGGCGGGCCCCGGGCCCGATCCCGGGGCACCGCCTACTCGCGAGGCTGCCTCGGAAGAGGCTGAGGCTGCTGCGCCACCGCCGATGTTCCAGCAGCGTCGGCGGCTCAAGGAGGCCAGCCGCTGCTCCCGGCGGCTGCAGGAGAAACACCTGGGCGCAGGGAGCTCCCAGCTGTAGCACAGCTGCGAGCCCAGCCACGTGCTCGGCACGGATTGGCCGCGGCCCGGCCCACAGGCCTTTTTAGGCAGGCGCGGGGCTGGGGAAGGCGCGGAGCAACAACCGTCGGCTTCCCGCGCGTCTGTCGCCCATGCCTTGTTCCAGTCCACCCCGTGTCTGCGTTCCACTGCCCGGCTCTACCAAGACCCTACCCTGCGTTAAAGGTGCAGTAACCATTTTGTGTTCGGGGTGAGGCAACCCCTTGTTATTTCCGTTGACACCTGCTGTTAAGGCAAACCTCAGTTCAAGGCCCTTGCTGGCTGCAGCGCCCATGTGGGACTGTTTGGGACGCTGCTGGTGGCCGCCTCTGGCCCGGCCCCTGCTTGACCTCAGCCCGCGCTGACAGATTGTTGCTCCGTCACCCAGTCAAGCAGGATGGAAGGGGAGAACGCCGCCCTGAAGGCCCAGCTGGCCGCCCAGGCCCAGGAGAACCAGGGTCTGTGTGCTCAAGTGGACCAGCTCTCTCACGCCCTGTAGGCCTTGCAGTTCCAGGTCGGCCAGCTGCAGGTAGCCCGGCCCCCGCCAGCACCGAAGATCCCCATGGCGGTGCCGCCACGCTTCTCAGGAGAGCCCTCCGAGCTGGAGACGTTCGTGGCCGGTTGCTGGCTGTATATGCAGGTCGGTGCCCAAGACTTTCCCAACGAGCTGGCCCAGGTGGCTTTCATGATCAGCCTGCTCTCTGGGATGCCGGCCAAATGGGCCACGCCTCTGCTCCGCCAGAATAGCGGCATCCTGGATGACATGGCCGCGTTCCTGCAGGCTTTCCGGGCGGTGTGGGGGGACCTGGTGCAGGCTGAGACGGCCAGTCGCCAGCTGCGCCAGCTGCAGCAAGGCTGGGGTACGGTACGGGACTATACCACCACGTTCCGCCTGCTGGCGCAAGACCTGGCCTACAACGACCCTGCCCTCCAAGATCAGTACCGGGCCAGCCTCTCAGCCGAGATCTTGGATGAACTGGCCCGCAGTCCCCCGCCAGAGACATTGGAGCTGTTGACCCAGCAGGCCCTCCGGATCGACGGGCGCCTGGAGGCCCAAAGGCAGGCCCGTCAGGCGGGCTCCACCAGCACCCGGACCAGCGCCCAGACCTCCCCGGGAGGCCCCGCCCAGCCGGTCAGGGACAGGCACCTCCGCCAGCAGAGTCAGTGGCGAGGAGCCCACGCAGCTCGGGGAGGCGCGGCCCCGCCTGACCGCCGAGGAGAAGGAGAGGCGGCGGCGGGCGGGCCTGTGTCTGTACTGCAGCCTGGGAGGTCACTTCGTTCGCATGTGTCCTTCGAAGTCCGCCATCCCAGGGGCTCCAGGAAAAGCCAACCCCCAGGTCTAGAGGGCCTGCGAGGCCTGGGGGAGCCCGGAGGTGGGACAGACACAGACGCCTCGGCGCGACGACGAGACCCGCTGCTGGTGGCCGCAGCGGTGTGCTATGGTGAGGCACAGCCCATCCCCGTAGGGGCCATGATCGACTCAGGGGCATCCAATAACTTCCTGGACCTCCAGTTCGCCCAAGACCACCAGATCCCGTTGGTGCTGCTGCCAGAGCCACGGCCGGTGGAGACCATTGATGGGCGGTTGCTGAAGTCCGGCCCCATCACCCATCAGACGGTCAAGGTGGGTTTTGAGATCCAGGGCCACTACGAGCGGACGAGCTTCTTGGTGGCCGCGGTGCCCTGCTTCCCCGTGGTTCTAGGGATGCCCTGGCTCTCGCGCCACGACCCGCACATCTCCTGGGTGCGGCGTGAGGTGCTGTTTGCATCCGAGTACTGCCAGGAGCACTGCTGGCCCGAGAAGTTGATGGCTACCTTGGAGACCTCCGGGGCCGGGATGTCCGTCGAACTGCCGCAGAAGTACCAGGAGTTTGCGGACGTGTTCGACCAGAAGGAGGCCGAACGCCTACCCCCGCACCGGGTCTACGACTGTGCTATAGACCTGGTACCGGGGGGCCCCATTCCGGCAGGCCGCATCTACGCGCTCTCGGAGCCGGAGCTGGCAGCCCTGCGGGAGTTCTTGGAGAAGAACCTATGTCGGGGCTTCGTGCAACGTTCGACCTCCCCGGCCGGGGCGCCGGTGCTGTTCGTCCGCAAGAAGTCAGGGGAGCTTCGGCTTTGCAACGACTATCGCGCCCTCAACTGGATCACCATCCGCAACTGCTACCCGCTGCCCTTGATCCCGGAGTTGCTGGAGCGCCTGCGCCACGTGACGGTCTTCACGAAGCTGGACCTCCGCGGGGCCTACAACCTGGTGCGGATCCGGGCCGGTGACGAGTGGAAGACGGCGTTCCAGACCCGGTACGGGCACTATGAGTACACCGTCATGCCCTTCGGCCTGTGCAACACGCCGGCGGTGTTCCAGCACTTCGTGAACGACGTCTTCCGGGGCTACCTGGACCGCTTCGTCATCATCTACCTCGATGACTTCCTGATCTACTCCCCGAATCAGCAGGTCCATGAGACACACGTGCGCGCCGTGCTGCGGCGGCTGCGGGAGCACCGCCTGTACGCCAAGCTCGAGAAGTGTGCTTTCGATCTCGCGGAAGTCGACTTCTTGGGCTACCGCGTGTCTCATCGGGGAGTAGAGATGGATCCGGCAAAGGTGGAGGCCATTGTGTCCTGGCAGGCCCCGAGGAGTTGCAAGGATGTGCAGCGGTTCCTGAGGTTCGCCAACTTCTACCGGAAGTTCATTGCCGACTACGCATCGTTGGCCGCCCCCATCACCCAGGTGCTCTGCGGCAAGGCGCCGTTCCAGTGGACCCCCAAGTCCCAGCAGGCGTTCGACCGGCTGAAGACCCGCTTCACCACGGAGCCCATCCTGCAGCATCCCAACCCCAGGCGGCCCTTCGTCCTGGAAACTGACGCCTTGGACGTCGCAGTCGGGGCGGTCCTGCTGCAGAACTTGGGTCCGGAAGGGGAGCTCCGGTCGTGCGTCTACCACTCCTGGCAGCTGACCCCTCCTGAGCGGAACTACACCATCTGGGAGAAGGAGCTCCTGGCGGTCAAGGCAGCATTCGAGGCCTGGCGGCACCTCCTGGAAGGCGTGGTGCACCTGGTACAGGTGCGGACCGACCACCGCAACCTGGAGTACTTGCAGACCGCCCGGAAACTGACGCCGCAGCAGATGCGGTGGGCCCAGTTCTTCTCCCGGTTCCACTTCCAGCTGCAGTACGTGCCCCGGGCCCGCAACTGGCGCGCGGACGCCCTGTCCCGAAAGCTCGAGTACGCCGCCGCCCCAGAGCCAGAGAGCCGCTCGTCCATCCTGCGCCCTGAGAACTTCGCGGCGACCGTGGATGTGACGACCCTGGCGGAGCTGATCCGGGAGGCCCAGGCCCAGGAGCCACCCCGGGAGACCCTATGCCTGGGGGACGCTGCCACCCCGTGGTCGGAGCGGGGGGCTGCTCTACCATCACGACTGGCTCTTCGTGCCCCCCGGCCCCTGTCGCGAGGAAGTGCTGCGCCTCTGCCATGACGGAAGGCCCGCAGGGCACTTCGGCCTATACAAGGTCCTGCACCTCGTGACCCAAGAGTTCTGGTGGCCCAGGGTGTGCGGGGACGTCGACTGTTACGTCCGCTCCTGTCCCATGTGCCGCCGCGCCAAAGACCCGACGGAGAGGCCCTCAGGGCTGCTCCAGCCGCTGCTGACCCCCGCAGGCCCCTGGTGGACCATCTCCATGGACTTCATCACCGAGCTTCCTCCATCCAAGGGCCACACAGTCATACTGGTGGTGCTGGACCTCCTTACGAAGATGGCACACTTCGTCCCGTGTCTGGCACTACCTTCCGCGAAGGAGACGGCACGCCTCATCCTGGAGCACGTCTTCCGGCTGCACGGCCTCCCCGAGGGGATCATAACCGATCGAGGGGCGCAGTTCACCACCCGGTTCTGGCAGTGTCTGTTGCGGCAGCTGGACATCGAGCCCCGGTTGTCATCGGCCCACCACCCGCAGACCGACGGCCAGACCGAGCGCACCAACGCCACGCTGGAGCAGTACCTGCGGTGCTACAGCTGCTACCAGCAGGACGACTGGGTCAACCTCCTGCCCGTGGCCGAGTTTGCGTACAACAATGCCGTCCACGCCTCCACTCAGCAGTCCCTGTTCCTGGCCAACTACGGTTTCCACCCACGGTGGTTCCCGCCGGTCAGGGCACCTACCGCGGTGCCCGCCGTGGACCGATGGCTCCAGGAGCTGCGGACCACCCAGGAGCTACTGCGGGAGCAGCTGGAGCATGCTAAGGAGGCATACAAGCGGGGAGCAGACCGGCACCGGCAGCCAGGGCCGCCTCTGTGGGTCGGGGACCGTGTCTGGCGCTTCCTCCCACCCGGGCGCCCTAGACGCAAGCTGGATGCCCGGTACATAGGCTCTTTTGCCATCCGGGCCCAGGTAAATCCCGTGGCCTTCCAGCTCCAACTCCCACTCAACCTGCGGATCCACCCGGTATTTCACAGGTCGCTGCTCCTGCCAGCTACGGGGGTGCAACCGGACACTGGCCCCGGAGTCCTGCCGGCTCCGGTGCTTGTCGGCGGTGAGAAGGAGTCCGAGGTGGCTGGGATCCTCGACTCCCGCTGGCAGCACGGTCGCCTACAGTACTTGGTAGACTGGCGTGGGTATAGTCCAGAGGAGCGCTCCTGGGAGGACGGAACGGACGTCCATGCGCCGCGGTTGGTGCAGGCTTTCCATTGCCGCTACCCGGCGAAGCCTCATCCCCCGCGAGGTGGGGGGGCGCCCCTGGGGAGGGGAGTGATGTCAGGGCCTCGGGCGTCACTGCGCTGGCGGGCGCTGCAGAGGCCGACGCCACCGTTACCTCTGAGGAGGAGGAGGCGGGGCCGGGCCCGTCGGAGGTCACAGCCGACGACGGGGGCCGCACTGTCGCCGTGGATGGCTCCGCCACCGGGGGGGATCGCCGGGACACCGCGGCAGACGCCAATCCCAGCGAGGGTCTCCCCGGCGCAGCGGAGGCTGACGACGTCGACGAGGATCGGTCCGGCGCTGCGGAGGCCACTGGCCCGGCTCCCAGGCTGCGGGGCATGGCGGACGAGGACCCGCGGGAGGAGGCGGGCCCCGGGCCCAATCCCGGGGCACTGCCTACTCGCGAGGCTGCCTCGGAAGAGTCTGAGGCCACCGCGCCGACGACGACGTTCCAGCAGCGTCGGCGGCTCAAAGAGGCCAGCCGCTGCTCCCGGCGGCTGCAGGAGAAACACCTGGGGGCAGGGAGCTCCCAGCTGTAGCACAGCTGCGAGCCCAGCCACGTGCTCGGTGCGGATTGGCCGTGGCCCGGCCCGCAGGCCTTTTTAGGCAGGCGTGGGGCTGGGGAAGGCACGGAGGAACAACCGTCGGCTTCCCGCGCGTCTGTCGCCCGTGCCTTGTTCCAGTCCAGCCCGTGTCTGCGTTCCGCTGCCCGGCTCTACCAAGATCCTACCCTGCGTTAAAGGTGCAGTAACCATTTTGTGTTCGGGGTGAGGCAACCCCTTGTTATTTCCGTTGACGCCTGCTGTTAAGGCAAACCTCAATTCAAGGCCCTTGCTGGCTGCAGCGCCCCTGTGGGACTGTTTGGGACGCTGCTGGTGGCCGCCTCCGGCCCGGCCCCTGCTTGACCTCAGCCCGTGCTGACATAGAGTCTGAAGAAACCATAAATTTGCTCTAAATAAAGATTCTAAATTCCAGCTGATTAGTTTCAACAGGACAGCTCAGTTGAGAACACCATATATTTCAGCTAAACCATCACTTAGAACCTGCCTCAAATGTCATACATCTGAGTTTAATTCCAGCTGAAAAACCTGAAGTGATGTGGAGCTTCTCATCTCTTGCTATGTAATATGATGCTGGTAATCCAGAACTGCGAGATGCAGAGAAAGCCCCCCTGAGTTTAGTGGAACTTACCTCTATGAGGGTATGTTTATGACTGGCAGGCTAAATGTCTTCATTTGTATTTTAGGAATTCCAGGAGCAAGAGGACCCCCAGGTATCCAAGGACAGAAGGGTGAATCAGGTAATCCAAGACAAGCTGTAGAAATAGGTGTGGTGCCCCAAAGCAAGTGAAGTTCTATCTACTTGGCCAGTCATCCTTATTATTTATAGTGCCTGCTTGTTTTCATTTCAGGGACCATGGGACCCAAGGGATCAAAAGGAGAGCAAGGAGTACCAGGTAAGATTTACTGTAGATCAGCAATGGGACTAATGCTGCCCTCCAGATGCTGTTGGACTGCAGCTCCTAGCAATCTGCACCATTGGCTATGCTGGCTAGAGTTAGATGCAGTTCCACAGCATCTAAAGACCCATGTGATTTTTCACCACTGCTACAGTACTAAGGAGAAGAAGAAATGCTTGCGGGATTTCTAGCCTAACTAATTAATTAATTAATTAATTGGCTGATCTTAGGTACAATAGGGATAAACATCATTTCCTACTCCAATAGGGTACCCTGGAAACTTCCTGCAGAGGAAGTTCCCTTAGGGTGCTTCCAACATTCCTCAGAGTCTTCACTGCAGTTTTTAAAAAGAAAAACTTTGAGACATGTCTCTGGAAGCCTCCAGAAGGTGCAATTGTTACTCTCACCCTGCACACACACACCCCAAAATGGTACAGGGACCATCTACATCTTGTTTTGCCCCTCCCCAAAACCCACTTTTTTGAATTTGGAAGTAGGCCCTGGGAGAGAGACAAATGGGGTGGTGGCACTTCTTCTGACCCTCTCCAGCTGCCCACCCCTGATGTCAGGGAAAGAAAACTCAGGAAGATACAGGCAGTTCAGATGACAGAGAAACTGGAAATGTGAAAATTCAGAACATCTTTTTTTTTCTCCCAGCATGTTAATGATTTTACTTAATCACAGTGGTGACTAAACCTATCAGTGTATAACAGAGATTTCAGAGAACCGGATTGTCACATAATAAGTTCAACAGTTGAGTGACAGTCCCAGTTGAGTACAGACAACTCAGAGTTCAGAGTTTTAATTAATTCTTTGGAGATATGCCCATTTTCCCAATTTGCAGCCTTGATAAGAACATAAGAAATGACCTCCTGGATCAGATCAAAGATCTCTCACAAGGGTGAGGGAACCTTTATTCTCTCCAGATGCCTTAGCCCACAATCTCTACAGTCTCTCACCTTTGTCCATGCTGTTTGGGCTAATGGGAGTTGTATGCCAAAACATCTAGACAGATGAAGTTTCTCCACACTTGGTGGACAGTATCTAGCCAGGAACGGTATATCCTTTGACACTGGCAAACATGATGTAAACTAAATTTGCAGAGTCACCTTAATTCTTGAAACCTCTTACTGTATACAGTGTAGTCACTCATGTATAAGGCTAGAAATTTTAGACAAAAAATTGACCCCAAAAAACCAGATCAATCTAGGGACCAATGTAAGTACTGTACCTTAACTCTTATATATATAAAAAATCCCCGTGTCTGAGTAATGAAAGGCAAGAGCTAAGTCCATCCCAGGAGAACTGGAAAGAAGCACTGTGCCCCTCTACTCTCTCTGCTGCCCTTTGCCTGGGCAGGAAAAATGATGACAGGAGCAAGATGCCAGGTTTGCCCAGGACAAATTAAGCTCTCATTTTTCACCACCCTACTCGGAGGAGGGGGTTGTTCCTTTTCTGGTAAGATTTGATAGTATACCTTTACTTTTACCAGAACCATCCCCTTCTCTGAGTAGAAAAGCTTTTTTGAATGCCTAGGCAGCACCTGGCCTCCTAAGGCAGCACTGGCATTTTCCTCTCTCTGGCCATTTCTGCACTAGACTGTTATAGCACTATGATTCGACTTTCAACATCCTATGGAATCCTGAGGTTTGCAGTTTTGGGAGGGACCGGCTTCTGTGGAATGACCGGGAGGGGCCAGTTTCTGTGGAATGACTGGGGTTTGCAGTTTCGGGAGGGGCTGGAAATGGCTTCTGTGGAATGACTTTTGACTTATACCCAGGTCATATCAAAGTCCATAGCTTTGGCCCTCAAACCTGCCCTCAACTTATACATGAGGTTGACTTACAGGTGAGTATATACGGAACATGAAATTATTTCCAGAAGGCATCGGTGAAAGGAGTACTGCTCTGGAAGATATAGTAAAAAGGGCTTCACTTCTTGTGATCAGAAATCTAAAGCAGCTCTGTGAAAAAGTAATAATATCTCTCCGTGTGTGTGTGCATGTGTGTGTGTGTGCACATTCCAATCCAGGATTAACTGGACGTGGGGGTGAAAAAGGAGCTAAAGGGAATCTTGGACCTGTTGGGCCAAAAGGTGAACAAGGATTAAAAGGAGATATGGGATACAAAGGAACTCAAGGTAAGACTGTTTGGCCAGAAGCTTATCTCTAAACATTTTATCAGAACTTTAGAGTTCAGGAGTGGTAATTTTTAGAGTACAGCTCCCCAAAACAGCAGCCAACATGGCCATCAGAACCCTGATTACTGAGCAGTATAAAACTGGATGGATAGATAGATGGATGGCTGAGTAGTAATTCTAGATAGGTCTTTTCAAAAGTCAGTCCCACTGAGTACAGGCCATCCACATTTGTGGGTTTAACTTCTACAGATTTGGCTATTTGCGAGTTTCTTCAATCCCTGCTCCCCCACCACCACTTCAGGCTCTTCTTTTCTGAAGGAACTTTTCCTCCCAATCGCTTCAATCAGGTCGCACAGCCTTTTAAAAACCCATCTCTGGGCCTCCTCCTCCTACATCAGCCACTGCCTGTCTAATATACAGAGCACCAATTCACCTTTTAAACAGGCTCACAGCCCAGTTTCTCAGCACCACAAACCCTCTCCCAGTGCCCCCACGCCCAAGGAAGGAGATGAGGAAGAGAAAGGAAGTATAGGGTCACCACGCTGACCCACCCTCATTCCCTCTCCTTTTCCTGACCTGATTTAGAACCTGAGTACCTATTCTTCCCACCATGCCTCAGCCTCTTTTCCACAGATATACACATACATTTTGATATTTGTGATTTTTCCACTTTTACAAGATCATGTGCCCCTGACCCTAGTGAATATGAAGGCCAAATGTACAGCAGAGTTGGGCAAAAGCATTAGGTCCCGGGGCCAATTTACCTAGGGCTGCATGGACTGCCAAAAATGCCAAAAAAGCAATAAATAAAATTTAAAAAATGAAGTGGCCAGATCTCCACCTGATCTGAAAAACAGCTTTTTTAAAAAAAGGCAAATAGCATGAGAGGGGCTGCAGCCTATTTAAAGGGTAAATTGGTGCTCTGTAGATTTCTAGCAAATGCAATTTTCCCCACTTTTTGACCAGTAAAAGGGCAGTCAGGGGAGCAAAAAGCTCCAAAAACAATATTGAGAAGGGCGCATCCAGCCCTGCTGCTGCACTTTATCTTCCTTTTCTATCTCTGTCACATAGGGATGAGGGGGCAATGGGGGCAGTACTCCCCCAGCGGCAATTTTTTGAGCGGCGTCATGGCTCCTTGCTTGCCCTCCCCCACGCACTGTAGCCCTACCCTGCCCGTTGTAGCCCTGCCCCATCCGTTGTAGTCCCCCCGCATCATAGCCCCATCCCCACACACTCTAGCTACACCCCCACACTGTAGCCACACTGCTTCCCGCCACTCCTCCCTCCACACACCCCAAGCTCTGCCACTGTTCCATCTTCAAAGCCTGGAAAGCAGTTTTGAAAAAGGCAGATGTAGCCAGAATTTTTTTTTGGTGCTTGCTTCCTCTGTGACTGCTCCAGAGGTATAGATACACTTCTTTTGCAATGGGTATTGCTTCAGCTTCTTCTTTTGCGAGGGAAACATACTTTGCTTCATAACGCTAACAGCAACATGGCACATACTTTAGAGGCACATAGTTTTTCAAAGGAGAGCAAAACAAAAACGGATAGGCAGCTTCTTCTGTAACTTTAAGGGAGAAGGAAACTTTCTTTGCTTTCCTCTCTAGGTGATTGCCTGAGCAGTTTGCAGGCAATCAGCAGACTCACACTGACAGCCTGTTGCAAAGTGAGCCTTGGTGCTGTTTAATCCAATTGTCCTGTCCATTGCACACCCAGCTAGGATGCCTGAGGAAGCTTTATCAGAGGTATAATGAGAGAACTTGATTGTTTGGGATCACCCAGCCTTACAAGAATGAAAAGTTGCTTCCTGTGAAGGCATGGCAGAGTTGAACCAAGTCCAGCTTTACTAGAAGGCAGAATGGAACACTTTGTATGGCAAGAAAGGGCCATGCAAGTTCTGGCTCCAGACCATGTTCAGAGTGGTGCCACATAGGTGCAGTAGGTATAGAAATTGCACCGTATAGCTTAAGTGAATATAGAGAAGGACTCAGGCCTCCTGAGCAAGGTCATATAGCTTCCAAGTTTACTAGGGACATAATTCTTAGAGCAAACAGGCAGGGACAATCAAAGGTGAAGATCTCCGTATCATTTCCTTATCTCACAAAAAAGATAAGAAACTCCTTTCTTCTTTTGCTAGGGAGCAATGATCTTTGGCATGCAAGGGAGTAGTTCTCTACTTCCCATCCTGTAATATCCCCTTGAGTAGTTCCTGGAGAGCACAGCCACAGATATATAAGATGGAAAACAGTCTTTGATCTTTGTCTCAGAGGAAGGACAAGGTCAGCACCTACCTAAGGAAAGTATGAAGGATGTTGGAGCAAGTCTTGTGAGTTTAGGGGGTTCAACACACTCAGCTACAAGAAAGATGGTTTTCTGTTGGCTGCAGGGGTTGGGTAGGCTTTTCTCTGCTGTAAACACTTGCGCCATCCAGTAATCATTTCTCTCAGCCTGATCCTCCTCAAGTCTGTTTTCATGTAGCAGTCCTGGTCGAGGCCTCAGTTCACAATGTCCCACCTCACTGTTCAACCATCTGTTAGCATTTGGGGCATGTAGGACTAGCTCAGAACATTTGGGGCATATTCAAAGCCAAAGAGTGTTTCCCCTCTTCCCCTACAAAAGAATCCAGAGCAGTCTATTCTTTTGGTCATGGGCATTTCCTGAACCTAACAGGGACACCACCTCTCCCCCACTGTCTTGAGATGCCCCTTATCCCAGCTTGATCCAAGAGCTCCTACCATCTTTGGTAGTAGTAATCTCAGTGGGACGGTGGTGGGGGAGCAGTTCAGCAGGGGGTTGTGGCCCTGCCTAGATTTAGCATCAGAGCACATCTTGCATTTCCTCCTTGTTACTTTTAAGTGCCTACAGCAATTCAGTGTTGTGCAAAAGATAAAAATGAACAAACGGACTTACAAACTAAACAAGTTTCAACTTGCTAAAATAGGTTTTCCAGGCCAACCAGGAACACCTGGTGAAAAGGGAGCAATGGGCCCAAGAGGACCAGGTGGAAATCCAGGACAGAAGGGGGAGCAAGGAGAACGAGGCCTTCAAGGTGAGTGAACATGACAAAACACCAGACTTAACTGCA